>JAWNLI010000477.1:202500-950000 GCA_035042405.1 Drosophila demipolita
CACTAAATATATATAGATGTAGATATACATATATATATATATATATATATATATATACTATATTTTCCTACCAATGGCCAGACTATATACTGCTGATCTGTGCTGATCTTTTAACTCAATTAAAAGCGCACGCAGCCAAATAAAATAGAAGAAAAATGAGTAAAAACTACCAGAAAGGGTCTGTTCAACGGGAAGTTACCCTGTTTTTGGCATACTTGCTTTTGGGATATGTCGTAGTAGCTCTACTTGAATGTATGTATGTAAGTGAAAGTCCAGGTTCAGCTAGTCTGTCAATCAGCTCTGGCTGTTTACAGGGTATATGCAAATTGGAAAATTAAGAATAGTTGCTATTTTCAAAGGCACTTTTCGACTGTACGTTTGGTGTGTGTTAAAGTGTGTGTGTGTGTGTGTGTGTGCGTTTAGGCTACAAATACACAACATTGCGCCAGTTCGACGCCGCTGTCCGTGGCAGCAGCGACGTCAGCAGAGGTTCTGCGTCATGTGAGTCAGCAACGCATTTGGCAACAAACAGCGAAAGAAAACGCCAAGGCGAATTTTTAGCTGGCTGCTTCGTTGCCTAAAACAAATGACCAGAGAGGAAGACCAAACGACACACACTCACACACACACACACACACACACACAGTCAAACTGTAGGCCACGTGTTGTTGGCAGCCCCACAAATGTTTATTAGAAGTTGAAATGCCTGTCGCTGCCTTTTGACTGTAATTAGCACATTGTTTATTTTGTTGTTCTTGCTGCCGCTGTTGCTTGTCTCTAAATGCAGAACACACACACACACACAAGCACACAAACACACACATATAAATTCACATATATATATACATATGTATTATATAAATACACCTCTAAGCCGCATGCAACAAACATGCATTAAAAACTACTAAAATATTTACTCGTACAACACACAAAAATTGTCGTCAAGGGTCCGAAAACAAATTTCCAAAAATATATCATTTTTGTTGGATGTGTGTGAAAATTTCAAATAGCTTTGCCAAAGCACAACTTTGTTCATATTTAATTAAACTTGATTTATAAATCAAATCTTAACTTATTTGACAGCTCCGTTTTTTTTGTTGGTTTTGCTCTATGAGTGTGTGTGTGTGTGTGTGTGTGTGTGTGTGTGAGTCAATGCACTGCCAAACTGCAGAAACAATAACAACAGTCGGAAAAATTATTTCTAGACATTTCGTCTTAAATTAAACTTAAAAATAAAATATGCAAACATGCATAGATATATATTGTGTGTGGTTGTGTGTGTGTACCCAGAATGCACTTGCTAAAGTTTCAGATATTGCGGTTTGCGTGGGCGGCACTCAATAAATGACAAAAATAAAGAAATAAATAAAACAACAATAAACTTTGCAAATTGCGTTTGCTGATAAATTTAATTTATTGTTTGTTTATATATATAATTATTGTTGAACATTTTGCTTGTCTGATGCATCGATGAATGAATTTGGCACAAACAAAAGAAATAAAAGACTGGAACAACGACAGCAACAGCAATGCCCAAACAAATTTTTGAAATAGCATATGTACGGCATGCAAAAATGCTTTTGCGCTCATTAATCAAGAATGTCTAGACAAATAACAACAATTTTACACACACACACACACACACATACACAGCATTCACACACGCACACAAATTTTAGCTATAGATGTCAATAGCGCATAATTAACAGCTGCATTTAAATGCTGATGAGTTTTAGCTGTTGTTTCAGTTGTTGTTGTTGCTATTGTTCCTGTTGTTGCTGCTGCTATTGAACGTTTGAACGGAAATGAGGGGCGGGACCCAATGTTGCTGTCCGGCGCAACAGGAAGAGCGACTGTTAATCAAACGGCCGACTTCTGTTATTAACAGCAACAACAGCAACATTGTTGCTAAGCTGCTACATTTGGCCACACTTAAAGAAGACAGCAAACTGATTGCTAACCCGACTGTAGACAACATGTTGCCAAACAGCTGAAGCTTACAGCCATTGCTACACTGGCAACATTATCTAGCAGCATTGTTGCAAGCAGTTAGACAAAGTTGCTGTGAATACTTTTACCAAATGATTCGTACTTTCTTTTAAGGTCAAGAAAGTATATTTATAAATATGATTATATATATATATAATATTTACAAGATTTTACGCTGATTTGGCAGCCAAAAGGGGGAAGAAAAAAAATGTGAAATCAAGCGCAAAAATTGCCGCGCCAATTAACGTAAATTTCAATTATATATGTTCGTTTCGGCCCCAGAGTAAACGTATTTTTAACATTGCGCAAGCAACACCAACAAAAAAAATGAAAGAAGAAGAAAATTCAACAAAATATTGACTAAAAATGTGACTATAATGGAGCAACAAAGGTGGGGAAGCTCTCGGTTAGCTGTCGGGGCATTTCTTTGATTATCACGTTGTCGTTGTCGTTGTTGTTGTTGTTGTCGTTGTATAAAAATATATATGTATGTGTATGCGTATAAATATTTATAAATCTATGGCGCGTAAATCGGCAGCTTTTGTGTCGCTGAGACGCTTCGAAATCTGTCTTGTCTATGGTGATTGTGTTTCTATTGTTGATCAACATAGTTGTTGCTCTTCTCGTTCGGCTTGTTCTTGTTGTTGTAGCTGTTGTAGTTGTTGTTGTTGTTGCTGCCTACATTTAGAGTGTATTTGATTTTATTTTCGCACGCAAATAAAACTGGCGCCAACAACAACAACAACAACAAATTATAATAAGGCCGACACTTGATAAACGTCGCGCGTCGTTAGCGCCACTTATCACGTATACGCCATGTCGGGCAATGCCGCCCCTGGCCTTTTGTTGTTGTTGTTGTTGTTGTTATTATTGTTGTTCTTGTTATTGCTTGCTTGTCTGTGGGGTGGTTGAGTGGGCGTGATTGCCTAGATAGCTGATTTGTTGCACTCGTATTTAAAGTTAATTAGTTACTGCTGCCTTTTTTAATTTGTTATTGTTCTTCTTCTTCTTTTTTTTTGTTTTATGACCAAATCAGCAGCTGTGCCATTTATTTTATGTTTTTTTTTCCGTTGATAAGAGCAACACTTGCAAAGCCAAAACAACAATCCATCAACAGCAACGACTGTAATATATTTACGCTCATTTACTGCCACACACACACACACACACCTACACACCTGCACAGAAATACCCTAAACATGTTTTTAAAATAGCAGCTTCAGTTGAAATTTTTGCAATAAATATTCAATTTACTGACGAAAACTGGGATTATAAGCCGAACATGAAACCATTTTCTAGGGCAGCCCTAAGTCGCTCTGCCATTTTCTGCCTTTAAAAAACATACGTGTTTTTTGTTGTTGTTGTTGTTGCTTTTATTTGTTGCTATTTTTATGGGCTGGCGTCGCCATCGTTCAATGTGTGGCGCCAAAGAGTTTAAGGTTTTAGCATTTGTAGTTTTCCTTTTTATTTTTTGGGCTTAGTGTGTGTGTGTGTGTGTGTTGTGTGTTTTTCGGCCTGGGTAATTAAAATATATTAATAATTTAACGCGCTTCACAGCAATTTGCAACCGATTTTAGTGGCCCAGCCAATTAGCAGCAGCAGCCACAACAACAACAACAACAACAATAAGAACAATAAATGTGCCACTGCTGTTTTTGCCAGCTGCTGCCAGTGTTGGCTGCAACCCACACTGCCCCACTTCCCCCCTAGTGTTAACAGATTGACACTTGTTGGCGCCAGTGACAACGGCAACAGTTGCTGCTTCTGCCGGAAACGCTGCTGCTGCTGCTAAATGTGGCGCCAGCAGTAAAAACAACATTTTTAGACACCACCCCCGAATCCTCCCCACCACAACACAATCCACCCCATTCCATTATCCGAGTGCATCATCATCTCTATCCCTCTCTCTCTCTCTCTCTCTCTCTCTCGCTCTCTCTCTCTCTCGTGTGGCATATCTATGAGCTATAGATAGGCTCAGGCATTGACTAATTTCATTTATGGTCAAATGCAATTAGATGGCGCCACAGTTCCCCATACCAAAAACAACAACAACAACAACAGCAACAGCAATTTGCTATATACCATATATATATATATATATATATAATATACATGCAATATAAATATTTATATAGCATCAGCAATTGAGATACAACTCAAGAAATGCAATTTTAATATTGCCTATTTATTGATTTATTATTTTTTTTATTTATTAGTTGATTTAATTTTTAAGATTTGGTTTTCTGAAATTTTGACAATTTGTTTTTCTTGTTTTTCCAGTTACCGAATGTCAGTTTGGCAAAGTTCTCCGTGAATTGGGTTCCACTTGGTATGCGGATCTGGGACCGCCATTTGGCGTCATGTATTGCATCAAATGTGAATGTGTTGCGGTAAGTAAATGCTACAAATCTAATTCTAATCCTAAATGCGAGGGAAAATCGCAAGCAAAACCAGTCTTCCAAGTTCCAAGCGTAAAAATCACAAGATGTTTTTCAAAGTAAGATTGATGTGCTTTCAAATTTGATAACAGCTGTAGTTCAAATACTTTTGAAACCGTTCAATTTAGCTAAGCCAATTTTGTGGTGACTTGCAGTGCAGTGAAATCGAAACTGATGCAAAATAGAGATAAAGATACATTTAGTGTGCATTTGTATCTGTGTGTGGGGGCCAGCCGGGCCATGAGTCTAAGCAGAATTGAGTCAAGTTAAAAACGCTTCGAGTTGCTGCTGTTTGTTGTTCTTGTCGCTTCTGCTGATAGGCGGCCAACAAATTGACTAATGACCGCCGACATTTGCTACAAGCAACAGCAACAACAACTACAACAACAACTACAACAACAACAGCAACAACAGCAACAACAGCAACAACAACAACTACAACTACAACAACAACTACAACTACAACCGTTGCGAGACAAACTACATTTTTACCAAACACATATATAAAAAATAAAATATGAAATAAATAAATTATTAGAGAGAAAGAAACATATTCTAACTTAATGTGATAGCGGCGAGGGGGAGTGGTGCGGCGGGGGCTGCTTTGCCCCAACAAGAAGGCGAGACGCATAATTTATGGCATTTTTACGCATGATTAATATTGATTTGAAAGCACTTTTTAAATGCGAACCGAAACACGATTCCCTCTCACTCTCACTCTCACTCTCAGACACACCTTCCCTCTCCTTCTGTCTGTCTGTCAGTCTGTCAGTCTGTCAGTTTATAGTATTTTGTATTTTTGTGAAATGTGTAGAAGCCTTGCCAAAACTCAACTAAAAACAAATTTAACATTGTCATTGCTGTTGTTGTTTTTGTTGTTGTTGTTGCTGTTGTTGCTGTTGTTGCTGTTGTTGTTGCTGTTGTTCTTGTTTACGCAAAAAGAATTTGCAATGCCGTACAAATTACGTAGATAGTGAATGAGACAGAGAGAGAGAGAGAGACAGAGACAGAGAGACAGTACAAAACAAGTGGCGAAAATCGATGCATGCAACACGCTGTTGTGTGGGGGGGGGGGGGGTAAGGGGACAGGTAACAATGCAAAAAGCGATACATTTAAAACGACCAACAATAAAATGTCCAAGTTGTGTCCTCGTTCAAGTAAAAAACACTAAAACAAAATACACAAATTACAAGTAGCATATGTAATGACTGTATATATAATACATACATATATATATATTGCTATATTATATTATATAGATCATTTACAGCCGTATGTGGGATATATCTGCTCGAATACATGTTTATAAGGCGGGCACCGAAAATTAATTGACGCCATAAAGTCTTGGCATATTTTTGTTGTTGTTGTTGTGCGTCTGCCAACAACCAGACAACAGACAACAGACGTATGAGCCACACCTGTGTGTGTGTGTGTGTGTGTATTTGTGTGTGTATGTGACAATCCACCAATAAACCCCATTAGCGTACTTAAAAAATCGAAACAATGCATGCAGTTAATAATTCAACTTAATACTACGATGCAAACTATATTTAAATAATATATATAATGCATATATATCTTGATATATCTTGATCAACAACAACTGACTTTCGCTGGTAAAACCAAACCACATTAAAGCCTATCAATTCATCTATATATACCATCTCATTTACCATCAAATTGATTAATCCTTGACTGAGATTTTCAAAGTTATTCATTTTAACAAATTGTTGGATGCATCAGCATCCATCGGGAACTGGTCAATCGGTCGGTTCTTGGGGATTTTGTTTGGGGATCGGTGTTCGGTCTTTAGTCAGTTGTGTATTAATTAATTATAATTTATGTGACTGCAAGCGTTTTAGGCGAGGCACATCATAAAATCATTTTTGCTTCTGTAAGAACCTGAGAGATCCGATATAGCATCCATTAAAGAAACAACGTAGTCAGCCCCATAAACATCAACAAGAAATTCATATAAACATCAAACAAGACAAGAAGAACGACAAACACACACACAAACACACACACACACACAGAAAGTAAACTCTGAGTGGATTCGCGTAGATCTAAAATGAATTAATAAGAGAATAAATTTTATATATAAAAATAGAAAATAGAAAACATACAAATTATAAATATTTTTTATATTTATATTAAGAAAATCGCAGCTTGATTTAGTTCTAAATTTAATAGGGGCGACGAGACAGACAGAAAAAGATAAAAACCATATCAAATTGTGAATCGGCAGACTAGAGACGAGCAGATACCCTGCACTTTTCAACAAATACGTTTATGAATATACCACAAATATATATAAGATGCACATTTAAGAGAAATTGCAGGCACCTAAATAAACAGGCGTTTTGAGTATCCTCAGTTCTTTGAGAGATTATGGACGATTGGCAGAACAGGGTATTTGTCCGTCATGGTAAAAAATAAATAAGAACACAAATCTAACAAATTATAAGAAATCAAGAATTTGAGTCAGATTTCGGTAATGCGAATGGCAGCGCTAATTAATTTTGTGGCTACAAAAATTATATAAAAAGTAAATAAAAAAAATAAATAAAATATACAATAATTGGCAAACAGCAGACAGAAGTGACACATTGGCCATCCACTCAGCATAACTAATGAGATACAAAAAAAAATTAAAATAAAAAACATAAAAGACAATATACGACTGGATCTATTATATATATATATATGTATATATGTATATGTATATGTATATATTAAGCATTTCCTAAAGCTATCAAGTATTCATTTTTTTTTACTAATTATTCTTCTTTTTATTTATTTATTTATCTTAGATACCCAAAAAGCGACGCATTGTTGCACGCGTCCAGTGTCGCAACATCAAAAACGAGTGTCCGCCAGCGAAATGCGATGATCCAATCTCATTGCCCGGCAAATGTTGCAAGACCTGTCCAGGCGATCGTAACGGTAAGTGTTAAGTGTTCACATATACAAAACTCTCTCTATCATATTGCATATCCCCCATTTATACATCTCACTCTCATTCCCCCCCCCCCACACACACACACACACTCTCTCTCTCTCGGTTTAAAGAACACTTTCGCTGCCAAACATATGCGTCATTTGTCTGTCCTATTGCGTACGGGGAGGGGTTTGGTAGTGGGTGGTGGCGTGTGGCGGGGGGCGGGGGGCGTGGGATTGGTCAGTTCTTTGGTCTTGGCGTGTTCAAAGCATTTTATGGGAGATTAATAAATTAGCAAAATATCTCAATATTTTGACACAAGCAATTGTTTGTTTTGCATAATAAAAAAAAAAAGAATACAAATAAAGCCAAAGGAATATTGAGTAGATGCTTTGGCGATATCAGACATATTTCGATATAGATATAGACATAGATAATATATAGTTGGAGACAGAGGAATACGGTATATTAAAATGTTTATGTGTGTGTGTGTGGATCATATATCTGCATATGTATGAATAATTAAGCGAAGCAGCAAGCGCAGCTGTATAACACTTTTCAGCGACGCGTCGCGACATAGACCATAAAAAAAAATGTAAAAACAAAATAAAAGGAAAATAAATAATTAGAGATGAAACATGCTTGTGTATCAGAAAAATATAGATATGCACAGCATACATAGCATAGATATATAGACATATAGTTCAGGTCTTCGGATTCAGATTCGAATTCGAATTCGAATTCGTTCTGGCAAAACCAAAACGCGTAAATTGTTTATGAAAAATTACTTGGCCCGAAATGAAGGTCAACGCTACGCAATTTATAATTCTTTTTATGCCATTTGGCCCGCTCTTTTGTCGCCCAATATATACATTTAATACATATATTTAATACACATATATATCTATATATATCATATTCCAATCTATACTTGGAACACACACATTTTGTTCTGCATTTATTTATTATATTTGGTAGCATTCGACGAGTTTTGCATGTTGTTCGATGTTTCATATGTTGTTTGTCTCGATATGTTTTTTGTTGTTGTTGTTGTTGTTGTTGTCGTTATTTTGCTCTGCTATAGACACGATTTATTTAATATCGGCCCCTGAACATCATGTGACAACACCATTGGGAATAATATTTTGGGTGACTATCAAAATTGGCATTTCGATTTGGGGAAAATTGGGCTACAGGAATTATTTTCGATTGCATACCATTGAGGCCACTGGGGACACAGACGTGCCACATTAAACGAACGGATTGTGTTGCCACACGATGGTGCAAAGTCAACCAAAGAGATAGCTGCTATATATGTCCTCGATCAGGGCCAAATGGAAAATGTTTGGGAAGAAAGAGCGAAAAGGGGAATTCTAAAAAAGTAATTTAAGTAATTGGCGTAAAACGAGTCCTTTAAGTCATTTTATATATAAGTGTGGAGATTATATAAAATCGGATATCGAAGAACTGGCAAACCCAAAAGATCCATGGAAACTCTTCAAGTCGTTGAAATCGTTTCATAAATATTTCTCAATTGAGATACCCGAGAAGTTAAGTTATGCTTCTCTGGACTTAAAGCTCCTACGTTTGCTTATGATACACACACACACACACACACACACACACACACACGCACACACAACAAACATAAAAAGCGACTGAATCATAGGCAATTCTTTTGGCTTATTGCTAATTTTCTGCATGAATTGAATTCATAATTAGAAAACTTATGAGTAAAGTTACACAGTGTGTGTGCGTGTATGTGTGTGTGTATGTGTGTGTGTGTGTATGTGTGTGTGTGTGTGTGTGTGTGACATTTTTCACATAATCAAAGCGAGTGCTGGTGGCTGAATTCCAGTCTGCGTCTCCCAGTTTGCTGTTGCTGTTTTGCCGCTGTGTGGCATGTAAACTGGTTGCAACTGCTGCCAAGTTGCCTGCCTGCCTGCCTGCCCGCCTTCGTGCCCGTTGCATGCTACCCGTTGCATGCTGCCTGCTGCCAGTTGCTGCAGCACATCATTAGTTTCCGTTTTGCGGCAATTTTTCATTTGCTTATGCAAAGCCGTTGACCTTTGGCGCTTCTGTCTCTACTTCGCCTGCTACTCCGCATCCCCCTCCGCCAACCATCCTCAACCGAGTCTCTTGATTTTTTTGACGAGCGGTCGAAACGAGAGATTTCACTTTTCTACTGTTGGGCGGGCTGGCAAGGGAGCAAAAGGGGTGTGCTGAGGGGGCGTTTAGAGTTGGCTTAAATTGCTGCCACGTCAAATTGCAACAGCAGCAGAAGCAGCAGCAGCAACAGCAACAGCAACTGTTGCTGCCTGTTTGGCTGCCTCAGCTGCCGCAAAGTGGCAGCAACTCTGGAAACTTGCAACTCCGCAACTCGTTTGCCATAAATAGTTAGAAGGCACGGGCGCGGCCCCAACTTGGCTCGAGTCGCTGATCGCTGCTCGCTGCATGCCACATGCCACATGCCGCATGCCGCATGCCGCCGTTTCGCTCTCACGCAGTCTAGGCTATTGTAAAAATATTTAACAACACACACACACACACACAGCCACAACAAGCAAGCCTGCTTTTGATTTAACAAAGTTTTTTTCGCCTAACTTGGTCTACGCGATGCCAGCAGCTTTTGTCCAAGCCAAGCATGCATATTATATATATATACACACATATATATATGCTTATAGAAGAAGACTGCTACGAGCCAAGTTTAGTGTGTGTTCATCTGCAACGCGCAACAACAACAACAACAAAAACAACAACAACAACGGCGAAATTGCCAACGTTAAATGCCCATTTTTGGGGCAAACTGCAATCCCAAGCAACGACTTCAAGTTCGACTCTGTGTCTCCATCTACACTAACAAAAAAAAATATGCAACAAAAAATGATGAGCATCTAAATTTCCATACATAAAAAGCACATTTGCAACGTTTCTGGTTTTCACAAAAATGGAAAGAAATGAAAAGATTTTTTCGTTCAATTTTGTTGGCCAACTTTTTGTCCAAGTGTATTTGTATGTCTGTCTGCGGCGCTCTGTTGATTCTTAGCATTAATTTATGCATTTTTTCGTTATTTTTATAATGACATAACTCGAGCATTTTAACGCTTATTAAATTATCTCATTTACCGCCACAAACAGCGGGCGGTCACCGCAGATGCCAAGACAGACCAACTGAGAAGTTTGAGTAGGACTTGCCGGCGAGGGGAATGGCAATGGAAATGGTTAACGTTAACGTTTTACGTTAAAAAAAAAGGAAAAAAAAACCAGGTAGACACAATAAAATTTAATGTGTTTGCTCATATACGATTTTAAAGCAAACGATCCATCGATCGATCGATCGATTCGAATGCGATGCGATTCGATAAGGCCAGAAAACTGTTCGACTTTGACTCGGACTTGGACTTGGACTTGGACTTGGAATTGAACGACTCTGCTCAGATCTTGGCTGTCGAGTGGCGTCCATTAAGAGCTGACAATTCAAGTTGATGACATCTTTTGTGGTCGGTTTCCTTTTTAGAGCATTTTATGGGCCCCGAACCCGAACAACAACAGCAACAACAGCAACATCAAAAACAACAGCAACAACAGCAACTGCAATAATAACGAACCAAATAGCGCAACAACACTTTGTGCACACAAAAGGATAGGGACAGACACACACACACACACACACACACACACACACACACACAGATTTTTATCGTTGGGCGTGAGTATTGAAAGTATCTCCCCCTCGAACTCTTCTCTTCGCCACGGGCACAATAAAAATTTCAACTTTATCGTTATCGCAACGCAACATCAAAACGGAACAGTCTATTAAAAAAAAACAAAAAAAAAGCTGTGTTGCACGATTCCATTTAGTTAGTTACCAACTCATAAATCGACTGTGTGTGTGTGTGTGTGTGTGTGTATTTAGGCAAGAGCTTTTGCGCTGAATAGTCCTCGCAAAACACTCCTTAGCAAAACATTTGTAGAATGCCATAGGAAAAGTATTATTGTTCTGCCTTAACAAGCAGTTCCATTTTCTCCATTATCTGAGATGAGGACAACTGGTCTGTGATCTGTGATCTGTCTAGCGATTCCAATAGTATCGAACAGTTTAATTAATTTCATTATCAGCTGCTTTACACAACGATTCGGCACTAATAAAACAAATCTTTGAGCCACACACAACGCTTCAAATTCTATGGAACAACAATCTTCTTCTTCTTGTTAAAAAGTAGAAGAAGAAGAAGATGGAGAAAAATAAGAAGAATTCCATATGAATCCAATCAGCAATCAGTTAAGTTTTTATGTGTAGCTGGTTGTCTCCGTTGGCTCCGCTGAAGATCTACATAAATAAATGCTAAACGCTTTGAGGGCCCCCCAATTCAGAAAGATAGATCATTTGAAAAAACACTTTCAAAACTATGTTTGTTGTTGTTGTTGTTGTTGTTGTTGTTGTTGTATTTCTCTTCTTCTTCTTCTTTTGGTTAATGAGCTGCGGCAACAGAATCTGTGTGATATGAGATAGTTAGTAAGCGAGAAGGAGAGGGGGACGGCAGAAGCAGAGGGAGACGGAGACGGAGACGCAGACGGAGAGGAAGATGACGGCAGTCACATACCAAAGCGTTGACTCAATGGTCGAAGGTGTCGTTTGTCTTAGCCTCTGGCTTTGTCGGCTTCTGGCCTGCCCTGGCCTGGCCTGACCAGACCAACCTCGCCGGGCCAACTCAGTCAGTTCTCTTCGTGTGCCGCTGTCCGTTGTCCGCTGTCCGTTCGCGTGGTTGTCATGATGGGCAACGTGTCGTCGTCTTTGTGCGCACCAAAACTCATTTATCTTGGCTTACAAAAACGGCCAACCCGAAGACCGAAATAACAACAACAACAACAACAACAACAACAACTGCCAGCAACCACACACGGCATCAAAATGAAACGAAACGAAATTCATTCATCTGCATTGGCAGCAAGAGGAAGACCAGCTGCGGAGTAAGATGAGAAGAAGAAGAAGGAGCAAGAGCAGGAGCTGGAGCTGAAGCTGAAGCTGGAGCAGAAGTGCGAGTCAAGGGCAATATCGGCAATACTGAGACCTGAGACCTGAGCCTGAGCAGCTGGCCCCCAGCAACAGGCGTAGCCTCAACCTGAGACCTGAGCCTCAACTCTTCTGGTTGAGTCTTCTGCTACGCACAGAGAGAGAAAAAAAAATACCAATACAATACTAGAATTTAGAGAGGCAGTCGAAAGTCAAAAAAATCTGAAGTGCCAATTAAATGAATGACTTTTTTTTATAATTTGAAGGACACATTGAATATTTCTCATTTATTTTACAAATCCAAAAAAAAAAAAAAGAAACTTAAAAATGCACAAAATTCACAAAATTGTATTTATTTATATATGTACATATATATATATTTTTTTGTGATAATTATTTAGGAAAATCAATGCTTAACAAAAATAGTGTCATACTTTTCTGCAAGTGTAGCGATCTGCGGTGATCTTTAGGCGATCGCCAATAAGCTAAAGAATGCGATGCAGAAGACGCGTCAAATTGAAAAACGCAGCTCGGCAACAAGCGGCAGATGGAGCAGATGTAGGAACAGACCGGTGGTGGGGAGGGGGAGCAGGGGTAACATAAGGCAGGCCAAGTTGAACACAGGGGCTAGCGGCTTCGGTCAGAAGTGGCTCGTATTAAGATCAGGCGATAAGATCGGACAGCCAGAGACGACATTGGGTTGCACTGTGAATGCGGCAACACAAACACACAAATACACAGAGACCGCAGCTTGCTCTTGGCCTGGCTAAGCCTTACCCCCCTCCTCCACCCCTCACACACAGACAGAACGAACTCTGCGGCCTCGGCTCCAATAAAATGCTATACAAGGTGTCAGATTTGTCGCCCTTCATTATGCGGCAAGAAGTTTTTTTTCTTTTTTTTTTTTTTGATTTTTTTTTTTGGTTTATGTGTGCTGCTGCTTCTTCATTTTTGCGGCTTAAGATGGCCATAAACGAGAGACAGAGAGAAAGAGTGTGAGAGAGAGAGAGAGAGAGAGAGAGAGAGAGAGAGAGAGAGATGCAGCTATAGTTTGAGCGGGCGGCAAATATAATCGAAATTCCAATGCAGCAGCAGGCAACCTTCAGCTTCAGCTTCAGCTTTGGCTTTAGCTTTTTATGTGTTTTTTAGGCTCTTTCATTTTATTTTCTTCATTTTTTGTTGTGTGCTGTTTTTAATCAGCTTTGGGCAGAGCGACTTCTAACGAAGCTGCTGTCAATCAATATTGTCTCTGTGTGTGTGTGTGTTGTGTTGTGCCTGTCACGTCCAGAATTGTCCACCTACTTTCACGCTGCATACTCTTTTGAGCAATACACACACCCACACACACACACACACACACACACACATATATATATATGTATGTAAAATTCTAGGAATTCTTTGATTATTGTGTGCATTTTTTTTGTTTTTTTTTTCCCCTTACCTGCTCAATTTATGCACGATTAATGAATGCCACCTGGACGAGGTTCCTGCTTATCCTTACTCCGCTACCTGTATGTGTGTGTGTGTGTGTGAGTGTGTGTGCGTGTGTGTGAGTGTTTGGCCCTTTATTCAGATTGCGATTCATTCATACATTGAGGGGCATTCATGAATGCGGCTCATCCCCTTTGAAGCCATTTGGCTGCTATCTAAATTCCATCTAAGTAGAGCAGCATTTTTAACCTTCATCTCTTTATTTTCTTGTCTTGTTTACAGATACGGATGTGGCCCTGGATGTGCCTGTGCCCAGCGAGGAAGAGGAGCGCAACATGAAACGTAAGTAGCACAAATTATGAATAAACAAAGAAAACAACAACAACAACAACAACAACACCAAAGAAAAAACAATAAAAAATCTACAACATTTAAGCAGATACGAAAAATAAACTATTCAGATAAATCTGTATGTAAATATTTATTTTGTTCAATTATCGTATATATCGTAATCTGATCAAAAGTATAATTATATAATTCGAATTCTTAGTCAACACAATTATAATTGCTATACTGATTACTTGTCCAATTGTTAACTATATCGAGTAAAAGATATATACGAATCAGAATTAATAATTGAAGTAGAAAACACTAAAAAAAAGATAACAGTTTTTCATATTGAAAACCAAATTTAGGTCAGATAATTCCAATGATAGCTTTATGATTTAGTAATGCGAAACATCCGCTTTGGATGTGTGCTTCTTCCTGCCACAAACTGCAGCAAGATGCCTCGAGTTCACTTCATAGACTCATTGAGTCATGCATTCAATCATTCAATCATTCATTCAATCATTCAATCATTCATTCAGTCTAACTGATTCCATTCAAACAATTTGAATTCGTTTCACAGATTACGCTGCGCTGCTGACGGGTCGCACATCCTACTTCCTGAAGGGGGAGGAAATGAAGTCCATGTATACAACATACAATCCACAGAATGTGGTTGCAACCGCACGCTTTCTGTTCCACAAGAAGAATCTGTATTATTCGTTCTACACGTCGGCGCGCATCGGTCGGCCGAGGGCCATACAGTTTGTGGACGATGCTGGGGCTATACTGGAGGAGCATCAGCTGGAGACGACACTGAGTGGCACGCTGAGCGTCTATCAGAATGCGACGGGCAAAATCTGTGGCGTCTGGCGACGTGTGCCACGGGATTACAAGCGCATTCTGCGCGACGATCGCCTCCATGTTGTCCTACTGTGGGGCAACAAACACCAATCGGAAATGGCCCTTGCCGGCAAGATCGCCAAATATACCGCACTGCAAACGGAACTGTTCAGTTCGCTGCTGGAGCCGGCATTGACGGCGAGCGGGAAGCCGGATCCACAGCTGGCCGGCGCCGGTGGCACAGCGATCGTCTCGACCAGCAGTGGGGCAGCGAGTTCGATGCATTTGACCCTCGTCTTCAATGGCATCTTTGGCACCGAGGAGTTTTCCAACTCAACGCTCAGTGTCCGCATTGAGCTGCCGGAGCGCAAGGAAGTCATCTTCGACGAATTGTCCCGTGTGCGCAAGCCATCGGCTGAGATCAATGTCCTGGAACTATCCTCACCGATATCCATACAGAACTTGCGGCTGATGTCGCGCGGCAAACTGCTGCTCACCGTCGAGTCGAAGAAGTATCCCCACCTGCGCATCCAGGGCCACATTGTGACCCGTGCCAGCTGCGAGATATTCCAAACGTTGCTGGCACCACCGATGCATGGCGGCGAGCTGAGCACCACCAGGAGCAGTGGCTTGGCCTGGGTGTATCTCAACACGGATGGTTCGCTTGCGTACAACATCGAAACGGACCACGTCAACACCAGAGATCGTCCCAACATCAGCCTCATCGAGGAGCAGGGAAAACGCAAAGCCAAACTGGAAGATTTGACGCCCAATTTCAATTTCAATCAGGCCATTGGCACCGTGGAGAAACTGGGACCCAAGGTACTCGAATCTCTCTATGCGGGTGAATTGGGCGTCAATGTGGCCACCGAGCATGAGGCAAGCCTGATCCGTGGCCGCCTAGTGCCACGCCCAGTGGCCGATGCACGAGACTCCGCTGAGCCGATACTGCTGAAGCAGCACATGGAGCATGGGTCATCAGCGGCGTCAACAACTGGTCATAGCATGGGCATGGCCTGGATGTCCATCGACAACGAGTGCAATCTGCACTATGAGATCACATTGAGTGGCGTACCAACGCAGGAACTGCAGCTGTATCTGGAGGAGAAGCCAATTGAGGCCATTGGAGCGCCAGTGACACGCAAATTGCTCGAGGAGTTCAACGGACATTACATGGAGGGTTTCCTGCTGGGCATGCCGTCGGCGGAGCTCATCAAGCTGGAGACGAGTGTCTGCTACCTGGAGTTGCACGCCAAGCACAGCCACCAGCTGCTGCTGCGTGGCAAGCTCAAGTCCACAAAGGTGCCCGCTCACTGTTTCCCCATCTACACGGACAACAATGTGCCGGTGCCGGGCGATCACAATGACAATCAGATGCTGACCGCTGAGACGAAGTGCTTCCATTCCGGTCGTTTCTACAATGAGTCGGAGCAGTGGCGCAGCGCCCAGGATACGTGCCACATGTGTGCCTGCCAGCGTGGCCAGTCCAATTGTGAGCCGATCAAGTGTCCAGCACTCAAGTGCAAGCCACTCACCGAGCAGCTGCTGCAGCGGGAGGGTGAATGTTGTTCCACTTGTGTCGCGAGACGCGGCGACAATGGCGGCGATTGGCATGCGGCAGCTGGTGCAACAACATCAGCCGTTGCCTCCTCCATTGCGGCACACAATATTAATGGCAGCAGCGAACTGTTGCAGCCACATCGCGGTTGTCGTTTGGGGGATCAATTTCATGCCGCCGGCGCCAGCTGGCATCCGTTCTTGCCACCCAACGGCTTCGATACCTGCACCACATGCAGCTGTGATATTTTGACGCTGGAGGTGCGCTGTCCACGCGTGGTCTGCCCGCCGCTGCAGTGCAGCGATAAGCTGGCCTTCAGGCCCGATAAGAAGGCATGCTGCAAGGTCTGCCCCGAGGGCAAGCAGAGCACGCATGGCCAGAGCAGCAAGCATACGTCCAGTAATCCCAATGTCCTCCACGATCAGGCAATGCAGCACTCGGCTGCCCACAAAGCTGAAGAGATACTCAACGCCGGCGGTTGCAAGGTCGTCAACAAGATCTATGAGAACGGCCAGGAATGGCATCCCGTCCTCATGTCCCATGGCGAACAGAAGTGCATCAAGTGCCGCTGCAAGGTAGGTCCCAAGATAACCCAAGCAAACCACATCCCTTAAAAAAGCCGACATTTTCAAGAGCTAAAACAAATTTCATTTCATTTTGTAAAATTGCCTAAATTTTACAAAATATATTTTAAAAAATATTTATAACAATGAAATTAATAATAATTGTTTGCTTTCTATTTGCTAAAATTTCACAAAATATACAAAAATAATATTAACAATTTAAATTAATAATAATTTTTGCCCCCCACTTGCCCCCAACCCTTCTCCAACCACTTTACTCATATTTCTCTTTTTTTCTTTTCTTTCAGGACTCGAAGGTTAATTGCGATCGCAAGCGTTGCTCCCGCTCCACTTGCCAGCAGACGCGCGCCTCCGGCAAGCGTCGGCCGTTCGACAAGCCGGGCAGCGAGGCGGCTACGGGGGCGGGCGGCGCAGCGCAGCCCATTGATGAATGCTGCTCAACGCAATGCCGACGCTCGCGTCGTAACAACAAAAGGCAGTCGCACCATCAGCAGCGGGCGGCCAGCAGCTGAGCAGTTGGCAGCGCAGTAGCGGCAACCGAATTTGTGTACTCTCCCAACGAGAGCGAGAAAGTGTGACAGGAGAGAGAGAGAGAGAGAGAGAGCAAGAACAATGTAAACTTGTATTATAGAAAAACAAACAAAACACTACAGAAAAAAACAGACAAAAAAAAAAGAAAGCATGCACAGAGCGAGCGAGCGAATGAGAAAGAGAGTGAGAGTGAGAGGGAGAGGAAAAGAAAACATTATATATATAATATATACACATATATATATATCAATATATATACATACACACACATACACACACACACACACACATGCATATATGTGTATAACCAGTGCAGTTGCTTTTAATTCTAACCGAAGAATTAAGCTCGAAAGCATTTTCAGAATTTCTTTGAAATTTCGTAAATTTGATATGGAAAACTGTGCTGTGTTCCGCTGTTAAGTAAATTTTTATATAAGCACTCTTCTTCTTCATCATCTCCTGCATCTCCTACATTTTCTTTTTCTTATTTTTCTTCTTCGTCTTCGTCTTCGTCATCTGCATCAATTTCAATCATCATCAATTTCATAACTTTATGCTCTTCTTCTTCTTCTACTTCTTCATTTCAATTAATTTAAATTCACATTTAAATTGCAATTTGAATGCGAAAAACAGAATACAAAAAATACACCGAGCGAAAAAGCGCCGTGATTATCAAATCTTTTGACGACTTACATATATTGTACACACACACACACACACATCCACACACATATATATATATATATATATATATATATATTTATATATTTATATATTTATAAATATATATGTAAATTTATGTGGTTTTTTTATGTGTGTAATTAATGAGAAACAAAACGCAGTGGGAAACGCTTTTGGCGCGATTTTTGCTGCTATCGATTAATAATTGAATGTGAAATGTTATCGATGATATCGATATATTTTGCCGCGCCCCAATGCATAGTGGCGGCCAACCAAAAGTTTCGACTGATTGACTGAATGGCAAAAATATATATAAAAAATATTTAGTATTTAAGCAAACATTTTTTTTTTTGTGGAAAGAGAAAGAAACGCGTCGAAGAAGAAATTGAAAACGCAGATTTTCAATGTGAAATTATTTTGTACTAATTGTTACTTACTCACATAAACACACACACACACATATTTAAAGAAAAATAAAATATATATATTCCATATATATACTTTTAATACGTAACAAAATTATAATGCCCTTGCAAAGGTATAAAAAAAAACCGAAAAAATATATTTCGAAAAATTATGTACAAAATTTGTTTTAATTAAATTTTTTTTTTTAAATTAGAAGAAAAATGAAAATGCCATGTACACATATTTATACAAACACACACACCACATACAAATCATAAATGAAAAAAAAACAACAGCAACAAAAAAGGAAAAAAAAAACAAAAACAAAAACGAAATGAAATTGTATTAATTTTTATTAAACTTTATTCTATTAAATTATTCTTATTATTATAATTTTTATGTTTATTTTTTTAGCTTATACATATATGATATATACCAATACATATACATAAATACATATATAAAATATATATACATATATGATATATATATCGATTATAAAATTGAATTGCGAAATACTAAAAACAACAAATTATGCAAAAGCAACAATAAATTGTACTAATAATTTTAATTTAATGTTCATAAATTTAAAAAAAAGCAACAGCAACAAAACAAACTCCCCTCCCAAAAAACACAATAAACAAAAAACAAAAAAAATCATAAATCTTCTTTTTTATATATTCATGGCTTTAAATTTTATTTTTAATTTGTTTGCACTCACAAATTGTGAATTTAAATGTTATACAATTTATATATTTTTATATAAATTAAATAGTTTTTAACAACAATTGTGAAACTTTTTTTTACTATACTAGGAAATTATCAGAAAAATTCAGACAAATTGATGGAATTACGCGAAATCGTGTGTGGAATTTGAATTTGGGTTTGGATTTCAATAGCTCATTCACTGAATATTAACCTCTGAATAAAAAAACCGATCCATTCCAAACTCATTTCGAATTCAATCACCAAATGTAAAACCATTCTTTTAAAATGAGATTTGCAATTTAGAGGCAAGTTAAATACAACTCTGATTATCAAATTAAAATTGGCCTTGTCAGAACTGGTAAATTAAACCAAATTTTAAAAACAATAGATATTTGAATTTAGTACAAAATGGATATTGATAGTGGCAAAAATAGAATTGCATTTTCAGTTGAAATATAAAAACATTTTGAGATCTACATCTTTGGAAATGTGGCTTAAAATGTATGCGACATACGACAGATCTAAGTAAAAGTTAAATCCTTAGCGATAGTCGGATTTATTAGAATTCAATGCGACAGTCGCATAAAAGATATGTACGACTATCTGTCCATATCTCGAGTAGTTTTAAGTTGCTTGAGTACTCAAGTACTTTGCACCGGTGTATTTGTGGGCAATCGTCAAGTAAACTTCAACTGTTTAAGTCAAATGTTTTTGCGCAAATGTTTAACAAATTTTAAGCAACAAAAACAAAGACAAACACTAATGCGAGTGCGAAAAGTAGCGGGAGAGAGCGAGACAGAGAGAGAGAGAGAAAATTAAGCTTTAAAAAAATTGCTTGATACCCCGTAACATAAAGCATTTATTATTTAGAACAGATCTACGTGAATCAATTTTTATTTATCTCCCCTTCAAGATTTTGTATATTTTTTGCTACATTTTCCGTTATTCAATACAGAATTTTAAGCTCTAAAAAATATATATACTGGGAAGTCCTTTTAAATAGATCACATTGAAAAAATATAATGTGCCTAATGAGTAAAGGAGCCTTTTATTTTATAATTTAAGAACAGTGCTTTCTTGTTACAGGGTATCTTAGCGATCCATAGAAAAATGGGGCCGTTAGTTTTAGTTGCTTAGTTAAACCTCTTCCCATCTCCTCCCCCGTTGGCAACATTTTTGCTATGGTTGCCGCGCAGTTGTCGTCAATGAAAAGCAAATGAAATCGAATAATTAAATATTGGCATAGTCACACCTTGTTGACAATTATTGACAGGCTGATTGGCAAACAGCAAACAAATGAATACGTCGCCATTTGCCCCACAGAGCGGCAGATAGAGAGGGCGGGGGGGGGGGGGGGGATGTGGTAGATAGAGGACGGTGGCACGGGGGTATTGTGGTAATGGTGGTGGTGCAGCTGTCATTGCTCTGTGGTGGGTGTGGCCCACAGTTCTAGGCCAAACAGCTACTGTTAGCACGCAAGGGCCCAATGCGATCGTATCTGAAAACTTAAGCCCCAGCCAGACCCCAACCAGACCCCCAGCCAGACCCAAGCCCAAACGCAAACACAAACCCCAATTCAAATCAATTGCATTGCAATCCAACAAACGAATCCAATCCAAACTTGGCACCAAGTGGCGCTTGGCGTTGGCGTCTGTCGTGCAGCGATTAAAGATTGGAGATGGCATCTTTAAGCGCTATATATGGAATGGATCTTTTACACGTTGTAGTAGCAAGGGGTTAGGGGCAGGGGGAGGGGCGGGTGGTGTATGGTGAGGTGTGGACGGGGAATTTGTCATTTGCATTACTATCAAGCTGAAGCATTTGGATATGTGGCCAAACCTTAGCTAAGCGCCCACATTTGGACAGCGGCACGAACCGACTACAGAGAGAGATGATATCTCCATCCTCACTACTCTCAACGGCTACTAACATTGGCTCATTTGATTTACGAGACATCCAATCTAACACTGCACGTACACTGAGAGAACTAAATTAAATGAAAAATTAAAAAAAAAATTAATACTCATTGGAAATATTCCTTAAACAAAAATAAAATTCAAGGTGATTGAGAATATTGTTGTGCAAAAGCATAGATGGAGAAATCTTTATATATATATGTATATATATATATTAATATAAATGGTATATTTATACCTGTTTATATATATATATATATATATATAGAATATATATATTATTTTTTGCATATCGGTCTGTCTGCATATGCTCAGTGATAATAAAAAAAAACATATTTCGAATATAGGTTAACTTCATTCGATAAGAATCACTCGATAAGCATCGATTACACATAACTATAATATATTTTTAAATAATATTCCATTAAATTTATTCCCTTCATTAAACTTATTCTCTATAATACAAATTTCATAAAGCTCGCTTAAAATGTAACTTATTCCATTTTCTGGTATCTCCTAGTCGAGCCACCTCAAATAGAGAATTCTTTGTTTTGGATTGAACATGTTTATTTCTTAAAATAAAAAATGTTAAAAATTATTGATTTAATACTTAAGTTAAAATTGTGCAACCTGGCAGAAAGAATGCTTGACTAAAGATGCGCTTCGTTTTTCTCTGTGTGTAGTAATCACACAATGTGTGTGCATGTGTATATATATATATGTGTGTACACCAAATACACATACATACACACATGTATGCTAATATATGTATTGCGATATAGCAACGCTCACGACATTTAGAGCCCGAGACTCATAATCATCAATTATCTGAGCTGTCTACTCTGGCAATCGAAATTGAAATGGAAATTGAAAATGCTATTGCAAATTGCATTTGCAATATGTAAAATGTAATATGCAAAATGCAAAAGGCAAAATGCAAAATATGCTTAGCATTTGTACATTTTATTGTATTGTATTAATATCAAAAATTCTCGCAATTCCATTTAGCTGCTAATCTTAAATGTCGCTTTCAATTCTGATTGCAATTCTGTTTTGACTGCAACTGTCATTCATGATGGTTGTCTGATTGAACGACTGACTGCTTGGCCGACTGTGTGTTTTTTTTTTTTTAAAAATAATGGAATGCCAATCTTGTGCCAAGTGTTAAATATTTTGACGCCAACACTCGCACATCTCTTAACCAATTGGCAGTCAACGTTCATTTATCAAACGACTTTTTAAATGCGTTTGTTCATTTATTTTAATATCAGAAAATTTATACACATCAATTTGAATGCAATTTGATTCGAACTCTCAATTATTGAATGACTGACTACAGCATTCGAGTAAATGATAATCATTAAATTGTTAATTTAATTTAAGCTGCGTTACGTCTGTAATCGATTTTTATCGATGAGCCCAATTTGAATTAGCCAGTGAAATACAATTTTTATCTATGCGTTAGCAATTCCACGGCAAAATGTTTTACTCCCAATTATTGAAATTGGTAATTCAATTTAAGCGGCTTTTTGTCTGTAATCGATTTTTTCGATAAACCCAATTTGAATTAACGCAGGGCTAGTGAAATACAATTTTAATCTATTCGTTAGCATTTCCATGGCAATTATTGAATTGATTGAAATTCACTACGAATCTTAAACACAAGGTGCAAAATTTACGCATTTTAGAAAAAATTGACAGTCGATAAACATTCAGCATTGGAATCGAAATTGAAAATTAAGCTCAAATACTTTGCCAATTGGTTGTGATTCTTATTTTTTTTTTTCGTATTTGTTCTTTTTTTTTTTGTTGTTGTTTGTATTTGTATTTCTAATTCACAATAACGAAATATCGATGGGGATTTTCATGCTAAGCTCGTTTTGAGTTTTTGGTCTGATTAAAATGCAAAAAGCAAATCATCAAAAAAATGGTTTGCCTCCCACTCGTCGTTTAGCCATTTGGCATTCAACATTGAATTGAAATGGAATTTGAGGTGCATTCAAGCCAAGTTTCTGGTTCCCCAGTTGCCTGATTTTCAGTTGTTGGCTGATTGCGAACGAATGCAAATGCATTGGGTCAAATCAAATTGACACTCGACTCGACTCGACTGTCGTTGGCTAATTGCTGCAACAAGCCAACAAGTCATCAGCTGAGAGAACCAACCAGCCAACAAACCAACCAACAATCAACAATCAACAACTGCACACAAGATCATCTTGGTGATCTTGGTGATCCCAATGATCCCAGAGATTTTTCCTGAGTTTCTCCAAATTCCCTTTTCCACATGCTCATATTTTAGTTGCTCTTCCCTCATTAGCATCATTTCAACTTAGTCCATAGATATGGATAGAGATATTACTTGTAAAACTCTTAATCAATATTATTATAGTTGGAAATTATTTTTTCTGCATAGATTTCATTCAAAAGACTTTGTTGCAAAATCAGCAAGATTAAAAATCTTAAATTATTTGTTTTTATTTATATTTTGAATAGTCGAGTTATTTGAATTGGAGAATGTTTTTGTTCAACTTGGCACTTGCTCCAATTTTGGCAAGAAATTTGTTTTGTTTTTGGCCAATTTGTTGACCACGCATTTTAAACAAGCTTATAAAAAGTGTACATATCAAAAGCGAAACAACACAAAAGCCAACTTTATAAACAATATACAAGAAGTGAACAAGTTGATATGGGGAGTGCCCAACTTTGCAAATACCCTGGATACGTAAGTCAGATATCAAATAATTTTTTCTATTAATGTTGTAGAAAAACTGGAATGTTAGCCTTAATCGGAGTGGGGAAGTTTAAGTTTACGTTTAAGTTAAATTTTATATGTTCGAAATAGTTGATTACAAGAAATTTCAAAAATTCTTTAAAGTCTGTTGCAAACAAGTATTAGTGCTAATAATACCCTTGTTGAACATTTTATGGTTTACAGGGCATACAACAAAAAGCAAACAAAAATTTCATTTAATTTATTTTATTTTTTTCATGAATTGTACGCCAATTTGGCCAGAACATGTTCATTGACCAGAGCCAAAAGCCAACGAAGCATGGTGGTAAGCGAGGGGGGAGAGCACTGAGACTGGACATGGCCATAAAAACTGGCTGAGAGACAAATTTGGAGCTAATTATAAATGCAGGCAGCATCAAAAGTGACTCCGCCGGGTCTCAAGCAAATGGGTGGGCGTACTGCCAAATGCTGTTCGTTGTGGTGAGGGGATAAGGAGGGGAGGGGACTAAGCGGATGGTGGCAATCATGAATGAAAGCCAAGAGTTGAATTGAGTTTTAGTGGCAGTTGTGGGCGACGACGACAAGAACAACAACAACAACAACAACAACAACAACTGCAAAACAACATTTGAATCAAACTCAAAGTGGAAGTCGACGTTTTGGCAATTTGCAAAGTGTGAAACTAATTTGTCAGCTTGACAATAACAATAACCGCCGAAAATGCCATAAACATCATAATAATATTCAATATTCGATAAGCATTAACAAAATGCGACAATTAACGTCCACCGATTTGGCTAAAAGCAAAAAAACAAAACCAAAATAATAATAAAAAAAAAATAAGATTGGATAAAATTTAATGAAAATACTCTCAAAATTTGAAGCTGTTATTTTCGAGAGATTGTTCCCAGAGCTCGACTTCAAATGGCATTAGGACTACATTTATGCCGTCATTCAATTGATCAGACTCTGCTCAAATCAAACCCAGGCCCAACCCTTGGAAAACTGTGACGAGATTGGGTGCACTTCAGCATTTAAATAAAGTCTTTGGAATTGTTGTGTGGTATTAATTGAATTATAAATGATCAGGCTAATAAAATCGATGATGTAAATTGCGCTCGCTTGCATTTAACACCTTCCACAATGGAATTTTATCTATTTTTATTTATGATCCATGCATGCTGAACAAAACATGTTGCCCCCTTGCCAACCGCCCATCCACCCACCAACCAACCCCTCCATTAATCGCATGCAAATCATATGCAACCGTAGCGCTAAAACAAAACCAAATCAAAACAACTTATGCGAGGGCAGCCAGATAAGTTCGCGGCACAATTATTATCTTTCAAACATATTTTGAATTCTGAATCAAAATGTTGACAAAACAATTCTCAAGTAAAGAAGAAAGATGTGGGAAACGTGTGTGTTTCGGAAAACTTATCGGTCTGCTCTGCTCTGAGTGGCCCCCAAGACACGGAACGGGATTGGAACCGTATTTGATCGTATCGTATCTGATCACATTGTATCCTATCATGTCGTGTTGTACTTGTTGTCCACGTTGTTGTTGTTGTTGTTGTTGTCACTGTTTTAGCCAGGTCTGCTTGACTTTAGCATTTGTATCTTTGTATCTGTATCTGTATCGGTCAGCGTATTTGTATCTGCAAGTGAGACTCTGTCTGGGGACTGGTTGAAACGCCTCGAAATGCCGCCGGGCTGTGTAATTGTAACGCAACAATCAAAATCAATTGCTATGTAAATAAAATTGCAATTAAATTACAAATTGATTACCTCACTGAGTCATTAATTAAATCGACAATGCTCAAAATGTTCGCAATGCGACAGGCAGACTGACAGCAATAGAAAGAGGAAAGATCTGAAAATCGTAGGCAATTATGAGGGGGGAAATTGTCCAAAGGAGGCCAGAGACGAAACTCTACGTTGAAAACCCCTAAAATAAAAACTACTCGCACTGGAAAAATACTCAGTTGAATAAAAGTTTAAAGTTCTAAGGACCAAATAGCTTTGTGAGTGAAAATTCTTCATTGATTGCGTGTTGAATGCGATTAGAGAATAATTTATATTAATATGTTAAAATTTGTTGAGTGCTGTAAGAAATGATAAAGCGACTGCTTTCTATTCTGCATTCAATACTGCCCCTTCTTATTCCCCCAGCCCCCTCCCCCAATAATCACAAACCGCCAACAAATTTATCGTGACAAGAACTGGTCCCACTTCCAGTCAGTCGATCAGTTGATCAGTCGGTCAATCCGCTGATCGGTTGCTAATGGTCGGAAAGCCAGTGGCACTGGGTAAATGCAATCAAAGCTCAAAAAGTCGTTTAACAAATGTTCCAATTAGCCATGTGGACTGAGGGGCGTTATTACGACGCGTGCCAATCAACAAAATGAGCGGAAAAGGAAGGAATAAGAATTGAAATGGGATTCAGAATTGGTATAGGAATGGGGAATGGGGAATGGAGAATGGAATTGGGGCATGGCAATGGAAACAGTCAGCAAGGCTCAACTGGGAAGTGGATGCGGATGTGGATGCGGAGTTCAACTTGGAGAATTTGGGGCGCAGCATTAAGTAAAGTAAACAACATTTTTGTTAGCAAAAACAAATGTGGCAGTTAATTGAAAGGCTCTAACAGATACCCTCGAATTGGGTATATAAAATATATATATATGTATATATAATCATGGCAGATATAATATTAATATTTATTCTGTTAAAATAGAAGTGATTTGCATAATGAAAAACTGATTTAAATAATATTAATAATTTTGTTGTCATTTCTAGGGTATATTTTTAGAAGTAAATGTTTGCGTTTCAATGTTTTTATGGCCAGAAATAGAGGCAAGATCAGTTGACTGCCAACATTGGCACGACATTTGGCTAAATTATGGCTTGGCCTGGCTTCACTCCAGTCGGCTCCGCTTTGGCCTGGCTAACTGAGCTGAGCTGAGCGGAGCTGGGCTGAGTTGGGTGACCAAACGAGGACAGTTGTTCGGTTTGGTTTGTTCAATCTGATTCTGTGACGCTGACGCTGACGCTGATGTTGACTTCAGCTCACCAACCCCACTTACAGCCACCCTCTCTCTGCTGCCTCTAAGTCTTCAACCCCCACCCCCCCCCCTCCTCTCACTCTCCAATTGTTTAGCCATTTGTTTTGGCCGTGCCCAACAGCAGCAGCAGCAGCACAGCCAGCACAGCCAGCAAATGGCGCTTTGTCAATCAACCGCAGCAGCTGCTGCAACAGCGGCAGCTTGTGGGGGAAGGGGGAGGCGGAAGCGGAGGTGAGGGTGGGTTGTGGCCACTTATGGGGCGTGTTCGACCCCAAATGCCACTCTTAGCTGTGTTTTTCTTATTGCTCTTTTGCTGTCTTTCATTAGTCGTGATTAGTTTTCAAAAGCCAAACAAACAAAGCCCAAATTGAAAGGCAAAAAAAAAGAAGAGAAAAGAAGAGAAATAAAAAAATCTGTTGTCCAATAAGATTGCCTAATGTGTTAGCTGTGTGAATATTTCCCAAACGCAATCTCACACAGATGTTTTAGCCAATCTTCAAGTTAGGCTTCAAAGTCGGTAATCAAATTTCAATATTTATAATCATTTAAAACTCATCACAAAAAAACAAATAATAATTATTACTAATTTTAGTTATTTATCAGAACTGCAAAGGTTAAAACTTAAATTTTAACATATTCCAAAAATACTGCTCAGCTTTCTCCAAATCACACCTTGTCCTTCTCCAATTTTAACCCAAGCCAAAAGAAATCTTACAAATTTTTTAAATATTTTAACAATATTAACTTGTAAGCATGATTAAAGCAAATGCGGTATTTAACTGCTTTTCCTATTTAGTTGGCTAACTATAAGAAATAAATGCACGATAACGATATTTATCGATAACGTTGAAGCAAACATCGAGCTCATTTATTCACTTTCTTTTGTTGTACATTTTCACAAATGAGAAATTTGTACACCCTAAAAAATGAACAACAAATGCATCGAAATTGCCAATTTCCAAATGTTTGTTGCTTGTTGGTTGTTATTTGTTGCTGCTGCCACGCGCCATGGACAAGAGCAACAATCAGCAAGCAACAAGGGGCAACTCAAGCGCCACTCTTGCGACTCGTTGACAAATTGTGTGCAACGTGCGCAATTGAAACAATTTAATCCGCAACAGCAGCAACAGACACCACAACTGGAACAACAACAAGAACAACAACAACAACAACAACAACAGGCAACAAAAAGCAAACAACGGTGGCAAATTAACTGAAATGCACAAACTGAATGCTGAGTTGCACATTTGCTCAATGGGGCAGGTAAACAAAAAAGGCAAGCATCAAAATGTTGCTGCAAAATGCTGCAAAAGAAGCACAAATTAAGGATGACAAGTTTCGAAGCTGTTTTCCAATTCAAATCAGTTGCCACAAAGTGAAGAGAAAGCGTAAAAAAGCAGTTAATTTTATACAGCAAATATATGTAAATAGATGTAAATTGCATATAACTTTAAAATGTATCCATTAAAACTGAATAAAAATTAAGTTGTTGAAAATTAATTATACATATATATCTCTTGATCAGCATCCATCGGAGTATAATTTCTTGTATATCATAAGTAGACCAAAGCTATTTCATTTGATCGATGAGTCCTTTTGTTTTGCGAATATCGATTTTCGATAACAATTTACAATTTAAACTTTCCAGTCAATACATACTTTTAATACAAATTTTATAAGGATCTAATAGGAAACACCCAAAACATATTCTCATATTGATTTTCATATTCGTAATCACAATTTAACGAATTTCTAAATTTTCATACTGCAATTCAATTTGGAAACACTAGTTTCCTAAGTATTTCAAAAGTTTTAAATTTAGACACATTTAAAACAAATTCAGATTTGAATTTGAAAGCCAATTTGTTCACGAAACAAATTCTGATCAATTAATCTTACATATATTTCTATATAAGAATGCAGCTTTGTACATTTGACCCAGTTTTGTAATTAATTAATACAAAATCACAGTGTTTCATTAATGATCTTAAGATTTTCGGGAGCCAATCGATAAAGCTCTTTCGCAACTCAGCAAATTACAAGTTTGATTGATGAGCTGATTGAATAAATCAAAATTGAACTGGTTCGCACAAACACACAATGCACAGCACAAATGTAAATAAAACAATTTGTGATTTAATGATATCATATATATATATATATATTTGTACATAGATATATATATATGTAAATATATTATTGATTGAGCGAGCAGGTTAGTGCTGCAGCATAAAGAACTGGTTCACATGCGATTGCCGATTGATGCCAATAAGCTGGTCACATTAAAATTCCAATCGCGTGATTAATAGCCTTTTACCGTTCATTGAAGTGAGTCTGTGTGTGCGTGTGTGTGTGTGTGTTATCGGAGTCAGAAAGTGACTCTATTAATATAAAGACCCTTAAGCGATCAATTTCATTTGTGTGTGTGTGTGTGTGCTTATCGATAACATGTGGAACATGTCAGCGAGCGAGTTTGTTACAAATGCCAATGAGCAAACACATGTCAGGCATCCATCTAACCCAAAAGGTGGGTAATAGTGGGGAGTGGGACGGAGAGGGAGGGGGAGAGTGGCTGGATGGTTGGGTGGTTGTCTGTGGTGGTTATAAATGGAATCAACTCCTTTGCGTGTAACACCGGTCGTATGATAAATGTGCATTTAATTGTGGGCTGCCAGTTTGCAGGGCAATCAAAGGGGGCTAACAGTTGAGCGGCGCAGACAGGAAGTCAGGCGAAGGAAAGAGGAGAGGAGAGGTGAGGGGTGTTGTTAGTGTGTTTTGTGTCTTGTGTTTTGAACAACAACAGCAGCAGTCGCAATCGCAGTAGCAGTAAATAGATTTCAGATATTTGTTGTAGGCGGCAGCTGCGGGCCACTAAATGATTCCATTTATTCGCATTACGGATTCAAATATGTGTCTAATACAGTAAACGCTCGCTAAGTCAAAAAATATGCTTAATGCAAGTGCAAAGCATATCGCAAGTAAAATAAGCTTCTATCAAGAGTAAAAAAATCTGCTGAATCAAATGTGTTCTTCACTTTTTACTTAATATTTTCAAGAACCCGCATTTTTTATTTAATCATAGTTTGACTTGAATATTCGTAGTTTAAATGGAATCGGTGACAGCTGCCGTCAACTACAAAACGATCAACAATAATAATTATGTAAAAAAAATGTAAAATTGAATAACAAAATTAAAAAAAAAACAGAAATTTGAATTATTAAGCGAGCAATATCGCAATCTGCGAGATACTACTGTACTTGCACTCAACATTACATTATAAGCGAGTGGGGCAAAGGGAAAAGTACAGGAAGAGTAAAGCAAACGACTCGACAGCAAAATAGATAATAAATAAATAAATAATAAATAAAGTAAACAAAACAACAACAACAACAACAATAACAGCGGCGATCAGAGAATGCGCTAAACTTAGACCTGATTTGCATATCAACATTTCACATTAAATTCTATTGAAAGCTTTTCCCACTTTAGCGTCAATTTTAAGTTGATGCTTATTTGTACTTATTCTTTATTATTCTCTCTTTCAAATTTAATGAGCCGCATTTCCAGCCTCAATTATAAGCTAGGAACCAGATCGCAACGATTCCAGCGAACTAAGGATGACAGCGTGTCACGATGAATGAGACGCGTGTTCCTGAAAATCAGCATAATTATCTAGAGTGAAAATAATCCCAAGCAGCAAAGTTGCGACTCCTTAAAAGTATTGCATTTTATACGAGTTGAAAATTATACAAAAAACAAATCGAAATCAAAAAAAATATATATATAAATATAATATATTTATGTGCAAAATCATGCATTAAATCGAAGGTTTCAGCTGTAGCTACAATATTAAGAACAAGTAAGAATGCTGTATTCGAGTAATCTCGACTACGGCATCCCCTGAATGCAGATGTTAAAAATATTCTCATTTCATAGACAAACTTCTCTTTAAAAAGCTTTGCACACAGCCATGAGCATATTTTTATTAACAAGCCCAAAATAATCCCTAATTGGCTGACTAGAAACACGTACATATAATTGTTGGTAGCGGTGCTCTGCAGAACACACACAAAAACATATTTAAGCTCGCATCGACTGTCATGCCATCTCTTTCTGGCACATGCGTTTGCATATTTATGGAGACAGAAAATGCTTGCGGCTGCTGGTAGCAATGAGATCGATATGATAATAGATTCTCACCCATAACTTGGGTGTTTCTTAAGCGATCTTGATGAAATTTAAAAAGCTGATTTATTATATTTATATGTATATTCTGTGTTAAGATTTAGATTCTTCGTTTTAAATTGTGGCTTTTATTGCTATCGGAAACCGAAATCGATCAAATAAATCAAACAATATAACAAACGAATGGAGAGACGGACATGGCTATATCGACTCGGCTGTTGATCCTGATAAAAAATATACTTACTTTTCGTGTCGTGCGTGTCGGGTCGTGTCGTGCCGTGTCACGTGCAACAATGTCAATCTTAACGCACCCACCACATATCGTGAGACTCCTGAATGATCGATCCAATCGATAATGTATTTATTGGCTTTGTGGAAAGCGGGGGCGTGGAACTGGCAACAAAATTTATGATGGCATTTATCTAATGGCAGCGTTGTGATGTAAAATGCAAAACTGTCGTTAAAATGTGCGAGAAATATGCAAAAATGCAAAGTGTTATTTGTAAGTTACACGAAATATAACATTTATCCATTATACATTTATTTTTATAATAAATACAACACATTTGCATCAGTCATTAGTTAACTAGAAAATCAATCTCAACAAATGCAAACACTCATTTATCTATGTGTATAATATATTACTGAATTAGTCAGTTTCTTGTTTGCTTCAAATCTCACAATGCAAATTAAATGCTTTAAAGCCAGCCATTTGAAGCTATTTTTGATAAGCGCCTAAAAGTATGCCACACATGAGAAATTCAACGGAAATATTAGCAAAGACAAACACTGAGCACTAAACTTAACGAATATAGACTTTTTGCAGAGCAGAGACCTACACATTTTAGTCGAAACAGAAACCCGGCTCAACACTAAACGAAGGCAATTAAGTACAAAGACTGACTCCTCGCATAACAGAATTTGACTCCACCAGACAGCTTTCAATGTTTGTTAACAGCACTTGTGCATGTTCTGTTAACAATGCCAAAATAAGCCGCCGTGTGGACGAATTTAATTTTCACAATCTTTCACATTCACAGCGGTTGTTAAGAATATGATACGCAGTTACATGCAATAACTTCGACATATTGTGCTTATATTAGATAATCTTTCCCAATATTCTGTTGTTTTTGTGCTTCCAAAAGTCTGACTAGACATAGTCAAATGACATTTTTATTTATATTACGGTAATTATCGATACATCCTGCACAATGCGCATGTGCTTGATGCTGGTTTATATACTAAAATCAACACTGCTGCTGCTGCTTGGAAAAACAACAAAAGGAAACATCGCCTAGCAACATTCTGCACTGCATTGGCAACACTGGCAGGAGTTAACAACATTCCTTCTGAAAAGCCGAAGAACGAAGACGGCAGCTGAAGTCGGTCGGTTGCATTTAAAATTGCTAACATTGTGACAATATATATTTATATATTATATATATGTATATATCCATATATATAAATATATTTATATATATATATGTATATTTGTTTTTGTTGTTTTTGCTGCTGCAAGTGACATGTGCAAATGTATTTAGCAGTGAGCTTTTCATTTGAATTACAATTTTTTTCTTTCATCTTGCAATATGTTTGCCAAAGTGTTATGTGTGTGTGTGTGTGTGTATGGTGTGCTGCTAAGGAGTGGATGGGGTGAAGCCAGCACAATAATTGAATACAAGTGAAAAATCAATACCGTTCTACCGATAGCTCTTCGTTGTTGTTGTTGTTTTTATTGTGCATTGCGCACTAAATTCGTGTGCGTGTGTGTGCTGGGCATCGAAATTGGAAATTTAAAAACAGTGCTCGAAAACATAAAAAGTGCAGAAAAACTGCACAACAAACTAGACTAGCAATATATATATATATATATATATATATATGTATATATATATATATATATGTGTGTGCTTAAATATATTTGTATGTGCATGTACAGTGGTACCTTAATAATCGTAAACTTTTTGTTGAGTCAACAGTTAAAATCTCAATAAAGTTCTTTATTTCAGTAAACTATTAAATGGAAAAATATTGAAATAATTTTAAACATTGCCTCCATAGAGAGAAATTTCTATATATATATAATATATATGTGTGTGCATGTATTTGTGTGCGTGTGCATGTTTCCTGTTGCCAGGCAGTGCAGCAGGAGAAACAGCAACAACGGATTTGGCGAACGCAACGACGAACGAGCCCCGCAACAACAACAACAGCAAGCACGGAGTGCAACTCGTGCAGCGATTTCTAACAGTTATCCCTATTTTTATTGCTCTGTGCTCTGCTCTTATTTTTAGGTCAGCAGCCAGCGAGTGAGCAGCGTCGTGATTCGATTTGCGCCTTAAGCTTTGCCGACTTTTCGCTTCAAACTGCTGCCGGTGAAAATTAAACTAAGGCACACACACATACACACACACACATACACACCAACACACATACATACCAACACACACAAATACACATACTGCCTGCATATATACCCAATGAATGTAGGATGCTGCTCAACACTTACGCAACGCTAGCGACATCTGACGGCACATTAAGAGAACTCTAAGCCAACGCTGCACTCGCAAAAAGTTTCGCTCCGCAATAAGTAAAAGAAGAAAGAAAAAAAAAAAATGGCAACCAACAGCAACTCGTCGGCAAACACTTCGCTTGCCACAACACCGGCAACAACGCCAACCGCGATGACAACAGCGAAAAGATTGGGCTACAACACATGCTCGCCATCCTCAACATCATCGGTAATCTGCGAGGAGGTCTTCGATGAGGCCTGTATGCCATCATCCGACGGTGAGTTCCACACACCAAAACATCTCCAAATAAAATGGAATCTGTATTGTAAAACTAACTTATGCAATGACTCCGTCTATTCCCATAATATCACAAAAATACCTATATTTAATATTAATATATATATATATATATATATATATATATGTAATATGTAATATGTAATATGTTCAGCCTGAAATTATGTAACTGAAACCGCACCGCTTTTAATTTTTGAAATTATGAATAATAAGGAGATAATTAATTATATGACGAATTTCTAATCAAAAAAATTCAGAATGAATTTACCATGATTGAAATTGGTAAACATTTGTTGCTTGCCGTCCGTCCGTCCGTTTATATATATATATATATATATATATAAATATATATGTATATATAAGTAACTGTAGGAATATGAATAAAGTATAAAGCTTGGTCATGCAGGTGTCCTCCGTAGGGTTTCTGCTGTAATATGTTGTCCTTCAGTGGGTCCGTTTAATGGGTCAACTTAATATCTAGAATACATGCAACTTCTATATGTATATATATCCATATATATATATATGGTGTATGTATGTGTGTATGATTTAGTGGTCGGTTTTTTTTATACCCTGAACCCATTAAAAATGGTTAAAAAGGGTATATGAGTTTGTGCAAATGTAAGCAAAAAACAGAAGGAAGCATCTTCGACCCCATAAAGAATATGTATTCTTGATCAGGATCAACAGACGAATCGATATAGCCATGTTCGTCTATCTGTATTAATAGGCGGATCTCAGAGACTATAAGAGCTAGAACTTTGGAATATAGGTTCTCGTATATCAGGCACAGAACAAATTAGCTTTGTTTTATCGATAACTGCCTCCGTTTCTCGATTATGCCACAATTTTAAATCTTCTAAACAAAAACACACATTTGCACATGATATATATATAAATATATTGTCTATTTCTGGGCTGGAAACTTTTTAAAGCGAAATTTGCCAACGAAATGAGAGTATTTTTAACAATTGGGCTCAGGGTATATCGTAGTCGAGCTTACTCGACTACACCATTCTGTTTTTTTTTAATTAGTTCAAGCCAGCTGTTTGAAGGAACTGGAACTTGTGCAACTCGAGAACCACATAAACTTTAAAACTGTGGACAAGTTGGGCTTTAGTACTCGATTTGAAGTTGTCGCAGTCAAACTGTGTGCCAGCTGATTATGTTCTTTGTGTGTGTGTGTGTGTGTAGATTGTTCGCTATGACGACAACAACTACCCCAAAGTATTGCGCACAAGTTGGCCAAAACCAATGTATTTTGGCAATTGACGACGATGTTGCCGTTGGAAACCAACGTTGACCGCTTCAGATACTTTTGACGTTGTTGGTCGAAAAGTGGTTGCTGTTGACAAACATACAAACAGAAAGCCAGACGGAGGAACAGAGGGACAGATGGGCAGACTGTCAGCTGTAATCAATATGGGGGAGCGGAAGATGCCATATGCAATATGTAAAATATAAAATGCAAAATGCAAAATGCAAAATGCGGGCCACGTCGTCATTGCGAATTCAGTTTTCAGTATTCAGTTGCCAGTTTGTTTGGACGGGCTTTTCAAATGTTTTAGTGTTCTGTTTGTTGTGGGCCAAATGGAATTTTTAAGCACTTAAAGCAGGCAAGTCTCAGTTTCCAACAGATTCAAGATAACCGCACTCGAGGGCTTTTTCTCGATGAAAGGAAAATTCTCATATTTGGCCAAAAGATTTTCATTCATTCCATTCCATTCAAGTCACACACACAACGAGGCCAAGGAGGAGGATGTTGGGAGGAGGGAGGAGTGCGGTTAAATTGATGTGGGTGCGACACAGTTTGTAATGTTTTCATTACTCTTAATTGCCATTAAAAACGTTATTGTGCTGACAAGCTAAGTATGCATATATATATATATATATATATATATATATATATATGTATAGTATAATACTTAGGCTAATACAAAGCGTAAAGTGGGACAGTTCAAAACAATGGCGATGACACATATAATATATATATATAAAATATAGCTGACATATTCGATTACAAATTGATAATATTCTAGTGGAATTTTTGAGCATCACTTACCGTTTTGAAAGGGCTTGAATACGAAAGGATTTAAGTTGTCTTCAAATTTAAGTTTCTTGACGCAACTGAATCGATGTGGATATATCTGCTAAGTTTCTGCTGATTGCAAATGTTTAATTTTGAATTGCCTAAGTAAACTCGAACTGAACTTTAATAGAGATTTTGACTTTTTAAATGAAAGGCTTACTCAAAATATGAGCTGTCATTTCACAAATCACAATGTAAATCGATTAAATCTAAATAAATATTCGTTTTCGTGCCACAGAGATTAATGATTATGCGACAATAATTGGCATCGAGGCCATCAAGGAACCGCATTTACTATATCTGGCCAAGGAGGGGCTTATGGCCGCATTGCCCACAGAGTGGAAGATTTGGTAAGTCATCTCTTATATATATATATATATTTACATATAAATATAAATTCTGATCCTTATTGCAGTTATTCGGAGGAGAAGAGCGGACATTATTATCACAATACACGAACGAAGCAGTCGCAGTGGGACCATCCGTTGGACGCCGTCTATCGCGATCTCGTCGAGCAGACGCGCCAGAAACTGTTGACGGCAACAGCAGGCGTTGCCACACCCATTATTGATAATTCGGATGATGTGTCGCAGCTGGATTCAGGCATACGCAGCATGCAAGGCACAGATGAACTGCTCGACGACATGAGCTCCCCCCTGAACAATGGCAGCACTCATCTTGCCGCCGGAGTGGCTGCAGCAGGAACCTGTCCAGTTTTGGGTGCTACAAATAAATTGAGTCAGTTGCCAACGGCAAGCAGCTTTCCGGGTCCAAATGGCTTTAGTGGCGGCGTCAGTCGCTTTTTGGAGTCGCGCGGCAAAAGTTTTGGGCCCATCTTTCAGCCGGTGAAGAACACACGCTTCGAGGTGGCCAAAACCACGGCGCAAATCAGTCTGGCCATGAAATTTGGACAGGCGGCGGCAGCAAGCAATATGGAACCAACGCTGGAGCAGCGCAAGGGGGCATTCCAGTTGTCCGGCACTGGAGCCATGTTCCTTAAGTCGCGGCGTCAAATGGAATCGACATCGGTGACATTGGCGGCAGCGGCAGAGGCGGGCGTCGCAGCCACCGGGGTCAAGGGCATACTGCGTGACTCCAGTCTGACCGATATGCGGCGGCGTTTCGAGCGGGATGAGGAGACATCAGCGCCCGTCGAGGACAAGAAGAGCGTGCGCTTCAATCTGGTCGAAACGCACACCATGAGCAGCTCGTCACCCGTCGAGGAGGATGCGAGCACGCAACGCAAGCTGACACAGAGTCCCGAGCTGTCCATCAACACCGATGACGAGGAGGATGATGTTGTTGCGCAAGTGGAACAGAGCGAGGCAAAGGCATTGGCAAATAATGCGGATGCAGATGCGGAGGAGGATGTGGAAGAGGATGCGGATGGGGATGAGCCAGAGGGCAACGACGATGACGACGATGACGATGACGACGATGACGATGATGATGATGTGTGGGATGAGGATGTCGATGACCCGGATGCCATGGTGGGCATGTGCAGCCTGAATCCATTCATCAGCGATGCCAACAAATCGATACGCATAATCAACTTGCCCAAAGCGCAAACCATCCAAATGCTGAAGAACTCGTCGTCCGAGCTAAATGCTGATCCGCAATCGGGCTCCATATTGGGAACGAGTGCGGCGAGCAGCTATCTGGACAAGCTAAAGGAGAGCGCAGCAGTGAAGCCGCTGTATGAGGACACCGACTCCGATTCGAAGGGCAGCTCGGTGCGCAGTTTCATCATCAATAAGTCCGAGCAGGACAACAATCCTTTCGATCTCGACGAGCTTGGACGCAAGCATAGCCACGAGCTGGAGCAGCTGCAGCGGAAATCCGCACAGACTGCCCACGAGAAGCTCGGCCTGCGCTCGCTGAAAATGGCCAGCAAACTGGTGGGTCTGCTCAAGCAGAAACAGGAGCCGGGCGCCAGCGAGATGCTGAGCGAGGCGGCCGCCTTGCAGCAGCTGCAGCAGGATATGGAGTGCGTAAAGCGGGAACACGAGACGCGCCTCAAGAGTTTGCGGCACGAATACGATCTGCGCCTGACCTCGCATCAGCACCAGCTGGAGGAGGCGTTCGAGCTGCAGATGGAGGAGTATCGCGAGCAGCTGGAGCATCAGCTCCAATCGAAGCGAGCCCAAGTGGTCAGCGAGCACAAGCAGCGCATGTCGACGCTCCAATCGAATCATTCCGAACTGCTGCATGAACTGGAGCGGGATCTGCGCTCCGAGCAGGAGATACTACGACGGGAGCACGCCGCCCAATTGGCTCAGCTGAGGGACAAACTCGCCCACGAGCTGGAGCTGGAGAAGCAGCGTCTGCGCGACAACGGCGAGGAGCGGCTCTACGAGAAGGTGCGCTGCGAAAAGCGTCTGCTCGAGGACAAGTACCGCTGCCTCAAGGAGAAGTATGTGCGCCTCAAGACCGATGTGAAACTGTCGCTGGAGCGACGCAGTCGCCGCCGCGAGACGCAGGCCCTGCAACAGCAGCAGCATGGCCAGCACAGTGTGCACCACACCAATACGAACACCACAACCGGCTCCGAAACGGAGCGTTCCATTTCGCAGAAGCCATCGATTGGCAACAGCGAGAACCGCTCGTTGAGCTACTCGGAGCAGGCAACGGCTGGGGTCAGTCAGAGTGGCACAGCCACAGCTGGCACGGCTACGGCTGGGACGACTGGGACAGCTGGCGGCGCTGTTGTAAAGCTGAAGCCACCGGTGCCGCCAAAGACGCATCTGAGCAAGCCGGGCATTGCCAGCAAGTATCTGAAGCAGCTGCAGCTGCAGGATGACACAAACACCTCGCTCAGCCAGTCGGACACAACCATCTCCAATAATTATAGCAAGGGTCGCTATTTGGCTGCCCCAAAATCCACAAGCCAGCACTCGGCACAGACAGTGGCATCTGGAGGAGGAGTAGGCGGCGGCTGCGGAGCAGGAGCAGCATCATCCGGTGGCGTGCTGCTCAGCGATAATGGTAACTCCGATTCGGAGGCAATGGCCAACAACTGCAATCAGCAGGAGAACAACAACAACAATAACAATAACAATAGCAAATCTTTGGTCGCATTGCCGCGCAAGAAACTCTTCTCGCGCACCAAGTCGGCGTCGACGTCGCGCCTCAACTCGGACAACTACAAGCAGCAGCTGGAGCGCCCTTGCACTCCGGTCGAGAACTTGCGCCATCAGCTGCAAAAGCTGGAGGATCTCGAGGATCAGTTTCCGGAGCACACGCTGGATACGACATATCATCTGCGCTACCCATTCACGGACATCTCCAATGAGCATGCGGCCGTCGTTGGCTCTGTGGTTGGCTCCGAGTTGGAGTTCTTCAAGCATCGCATCCATTTGGAGCGGGACTCGGTGCGCAGGGCGAAAGAATCGTTGCGCACACAGCGCACCAATTTCCGGGCACGTCAGCGCGAGATTAAGCAGCGACACAAGAGCATCGCTCTGGCTGCGCCCAGGCACTCGCTGGACCAGTTGATCCAGGAGGAGAAGGATCTCACCGAAATGGAGGTGAATCTGCATCGGACGCGGGCTCTGCTCGGCGAGAAGGTGATTCGGTTGCGCCACTTGGAGCAGAGTCTGTTGCGCATCTACGAGAAGGAGAAGCCCAGCTTGGAGCTGGACGCCAAGGATGATGCGACCACATTGAGTGATCTCTCCTCGCATTCCAGTTCCGGTTTCAGCAGCACAGATTTCGCCAGCGGTGCCGATCTGCACAAGCGCAAGGAATACTTTCAGCAGGATTCAAACGAGTGCATTCAGAATCTGGAGATCCTCAATGCTGAGATCCGTGAAATACTCGACATTCTTGGCCAGAAGCAGCATCTGCAGCAGCAACAGTCGCAACAGTTGCATCCACTTTCGCATCCGGCAGCGGCCAGCTTGGCAATGCCATTGGCCATGCCACTGGCCATGCCGATGATATCGCCCAATGAGCTGAGCTGGTCGCACATGCTCAGCCAGCAGTCGTCGCCGGGTGGCGCTGGCGTTGGTGTTGGTGTTGGTGTTGCCGGTGGTGCAGCACTGCAGACGAGCAGCTCGGGGAACACACTGAGCGGCAGTGCGGCAGTGCATGCACCACAATCGATACCCACACTGGCCGATCGACTAGAGACGTATCGCCAGCTGGCCGCCGGACGCATGCACAGCTCGATGGGTGGCGCCATTCTGGCGGCAAACACGATCGTCTCGCAGAGTCCGCGTGCAGTGAACTATACAACCAGCCTGGTGGAGCGCACCAGGGATCTGCGCAACTGGCTGCGTCAGGCGAAGACGGAGCACGAGCTGCTCACCGGCATGGGTGTGCAGCAGGGACTTGCCTTGGGCGCACATTTGCCTGCCAGCGGTGCTGCTGTTGGCCAGCTGGCTACCACACCAGCCGCCGCTCCAGCTGCAGGTGGCCTAACACCGCCAGGTGCTGCGGGTGCTTCTATTGCTGCAGCGGCGCAAACTAATTTGTAAGGCAACAAAATCTAGTCAAATATTATTGTACTTCAAAATCATTATTATTATTATTATTATTATTATTATTATAATTATTATTATTATTATTATTATTATTATTATTATAATTATTATTATTATAATTATAATTATTATTAGCAATAGTCTTAGTCTGCCTTTCGTCTGCCTTTTTACTGAGCCTAGCAATGTTTTTTCGATTTCTTCTGTTCAAGTTTAACTAAGTTGCAACAGCTGAGCATACCCTGTAAAAATTTATATATATATATATATATATATATATATATATAAAGCTATCTACCACACAGGGCATCCATTAGTCGAGCAGCCCACTTATTCGAGACTTGTTTTCGTTTTAGTTCTTAAGAGTTGTTAACCTGTTCAACGCTAGTCTATTTTAGCATATTTATGTATATTATGCATACCCTATAATTTGCTGCAAATGGGTTAAAAGCGTACTCGCAGTTGGCATAGCGTGCCTCACTGAAAGACAATTAAATTTTAGTCGTTAGTTAAAAAAAACCCCAAATAATGAAAAGCTTATTCAAGCAAACCGTTATTGAATCAAAATACTAAAAAAAAAAAACATTCCCTTTAAATATCAACATATATACATTATTTTTTTTTTTTTCTTTAACTAAGTGAATTAACTGCAAGTTAATCGGACTGTCATAGTTAATTAGCAACTTAAATTCTCGATTGTTGTTGCAAATGTTTGAGGCGAGCAAATGTTTAGTCAACCAATTTGCATGGGGCAAAATATTCAAAAAATGCGAATAAAAATATCAATAATTCAAACAAAAATCAAATGTAAAAAAAAGTATCATCTGAGATAATCAGAGTGCAAAGCAAATAGATCAATGACCGAACCATAATAATCAAAATGTTGCGATTTCTTATATTTGATATGAATAATAATGATAAAAAAAATGATGATAAAATTTCTGAATGTGACCCAATACTCAAAATTCACAAGAAGCAAATATTGAAAGAGAAGTCAAATCGAAACGAAAAATATTTAATGATCACTCTAAGCAAATACGTAAAAAAAAACGGTAAAAACTTATCTATGAATATAAACAGAATCTCTCTTTTTAAGAATCTATAAACCTTAACACAAAAAACGAGTAAAAATGAATTTTGAACCACTTAAAATACTTTATACAATTATTAGGTAAAATTTCTATTCTTAATGATATCGTGCTTAGGGGGCAAGCAAACTGAGCAGATCTCTAGCTCTGATTGTATTATTTATAATCCCTATTTTCAATACATATTTTTATTCTTCTTTTTTTATATTACATATCAACAGAATCTTTTCCACTGTTGGATCTGAGAAGTTTGTTTGACCGTGGGCAGTTTCCCCAAGATGATATAAAGTTAAAGAATAAATTATTGAATGTTTGAATGTTTAATCTTATAAATATCAAAGATAAAGATGAATATATAGTTAGAGATCAGATCAGAGCAGAGCTATAAAACATGTTGTATGAAAAGCACAATTTATGGGAAAGCAGAAAAATCAACATTTGTTGAGGGTTGTTTAACTTCTAGTCATGGTTTTATTAGCAAATGGCAAATGTTGGCAAGTGGGCAAGTTGGCTGAGACAGAAGCAGGTACATTATATAATATACTAGACATATACTATATCTAATCAATATAGCCAAAGAATAATCAAATCAAAAAATTAGACGAACAACAACTCGGAGCAAAGTGAGATATTATCGCAAATTGAACCTATCCAAAAGTAATAGTTACACCAACAATAATATTTCAAAAATACTTAGATAATCTAATATTTTTTACATTATACAAATACAGATCCGATTTAAAAAAAAATTAACCAATTAAAACGATTACAGTTACGAGTATAAAAATACATTTTCTACTATTTTCTATAGCATTTCTAGAGTATTACGTATATCGAAAAAAAAAAAAAAAACTTGTCACTTTCAGTTCCTTGAGCACTCACACAGGCATACACAAACACACACAGATACTCACACCCATACGTACATATAAACTTAATGTAGAAGGTTAAGTCTGAAAAAAAAATACCAAAAAGTTGTGCTCCCCAAACAATAGTGAAAGGAATACTTAAGATAAAAAATATGGAGAAAGAGAGATCAAACTCAGAAGAAAAAAGGAGAGAGAGAGCTATTAACAGAGCCATATATTTATATATATATATGTATATATATATATATATATATATATATATATGTATATAGAGATACATGTGTGTATACTCGTACTTGCATAATACGATTATTATCGATTAACGATTACAGATTACCGAATATGATATATGTACTTAAATATATAAGTATATGCGATGTTGTGATATTTGACTCTAGCGATATAAGGCCTCAGTTAAATTATGAATCTATTCTATGCACTGCGCAAGAGATAGAGAAAGAAACAGAAAGAGAGAGGAGGAGGAGAGAGATAGGAAAAGGAAGAGAGAGAGGCAGAGATTGCACCTTTTAGTTTCTATTCAAGCCGTCCCCTATTTTGTACATCCTCTTCTACCCCACCCATCCCAGACACATATGCATATATATATATATATATATATATATATATATGCATATTCATGTGATAGCTACTAAAAATTGTTTCTTTAATGTAATCATTTTGCTAGTCAAGTATTTCCCAAAAACATACTCATTTAACTTACATGCAAAGGTTTACCTATATATATATATATATATATATATATATATATATATATATATATATAGACATGTAAGTTAACTTACAATGGTTTATATATATATATATATATATATATTCATTCATTTAAATTAAAAAAAAAAAACTTATATAGAATACAAATGCATATATATATATATATATATATATATATATATATATATATATATATATATGACCGTGTGAACATTAATATGTACGATGTTTAATCGGACAATTTGTAGCATTTAACCGAAATTTGATTAGCAATAACAATTAAAACCAACGCACAAAGCACAATTAAGAGATTTAGGGACGGAACAGAGATTATTCATAGGAATCTTATATAATATCTACGGACATACATACATACCTACATATATATATATATATATATATATATATTACAGATGAAATATTTGATAATATTGAGAAATTAGAAAATTGGAAAATTGTTATTTTAGGTTTTTGATTGGTCGAATACAAATGTGTTTTGAACCTACTAAAAATTAAAAATCAAAAAGTTTTAACAATTAAATAAAACTATGAGAAATGTTTATTAAATAACTATGTGAAGAAAATGATTATATATTGATCTATTATGTATGAATATTATATGATATATGCGAGCATCCTTTTAAGGAGTCTGATAACAATAACAACAACAACAAAAAACTTGGCTGAACTCAAACGACAATTTTATCAGCTAAAATCCGTTTAGCGAATTTGCTTAAGATAAGTGAAACGTATGTTATTAAATATTGTGAAATACACGAAAACGATTTAAATATAAAAAATAAATAAATTTCAAACAAAATTGAAACCAAATAATTAGCACGAAATTTAACAAGAACTAGTCAAGAACAGCAAAAATAGAAACAATAAATAAAAATTACGAACAAAAACTAAAATTTTGCTTAGCATTATCTTTATTATATTAATATCAGTTATAACAAAATAAACCATATATGGATTTTTAATATCGACAGTCTATCGCTTCCTTGCCATTTTTCTCGGCGATGCAAGAATTCACCATGTGTATATCGATATTTGACGCGCTTAAAAAAATTCCTGAGGCAACACGAATATCGGGTTGCATTCATGCGTTTTGCACATCCCCAATTTGTAACCAACACTCTTAGGCATTTTCACAGTACGCCAACGTTTGCAAATCGAGATTGGCTGGTCGGTCCAAATTCACACAAAGCTGCAAAATTAATGCACAAACTAAATAGCAAATTCTGAAGCGGAGCCATGGACGAAGGTAAGGTAGTGTGCGCCCCATCTTCGGGCATACCTGTAATACCCAGTGTGTTTTTTGTACTAAAACCCTATCGTTCGTTTCGCCATCATCTCTCTTGCTCTATGTCTCTCTCATTTTCGCGGCGTTGGTGGTTCGTTGTTCGCTAATGCTAACAGAATACTCGGCCGCATCTTCGGCCGGTGGCGGTGGCAGTGGCAGTAAGAAGGCCGGCATGGGCAAGCAGCACAATACGTTACCGTTGTGGGGCAATGAGACGTCTATGAATCTGAATCCACTCATATTGGCAAACATTCAGAGTTCCAGCTACTTCAAAGGTAACAACACAAATAACAGCACATTTTTCCCGACAAATTTTTGTATAAGCATTTGTTAAATACAGTACACCTATTCAAACTGAAAACGTATCACGAGGTAGTCGACGAGATCTACTACCAGGTCAAACACATGGAGCCCTGGGAGCGGGGATCACGAAAAACATCCGGCCAGACCGGCATGTGCGGCGGAGTGAGTTTATGAAATGTAGCGCTTATCGTTGGCGATTTTCCCGCCCTATCGACAGTTAATCAACAGTGCATTTTGCTAATCCAAATCCCAATTTGTTTAGGTACGTGGCGTTGGCGCCGGCGGCATCGTATCCACCGCCTATTGTCTGCTCTACAAACTGTACACGCTGCGACTAACCCGCAAGCAAGTTAATGGTCTACTCAATCACACTGACTCGGCCTACATACGGGCACTAGGTAGGTGTTGGTAAGTCGCATGAGTTCAGCCGTGTCTTCACTCATAGCTTGCTCCTGCTCCTATTCCGTTAATTTTTTTTTCACTCGAGTGTAGGCTAGTACGCACCGTTTGTGGTTAAGCTTTAGGGAAATATAATTTTTCATTCAATATATTCATCATAAATATTATTCTACACGCTTAACAAATGAAAGCGAGAGAAATGTATATCACTGTCTGGTGGTGGTTGCATAGCAACTGCAGCAGACAGAAGCCTTAAGTGGTGTGTGGTATGGCTTATATGGTATGTTATTCGTGTCTGTTCGTTTATATATTTTATTCCTTTTCCTGTTTACTCGAATATCCAGTTTGTTAGTGGTCTCTCGAGAAATACAATTTCATGATTACAATACAACGAAATGCACAACTAGTTTTGCTTAAGCACTTTTGACTAAGCTGCGTACTAGTCCTATAACCGTTTGTCATATCATTGTTAATTTGTTATTAATTGTCGCTTGTTTTGTTTTGTTTGGTTTGAATCAACTTGTTCTGTTTTGGCTTAGGTTTTATGTACTTACGCTATACACAGCCGCCGGGAGATTTGTATGATTGGTACGAGGACTATCTGCAGGATGAGGAGGAGATTGATGTGAAAGCGGGAGGCGGTCAGGTGAGTCAACTGTATGAGCCACCAATCCATATGCACAGGCGACAATCTACGCAGCACTCAAATAATTATGAATGCCGCTCACATTTCACAGCATATGTAAATAAATTTTCTGTTATTTCCGTTCAGGTGGTGACCATTGGCCAAATGGTGTATCAGTTTATGACAAAACTGGACTGGTTCTCCACACTATTTCCACGTATACCGGTGCCCATCCAGAAGCAGATCGAGAAGAAAATTGAGCAATATTGTCGCGACCAGAGCATCACAATCAATCAGCTGAGCTCCGGTCGCGGACCCGTTGCAACGACAACGACAACGGCGCCAGCGACAGCAACAGTATCCGTTGGTACCAACTGCGGCGTATACGAATATTTCAGCGGTGGCACCGCCCGCAATTTGGCGCGTGCCGGTGGTGAAGGAGGCGGTTATCCGCCAGCCAACTATCGCAATGATCACGATAATCGCAACTATTATGGAGGAGGAGGAGGACAAGCATCGGGCTCATCCTACGGACGCAGTCGCGGCTATGACGATTACCCACCGGCTACCCTGAGTATGCCATACGCCAACTCCGAGCGGGACAGAGAATATGGAGAGCAGGGATCACGGGATCATGATGAGCGGCGACAAAGCAGCAAGCATAAGAAGAAGCACAAGCACAAGAAGAGCTCGCGCAGTCGTAGTCGCAGTCATCGCAGCAGTCGCAGCACCAGCCGCGGCCGTCAGCGTCACAGCGAGCGCAGCAAGCGCGAGGAGCGCACAGACAAGCATCGTCACAACGATCATTACGATGAGCGAGAGCGGGAAAAAGAGCGAGAAAGAGATCGGGAGCGACGCTATCGGTGAATTAGCAGATGCGCGCCAACATTTATAGCAAACTCTGAGAAATGTTTGCAAATGCTTTTTGTTTTTGTTTAAATCCTCTTTTTTAGCAAACCACAACCCGGAAAACAACCCCCGCCCCCCACCCCACCGTCCCTTTCCTACCCAGCAGCATTCTTTTCCCAACTCCACTAATTCATTTTTATCAATTTCCAATCATACTACAAATATTTAACTCAGGATTAAACAGACATACATAAATACACATACATGCATATACATACAAACACATGCAGACAACACAAGTAATGGCTATATTTTATAATTCATAACTAACTTTTAATGCTGAATGTATATTTTTCAAGTTGTGCTTTGATGGAAACAAATAAAAGTGACATTTATTTAAACTAGCCGGTTGCTCATTGTGCTGATTGGTCCTAATTTTGTTCAGTGTAATCGCGAACATAGTTATTGTTGATTTATATATGCTTAAAAGTATACTATTTTAAATTTTTTGACATCGAAATTGAGAGTAAATTATTTACTCTTATTTAGCGCTGAAACTTCATTTTGAAATGGGATAAAATAAGTTGGCATCGCCTAAAAGGCGGCAACTCATCACATGCAATATTAGGGTAAATAATGTATTTTAATACAGCTTGTGTTCGATTCAAAATTATAAATCAGTTGGATAAACTGTTTAAATAACTTACAAAAACATGGAAACGAAGAGGGAGCGTTGCATGCGGCGGAAACCGACACAGAAATACTTTGATACAAAAATGTATAGCACCTGGTAACAAGTAGTAAAGAACTGGGAGTGGTTGTCTGTCTAATAACGGTAGATATAAGCTACAAACCTTCATTTAAAGTTTGGTAACTGTAGCTCTTAAATTACGGCTTTTTGGAATTTAGAGTCGTAATCTTCCTTTTAAGTTGGGTAACTGTAGCAGTCAAAAACCGGGGACTATATGCTTTATCAATTAAGGGGCGTGGGCAAAAAACGATCCTACTACTCTATCTTCCAAGTTTCGTAACTGTAGCTCTTAAATTGCGGTAGATATAGACTTATATTGTTTTTGGGGGCATATTCAACACTTAATGCAGAATAAATATTTATAAAAATATAATTAACTAGAGTTCAAATTTCTTTTCACAAATTGCATTTATTTTAATATAAAAAAAAACAAAATGAGTATTAGTTTCTAATTTTTGCGCTCATAACGAAACTTATAAACGGGCGCAGTGTCCTTCGTGCCGGCCTTGATTTTCTTTGGTTTAAGCAGGCGTGGCTGCATAAGGATCTTCTTCATCTCCAGCTTTCTTACTGTAATACTCAGTTCACGTTCGCGCAGCTCGCGTTTCCTCAACTCGCTCATAAGCTGCTGCCTGTGCGTTCTGACTCCCGTTTCCTGATTGAGATTAAGAACTTAATTAGTTTGTTTGTATAGAAATATGTGTGACGAAAATAACATGTACATTTTTAAAATTACAATATATTCATTTAGCGCCATTAGTTATTGTAGTTTTTAAAATGATTTTGACAATGTATTTATATATTTATATAGGAAATACTCACCGGATTCTCTGCTGTTGCTGACTCTGTCTCTGGTATTGGCGATATTACCTTCTGTTTGACGCCATCCTCGTTGAAGGTGAAGCGCTCGTTATGCCTGTTACCATTTACGTCGACGAGCGTTTCACGCAGGCGCTGCAACTTGCGTCGCTCCACTGTGAGCTTCATACTTACGTATTTGAGATCCTGGGACTGCATGAGCGCCAACTGTTCGGGCGTGTGCGTGTCCTTGGTCTCATCTTCCCGATGCACATCTTCGCTTAGCTTCGAGTTGATCATGTGATGGTAGAACTCATCGGGATTCTTGTTGAGGGCGCGCTTGTGGAGCACCTTCAGAGTTTTCTCCTTCTTATGAGCATCGATAGCACGCAGTTTATAGTCCTTTTTCTTCTCAAGCAGACCGAGATGCTGGCGCTCCGCTGGCTGATGGCGCTCACGATGCACCTTCTGGTTGCTTTTGGATGCTTTTTTCCAAGACGACATGGCTGTCTATATAAATTGTTTATGAAAACAAAAAACGTGCTGCGATAACTGCAGGTAGATCTGTGCGTTTACAAAACTGTTCTCTTTCTGTCTATCGATATGTGGTGTTGGTGGTTATCGCTTCAAAACCACAGATGCTGCAAGAGCATCGAAATTAAATAATGATTATTGAATGAAAATGTATTTAAATCTTAAATAATAAACGTGTACTTATTAACGTGGCAATTAACTAATTCATTAAACTTTTGCCGTTCAGCAGACCTTTTCCTTTTTAGACGCTACAAGCGAAATATCTAATGAGCTTTGAAACAAAACAACACAACAAGCGATTGGATCAGCCCATCAACGATACTTATTTTACTGCTGAAACTATCGATACTTACGATGTAAGATCTAGTTTTGCCGGCTCGCGTGTTGAGTCGTGTTACGTTTGATTGTTTTCAATATTGGCGCATTGGCAACTGCCATGTTGCGTACGTATCTATTGAAAAATGTGTGCTTGCGTTATGTTGCTTCACTGCGAATTGGTGGACTTGCAGCTACGACAACGGCCGCTACAATGCCAGCGACACATGGCTGCCGCCAGCATTATGCAATGCCAACAAGCACGACAGGATTTCCAGCTGGTGTTCTTAATTACTCAACGGCTGGAGCCTTAGGCGATTTAAAGGGACCTGGAGATAGGATCACACGCAAGAAACGCACACGTAAAACGAGCGAAGGCGTCTTGGCCAACGTTGAAGATCTGTGGACACAGCTGGAGCAGCATTATCAGCAGCATAGTGTCCTCCGTCACGAGCAATGCGAACGCCTGCTGCAGCTGCTGGAGGCGAGCCAAAAGCAATCACTTGGCGCCGATCAGCTGCATTTTTTGCTTGGCGCCTGTGTGCCGGAACTGTTGCCCGTGCCGAGTAGTAGAGAACGTTTGGCGCTATTCCGGCGCATGTGGGCCCAGCTGCTGCGAGTGGAGCAGCCAACGTTATCGCACTACCACACACAGCTGCAGATGCTGCAGCAGAACCAGCTGCCGCTGCCCGATCATCGCACGCTGCTCGCCGAAATTGCCATCTATAATGGCGCGCCAGATGCAGCGCTTTACAGCGCACTGCTGGACGTGGCCGGCGCCACTGGCAACATGCGCCAGGCCACCGAGCTGTTAAGTGAAATGCGCGAGCGCAGTTTTCCGCTCACCGAAAGGAATTTCCATGCTCTTCTGCTGGGTCATGCACGAAGCGCAGATCTGGCCGGCGCCGATTCAGTGCTGAGCAGTATGCGGGCCGCTGGCATAACGCCCAATCCCACCACTCAATCGCTCTGCTTTGTGGCCTACATTGAAAACGGTGAGCTGGCAAAAGGTCGCGAATTGTTGCGTCAACATGCCGGCAGCTTCCATGCACCGCAAGTGCTGCAAATGCTGCGCGCCGTCTTGAAATGCCAGGTCCAGGATGTGCAGCTGATGCAGCAACTGGTTAGTGAGCTGCCGGCAGAATATGTGCACGGTGGCGATGTTCCACCGGCCATAAACAGTCTCTGCATCCAACTGCTGCACCGTGACCAGGCGCAGGTGGTCATCCAGCTGATTGGAATGCTGCCGACGCCAGATTACAATGAGAACCAGAACATTGATGGATATGCGTCGTTGCTGCTTCTGGAATTGTTTCGAGCCCGGACACCCCTCCAGCAGATGCTACAGTTTGCCGCTCAGCTGCGTCAATCCGGCCAAAATAGACGAGCGCTGGAGCTGCTAACTGAGTTGGCGCTTCGTCGTCAGCCGTCGTTGGCATTGGCCTGCTTGGAGGCGTTGCGCGATGCCGGCCAGCCGCTGCGTCCCCATTACTTCTGGCCACTGTTGCTGGAGCAGCACAAGCGCGACGGCGAGAGCGGAATGTTGCGTCTGCTGGCTGATATGCAGCGACTGGGTGTTGACTGCGATGAGTCAACGCTGTGCGTCTATGTGCTGCCCAATCTGTCGCAGACACTGCAGCAGCCGATGCAGGCACTGCAAAAGCTCGATGCGATTGGCATCCGCGCCTCCCAGTCGCTAATCCATGTGCTTGGTCAACTGCTGCAGCAGCAGCAACTGCAGGCAGCTCTCGATCTACTCGAGCGCTATCCGACACGTCTACAGCTGGTGCAGCTGCTGCAGCCGCTGGCCGCCCTCGCGATTAATGTGCGTGCCAACAAGCGTTATGAGATCTTTGCCAAGCTGACGCAGGCGCTGCACCAGCGATCACTTCAACGGCAGGAGGATTTCGTTGGCGCCCTGCTGCTGCAGATGTGTGCGCCACAGACGCGTCTGCGCACGGAGCCGGCGGCACTGTTGCGCTTCCTTCACGAACTGCACCGCCTGCAACTGCAGCTGTCCCCAGCTGCTGCCGAGACGCTTCTCAGCGTGGTTAACAGCAACAGCAGCAGCAGCGATGCCAACATCCGACATTCGATCGGAGGCACACTGCAGAAGATGCGCAATGCGGAGCTCACGCTGCCACCGGCAATGGACAATGGTTTGGCAAGTGGTGGCTTCATCAAGCATCCGCGTGACATGTCGCTGGATGAGCTTGAATGCCATCTCATCGAACTGGAGGCCAAGCAGCTGAACACACGCGGCGTTCTGCGGCGCCTGCTACAACTTAGCGTGCGCGACAATCGCCTTGAACGCGCTCTCGAATTGCTGGCAAAATGTGAGGCGCTTCACGTCCAGACCAGTCCGGGTATGCTGGCCTCCATCTTTGACCTGCACATCAAGCGGAAAGATCTGCGCCGGGCGCAGCAAACTCAGCAACGCATACAGCAAACCGCTCCGGGTGAGTAACCTCTTGGATTAGGTCACTTCTTCAATTCAATCCATATTTATCCTTCTCCTTGTCCATGCAGGCTTCCAATTGGACGAGCATAAGCTAATTGACTACGCATCTCTGCTGGTGCATGAGAATCAGCTTGATGCGGCCAAGGAGGTATTGCAGCAGCGCGCCCTGCAGCAGCGAGTCAACGGTGGCGACTATGTGATCAAGAATGTTTGGCAGCTACTCAACAATGTGACCCAACTGGCTGTAAGGGCAAATCTCAATGCCGAGGCGACAAATGCCGCTGGACGCAGTCTGACCTTTGAAACGTTCGAATTCTTGACCAAACTTGGCTACTGTCAGGCGCATAATGCGCTCCTAGGTCCGGTGGTGCGCGAGTGGCTGCTCCGCGGCAATATGGATGAAGCCGTATCGGAGTTTCAGCGTTTGGCAACCCGATTCAAGCATACCCCACTGCAATTTGAGATGCTGTCGCTGCTTGTCAAGCTGAGCAACGGTGATGAAACGGAACTGTCCCGCTTTCCGGGCACAACAATCAAGTCGGCTCAACAGCATCTGGGAACGGTTACGGCAACTGTGAGCCGAGTCCATGGTGATGCCAACATGAATAGCGCCCTGCTGCTGGCTCTAGCCGAATCCGGCACTGAAACCCAGCTGCGTCGGCTTATTATCAATCCAGAGTTTCGGCTCAATCACGAACTGCTGCTCAAGAACTGTGAGCATCTGGGCCAGGAGGGCGCCGTACGTACACTGCTCCGTTTGGCGCGGGGCGTTCGCGGCTTGCAGCGCACCATCGATGAGCAAAGGATCTATGATATGCTGCTGGCTCAGTTCGCCAAGAACAACAACTACGAGGGTGCCATCGATCTGTACGAGCGCCTGCAGGCCGACGACGAGCTCAAGATCTCACAGGACTTTCTGCGCAATCTGGTGAAGCTGCTGCAGCTGAACAACATCGAGATTCCCAGCAGTATTGCTATGCGTGCTCAGATTAGATAAGATCCCATTTCTCCATGTAAATGTTATTGTTTTTATTTTTTAATTATAGCATCCAATATACACTTTTCATATTAACCGGATTTAATTAAGATTTAGGAGACTGTTCGTCGTGATCTGTGAATTTGGTCAGCAGCCAGGATAAATCAATTGGATATTGAGTTGTAGAAACATATTTTTGTTTATCAAAGAAAAATAATTAAAATAAATTTGATTGTTTAGGTCTTATCCAGCTTAGCTGTGTAAAACAGTTCCCAAGTAACCCGTGCCGAATTTGACAACCTGCTCTCATTTTACTGGCACATCATTTTTTTTTAGATATTCAGAGTGAAATCGACTAGGATTTTCAAGAATTTAAAAATATTTCAAAAAATTTCTCAGACACTATAAATTTAATCGAATCGTGCTTACTTAGAATCCCACTTGGTATGTGCAGTGGGCACTTTTTGTGAGTTTGGATATCTGTCAAAGCAAATCGCACAACATGGAAAACCAAAACAATGATTCTGATGAGATACACAGCTCTTCGGATGAGAACGCAATTGTACATCCAAAACCATCGATAAATGATTTCACGAGCAATGATGACTTCCCTGCCGCAGCCAGTGGACAAACCTTAACCAATGGCGAAGGCGAGCAGCCAAGCCTTCCCTCGAAAAAGGTCGCAGGCAATGAAGGCTTTATGTCATTGACCCAGCGCATCGTTTTTGTCAAATTGTTGAGGCGCCTGGGCGACGAATGTGATACCGACGTGAGACAGATTATAATGGAGCTCCTTAAATACAATAATCAAACGGGTATAGTCACACCAGCGGTCGATTGCATATCGAATAAACTGTTTCTTGTGCTGAGCCCTCAAAACCTGGTCGAGGCCGGCATTGCATTAAACAACGACCGCTTTTTCTCGATCATGTCCGTCCTACAGAACTACGCTAGGGTGCACGCGGCAAAGTGGTTCATAGAGAAGCTTCCTAAGATGGCGACAATGATAGAGTTCAACGAGAATGACGGGCAGGGAAATAACGAAATCGGCAAGGAAAAGAAATTGGATCTTATGGTTGTAGTTAAGGGACTGCAAATACCACAACTACTAGAACAGCTCTATGGTTCTTTTGAGAAAATGGAGTTCTTCAACGAAGACAGTGCCTATAGGGTTTATTTGAGAGCCCGCCGGCGTCCCAATACAAAGATTCTCCGTGAACTGATGCTAAATCGCATTTCAAAGCTCTTCCTTCGCATTGTCAGTTCTGTATCCTTTCTAAACTTTACCGAGAACGAACTGGTCCACACGCTGAAAACCAGCTACATTAGTGTTAACTCTGAGATAGAGGTGAGTACAAAAATATTATAAATACTGTCATTTATTCATGAACTTTATTTATAACGACTTGAAGGTATTTCTCTCGGCCATTTACTGGCTGGAATACAACTGGTACGAGCGCAGGCGCTGCACTCTTGGGGTCTTAGGTGCGATCCGATTTGGCCTGATGCCAACCTGGTACTTCTATACTCTGGATACAAGTAATTGCAACAATCACTTTAAAAGAGTTATCAATAGTGCGGGTGTCCCAGAGCTCTTGAAAACCGGTCTTGAGTAAGTAGACTTCGGACTTCGAGTCCATACTCCAAACCAACCAATAATTGCGTTTGCTTTAAACCCCTTCACAGCGAAGCCTTAGCTTTGCATTCAACGAATTCTTGGACACCAAACAGTGGGAGGAATATTCCTCTGCCTCGTGACTGGATTGCCGATCCTGAGTGTCCACATCACCACAAGCGCCATTGTGACCGATTTAATTATCCAACATATGACGTATTTAAAGACTACATAAGAAATGTTATAAGCGTGTCACCCAATTACTGGCAAACCCTTCGCTCTGCTAAGGGCGTCTACCGCAATGTACTCCATTGCTGTGCACCTCCATTCCAGGCGAAGTGAGGAACATAATTATATCCTAGAATTCTCCTGTTTCACTAATCACAATATCTCTTAAATTTATTGCTTAATTTGTTCTGGAAAGCAAAAATTATAAATTATGTCCAAAAAAAAAGTGGACAAACAGTTGCCACATACACTGCGAAATTAAATTCTGTTCATTGTTACTTGAAATATATCGAAGAACATGAATAATGTAATTTTTGTAGTTGTTTTAATGTGAAGCTGTTGCACTTTAATAGCTGTTGTGATCCGCAGCGCAGTTTTCTTGTTAACCACGTTGACTGAATGCAGTTTCATCGTGGCTAAGTTCTGACTCCGACTCCAACTCTCCTGTCTCTGAATCCTGCCACATACTTTTGCTCCGAATCATAACAAATTACCTTGTTCAACGCAGCATCGTCGGCATTTTTAAACCTTTAGTATATAAAATTGGCCTGGCCACAACTAAGCAATGAAAATTATATAATTGGGTTATGAAAATGTATGTGTAACAGACAAATGGTGTAATATGTATAAGTGTATGTTTGTAATTAATCAGTAATGACAACAAATTGGAAATTGGAATTACTGTTTAATTGAACTTGTAGAATCCAGCGAATTTTCAAATTTTAAATAAACAATTTAATAACCCTTTCATAGTTTAACATGATTACTTTTGACAAACATTGAATTTGTTTAAATTTGATTGATTATTTTTTTGCCCGCTCTCCCTCTCTCTCCCACACTCTATCTCTCTCTAGCTGTCTTTCTGCAAAGACGATCGCCGATCTGCCTGTCGCTGCAGCAAAGCTGGTGCCAATTTGCATTTGTAAGATAGCTTCGCATTTGCTAAATATATAATAAATCAATACAAATAATTAATAAATAAAATAAAAATAAAGCTATAGCTTAATCTTAGATCTGTTTACGGTGCTTGAATCATTTGAAGTAAAACTAATCAATTATTATAAATTCGTTGTTCTTTTCCAATTATGAGTGATAATAATAGTTTGATCCCTGCACTTAAAACAAAGCCATAGAAAATGTATATATATATATACATACACATATACACAACATAGACAAAAATACGTATTTTATTTATATATAGATATATATATATAAAACAAAATGGAATTGAAAATAATACAATTACAGATCAATTTGTTTTCAGCTTTGGCTGAGGAATCTTATTGTCCCGTCGCTTTGCCAGCGCTAGTGTCCAGCAGATAATCCAGATTGGAAGAAATATGGTGCAAATGGCAAAATAAAGCCAATTTCCATAAATCTAAAATAGAGAGAGATATATAGACTTACTTTAAGATAAACTAGTGATGATTTGGTAATGGGACTCACCACTGAATCGATAAGAGCAAATGCTGCCCCATCCATGGCAGCTGTGGCGGCACGCAGCAGAAGCTGTTGCATCGTCAGCTCGGGAAACTGATAGAAACTCATAATGAACACAATGATATAGATTACCACCAGTGGATTTAGGAGTAGCGTCCATACACGCGCCAGGCTGTGCAGTGTGCTGTTCCTAGTGCTAGTATTTAAAGCAATAACCAAGGGCACCGTTAGTACGCCCACAAAGAAGCCCAGCGAGAAATTGAGCAGGCCAATGACAATCAGAGTGCAGCCGTAAATTAGCAGCAAGCCGATATGCAGCAGCTCGAGGCCCCCATCTGGCAGTGTCACCACGAATGGCAGCACGAAGCCGATCAGGTTGAGTGCTACCAGTATGGTGGCGGTGAGCGGAGCGGCGCTTAACGGCAGCTCCAGCATATAATGTTGCAGAGGCAGTACATTGCCCAGGTAACCGATGAGCAGCACCACAGCCAAATATATAAGTACGGAGCCATAGGGCAAAGACAATTTCACTGACTTGGTATCGGGCTTCTGGTCAATAGTTTCCCCCGATGGTGCTAAGGCCGCTGAATCCAGTGTGGACCATGTTAGATAGGCTTTGATGAAGCTGCAGGCGACAAGCGCGACCATTGCTGGCATATAGTCGCCAATTGATATGTAGCGATCATTATGCACAATTACGTAGAAAAAGAAGCTCTGATGAAATCGCTCCAGCAAATTGTTCAAACTACGCGCAATGCCCTCGATAGCCTTTAAGAGTGGCACAGCTGATGAGCTAGGATTGCTTTTCACATTGGAGTTGGTAACACGCTTGGCAGTGGATATGGTTAGCGCATCGATGCGATAGCGATGAAATAGTCCATGATTACCATTGGGCACACCCGACGATTGCGTAGCAAGCATGCCCAGCATTTGGCGCAGATTCTGCTCATAGTTTGAGAGGCCGGAGCGACGCTTTTTGCGCGGCGTCTGCTTGTAGCCTGAGGTGACACCCTCGCGCGCCATGATGCGCTGCACCAAATTGAACATATCCAGATTGGGCAGCTTGCCATTAAGGCCCTCAATCTTGACATCAACGTAATCTATATTAAATCTAGGAAAGTATTGATGGTTTCAAGTCAATTTTGTGAATTCGCATACCAATTTCCAGATCCTGCACTTCGATATTTAGCGCTGCTTGAAGCGACCCGGCACGTGCGGGCAAATTGCCCGATTGCAGATATGATTTGGAGCTATCTGGTGTTTTGTCGCCGTCATGGTAGGCCTCCAGCCAGGCCTGCATGCCCAGCTGCTCCTGCTCGGTAACCAAAAATATCAAATCCTTGGCCCAATAGTTTTTGCCTGCAATGCGCAAAACTCTTGTGAATATCCATCCTAATACCTAATATTTATTGCCACTTACGCCTGGCAAAATCCGCAAACGCCAAAAGAAGCGGCACACTTGGTGATATTTCCACATGTACCGAGCTGGGTGCACGATAGGGCGCCGAGAATACAATCCCTTCCGTGGATCCTATGCGCGGTGCACGCAATATGCCGTAGATGTTTTTGCCATGGAACTCTTTTCCGCCGCCGAATGGATAACGCAGCGAATAGTTATGTGTGTGTGTCTCAAGGCCAAACTCATTGAATTTGGCCAGGATCCAGGCGTGCGGCGTCGTCGATTGATGATCCTTCCGTTCGCGCTGCAACTCCTCCAGCAGTTGGACGGCCAGTCGATTGGCATCTATGCGTATCTCGGGATACACCAGACCTAAATCCGATAAAAAAAAATATATATAAACATACAAATATTTATAGATATACATATATTTATATATGTGTATATATATGTACTAAGTATCACTGCACTACTCACCTGGTGAGAGCGCATTCTCTGATAAGTAGGTGCCATGATTGAATTCCGGCATTGCCAGGCACAGAAACCAGACCACGCCCGCTGTGTACAATGTGTAGCAGACCTTGCGTACATGCTTCGCTAGATTGTCCACCAACTTGTTATGCGTCGATAGCGATGGATCGGACAGTAGACCCATTGTTCCAAGCACTAGTTTCCATAAAACAACAGCAACAACAAAATTTGCCGGCACAGCTAGGGCTAGGGCTTAACAAATACTATCGATAACTGCAATCAGCATGCAACCAGGGCTGCGTAACCATACATAAGTTGCTGCTGGTTTTCATAACTTATCGCTTGTTTATTTTATATTCTTACAGTTACCAATAAATATATATTCTGAAGAGCAGATATACACAAATTTATTGCTTATATCGTTTTCTTTTCTTTAATTTAATTTTTATTTGAAATAATGATGCCCATTAGAGTTAATTAAGTTGATTGTCCCCTTCCATTTAGCTTGTTAATGCAATATACGGGCTAATAAAAACAAATACATCGGAGGAATGTGGCTTCCTTAATTAAGAGATTTCATTTTTGGTGAAGATTAAGCATATAATTTTATAACTTTTTCGTAAAGTTTCCATAAGCATAAGCATCATATTACATGTATATTTCTATTGTAGATTATATCAGTTATGAATTTAATATAAATCCGTTACGTTTATTGTGGTGGAATGGTCGGCACTGGCTTGACATATGGCTCCCAGTGCAGATAATTCGAATCAATGGTTAGTTTGGGACGTCTGAACTGTGGCAGTTGGAGATGATCAGTGATGGTTTTCGGTGTGACACATATGACATTCTTTCCCTTCCAGTACTTGATCATCTTCATGGACTGCAGGGTGTAGATGATGTCTTCCTGTGTGATGCCGGTCGTCTCACTTAGCTCCTTAATTGTTGTCTGCTCCCCCGATGACCATGACTTCATCAGCTCGAGCAGCGTATAGGCCCAATAACTGCGATAACTTAATCGTCCCAAGTCCGACAAAGGCTTCTCGGGGCTGCCAATGATGCCCTCTCTGCGGGAGAGCTCATAGCTGAAGGCAATCAACAGTTTGCCATAGCCCTTGCGCTGATGTGGCGGTAGCACCAAAATGCATGCCACATTATTGTTATTGGGCGAGAATTTCTCTTTGGAGAAATAGCCGACAATGTGATAGCCCTCCTTGTCGAGCTCACAGAGTATATAGAAAAAGAATGGTTCCATATCGAAATATAGCACTTTGTGATCCAGAAATAGTTTGGCCGTCAGACACAGCAGTTGGCAATAGAGCGGGTGCTCCTGGCCATTTACCTCAAAGATAGAAAGTGTGCCATTGCGATAGATCTCCCGACCAGGCGGACTCCTCTTCTTGCAATCATACAAATGAAAGGAATAACTTTTCTCCAATTGCATATATTTCAGGCAATATTCGCACACATATAAAATGCGTGCTTTTCCGTACTCCTCGGGAAATGGACTGAAGTACCACGTGTCTATCTCATAGCATCCGAAAATCAACTTTTCAATATATTTGATTTTCGTTATCTGCTCGTGCTCCTTCTCCAGTTGGGCCTGCAAAGCCGAAAGCTCCGCATGACTCTTTTGGACATGATGGATTTCGTCGTAGCGTCGCTTCTGATAGCGTGTCATCTTTCGGTCACTGTAATCGTAGCGATTATTTTCACATGCCGACAAATAGTAATCCTTGTAACCCATCCGCATGGCGCGTGGCAGCATACTGCTGCGTAAGCAGTTTCTCATCGGTTGATCGCAGGGCGGCGTCGATTGCGATGCCCGGCTGGTCACCGTAATGCCGCCCAAATCATCGGAATTATCGGAGATGCGATGTCGACCCACCCAACCGTCGAGGCGCCGATTGAGGCCCACATAGTGTACATAATACTCGTTGGGCAAGGTGCCGTTGTCGGTGATGCGCGACTGGAGCACGTGACCGGCGTGTACGGTGCCATCAGGACGGCGTATATAATATATCTTGTCGGAATGCTCATTGATTTCGATCTTCCTTTGCGACATTTCGGAAGCATCTGAATCGCTTCTCTCTGTTTGAGTTTCCGTATCCACCGAGCTGGCATCATTATCCGTCAAGAGTACATCATCATCATAATCATCGTCATGATCATCATCCTCATCATCATCCTCCTCGTCAGCGTCATGATCACCATCATGATCATCATTAGGATCATCACCATCATCAGCATTATCCTGCTCATCGTCTCCTTGCTGATTATTCTGCTCGTTGTCGACATACCGATTGACATCCGATTCGTGCTCGTCATCGCCAGTGCTGCTCACATCATCGCTGTTGCTGGAGATGCTCTCATACTGGCTCACCGCTTGAAAATCAAAATTTTGTCGAGGATCTCTTGGCGCCATACCCGGCGACGGTGGACGATCTTCCTCAAGTTGCTGCCTATTAAAGGCGTATTCGGATTTGTCTGGCATTATTACGATGTAGTCATCGCTATTTGTGGGTGATGCTGGTGTTTCGGGCAGTACCATCACATCTTCCTGCTCGTCTTCTAGCTCCAATTCCGCATCGTCTTCCGTCTCAATTTCTGTGTCTTCATCGCCATCTTCATCAGCATCTGGCTCGGCATCTTCTTCAGTTTCCACTTCTGCGTAGTTATGAGCGTGCAAGTCGGCCAGCAGCATTTGATTCGGTGTCTCCGCAACATTATTAACTGGCTCGGACGCAGCAAAGCGAAAGCCCAAATTGCTGACGGTAATGTCAACGACATCCACCACCGAGTTTTGCGAATGCTCCTCGATGGCATCACAGCGAGCGCTGGCGCGTGATGAGTTCGAATCGCTCTGTTCGCCGCTGCATGAGCTGTTTATGCTGCTGCTCTCCTCCTCCTCATCTGCGGTCACAGGACTATGTGCTTCGCCCATTACATGTGCTCGCTGTGGTGTAACTTCTGCTTCGGCCAGTGTCTCGTCGCGCTGTTCCAGCGTCTGTTCCATAGCAGCGGCCACATTGGGAACATCGCCATCGGATCTCTCCGTTGAGCCGGTGATATTAAGTTGAGCATTCAGCTCGTTGGCCGCATTCCCAACTAATGTGCGTCGTGGATTGCCGCCAATTTCGTTGTGATTGGCATCGTCGGGCAAGGGTCTGGAGTCTTCCTCAGACATTTTATATATATTTGCTTTTAATTCAAGCTGTACATAGAAAAAGATTTATTTACTTCATATAAGAACTCTTCAGCACTGTTAATCTGTAAGTTACCGTAGCCAAAACATTTGACTCAAATTTCCTTATTGCTTTGAATTCTGGCGAATTCTGGCACTTGGTACTTGGTACTGGTACTTGGTACTCATCGATTAAATATATAAATATCGATGACGTGGTGCATTAAAAAGTGTGTTGGCACTGTAGTTTCAAATAAATAAAATTTGGCCATACTGAAACTAAACAATTACTATACTATTACATTTTCTATGTTCTTACATTTATTTATGTTTTTATTTATTATTCTATTCCGATGAAAATGTGAGCGATAACGATAATAGTGTTGATAAGCTTCAATAGCCTTACACTACCAAATGTACAAACATATATTTATATATGTACACAACATATGTACTTCTACACTGGCATAAATAAATGTACAAGTATGATTTATTTAAGATGCTTTTCAATGAGAATACATTCATAATTAAACGAATCAACTTGCTAAACAAATTGAAGATACTTTGAATACAACATATTTTGTATATAATTAAATCTTACTTAGTAACTGTATATTAAAGTTATTATATATAACGAATGCAAATCAATTTAAACTACCGTATTACATCTAACAGGGTGATTATTTCATAACAGAGTGAACTTATTTTTGCAAATTTTTGGCACTAATTGAATGTATTTATACACTCGCCGAAATTCGGTTAATTCGGTTTCTTATAAAATAGAAAACAAAATTCTTAACATTTTTTTTGGTTTTACAAAAGTTAGCTGTTTTAGGTAAAAGTCATATAAAAGAAATAAAATTATAAATAAATAATAACATATAAAAACATTAATTAAATTTGTATCGTAAACACAACTCTTTTAAATGAATTTTTTGTACGAGGCTAAGGTGCAAAAAAAAAACAGATTAATAATGTGTTCTGGAGAATGCTGGAATCGCAGCGAATGCCCATGTAGGACCATTGACTCAGAAAAACCCTGATGACTTTCATTGGCATGTATCTGTAAATCTATATGTATATCTATATATAACAGAAATAAACAAATAGTCATATAAGGATTCAATTAATGCATATCAATCGATTAACAGGAATTAGTTGATTTATTTTATCGTTTAGTGTAAGCTTTTAAGAAAAGCTTTAAATGGGCTTATTGTGTCTATTTTTATTTTCTAAAAGAATAATTAAACTTTAGGCTTAATGTGTAAATAAATAAATACACACAATAATTTAGTCAGATGCCCCAAGCAGCAGAAGATGTTGCGAAATTATCTATCAGTTACTGTTGTCTTGTCAAGTTCTAGTTCAAGTTCTAATGGGCGTTTAAAATTAGATATTTGGATTAAAAATAGGTTAAAAATATGTGGCCAGTGTGACGCCACGTCCGGACGAGCAATCGCATCGAGTGGGTGTTCCTTCATTTTCCAGGTGTTTACAGTTCATGTTATGTTTTCGCTTCGGCTGTGGTTTTTGCTCGGTTTTGTAGTGGGAGCTATGACGTCGCTGGCGATACGACAGAGGTCACAAAATTTCCCTTAGAGGGAGAGAGATACAAAAAAAATAATGATTAATATACAAATTAATTGCGTTCTGTTGATTTTATTTTTTTGCGCAGCTAGCCTAGCATATTGTTGTTGACCAATTGGTTTGGCCCACAAATACACTGAGCGAACAGTAAATGCTGAAAATGGATAAAAATTTAAGAATATACTATTCCAGCTACAAAATGATTTTATTACTATTGAAGTAAGTTCCATTATATAAATGCGTTCTTATATATTTATATATATTTATATATATATATATATATATATATATATATCTGCTACCCGATGGCTTTTCGACCTTTCATTTCCGTAAATTTACAGATCGATAAACTATATACGATACAAAATAGCAAAGGTAAGTTAGTAAACGTTTCATCTAAAAAAAAACTTGAACAAGTATTTCATCTATATATTTGAAGATGAAATTCAATGATTCGATATGATGGAATATTCTTGGAATATGCACAAAAGTTCACATATTAAATTTTTAATTTTTATATAAACGTAAAAACAAACGACACAAAATCTACAAATTAACATTCTTTAAAAAAAATATACTTATTATCAGCAGAACAAATCACCAAGTCAAACTGTGGGAGCTCTTAATGCAGACATGTACTTATATATATAAATATACGATTGTGATTCATGGAAATCCAACAGATTCCTCTCGATTACGATTACACAGTAAAAATGCTATAAAAAAGAACAACAACAACATACAGTAACAACAACAACAACAAGTAGGCGTCCTTCAAGCATGCCAAATTCAAAAATTGCGTCGGTCGTCGACGTCGACGTCATTTTGCCTCATGAAACGTAAATATTTACATATGTCTTACACGAGTTGGCGATTGCTCACTGTCGGATATGTATAGATCTTCTCTCCTCTCTACATATAATATATATATATATACATATATATATTTGTATATTTATTTTTTTATTTATATATGTAGCTGCATATGTGCACATTGGAATTTCATTGGCATTTCTCGCGCGCCATGATGCGCTGCACCAAATTGAACATATCCATTATGGACAGCTTGCCATTAAGGCCCTCAATCTTGACATCAACGTAATCTATGTCAAATCTAGGTAAGTATTGATGGTTTCAAGTCAATTTTGTGAATTCGCATACCAATTTCCAGATCCTGCACTTCGATATTTAGCGCTGCTTGAAGCGACCCGGCACGTGCGGGCAAATTGTCCGATTGCAGATATGATTTGGAGCTATCTGGTGTTTTGTCGCCGTCATGGTAGGCCTCCAGCCAGGCCTGCATGCCCAGCTGCTCCTGCTCGGTAACCAAAAATATCAAATCCTTGGCCCAATAGTTTTTGCCTGCAATGCGCAAAACTCTTGTAAATATCCATCCTAATAAATAACCCAAATATTTATTGCCACTTATGCCTGGCAAAATCCGCAAACGCCAAAAGAAGCGGCACACTTTGTGATATTTCCACATGTACCGAGCTGGGTGCACGATAGGGCGCCGAGAATACAATCCCTTCTGTGGATCCTATGCGCGGTGCACCCAATATGCCGTAGATGTTTTTGCCATGGAACTCCTTTCCGCCGCCGAATGGATAACGCAGCGAATAGTTATGTGTGTGTGTCTCAAGGCCAAACTCATTGAATTTGGCCAGGATCCAGGCGTGCGGCGTCGTCGATTGATGATCCTTCCGTTCGCGCTGCAACTCCTCCAGCAGTTGGACGGCCAGTCTATTGGCATCTATGCGTATCTCGGGATACACCAGACCTAAATCCGATAAAAAAATATATATAAACATACAAATATTTATAGATATACATATATTTATATATGTGTATATATATGTACTAAGTATCACTGCACTACTCACCTGGTGAGAGCGCATTCTCTGATAAGTAGGTGCCATGATTGAATTCCGGCATGGCCAGGCACAGAAACCAGACCACGCCCGCTGTGTACAATGCGTAGCAGACCTTGCGTACATGCTTCGCTAGATTGTCCACCAACTTGTTATGCGTCGATAGCGATGGATCGGACAGCAGACCCATTGTTCCAAGCACTAGTTTCCATAAAACAACAGCAACAACAAAATTTGCCGGCACAGCTAGGGCTAGGGCTTAACAAATACTATCGATAACTGCAATCAGCATGCAACCAGGGCTGCGTAACCATACATAAGTTGCTGCTGGTTTTCATAACTTATCGCTTGTTTATTTTATATTCTTACAGTTACCAATAAATATATATTCTGAAGAGCAGATATACACAAATTTATTGCTTATATCGTTTTCTTTTCTTTAAATGTATGTTTTTTTTTGTAGTAATTTTTATTTGAAATAATGATGCCCATTAGAGTTAATTAAGTTGATTGTCCCCTTACATTTAGCTTGTTAATGCAATATACGGGCTAATAAAAACAAACACATCGGAGGAATGTGGCTTCCTTAATTAAGAGATTTAATTTTTGGTGAAGTTTAAGCATATATTTTTATAACTTTTTCGTAGTTTTCATAAGCATAAGCATCATATTACATGTATATTTCTATTGTAGATTATATCAGTTATGAATTTAATATAAATCCGTTACGTTTATTGTGGTGGAATGGTCGGCACTGGCTTGACATGTGGCTCCCAGTGCAGATAATTCGAATCAATGGTTAGTTTGGGACGTCTGAACTGTGGCAGCTGGAGATGATCAGTGATGGTTTTCGGTGTGACACAGATGACATTCTGTCCCTTCCAGTACTTGATCATCTTCATGGACTGCAGGGTGTAGATGATGTCTTCCTGTGTGATGCCGGTCGTCTCACTTAGCTCCTGAATTGTTGTCTGCTCCCCCGATGACCATGACTTCATCAGCTCGAGCAGCGTATAGGCCCAATAACTGCGATAACTTAATCGTCCCAAGTCCGACAAAGGCTTCTCGGGGCTGCCAATGACGCCCTCTCTGCGGGAGAGCTCATAGCTGAAGGCAATCAACAGTTTACCATAGCCCTTGCGCTGATGTGGCGGTAGCACCAAAATACATGCCACATTATTGTTATCTGGCGAGATTTTCTCTTTGGAGAAATAGCCGACAATGTGATAGCCCTCCTTGTCGATCTCACAGAGTATATAGAAAAAGAATGGTTCCATATCGAAATATAGCACTTTGTGATCCAGAAATAGTTTGGCCGTCAGACACAGCAGTTGGCAATAGAGCGGGTGCTCCTGGCCATTTACCTCAAAGATAGAAAGTGTGCCATTGCGATAGATCTCCCGACCAGGCGGACTCCTCTTCTTGCAATCATACAAATGAAAGGAATAACTTTTCTCCAATTGCATATATTTCAGGCAATATTCGCACACATATAAAATGCGTGCTTTTCCGTACTCCTCGGGAAATGGACTGAAGTACCACGTGTCTATCTCATAGCATCCGAAAATCAATTTATCAATATATTTGATTTTCGTTATCTGCTCGTGCTCCTTCTCCAGTTGGGCCTGCGAGGCCGAGAGCTCCGCATGACTCTTTTGGACATGATGGATTTCGTCGTAGCGTCGCTTCTGATAGCGTGTCATCTTTCGGTCACTGTAATCGTAGCGATTATTTTCACATGCCGACAAATAGTAATCCTTGTAGCCCATCCGCATGGCCCGTGGCAGCATACTGCTGCGTAAGCAGTTTCTCATCGGTTGATCGCAGGGCGGCGTCGATGGCGATGCCCGGCTGGTCACCGTAATGCCGCCCAAATCATCGGCATTATCGGAGATGCGATGTCGACCCACCCAACCGTCGAGGCGCCGATTGAGGCCCACATAGTGTACATAATACTCGTTGGGCAAGGTGCCGTTGTCGGTGATGCGCGACTGGAGCACGTGACCGGCGTGTACGGTGCCATCAGGACGGCGTATATAATATATCTTGTCGGAATGCTCATTGATTTCGATCTTCCTTTGCGACATTTCGGAAGCATCTGAATCGCTTCTCTCTGTTTGAGTTTCCGTATCCGAGGTGGCATCATTATCCGTCAAGAGTACATCATCATCATAATCATCGTCATGATCATCATCCTGATCCTGATCATCATCCTCATCATCATCCTCCTCGTCAGCGTCATGATCACTATCATGATCATCATTAGGATCATCACCATCATCAGCATTATCCTGCTCATCGTCTCCTTGCTGATTATTCTGATCGTTGTCGACATACCGATTGACATCCGATTCGTGCTCGTCATCGCCAGTGCTGCTCACATCATCGCTGTTGCTGGAGATGCTCTCATACTGGCTCACCGCTTGAAAATCAAAATTTTGTCGAGGATCTCTTGGCGCCATACCCGGCGACGGTGGACGATCTTCCTCAAGTTGCTGCCTATTAAAGGCGTATTCGGATTTGTCTGGCATTATTACGATGTAGTCATCGCTATTTGTGGGTGATGCTGGTGTTTCGGGCAGTACCATCACATCTTCCTGCTCGTCTTCTAGCTCCAATTCCGCATCGTCTTCCGTCTCAATTTCTGTGTCTTCATCGCCATCTTCATCAGCATCTGGCTCGGCATCTTCTTCAGTTTCCACTTCTGCGTAGTTATGAGCGTGCAAGTCGGCCAGCAGCATTTGATTCGGTGTCTCCGCAACATTATTAACTGGCTCGGACGCAGCAAAGCGAAAACCCAAATTGCTGACGGTAATGTCAACGACATCCACCACCGAGTTTTGCGAATGCTCCTCGATGGCATCACAGCGAGCGCTGGCGCGTGATGTGTTCGAATCGCTCTGTTCGCCGCTGCATGAGCTGTTTATGCTGCTGCTCTCCTCCTCCTCATCTGCGGTCACAGGACTATGTGCTTCGCCCATTACATGTGCTCGCTGTGGTGTAACTTCTGCTTCGGCCAGTGTCTCGTCGCGCTGTTCCAGCGGCTGTTCCATAGCAGCGGCCACATTGGGAACATCGCCATCGGATCTCTCCGTTGAGCCGGTGATATTAAGTTGAGCATTCAGCTCGTTGGCCGCTGTACCGACTAATGTGCGTCGTGGATTGCCGCCAATTTCGTTGTGATTGGCATCGTCGGGCAAGGGTCTGGAGTCTTCCTCAGACATTTTATATATATTTGCTTTTAATTCAAGCTGTACATAGAAAAAGATTTATTTACTTCATATAAGAACTCTTCAGCACTGTTAATCTGTAAGTTACCGTAGCCAAAACATTTGACTCAAATTTCCTTATGGCTTTGAATTCTGGCGATGGGACTTCACTGTCTACATGGTTTCATCGATTAAATATATAAATATCGATGACGTGGTGCATTAAAAAGTGTGTTGGCAATGTAGTTTCAAATAAATAAAATTTGGCCATACTGAAACTAAACAATTACTATACTATTACATTTTCTATGTTTCAATAATTAAACTTTAGGCTTAATGTGTAAATAAATAAATACACACAATAATTTAGTCAGATGCCCCAAGCAGCAGAAGATGTTGCGAAATTATCTATCAGTTACTGATGTCTTGTCAAGTTCTAGTTCAAGTTCTAATGGGCGTTTAAAATTAGATATTTGGATTAAAAATAGGTTAAAAATATGTGGCCAGTGTGACGCCACGTCCGGACAAGCAATCGCATCGAGTGGGTGTTCCTTCATTTTCCAGGTGTTTACAGTTCATGTTTTGTTTTGGCTTCGGCTGTGGCTTTTGCTTGGTTTTGTAGTGGGAGCTATGACGTCGTTGGCGATACGACAGAGGTCACAAAATTTCCCTTAGAGGGAGAGAGATACAAAAAAAAATAATGATTAATATACAAATTAATTGCGTTCTGTTGATTTTATTTTTTTGCGCAGCTAGCCTAGCATATTGTTGTTGACCAATTGGTTTGGCCCACAAATACACTGAGCGAACAGTAAATGCTGAAAATGGATAAAAATGTAAGATTATACTATTCCAGCTACAAAATGATTTTATTACTATTGAAGTAACTTCCATTATATAAATGCGTTCTTATATATTTATATATATATTTATATATTTATATATATATATATATATATCTGCTACCCGATGGCTTTTCGACATTTCATTTCCGTAAATTTACAGATCGATAATCTATATACGATACAAAATAGCAAAGGTAAGTTAGTAAACGTTTCATCTAAAAAAAAACTTGAACAAGTATTTCATCTATATATTTGAAGATGAAATTCAATGATTCGATATGATGGAATATTCTTGGAATATGCACAAAAGTTCACATATTAAATTTTTAATTTTTATATGAACGCAAAAACAAACGACACAAAATCTACAAATTAACATTCTTTAAAAAAAAAATATACTTATTATCAGCAGAACAAATCACCAAGTCAAACTGTAGGAGCTCTTAATGCAGACATGTACTTATATATATAAATATACGATTGTGATTCATGGAAATCCAACAGATTCCACTCGATTACGTACACAGTAAAAATGCTATAAAAAAGAAGATTAACAACATACAGCAACAACAACAACAACAAGTAGGCGTCCTTCAAGCATGCCAAATTCCAAAAATTGCGTCGGTCGTCGACGTCGACGTCATTTTGCCTCATGACACGTAAATATTTACATATGTCTTACAAGAGTTGGCGATTTCTCACTGTCGGATATGTATAGATCTTCTCTCCTCTCTACATATAATATATATATATATTTGTATATTTATTTCTTTATTTATATATGTAGCTGCATATGTGCACATTGGAATTTCATTGGCATTTCCAATTCTTTACATTTTGTGTGTTTTTCTTTTCATTTGTTTTTTGCTTTCTTTTGCGATTTTCTGTTTTAATTTGTTTTTGGAATTTTTGCACCAGAGTTCAGTGCGGCATGGAACTTTTTTGTAAACTCAATTGATTGTACTTGCCGTAGATCAGTCATGCCACAAGCAAATAGAAAGAAGTGAGGCAGAGATTGAGAGTTTCTTTGGCCATATTGGGCATTCGATTTGCACATGACCATCCTGGGGAGAGAGGTCATCAGGGCCAAGACGTGCCTCGTGGAGCACTCAACGTTTGATAAAATTCCACATACATATACAAATACATCATAATAAGTGAAAAACTAAAACATAAACAACAACGCAAAATTATAATAACAATTTCGCTTTGGCGCAGCACATTTTGCGTCATTTGGCGCGAGTGCTTTCAACACAATACCTCCCCAACCCACCCCTACACACACACACACACTCGCACACACGCACGTTTTTTACATACAGATGTAAATAATATGTATATATGGATCTAAGCATATTTATTCTGCGCCATAATGCAAAATAATAATAATAATCGATGTAAAAGAAAAGGCAAGCCAAATGATTCAGAAAACCGCTGCGTATGCGCAATTTTCATGAATTTACACGTGTTTCCGAATTATAGAAATATCCAAAAGAAACTAAAATTTATAGCCAAATATGACAAACAAAATTTATGACTTAATCTTTTGAAAACAACATATTTGGAATTTAATGAATTTCGCATAAATTAAATACTTTACCATTTATAGAAGCTAAAGTGCGATTTTAAATGAAAGAAAGAAAATGGATTCCACAACTATTTGAATAAACTCAATTTTAGACGATTTGTTTTCTCGTTTAATTATTAAGTGTTTGTTTACTAATTATTATAATATTCAATTGTATTTTGATCATATTATTAAATATAGTTCTCGATTTTTTGGCCATCTCAATACGAACTGCACAACTGACGATGACTCATTTGGCATATCCGCCATCTATCCTGCCCTGACCAGCCCCTTGCCGGCCGCTTCCCTTACCATTCTGATTTCTTGCGGTCCTTGCCCCTTGCCACTTGCCACTTGCCCGTTGCGCATTTGACGTTTTTGGTTGCTATTTTGAAACAATTGTGTCGGCATGTGTCATACTCGAATACTTAGGCAAATCGCCGAGTACCTTATTGAATGCGATTATGCCGACTACAGAATATTTTTATCGGTCCGGGTTAAGCGTACTCATCGTATAGTTCCATATTTCCATATACCATAATTACAATTATCTGTATACTTTTTAAAGAATTATCTATCTATAAAACAACATACAGTTATGGAACACAAGTAGCAGTTAACTCCTTAACTCCTTACTTTTTATAGAAGTACACACAAATCGCTAGGTTTTATTCTGAATTCTAAAAATTTTAATGAATTTGTAGTGACTTCAAATTTGCGTAAAATAAATATAAAAAAAGAATTAGATAGAAAAAAAGATAATTATTTCTCAAGTTTTAAAAACAATGCATTTTAATAATGGTTACTTTTTCATATGAATATTTCAATTACATCTAGAAACCGAATGTTTTGTGAAAATTTACATATGGTAAATAATAATTCCAATCTAAAAAAAAAACGTATGGAAAATGTTCAATGATATAGCGCATTAACTTCCCCATGTTTCAAGATCAGATAAATATAATAGGATATATAAATGGATATTGACCATATAATCAAATAGCTAAAAGTGAATCAGACAATATAAATCTATTATTTAATAACGTGACTAAAGCAAATAATTTCCTCAAATTAAAATTAATTTTTGTAATTTTCAAGTAGCTGATTGATCTCTTACGTAGACGCCGAAGACAAATTGCACTTTCAGTTATGCTTATAATTATATATGTATTACTTGGCTAAAATATTTGCCAAGCATTTAGTATTTAAACCGTTTGCAGGATGCCAATGCTACGGAATATTTTTGAAATTGGTCGACTGCCAATTTTTGCAAGCGTTGCACAAAGTAAGAATTGTTCTGCTAGGCCTTTCAACGCCCGCATATGTATCAAATAATTTATGCTCAACCATTTTGTGGCACTTTGCATTAAAATATATATAAAAAAAATTCAAAACTGTTAAATAATATACGAGTTCAAGCTGCAACAGGAAATCGCTGTGGCAAACGCATTTTCATTCATGACTTGATCTTCTCGCGGGGTGGATCTCGATGCCAAAAACCCAAAGTTTACACACATCCATACCATATACAGTGTTGGCAACTAGAGACGAACAGAAATTTACTCTACCTGTTAAGGAGAAAAGTTTGCAAATAGCATCGTTTAAATAGTTTTTACATTAAGAATAAAGATTTATTAAAGTTTTTTTTTAATGTTTTGCCACTATTGAAAAAGCTTCTTGTTTCCGACAGAGACTTCAACCGATGTCCATGTTTTATAATTAAAAGTGGTCTTAAATGTGTATTTTGACTGAATTATTAAATAATCCAACATTTAAGAGTTTTTCAAACATGGCAAATAAAAAAGAAAACAAGTTGCAACTTCAACAAATTCCAGAATCGCTTGAGAAATGCGATAAGTGGCCAGATTATAAGGCGAAAAAATAAGTATTCCTTTCCAACTATATATATATATATATAAATATATATATATATATATATATATTTATATATATATATATGTAATACACATATAATGAGCAATTGCCCAACATCGCAATGCACTTGTGGCTGTCAGCCAAACAGAAAGCTACAACAACAACACAAAATTGTTAAACAATGCAATTCAAATTTGTTTAATTAACGAAACTTTGTTTACATATTTATGGTGTAAATATTTATTTATGAGCCAAATTGACAAGCCAAGGCAGCTGGGCACGCTTATATTTAACGCATTTCATTACAGGATCCCAATCCGATCCGAACCGAATCGAGGAGGAGCTGCGTTTCATTCTCAAATAGACAGCTGCCATTTTTGAATAGCATCCAACATTTTTGTTAATGTATATATCTGTACACTCATGGTCAATGTATTAGGTAAACTATTCTAAATTAGCCAATATTTGATATGCATTTCTGGTAAGTATAGCTTATATATAAGCATAACTACACTAAAAACAGGTAAATATGCCGACTTAGTAATACAAACGTTAAACTAAATTTAAAATTGTGTGCTATGTTCTTAGCATTAGTTATGCATTATTTTGAAGAGATGAGCGAGTGTGCTTATTATATTGACTAGCATTGTGTGCAGTTTTGCATAGTTGCATTCTATGTATTCTACTGTCGCTGATCACTTGCCCAATAGATGAAACAATCTATTTTTGATTGTCTTTGGTTTACGCTAGACAAGAACGTGCTAAATGGGGATGCGTTTTGGGGTACTGTGTTGCGATCACTTCCGGTTTTTCCCAAAGGCAAAACAGAATTCAAAATCCCATTTGTATAATTTTTATTTCGTATGCATGGCAACAGTCGCTCGCTTCTCACTTTGACCCGTTAATAACCAGTACTACGTACATACGTATGACCTGAAGTCCCGATCAGTTTCAAGTTTCTTTTAGCTCGCTGCTTCTCTGATTGGATTGCGGTTATGTGTTTGGAGCCCTAACCCTAACCCTAACCTTAACCTCCCAGCAGAAGAAGCGAAGCGTATCGAGCGCCGTTCTTCTTGAGATCAACAATGCATAAAGCGAAACATGTCATAAAAATTGCATTCTTTTTTATTGTTTTGGTTTCTTCTCCAAGTGGCAGGTGTTTTTGTGGCTGCCAGCATTAGGCCTATGTATTTAAAAAACATATGAATATCTCATGCAACTGAAAGCTTTATTACTTTTTATAACCCATCATATCCGAAAACAGATCTTAAGTTTGCTAATGCTGTAATTAAATAAAATGTCTTAAAGCGATAGCAAAATTGTATCATCAGTAAGAAGAATGAAAAATAAATATTAAGAGCGCTTTTACTGGTGGGAAAGGTAAATATAGAAAAGCAGTCAAAGAAACAATATTAAATTTACTACACAAAAAGCATGCAGTAAAACGTTTCCGAATGTATTAAAATAATTTTAAATTAAATAAAATTTAAAACAAAAACTTAGCAACGATCTCTTAAAAGAGTATTGAGATATTTATATATACATATATAGTAGCTTATGGAAAATAAACGAAACGTTTTTTAAATGTTAAGCAATAAGACGCAGGAACAATCAGAATTTAAAACTTTTTTTAGCTTTTATAGATCACAATTTTAACGACAATTTGTATAACTTGTAGGTTTTTTAATCAGTGTAGTTTCCTTAACAATTAATTAATATGTGTTGTCTAATATATGCGTTATCAATGCAGATAGCATTGTTTCTGTTTTTGTTTTTGCTGATGTGCGCCAGAAGAAAAGCTACCTAAAATTTAAAGAAAATGTTGAGAGCAGCTGTGGAAACTTTTGACGACTTGTTTTTTATATTGATGCGCAGAGAGCCACTCAATGTGTGTGTGTGTGTAGGAGAGAGAGAGTGAGTGTGCCTGTGTGTGTGTGTGTGTGTCTATGTTGTCCACGGTGCAACTATAAAAAGAAAGCGCGCTCGCTTTCAGCGCTCACTTTTGGTCCCAGCAACCAAACGGTGTACAACAAAAATTCAACACAGAAACGCAAAAGAATTAAATTTAAAATATTTCTTAGCGGTTATTTCGTGTTCTCTTTTTTTTTATTTGTTTTCTACATAAATAGTGTTGAAACTACTTAAATTATAAACACATACATATTGCTCAAGTCCAAGTGCATTTGCATTGAAGTGCGAATACGTAGTGTAAAAACCAAAAGGAATTCCATAAGTTCAAAACGGAAGCCGAAGTAAATAACATCCAAATAAAGTGAGTGCAAAAATTCAACGCAGAAGTTTTGCCGCCATTTTTGTATTATTGCCATCCTGTTTGCTACTCTCAACTGGATAACGATCGATTGAAATTCACCATCGATAAATCAAAAACCAAACAAATTACTCTTACTGATAAGCAGCGCAATAAAATCGTTGTGACTTGCTTTGTTGTTGTGTAGTGGGTGGTTTGGGAACAGAAGTAAGGTTAACCGGTCTGTTTCACAATTAAAAAAAACGGCAAATTAGATATTTTCTAGCTCAACTGTCGCTTGGCACTGCGCATGCGCAACTCTTCAGAGTTAAAAGTTCAAGCCAGCTGACCCAGCTCTGTTTTTTAGGTTGTGTGTGTGTGTTTTTGTGTGAATTATTTTGGTTGCTGTTGCTTCTTTTGCTGCCAAGCAATTTAACTTTGTTTCTTCTTTCTCTCTTTTTGGGCCGCTCTGTTTTTATCTATCAACTTTTTTAAATCTTTTTTTTTTTTTGGTCTTTTACTATGGTTTACAAAACAAATGGTGTAGCAATGCTAGGGCGAAAATATAACAAAAACACAATGGGCGCTCGAACGAAACAAATTTTCATTGTTATTATGGGTGTATGTTGTGGTTGTCTTTTTCATGTAGCGTTTCTTTTCCGATTAGTTGCTTATTGTGTATTTTTATTTAGATTTTTTTCTAACGTTTCGCAAAACTTTAATTGGCCTTTATTTACATTTACAGTACCCAAACAATATTTTTTGCCAAAATCGAAGTGCAACAATAGAGGCGAGACTGTCTTTCTTGTGACACGTGAATCTTCTTGAAGAACGGCTGCCGAACGCTTTTCTGAGTCAATATTTACAAAACAGCAACAACCTAACCCCAGTAACAATATGGCTGACGTTTCGCATGAATTGGGCGCCCTGCGCTTTGTAGTGGTAAGTTACGAATCTTTACCAAACTTATCTAGACAGATATTATACTCCAATAAATATTAGATATTATTAGGTAAGCCTCAAACTTGACACCATGAAAAAATTGTATTTTTGATTAAATGTGGTATACAAACTAAAAAATATCTTTGTGTATTTAAAATAAAAATAAATACTTATATTGGTAAGAAATATTTTGGAATGTGGGTTTTAAATTTAAAAAAGTAAAATGTATATTAAAAAAGATAAATTTGTTTAGTTATTTTTATAATTCCTATGAGCATTGTTATTGCATTGCGAATATCTCGTGCGACAAGTGCCTGAACATTATTTATGTGCGCAAAACAAAAAATCTCTCGAAATAAAATGGGGAAAATGGAAAATAGTAGTAATAAACCACAAGTCCACAAGCCAAGCAAAATAACAATACTAAGCGTGGAAAAATGTCGCGGAGAATTTGTATTTTTATTTCTGTGTGAGAAATTGTTGCTGTTTCCCAAATGTCAAAAAGCCATCATGATTAAAAATCATTAAATATTATTATAAAAAGAAATGAAAAGGAAGAAAAAAAAACAGAAACAAAACTCGAAACAGCAAAAAAACGGTTTTAAATTTTTGTTTGCTTTAATTTGTCGCCACATGAATTGCCAAAAGAGTGAATATATGCAGTATGTATGATGTATGTGCATATATACATCTATATATATACACTCGTGTCTGTTTTATATGTATGTATGCATGTCTCTCTGTGTATACTTTGGCTGACAAAAGAAGCAAATTTTTTGTCGCACTGTGCAAAAGATCAAAACACGGAAAAATTCTTGGCAGTGACCATCGTTTGAGTTGAAATAGCTAGATGTTATGTAGCCCCATATACATACATACATATATACATACCAAATACGTATTAGTCTGTGTATATATCTATGTACAACTTTATGTATTGTATATTAAATGAGACGACTTCTGCTGAATGACAACGGCACCGACAAAATGCTTTAGTTATATATACTACAGACTTAAGACATCAGACATTTATACAACATAAGTACCTACGCAAGCAAAAGTGTAGATAAAAACTTCTTTTTAACTTTTGTTGGGGCCGCTCTTATGAACAGGTTCGGTTCATTGGCTTTGCCGTATAATTTGTATGCTTTAGTGCAGACATAAAACATATAAATTTCATATATATATTTATTTTTTTTTTATATTTTTCACTATCATGGGAAATGTGTAAGTTTGTGTTTCAATTGAAATTTCTGCATTATGCTGAACATTTTCACACACGACTTTCACCTTTGTGCGAATTTACTGCATATCAAAACCACATTATATAGTTAGCATATATGCACATGCATATATATATATATATATGTATATATATATATATCCTATATAACTTTCAGCGTTATTGCCAAATTCGTATACTTAACATTTTCATTCATCGCATGGCGCTTAGCTGCGCATTTTTATTTTATTTATATGAATGAAAATTCTTAAAGCAAATGAGCTGGCAGCCGAAATTGATTGAACAAATTTTGGATATTGATCAAAAAGGAGGACAACAGCGCCATTGCCAACGTCATTGCTTGCCTCTTTTATTTGCATATAGTAATTATTTTCTTATTGTCACCGTCAATCCAAATTAGCAGATAAATAAAGTAAACAGCTGGCAAAAGTATACAGATGCAAATATCAAGCATATATGTGGCAAACATTAGTAGATCCGCTCGAAAGATTTATGCAATAAACTTAACAAAACTGAAAGCTACATTATTCAAAAATTATTCACCAAAAAAAGCATTCAAACATATGTCGCTAGATGAAATTGGTATGTTATAAGAAATGAGCCACAACTAAAATACATTTGCAAAAATTTTGGTTGTGAAGGTCGTTTGCTGGCTGTTATTTTAATATTATTTCTTTAGTTTTTAAGTTTGTTTTTATAAAATTTAATTTCTTTGTGTTCGCTGACTGGCTGCTTGAGGAAGTGATATTACATTATATTCAAACTACATGTTTTCGTCAAAGTTTTCTTTTTATTTATGGGCCGACATTTGCACATTCTTTTTGTCCCCACTCGCTTGTGCACTATATTTATATCTGTACATGTGTATATAGCATGTAAACACACACATGTCTTGCTTATTTCTAAACTATTTTCCACATATTAAATTGAAAATGAAAAATGAAAGAGCATGTTAATCTGCTGTTATTTAATTACAACCAATTTATTAATCAACTAGCCGCGTGTCGCGACTTTTTCAAATTAATTGAAGTGCGCGCCAAGTGACATACAAGATAAGCCATCTGGCACGGTGACAGGGCTACTAGCAGTTAACAGCCTGGCAACGCCAGCCAGATTCAATTTTAGTCTGTTTTGCATCAATTTGGCTTCTCGTTGCGAGCATTTAATTTGAAAGAAAATTGTTGTTTTGCACTTGCAGGATTCGCCGCTATCATCGAAGGTGGCCATGTTTAACAATCAGGCGACACAGCATAAGCAGTCGCAGTTATTGAACCCTTTCACGCACGATGGCCGATCCTCATCCCCAAAGCCGACTTTCTCCAAGGATCAGTATGGCAAACCCCTCGCCGGCAGTCTGACAGAGATGCGTGGCCAAAAGGCCAATATGCATGTGATGAAGGAAATGCTCGAGCTATGCCAGATCATTGACTCTGAGGGCTATAAGGTGAAGGATGAGCCAACGATGCGAGTTATTCCATTCGGAGAGTTGTTTAATGTGAGCCAAACTTCGCCAATCCTCTCCAGGTGCATGGTTAACTTTCAACTGTTTCTCCCCCATCTTCTTAGATTTACAACTACATTTCGGACAAAGTCGTGGGGATACTGCTGCGCGCCCGGAAGCACAAATTGTTGGAATTTGAGGGCGAGATGCTTTATCAGCGACGCGACGATGATGTGCCCATTTTTCTGCTGCGTCCCATTGTGGAGATACGTCGTGAGCTGACGTCCAAGATTGATGAGATCAAGCGGGGCACGAGTCCAGCGCCACAGTCGACTTCAGTGTTGCTCGATAAGGCAACGCATGAGAAACATTTAAAGGGGCTGAAATCTCGCACTCCATCGCCGGCGGTTAAATCCAAGTCGAAATCACCATCGCCCGTCATGTCAAGGGCAGCTCCAGTTGCAGAAGCTGCTCCTGTTGCAGCTTCTGTTTCTGTTGTGGCCGCTGCTCCTGCTCCTATTGCGGCAACTGCACCTGTTGCAGCAACTACTCCTGTTGCACCAGCTACACCTGTTGCAGCAGCTACACTTGATGTAGCAGTTACTTCAGTTGCTCCAATTTCAACAGAATCTCCCGCTGTTGAATCTCCAGTTGTGGAAGCTGCTTCAGGCATGACAGCACCTCTTGTTGTCATTGATCAGCCACCGGATGAGAAAGCCACAGAGGCGCCAGCAACAACAACTAAAACAGCACAGCCAGCAGATACAAAGATTGAGGAAGTGGAGCATGTTGAGCCTGCAGGTGAAGCCAAAACGGAAGCAGTGCCTAACCCAGTGGAAGTGGTTGCTGCAAGTCCACCTGCTGCTCATGAGTTGCCCACAATTGTAATCGAAGCCAGCGCAACGTTTGTGCGCACAATCAGCGTGGATCAGGAGCAAGGGCAGCAGCCAGTGTCGGATCAGACGGAAATACCTGCTGCAGAAACTGCCGAAAGTGCTTAGAACATAGCGAAGCGAAATATGTTTTTTTTTTTTGGGGGAAAAAACTCGCAACCACTAAAGCGGCAGCTTTAAATGTGCAGTAATCTAGTTTTTAAAGCCCTAGTTTATATTAATAATTAGTGTTAAACAGCACTGAAGACAGAGCGCGAGAGAGAGCAACTTAATTTATAAATGAATAATGCACACTTAAACATATATATCAAGTAAATATAATACCTATATAGACACAGTATTATATAAAACTCATACTTATTTAATGCATGGTTATTATATAATATGTTGGTAGTAGTTTAATTACAAATAAATCAATAAATAAAAAAAGTGTATACATCCAATATTCAATGAACAATAAACAATGGTCAAGATTACAGATCTTGACTGTAGCTGGATAATATTTACGTTTACTATATTTTTAAAAGTTGTCGATTAATTTAGATTTGCAACACTCGCAGCTTCCACGCACACCAGCTGTTTTATGCTTATGTTTTATGTTTTATTTGTGAACAGAACAATAAATTGCACAAAAATCCGCGAAAAAATGCGAAAATTCACAGCACTTGCTTGCGGAACCATTGCCGGACTCTCAGCCTATTACATCAAGCGACTGAACGATCCCCAGTTAGGGGTCCACAACTCATGGACAAACAGCGAGACGCCAGTCAAAGATTGTGCACTGTGGAACAGCAACTGGGATTTTCGCGATCCCAAGAGCCTGGTGCGGCCGCTGAAGACTGACAGTCCGCAGGAGCAGAATCGCTATAACAGCGAACTTGAGAAGCAAGTGCCAAAAAAAGCACGTCACATCATACTGATCCGACATGGCGAATATCTGGATGTTGGCGACACTGATGATACACACCATCTGACAGATCGGGGCCGGCAGCAGGCCAAATATACCGGGCAGCGTCTGCACGAACTGGCCATCAAATGGGACAAGGTGATTGCCTCCAATATGGTGCGTGCCCAGGAAACGGCCGATATTATACTCAATGAAATTGAGTACGACAGGGCCAAAGTGAAGAACTGTCCATTTCTACGCGAAGGTGCCCCAATTCCACCACAGCCGCCTGTCGGCCACTGGAAGCCTGAAGGATCGGTGAGTAATCCAGCTTCCTACTCTATGCAACACACAACATACAGTGCTCTTCATACCTATGCCTATATGCGTCAATCCAAAGAAGTACATTAACTAAACAATTTGTAGTAATTGCCAAGCCTTATACAAAATTGACAGCGAGTTGTGCCGACGATCTAATAATTAATCTAGTCGCTTAAAGTTAAATTTGTATAATTGGATTGAACCGGACGGTTTAATCACTACCAAATTTGTTTGTTTTATTTGCAGCAGTTCTTCCGGGATGGTGCGCGAATTGAGGCCGCTTTCCGACGGTACTTCCATCGTGCCTATCCGGACCAGGAGAAGGAGAGCTATACGCTCATCGTTGGCCATGGCAATGTGATACGGTACTTTGTTTGTCGCGCCTTACAGTTTCCGGCCGAAGGGTGGTTGCGCATTAGCGTCAATCATGCGTCAATTACTTGGCTGACAATCAGTGCATCCGGCAATGTGTCCATCAAGTATCTGGGCGACTCCGGCTTCCTGCCTGCCAAATTACTCACGAATCGCATACCCCGCGACGCCAAGAATGTTGTCTAGTTCTACGTGAGGTCGAACTTGTTGAAATTATTTTGTATTCCTTTTAAGAAGACTTGTTCGTAGTTACAACGCAAATTAGATAACGACAATCATAAATATTTTTATATACACCTCTTATACCCTAATATGAAGTATTTTTCTGTACGTCAGTAAAGTGAATTTGAATTTGTATTGATGTAAATAATAAGCCTTACATTCAATATAAATTACAGATCTTAGCGAAATTAATGAGATGCCGATATTTGCAGAGAATGAAGCTTAGATGCTATCTAATCTCACATATATTTCAGTCGTAAACTTGGACAACGGCTTTACGCAATGCGTAATCTGCTTGAACTTATTTCTGATTAGTATATTTTTGGTAATCGATTGTTGCTTGCTATCGATATTGCCAGCTGAATAAGTGCAGCCAGCAAAGTTGCCGCTAAAACGCTGCAGTTCAACATGTGCTGTCAATAAAAACAAATGATTATAATAATTTTCAAGTCCTTGCACTTACCATGGACTATGATCTATTCCAGTCAGATGATGATGAGGACATTCTAAGTGCCTATTTACAAGCGTCACAAAAGTTACCGCCAGAGCCGCAGGCGCAGGTACAGCTACAAATATTGGACAACAATGACGAGTTCAGTGCAGCTGCTGATGACGATGGGGAGGCGATGGACATGCTGCCCGAATTTGACTGCAGCGGACGGGATACGAACCGGGCGTCAAATGATTTGCCCAACACGGGATTTGTGCGAAATGGTTATGTACTGGGTGTGCCTGTGCCCCGCAGCCGCCTGGACAGATTGAGCTTTGATTTCGAGAAGGGACAGCTGCAAGTGTGCGTCGTAATGCGTTATCTGCAGGGTGAGGCGTGGTGAGTATTAGTCTGAAAGCGTTCTTTACCCTATAATCAGAATCGAATTACTCCCAGCAAGAATATACAGAAGCTGTGCGGTGCTGTGGCAGGTCAGCAGCAACTTCAATCCAAATCCTCGTTAAGTGCTGCCGCTGCCAGCTGGTATACGGCACGTCAGCAGGTTACACACTTCTACCATTGGCTGCTACACGACGTGCAGATATCGGAGCAGTGGCAGCTAATCTCACCCGGAGTTCGACAGCTGCGCGAGCTGCTCAACAATTGTCTGAATGCGTCAGCATGGCGTGTCCTCTATTTTGCAGAGCATGGCAAGGGCAATGAGTGCCAGGCGCCTGCCTATCAACTCTACCACGGTGCACTCGAGTGGCGTCTGCTCGATTTATGTCTGCAGCGAAAGCATCAAACTGCAACTGTGGAGCAGGCGGAAGAGGATCAGCTGTGCTATCAGACTCAACTGGCGCGCATCTTAGACGATCTGGTGATTTGCGCAAACTATCACTATCGAAGCAAACACAGCGCTGAACTGTTGCACACTTCGGCATTCGTGTGTCGCTGCAGCAAGGAACTCTGGCTGCTCCTTCATCAGCAAGTGGGCTTGGAGTGCGCTTTCTGGCCACTATTCCATCGGGCGATGCAGCGACACAAGTCGCAACTGCAGCGTACGTCTTCAACTTGATTGCGATGTTGTTCTGGTAATTTTACATGATATTTTTTTGCAGCGGAGTGTGGCAATAACGCTGCCGCCTTGGCTTACCACGAGTTCTATGCCTGGTTGCGTCTTAGTCTCGCTCGCTTGGCTGCTTATGGCGCAGATGGTTTGCAGTTGAGCAAACCAGCAGCAGTCGGCGCTGAACTGTTGCAGAGTGGCAAACTGCTGCGGCAGTTTCTTGCCTTACAGCCGGATGAACAGCAGCGTCGCGTGTACCTTTGCCTGATAGCGCCGCTGCAGCTTTGCTGGACGCAGCCCGATACGGATGTGCTGTGCCAGCTGTGGGAGTATTTGCATCGTATGCTCAACTCCAGCTTTAGTATGCAGCTGCTCGACCAGCTGCCATTGATTTGCACCAGCGGCGCTGCCTACGTGGAACGCTATCGTACCCTGCTCGCCCGGCCGCGCATCGAGGACTTAAATCTAAGCAGCTTTACGATCTTTGTGCTGTTGTTGGGCAAGACGCTACAGCAGCTGCCATCACTGGGACGCGCCGGAAATCAGGCGCAAAAGCTAATGGGTCGGATCTTTAGCAAGTTTAGTGCCGCCAAGCTGTTGGCCTTAAACGAATCCGGCATACACCATGTGATCGAGTTGTTCCTTTGCCTGCTGCTCACATATGCCGAGTTTGGCGAACTAGCCCCCAAATTGCGTGAATTCCTACTCTGTCTCGCGCTGGACAAGTTGCCGCCGGCGCGACGCCAACTGGCTGCCAAAGGACACATGGCCCTATTGCTACTCCATGCGCAGCGCCGACAGCCGATGGAGGATTATGTGAGCAAGCTGCTTGCTCAAATGGCGGCCGTGCGCAACGATGTGGAGGTCGGTGGCATCTATGGGGCTACGCTGCAGCCCATCTTCGAGCTGGCTGATGACTATGCACGTGGTGAGCAACTTCTTCTGTCCTCCTGGCTGACGCACTACCTGGAGAACAGTGGTCAGGCCGCACAGGAGCGCGTCTGGCAGGCGTTGCATCTGCTGTGTCAAAAATTAAAGGCAAATCCGTCGACTGCCATGTGGGATGCACTGCAGCAGCATATACTACCACAGTTGCGACTGCAATATGCCAACGGATATAGCGTCTGGTTGCCCAAATTGGCGGCCGATTTCGTTGCCCTGGACAAGGATCGCAAGTTGCTGGAGTTGTTGCTTCTGGGCACCGAGCCAGCAAATACGGCAGCCAGTGCCGAACTGCTGCTCCATGTGCTAATGCAACAACCTGATGATACTCTTGCTGTGGCTGCGGCACCTAGTGTGCTTATCATCCAAGTGTGGATTAAATCGTTGGTGCTACTCACGGCACAGCACGAGTCCGTGCTGGCCTTAACGCCACACATTGCCCAGCTGGCAGAATTTCGTGCGCTGGGATTGGATGCTTCTTCGCTGGAGGGCCGTGAGCCATTATGTGCCTTCTTTGGCGCCGTGGGTCGTCGCGCCCAGCAGGATGCAGTGGCGCATGTCCGCATGCAGCTCAGCCACAAGTTGCATGGCTATGTGGCGCACTTTGAGCACTGGCTGCCACCAGCAATGGCGGAGCAGCGACCGGAGATTGTGGCACGCTTCTATAACTTTTTGGCCATTGTTATATATAATTGCGCCACATTGACCTATGTACGCTCCAAGCCGACTTGCTTCTTCCACCTGGCTATGGTGCGTTTTCTGCTGACCACACAGCTGCAGGCGGGTACTCAACCGGAGGGTCGCCTGCCTCAATTGGTGCACAAGATATTCCCGGTGCTATTGCAAGGCATTGGCCGGTTGCCATATCGCACGGATGCGTATCTCGGTCGGACACTCGAGCAGCTCATCCTTCACTGGACACCGCATTTTGGTTTTACCAGCAATGTTAAATTGGTGGCACGTCCATTTGCAACGCTCCTGCAAGCGGATGCGGATGGCGAACTCGCCCAGTTTGTGCTGCAGCACTTAGCAACTCAATTTCTGGGTGTGCAGCGCAGCCAAGTGGGTGCGAATGCTGGATTAGCCCTCATGGTGTTACAGCAGCTCTTCGTGGGACTGGATGAGGCAAAGAATGCGCCGAGTACAGAGTCACAGCTCTTAACGCTCCTTAGAGCTGTGAATATTCCATTTCTGGAGCATATTATGTTTGTTGGCGAACTGGAGCCAAGCCGCATCCAGGTGTTGAATCTCTATCGACAGATGGTCCTTCTCGGTGTGTTCCAGCGTTCAATCGCGGCGCAAGAGATCTGCTCCGGCGACATATGCTCGCTGGCCGAAAAGCATTTGGCGCACTGCACCTATTTCTACTTCCAGATGCTCATCAAGCTTGCAGAGCAGGCGCCACAATTGGTAGCACCACTCTTTAGTTTTGTGCGCGAGCAGGCCATCAACGTAGAGCTTAAGCGGGGCGCTGGCGAGGATATGGGCATACGCAAGTGCCTGCAGCGATTGCAGCAGGTACTCCAAACAGCATCTAGTATTTAGTACAAAAATACATTTAACAAATTGTTGGGAAAACACCCATCAAATATATAAGATATCTCCCGTGAATTTTAAAAAATATTCGCCGCTGTAGCAATCATATTCGAGAAGCAATAGCTTAATCATATTCGATATATGAAATTCACTGTTTATCGATAGTTGAAACAGTTCTTGCTGCTCCCGATATATATTTTTGTTATATTAAAGCGTATATTACATATATTGTCCATCTTCATTGTTGACATTTGGACTTTTGTTTCGCTGCTTATCTTAAAGAACTTCATTACCTTCAAAGTGTTAAGAATAACCGGGGCAAGTTACTTAAAGTTACGTAGCAACGATGTCGTTACGTAAACTTGTGGAAGGCGACTGCGGCGCTGTGAATCCTTTGATGCAATTGGGCGGCCAATTCTCCCGCGATGTAGCCCACAAGGATGAAGGTTTTCAACAGGCGCAATTCGAGCGAGGCTTGCGTCCGGACGAGCAGATGGTCAATGATTTTCTTGGCCAAGTTTCTGCACCGCTGCAATCCTTTCAAATGGACAAACTGCTGCAGGAGATGCGTGGCATTGAAATCAATAGCGGAGCTGCACATCAGAACGCGCAGGAGGTAGCGATTGGTAGCCAATGGAGTCTGGACTTTGCACAGCAACAACAGCGACAACAGCTGCCCAACCAAATGTTGCACATGCAGCCGCAACAGCAAAACATGCAACTTGCCGATGAGTTCTTCGATGAGCCGCTAATTACCAGTCAAAACTTCATGCGACAACCATATATGGCCATCACAGGGCCACCTCAGCTGCAACAGCCGCAGCAGCAGCAGCAGCACGATGCGTTTTTCGATGAGGGCATGGAAACAATTATAACCGATAATCTGCCAAAGGTCGCGAATCCCGGCGAATCTGTTAACGATTGGCTTAACGACTATCAGCAGAGCAACGAGCAAAGCGAACAGGCGGCATCGAATTTCAATGAAAAGTTCTGGCAGCGGCTGCAGGATGAATGGCAAAAGCTTGCCGATGAGAACGAGCATCCCTGGCTCTCCGAATACAGTGAGAATCTGGATGCATATAAGGAGTACGAGTTCGCCGAACAGAATCCCATGTCCGAACTGGACAATGCATTTGAAAAGGGCAAGGAGTACCTAACCAAAGGTGACATTCCTAGTGCGGTGCTCTGCTTTGAAGTATCCGCCAAAAAGGAGCCGGAACGTGTCGAAGTCTGGCAGCTGCTGGGCATGTCCCAAGCCGAGAACGAAATGGATCCACAGGGCATTGCGGCACTGAAGCGTGCACTTGAACTGCAGCCAGATAATGGGCAGGTGCTGATGGCATTATCTGTTTGCTATACCAACGAGGGTTTGCAGAGCAATGCGGTGAAAATGTTATCCACATGGCTTGAGGTTAATCCGAAATACAGGCATCTGTTGACCGCTTATCCGCAGCTGCTATCAGAGGCGACCTCGTTGGCCTCCTCCCTAATTGGCGGCCACAAGTTGCGTGATCTACAGCAGGTTTATTTGGAAGCGGTGCGCATGCAGCCCGCTCAAGTCGATTCCGATTTGCAAGAGGCACTTGGGGTTCTCTACAATCTATCGGGCGAGTTTGACAAGGCAGTCGATTGCTATCGCTCTGCCGTCCACGTTGATCCGCAAAATGCGAAGCTATGGAATCGCCTTGGTGCCAGCTTAGCCAACGGCTCACGTTCCGTGGAGGCCGTTGAGGCGTATCAGCAAGCTCTCCAACTCCAACCGGGATTCATACGCGTCCGCTACAACGTCGGTGTCTGCTGCATGAATCTGAAGGCCTACAAGGAGGCCGCTGAACATCTGATCACCGCTCTCACCATGCAGGCCAACACAAATGCCGCCCGGGAGCTACCCAACGCTCACTCAATCGGCCAAAATCAAATGTCCGAGTCCATTTGGAGCACTCTAAAGATGGTCATTTCGCTGATGGGTCGCAGCGATCTACAGGGTCACCTAGGCGATCGAAATTTGAACGCCCTTAACGAGGCCTTTGAGGACTTCGTTTAATAACTTCGTCCCAGTTTTTGGGCGTTAGCTTTGAATAGGACCTAAAGAATTGTGTAAAGCATTCCCCCTGAATTTGTCACTTTTTCCATATATGTTTTTTTGTATGTTTAAGTCTTTAAAGAACTGCAAAAGTGGTTCGATTGAGCATGAATAAATTGTTCAACTATGTTTTTTTTACCAGTGGACCGAGTATTCTATCATCAATTGTATAACAAGGAGAGTTTAATTCGTTTTAAGTCTTTCCATCTAAATTGATATATCTTTAAATTTAAGCGATAATCGATCATTATGGGAACACAAATCTCTTTCAATGCATTACAATTTTCGTGACACATTCTTTTTAAGGACATTAAAAAGGTTATCATCAAATGCATAAAATGACAATTCCCAAGTCTTTTTTCGTGTTTCAATAATATAGTACATTTTATAACTAAAGTATGGGTTGGGTAGGAGTGGTGTGAGCCAATGAACTTATGGTAGATTGCCCAGACGTTTGTAGTCGATCTTTTCCAATTGAACCAATGGTTTTAGCTGCTCCGCAAATACCCGCATTTCCTCGCCCACGTTCTCTTGACCCGTGGGCGCCACCACAGACAATTCGACAATATAGCTCTGTGAGATGGGCTCATTTGCCATGTCCTGCTGCTTGCCGGGCACAATTTTAATCAGCTTGGTCACGGTAATTTTCATGCGACCCTTGCGAAACATGTAGCCTGCATAGAAAACAAAATATATATTATATTAGTAGCTACTCAAAATACAAAAAGGTAACCTTTTGCTATATACTCGAACTCGAGGCGAAAGCCCATTTCGGTAAGAAAATCGAGAATTCCATTGGTGCAGGCGCAGTCCATGCAACTGCGAACCAGTGTCGGGCGACGCATATCCACCTCGGGCTGACCCAAATAGCGCATCTGAAATGGAGCATCTTGTCCCAGCGCGCGTCGCACGCGCAATAACAACGGCTGCGGTGATGTTGGCTGCCTTAGGCTCATGCATACCTCAAGATCGTGAAATCTCTCTGGCGACGTATCAACATTATCACATAAACCCTTCAATCTGTCGAGAGAGTATTAAGTTTATTTTAAAGTTTAGCTCGATTTTCAAACGCACCTGTGCATCAAATGCTCGACGGCAGTGTCTAAAATGGAGCCTTGAAGCAAGTACTCGAGGTTGGGCAGAAATCGATTGTTTAGCGCCAACGAGAGTGATTCACGTGCCGAAGAGATGGCCATCAGGTAATGTATAATGTATAATAATTTAAATTAATAGCCGCACAACTCAAGCGGTTCTTTTTTGTTTATGTTCCACTCCTGCGTTGTATTGTAAAAATCAAAATTTTGGTCATCGGCATATCGAAATTGTAATGTATCGATTAAATGCAAAGAACGTTAGATCTTAGAAGATTACACCATGCGCAGCTTTCTAGACTAAGATATATGTTGTCGTGACGTCAATATGTAATGTTGCCGCTCTCCAATCAGAAAATCACTCTTTTATTGTTTCATTTGCTTTAAAGAGCTCTAAGTTTAAATTATTGGAATATACTGCAAAACTGAATTTTAACAGCGATATCGATATGTCATACTTTGATATATATGACGTAATTGCGCAAAGCAAAAGAACATGAATGTTATCTTAAAAATGCGATAATTCTTGACTCACTTCCGTTGCGGTGAGGTTGCCAGCTAAAGGTTGCCCGATAAGGATGCCAGACACCAAAAAAAGAACAGCCAGCACACATCGTCGCAATTGCAACTATTATTGTTGTTCAAGCCAACAACAAATGTGTTGATATTGAGTTTATTACAGCCAGCTAGATGGCAAAACCAATTCGATACAAATTGCCATCGCAGTGTGTCGCAACGATTCGGCATAACGGTAGTTAATACGCCAGTTAAAAGTTACGTGAACAACAAAACAAAAAAAAAACCAAGTAGTACACCCAAAATTTACGTGAGATGCCAGCTAATGCAAGTGCAGCTACAACAACATCAACTGCAACAGCAACAACCAATAAAAAACAGCTGCAATGAATGTGAAGAAACGGCCACGTCTGGAGATAGCAACAGCTGCCACTGCCACAGCCACGGACGTTGCGCTCCTGAGCAATTCGGTTTATGGCAACGTTGCAAATATTGTTGGGGGAGGCGCCACAAGCGGTCTGTTTCTCACAGCCAGCAGCAGCGTCGGCAGCAGCAGCATGGGAGGCGTGACTGACATCAATAATGGTGCACAAATATACTTAACCATATGCGGGGATGATGACAACTCGAATGAATCTCAAGAATTCTATGCCATTGAGAGCATTAAGCAAGAACCAGATTTGGATGCACTGCATGCCCTTTTGCCCACAAATCTGCAGCTTCCAACCGGTTGTGAAATCTATTTAGTTAAGGACAACAAAACGAACGAACAAATGCTGCAAGTGAAACAAACGATCCCAACAACAAAAACAGCAACAACAAAATCAACAGCGATGGCATCCATCAAATTGGAGCCGGACTCCATACCGTCCACGAGCGTGCTATTCGTTAGTGGCGGAGGCGCTGCCACGCCCACCACACACAATGTTGTTGTTGCTGCCAACAAGGATTCAACGCCAGCCAGCAATGGCAACGGCAGCATTTCCTCTCTTGCAGTAGCCAACAATCCACATCCACATCCAGCAACTCTTCCAGGTCATGCTTCCCAGACACCCACTGCTTCGTCTCACTTTAATGTCAAGCTGGATGCGTATAAGAAACGGGACGATAAACGTCGTGCCACTCACAACGAAGTCGAGCGTCGCCGGCGCGACAAGATCAACTGCTGGATCTTCAAGCTAAAGGAGATGCTGCCCACGGAGGGCAATCGCTATAAGCCTCAAATAAACATAAATGCAAATACCTTGGTTGAAACGATTGACGGCAGCAACAAGACAACAATGACGACCACAACTACGACAAGCCTGCGTAGCACCCACAATAATGGACGCACACCACCCAACGACTCGAAATCGCAAATCCTGATCAAGGCCTGCGACTACATCAAGAGCATGCAGAACGAAATTGATAAGTAAGTGGGTGTGGCTGCATCGAAATTCATTTCTACTTTATTTATGTCTCATTCAATAAATTTAGTTACTATTTTGAACTTCAAGCAAAAATTTGTTTATAAGTATTTTAAACAAACAAATAGAATAGCCGGTTTCACTCTCAACAAGAATTGAATTTCAATATAAACTCCTTCAAGTTATTTTTGCTTAACTGTGCGTTATTCATGTAATTGAATTTCAATTAGGGTTCATTCAGACTAAACACATGGATTGAATTACTGTTATGGTTTCTCGTTTCTTTAATTATCACATCAAGTAAACTTCCGTTGATATTCGATCTTTTTTAAGTAAACATATATGTGGGCTGCTCGTTCTATTCGTTTAATAATCATTATATGGATACTAGAGATGAATTGAAAATAAATTATTTATAAAGAAATATATTGATTCATTAACTTGATATCAATTTTCAGCTTGCGCGATTGCCTGCAAGAGGCGGAGAGTCTGCGTCTAAGCAATCAGGCATTGAGGGATGAGTTGGAGAACCTAAAGCAGCAACAAGAGATGCAGGAGCTGCGTTTTAATACAGCTGGCGGATCATTCAACGTAACGCTAAATTCGTTAAATAGTTCAGCTACTAGTGACCTCTTCGATGGGATAGATACGGCACCGCATCTCTCAGCGATCTCTTCGATTAACTTCACCAAACGGGGCCTGATGATCACCGACTATGATGAGTAAAAGCAATATACTATGAAATAGATGAATTTCCCAAACCCCCAAATTCAACCAAAGATTTGGATGCATAGGACAAAGAAAAGCAAAAACAAACAATAGTCAATATATTAACATTAATGTGCCACAATTTTGGGTGAGAGTAATAATAATGCGGGCTGCTTCGGCCGATGGCAGCCGAAGATAATTCTTGTTATCGCTGATATTCGTTTTTGTTAAAAAATTGTTGTCAATCCTCATATGGCATACGTACATAGATATACATACATATACAAAAAAAAAAAATATATATACACACATATACACAAACATACCCCACAAAAAATTTAAAAAAAAAACAACTTTAAAACTATTTCATATTTTGAGCATATATTGTGCTTGTTTTTCGATTTTATTGTAATGTTACTCGCACTAATTAAATAATGTAAAGTATTTGTAATATTCTTAAAACAAACAATTATCTATAACTACATATACAAATATTATTACATATATACTATATTATAAATATACAAAAGCGGTTATCGAAAGTCTACACACAAAAGAATATGTGGCTTAAAATGCAAATTCTTGATTTTCACATAAGCTAAAGAGAAAGACATGAAGAGAAAGATAGAGAGAGAGGACATTTGCGGCCGTATTTTGAAAAACTTAGAGACATAACCGCAATCAGGCCAATCATAAAAGCAAGCAAGATAGCATGTGTATTGGAGAGAGACAAATGCAAAGTAGATAAGGTGCATGTTGTTTGCTTCGGTCAATCTTAAATACATATGCATTTCGCTCTTGTTGTGGTTTGTACAGTTAAAAACGATATTGTTAATTGAAATTGTAAAAATTTGGGCATATATTGTTGTGAATCGTTAGAAAATTGTTTTTGGTATAGCGTTGATGAAAAAGGGTGCAATTTGTGTTACTTGTTGCTATCTTCATATATACCAGTTAATAATTCTATTTAAATTCAATAAAAAAAAAAGAAAAAAAAAAGAAATAACGTTTATTCTTCCTGTGTGCTTGTAATAATGGCAAAGTAGATATTGTGAACTTAGAATTATTTTGTACTCTTGTAGATGGTATAACTGGCAGGATGTTTGCCAACACTATATTTTACACTTTAGCACTTGAAAAATCGTTAGGCCACCACATTTTACTAGCCGTGTGTTATCGATAGAAACATATCTACATATTCCAGCAAACGATTCAGCGCAATATTTACAACTTTTCCCCCTATAAGTTAAAGTAAACATTCAACTAGTGAGCACGAAATCAAATTGGTGGTGTCAAATACATATAAATGTAAAAAAGAAAAAAAATAAATGTATTCAATGCAAATTATGTGACTAACCAACCACACAAATAAAAAGATATTTTTACCTGCGACTTAAGTAAACAAACCAAATTGACGAACCAAAATTCTTAATCGATTGAAAACATAAACAACTTAAAATTTGTGCAGTAGCAAAAACGACAAAAAAACAACAAAAAAAGAACTAGTTAAAATGTGTTAGTGCATATAAAATTTGTAATTGGGAGAAGATAATCTGCATACAAATTGTGAAAGAACAAGAACACAAAACTAGTTTGCAGCAGCAACGGCGACAGCGACAGCAACAGCAGCAGCGACGGCACGATAACAAGAGCGACGCCAAGGTAGTTAACGAGTTGACAAGGGGAGTTCTGGCCAGACAGACGGTCGGGCGGGTGGTGACGGCGACGGCGATGTCTGAGCTGTGTGAAAGAGATCGCACATATTAACGAGTACGAGAGCATGTGAAACCAGTTTTTGTACGTATAAAAGGGTCCGAGGTGCACAGCAGTGTTGCTAATTTAGCTTTTTTTCTGCTGACTGTTCTTATTAACAAGCTAAACTTGTTAGAAAAGGAGTAAAATTCTTTCCTCAAATCAGAATAACATTTTCATTGCTCAGATAACATAATTAGGAAAATCAGTCTTTTCGCTTAAATAAAATACATTTTATTCAATATAGTTGTGTTTTGAGCATATTTTGTTTTGCGTTGATCAAGATTGGCAACACTGATGCGCACTATGCAAATCAGTGAGAAGAGCAGCAGCAACAAAAGCAACAAGTAGAAGCAGAAGCATAAGTAGAATGAATGCAAAATGGAAGCTGACCGCAGCATTGCTGCTTCTGCAACTGCAGGCGCGGACAGCTATCCTTGTCGGTAGAGGAGCAGGGGACAGCACCGGCAGCAGTAGTAGCATCAGTAGTAGCATCAGTAGTAGCAGCAGCAGTAGTAGTAGTAGTAGTAGCAGCAGCAGCAGCAGCAGCAGCAACGCTCCGTCGGAGATAATCTTTCGCCAGTGCGAGCCCATTCGGATCGAAATGTGCCGCGGTATTGGCTACAATGAGACATCCATGCCCAATCTCGTTGGACACGAGCTGCAAACGGATGTGGAATACACACTGCAAACATTCGCGCCGCTAATCGAGTACGATTGCAGCTCCCAGCTGAAGCTGTTCCTCTGCGCCGCCTATGTGCCAATGTGTACGCCCAAGGCGCCGGTCCATTCCATTGGACCCTGTCGCAGTTTGTGCGAATCTGTACGGATACGTTGCCATCCGGTGCTACAGGGATTTGGGTTTCCCTGGCCGCCGGCACTCGACTGTGATCGTTTCCCGCGCGAGAACAATCACGAGACCATGTGCATGGAGGGACCAGGTGAGACGCATCTGCCTCTGCAGGAGGAACATGACATATATGGGCCAAATATGAATATGCCAGGAACAGGCATCAAATTGGCACCATCTCTGCCACTCGATTGTTCAGCACTGGCCAAATCCCATTTATATGTGAAGCTACATCGCTCCGGACGCTGTGCACCACTCTGCGAAGCGGACATTCTATTTACGCCGAGTGAGAAGCATTTGACCGAGATCTGGGTGTCCACGTGGGCATATGCGGCCCTGGGACTCGCTTGCGTCGCCACACTTTGTCTGCTCCTCCTGGGTGGCGATAATTGTGGACGCAATGCGGGCGCCAAATGGTCGCGTCTGTTGTCACCGTTACTCTGGTGCCACAACATGATCACCATTGGCTGGACGGTCCGTTTCATTGTCGGACGCACGGGTACCTCCTGCGGCACAGACCCCCAGGCGCCAAATGAGCTCCTTCTCAGCGTGGATGGACTCTCCAATGCGGCCTGTGCCAGCGTCTTTCTACTGCGCTACTATTTTGGCATGGCAGCCTGTGCCTGGTAAGTTGGCTCTCGATTCGCCTTCAACCTTTTTAATGATAACCAGAATAAAAATCATGGAGTCCCGAATCTATAAGCCATCAAATTCCATGGCTACCAAAAATCGATTTTAATCTATATTAAAACTGCTTCTTAATTTCAAAAATCGCCATAGGGTATCTTTTAGGTCAGCATTTTATAAATTTTCTTGGTTCATCTGTTTACAGGTGGGCAATTTTATGCCTTGGTTGGCATCGCGATATACGACGTAATAGTCCGGACACCAAAGGACACATTGCCCTGCCTGCGGCCGCCAAGAGGCATGGTGGCAGTGGTAGTGGCAACACCGCCCAACAGGATTTGGCGCGCAACAATTTTGTTTGCTTTGTTGCCTGGGGACTGCCGGCATTTCAAACGGCAGCGGTCATTGTAATGCGATTAGTGGATGCCGATGAGCTACTGGGTGAGTCGTTGCGTGTGCTTTTTGTATATCAATTCGAACGAATCTCCAACGTAATTACTATAATTTTGAACAGGCGCCTGCTTCGTGGGCAATCAGTCGGATAAGGCGCTGCAGGTGCTGGTCGCCACGCCCGTGTTCTGCTATTGGATCTTTGGCTCTATGAATTTAATATCTGGATATTTGGTGCACTGCCGCAACAAGGAGATCCTGCGCAATAGTAATGCGCTGAGTCTGCAGCAGCAACTGCAGCTGGCCACTCACAACAGCTCCGGCATTGGTATATTCCTTTTCATTTATGGCACCGCTTGTGCCCTGCTGCTCCTCGCTGTTATCTATGAGTTTGCCAACATTGATGTCTGGTTAAGCGCACGGGAGACAAGCACGCCACTTTGGCCATATTTAACGCGAGCCTTCATGGAGCTCATGCTGGGCATTTGTTGTTTCGCTTGGGTGCTGGGACCAAGCATATCCAGCATGTACAAGCGGCAGTTGTCTCTGCGTCCGCTCAAGCAAACAACTGTCGTGGAGAGGACAACACACCCAACTCATCAGCAACAGCAGCATCAGCAGCAGCAGCAGCTTCAGCTTCAGCTTCAGCAACAAAATCATCATCATCGTCATCATCTTCATCATCAGCAGCAACACGCGCTCGACGGACAGAGCAGTTCGCGTGGCTCGCATATTGCCTGTAGCAGCACAGTTGTCTCCTACCATTCGGTTCGACCGTCACATCAATCGATGCCCAGTTCACCGCCAATAATCAGCAGTCCGTACAAACACAAATCACAAGCGAGCGCCGGCTCCATCTCTTTGAATCAAATGTCAAACTATTCGCTGGGACGCAGCGTACAGCAGCAATCACCGCCGCATGCTCACTCCTCGCATCATCGCCTGTATTATGCGCCGCAGAAGCATCATCATGGTAATCAGGCACATCATACCAGCTATTCGCATTACCCGCAGCTACAGCGCTACGGCAATGAGACACTCCTGTGAACGTATGTGTAAGTCAACTAAATAAGTTCCACTGATCCTTTCATTAACATTTGCTTGTATGCTCTCATCTTGCAGCACATTCTTGTCATGGTCAACAGTTCTTTCAAGTCTGACGCCGCACTAAGATTCGCAAACAGTTGCGGCTGCCTAACCACAAACGTTCCTGCCAATGTCAGCTTAGATCTATCTAGTTTAGCTTTTAAGTTGGCTCATGAGCTTGTGTCCAATTTGTTGGCACATTTTACAAAGGTTGTTAGCGTAAAAAGTATCTATCCAAAATGTTTCAACTTGGCGATAAATGATTCCACATGCAACGTTTTTAGTTGTGGCAAAACTCCCAACTAATGCTACCTACTACGTGTATTACACCAATCTAAGTTTAGTAAAGCCCATTGTATTAAACTGTTGTAAAATTCAAATTTTACAACCTCTACACAAACACAGAATTACAATTAGAATCATAATTATCGCTGTATGTACAATGCACATATGAGTAATGCAGTGATGCATTTTTTTCTGGCACTAACTTTTTTTATGAATCACCTTAAATGTATTACTGTAATTGTATTAGTTTCAAACAATGTGGGTTAATTTAAGTCTTAACTTTTATGTTGTGCTTTGCTCGTTGTGGTGTTTTTTTTGTGTATGATTCCATGTGATAACTTTAGAAAACTCAAAATGAAATTACTGGCTTCCAAAAATGTAATACAAGAAAAAGCTTGCCTTAGTCATATATAAACATATTATTAATATACATTTTATAAAAATGAGTAAAAGCTATTTCATTTTGAGAATTCAATTATAACGAAAAGTTACGCATGGCGCTTTTATAAGTATATTTTGTTTTTACTTAATATTAAATTTAGGTCTGCTGCGAATAACACCAAAGTACAATCCACTAAACAATTCTTGCCCGCATACAATATTTGTAAGTTAAATGTTATTAATTTGATCTTTTTCATATTGCTTTTGGTTTTTTTTATTTGCTTACGCAGCAACAAAATACTGTGATACTGTGATGCATGTGCTTCAACAATTATTCAAATCAAAATAATAATTAACGTTTGACCTACAAAACATAAATGATGTTAACCGCAAGTGTACTTAAAATATATCGGAATTGTATTTGTATTCAATGTGCCATTTGTTTAAGAACTTACAAAAATAACTTCCAAGTACTTAATTTTCAATGTACTCAAATCTATAAATATATTTATTAGTAGCCCTATTAAAGTCTGGCGTAAACTTATTGATTACATATATTTTAGGCGGGTTTTTTTTTATACCGAGCTAATTAAGAAAAATTATATATACGACACAACAGCTCGCTGGGAAATAAAAAGTTTCAAAGTAAACTTAAAAAATTTGTATTTATTGAAAAAGCAACAAACATTAAAATTGTAATTTGTATATTAAAAACATTGGTTTATGTTTTAGAAATACTATTTTTCTAGCGTAGCGAACAATGTATGTGTATATTTGGCCAAGTTTAATTGTGGCGACTTTTTTTTATCCAATGAAACAATGTGTTTAATTTGTTTATAAATATGTATTTTTTATTTTGTAACCTATTTATAGAGAATAAAGTGTCGGAAATTTTGAATACTTCATACCTTTTATACATATTGATTATGTACAGAGTTTACAAACAATTTTAGCGATTTCAACCCGATAAGCTTTTTAATGCCGATATCCTTGAAGGTTGTTCTATCATTGCTCGATTTATTACTGGCGAGGTCATCGAACATTTAATTCTTATTGTCGACTAGGTGTTTGTGTTTCCACGGAGCCGTTACTGCGAACGGGCTCACAAACAACAATCGTATTGGTTTGATGATTGTTCCCCCTGCTGCTGTTGTTGTTCATTGCTGACGATTGCCAGTTGTTCTCAGGGTCCTCGTCAGTTGTGACACCGTCCGACTCTTTCTGTTCCCTCTCCCGCTGATGATATTTCAGTTCGCTGGCATATTTGGAGCCTGTGATGCCGAGGAAGGAGGCCAGCCCACCACCCACATAGTCAATGCCAGCCAATATGTTGTTGCCCACCTTGTTGGCCTTGTAACGTAGGCGTGGCCCAAGCGGCAGTTCGCGCTGTAAATGAAATGAGTCACAAAGGTATTATAAAAGTTTAGTGTCGGCAGTGTGTCATGTCTAATGTATGGCAAACCTCAATCTGGGTATCGTATGCATTATCAACAACGTCCACTTCCGCATCGCTATCGCTAGAGGAGAGTTCTTCCATGACACCATCGCTAAAGTAAAGCATGCGTTTAGTCGATTGCAGCTCAATGTTGGAGACGCGATCGGTTTCACATCGGTCAGTTGTAGTCGACATTATTTTATTGTTATTTAATTTAAATAATAAATGGGGCTTATTATGCTCCCTTAGTTTGTGTTCACACGCTAAAATGCGGCTGCCACAAATGCACGGCACTGAGTGAATGGCCGAGCTAGCCAAAACAAACACAATTTGAGCGGTTGTGGTCTTGAATTACCAAGCTAAACTAAACATAACAAAACAAAACAAACACGTTAATGTCGGATGACTATGTAGGGGTCGTTATTGTCCTTGGGTTGGAGGCCGGCAACGCGTGCCATGCGCCGATTTGCTATATGCAATCAATAAAAAGCAGTTTCAATGGCGATGCGCATCAGCCACACGCACAAGTCAAATAAAAAACAACTAACATTTCATCAGCAATTCAATTCGAGAAACATCGAGACAAATATAAAATATCGATGTTTTCTCTAAAATCACTATGCTTCCTTTAACATCGATAGAACCCTACGATATGCTTGCGCGCATTTTTAATTTACGTTTACTGATAAAGAAAATGATGCGCTGCTGATTTAGGGAGGTTTACGTGTTATCAAGCATAAATCTTTTCAGTGTAATTACTCAATTGAGATTTATATTTCTAGCTGTGAACTGTCAAAGAAAAAGTGCCTAGTCTGAACAATAACAAAGTGGTAATTGTCAGCAAAGTAGTCGTTCTTATTATTAATTGCCTACAAAGCCATCCTGGACATCGACTCCTTTAAGCCAATCATGCGGCAATCGGATGACTTCCTTATGCGAGGATCATTAAATATTTTCGCTCCGGCATAAGTTTATGTCATAGATTATTGACTCTATTTGTATGCAAACCGGTTGTTCATTTTGGGAATGATTTTATTCAGCTCATTGAACGCCTTTGGTTCCTTTTATATAAAGTAGTTTGATTTTGTTTCCTTTATTTGGTTGCTCAATGTGCTTACCATATTTTTCAAAATGAAAACATAATTATTGGATTTTAAATTTTCTTTTTTAATAGAAAAAAGAAATGTATGTGTATTTGTGTATATTAGTGTGTTGATGTGGGTGTGTGGTCTTGTTTGTGTTTTATTTTTATACAATTTTGCATTATTATATTAATGACGGCATTTGACATTGACATTGACCGCATATATAAATATTTATGTAGTTATTTATAATATCAATTTTGTAATAATTCTTAAATATTTTACTGTAACCAAAATGCTTCTAAAAGTTTCGTCACTTTCATTAGTCTCTAAGTATTGTTTCGTTATCTCACTCCAATATTTGTTTTTGTATTTAAGGGCATACACCATAATAAACCAACCAGGCCAGCGGCACTGGTTGGGATCAATTGAATAATTTACAATAATTTACTACTGTGGACCATTCGAAATTAGCCAAGTATGTTTAAGGTTTAAGTTCTTATCAATTAATTGTATGTAGTTTTAAGCTGAGCTTTAATTTTTTTAGTTAGTTTTTAGTTTTTCTCGTATTTTTTTTTTTATAGATTATACCAAATATGGGAGTAGAAAATAAATATAAAAAAAACTGCTGCTAGCAGTTGTGTTTATTTATCCGAAATAGTTGCTCTAATAGACCGATATTACATAGGTACATATTTAATAATAATAATAATAATAACAATAATAATAATAATGCAAGCGAGAGTAACAAGGCTATCAAGCATAGTATAAATGTTTAATGTAAACCTATTCTACGGGAATATCATGTACCATGCCCCAATCAAAGAAGCTAAAAATTGTGTGCTTGTGTGTGTTGGGGGAAATTGGAAAGGGACTAAAAACATAAACAAAGCACAATTCATCTTTAACCCATTTGGTCCGTTTGGTTGTACACTCGATATTCGGATTTCAGATTTCGGTTTAGGCTTCCAAAAAGAGATACACTACATAAGTCTGTACATACAAGATACGATGGTCATTTGGTTCCGCAACCTAAGTATGTAATTAAGAACAATTTGTCTAATAGTAATCATTAAATTAAAAGATATGTATCCATTTTGAATGGCACAGTATTCTTTTGTAAATATCAGGGTATCTAGGGTATTTGTGCACTACGAACACCTAACGTCTAGGTAAGTACTCGGTATGTATTTTGGAAGTTGGAATATATCTAGAAGACATTAACTCTGATAGAATCAAAAACTCAAAATTTTAACTAACGCTGTAATTATTATATCATATCCGATTAGCAAGGAGCTGATGATGGACCTGGGGAAAACTATTAGGGCGAAAGGGATTTCTTTAATTTTCTCTGTACTATGTTTAAAACTAATTGCAAAATGCTATCCAAGAATGATCTAACGATCCCAACTGATATGCCGTTTGATTTCAGGAAGCTACAGCCATCAACATGAATTATTATGTACATATATAATGGCAATTCTTTTTTTCTAATCGGAAGTTGATTTGAAAATTATAAAAATAACTATGTACGTGGGTGTGTGTGAGGTGTGAGAGTAGTGTGGGAGCGGGGATAGGGGAATTGTACATTAGCCAACAAAAACACGGCCATTTGTAGTACGATTTAAATTGTAGAATTCACATTCATTTTGATTTTCATTTTCAATTGCAAAATCAATTTTTTAAATTTTCACGTACGCCCTTTTATACGATTTTTCCTTCTTCTCTGTCGTTTTCTTCATTTTTTTGTTTGTTTTTTTTTTACATATCTCTTTTTTTTAAACTTACAATTAGTATTCATTTATGCTATGTATTTTTAAACAACCCATGATTAGAGTAAAAGTTGAAAAATGCAATCCTGGACAAGATTATATATTTTGGCTTATGCATTTTCCCATAATACTTCGTATTCTTCTTACGCTTCGTTTTCTAAGTATATTTAAGTTATTTTGATAGCGCTTCCAAATTTTGATTTGGTTCATTCGCAATGTTGTCATCGCTGAAGGGGCTTAATTATCGCAAATACTATAAAAAACACAACCATAGTTAGAGGGCTGGATATAAATCGAGTCCCATTCGCATGTTGCATTGCAGCTGGCTCTTCACCTGAAATTCATATACATATCAAGTTATTCAGATTAGTTTTTTAAAATATAAGTAAACGCGATTCTCTGGTAAAAAAAATAATACATAATACTCACAAAAAATAAAGTATTTTTGAATAATCAATATTGTATTTGGCTTATCCCCAAACAGCTTTAACTCAAACTCAAAAATATCCCAACATTTTTATGGATAATTTGTACATGTCAGTTGTCAAGAAGATTTACTAAATTATTAAAACACGCTTAAAACACGCTTAAAACACGCTTAAAACACTTACCGTTAAGCACATGCACAACAACCGTTTCTGTTATCTCATTTCCCAGCATGCAGGTGTAATTGCCGGTATCCTGCCGATTCGCATTAGCGATATATAGACGACTTAAGGCCCGGCCAGGCAGCATATCTGTTTTGACGCTGTGCAGAAGAGGAACAGAAAGAATGAATTCGCATACATTCTGAGATAAGTATATTAAAGTATGTAGGGGTAAACGAATAGATACCTAATGCCCCCACGACTGGTGTCGTAGTTGAGCAATCGGGCACCGTGACGCCAGGTTATATATGACGATGGATGTGGAATCTTTGAGATGACGCACTGCAACTCGATGGTGCTGCCAGCCTTGTAATATTTCTCCGGTGTGGCCGATCCTCGCTCATCGAGAATTTCCACATGAGGAACTGAGGAGCACATGATGTACATTACATGATGATAAAGGCTCTCGATTTACTTACCAATTATAGTTAGGTATACCAAAAGTACCAGTGGTGGATGCGATGATACTTGGCACTCATAGGGCCCCTCATCCCGTTCATTGGCAAATTGAATCGAGAGTTTCCAATCGTTTGGCTCATCGAACTCCAAAGAGTATCGCGAATCTCCGCTGTACGTATGCTGACCGAATGTGATTAGGGTCAGATCATCGCCCTTGCGTCGCATCCACGAGACCGTCTTCCCTTGCAGATCATTGACCCGACAGTGCAGATACACATTCGATGACAGCTGGGTGCTTACATTAATTGTCGTGTAGGGATCGGCGAAGAAGGGAAACGGCTCGTGCGTTGTCGTCTCGGTAACCTCAAGCTCCTCATTTTCGGGCGTGTCTGTAAACGGCGATGAGAACTCCTGCCAGAAGTTTTTTGGAAACGTGTCAAACGGATCTCCAGCTCGGGGACGCTTCACTGCAATTGATCGATTATACATATATATATATATATATTTCAAATTTGATATGTTAAAATAATAATTATACTTGTAATTAACGGGTTTGGTTGAAAATCCAAAGTTATTTATATTAAAACTCATCTGTCAACAAAACAAAAAACTTTAAAGTGGGGTTATCTAATCTCAAAATTAAATATTTGTTCGCAGATTAAACAATTTTAGCGTGAGAAGTGGGAGGCAGTTAAATATCGCAATTTATATTTGAAACATATTTGATTACTTACAGGTCGTCGAAGTTGATCCGGAGCCTATATGACGTAGCGATGAATATATAATTGCAAATATCCAAAACAATCTAGATTTCATCACTGCAACAAGCAATTCAAATATATATACAAAATATGTATTTACCACGTGCCAAACCTATTTGTATGAACTACGTAGTAAGACAAGTGAAAAACTTACCGCAGCATATGTAAATTTACTTTGAAATCCAATATAATAGATGTTATTTTCTTCTCTTCTTCTTTTTCGTCTTCTTCTTCTTTTATCTAATTAGCAACATCTTCGTTGGCACTGATTTGCTTCTTTTGATTTCACTTTTATTTATTTAGATTTTCCTCAATTTTGCTTTCGTATCCTTTATGATTGGCTGCTGCTGCTGCTGTTCACAAAATTGCAATTTGTAGTGGGAGGGGGGTTGGACATGCATGGTTTGCATTTAGTCTATCATTTGAACTGTTTGTGCGTGCGTCCCTCAAATGATTGATAACACTGATTTCACTGTGCAAGACAAGAAAACGTTTATTAGCTTTCTCAGTACATATGTGTATACGAATGTGAAAAGCGTTGTGTGTGTGTGTATTGTATCTTGATTGTATTTTCTTTTCAAATGCTCTTTTTTTTTATTTATTTGTATTTTTTTGGTTCGTGCTTGGATGGTGATGCTGCTTAGATGACCAATAATTGAAATGTAGGTCAGGATAGGATGTGCGCATGCCAAAACACTCAACAATAAGTATCGCTCTGCAGCTCTTTTGTTGGCCTATCAAGGAACACAGCAGCATTTAATACGCTCTGAAGGCATTTGATAGCAAACCTTTTGTTGGATTGCTTGTTTTTAGTACTTTAATTGTGGCAAAAAAGTATTTGAATTTGATATTATTTATGCACAATTTTTAATGTTTGTTATCAAATTCAAACAATGTTAAATTCATAAGCAAACCACTTGTTTTATTTGTATTTCCATTTGAACCGATTTACCTTACTCTGTATTAATTATGCAAATTATGATGATAAACAAAAAATTGAGTATTTTTTTTTTGTAGCATCTAAAACTTAATAGAGTTGCTCACTTTTAATATTATCATGATATTTATGCACATTTGCCGGTCAGGACAACGTTGTTGGTTCACACAAAATTGGCTCGAGACTGCCGGAGAAAGGACTCGCATTCCATTTGCCAATTAGGAGGTCATGCAATTGATTCCTCTCTATCTCGCTCTCTCTCTCCCTTATTCTCTTTCATCGGTATGAAGATATACACAAGGATGCTGCTCCACTGCCCAAGTCATTGGGGTTGTTAAGGCGCCATCAGCATAGTGTTGCTCCTATTTTCAAATTCCATATGCATGTATAAGAATAAGATTCATTTGTTGACCGCTTAAAAGTATGCAACACTTATTGGTAATTGTGGCGCGCCATCTAGTGTGCATTTTGAATATGGAGCAAATCTTTCAAGTACAAATAAGTATTCAATGCGAATCCAAGCACAATATCAAAATCGCCGTTTAGCGCCTGAAATTATCGTCATCGGCTCTTTGTGCCTACTTCCTGCGCATGTGCAATTTTCAGTGAGAGTAAGTAGTGTGTATGTCGAGTGTTGTGTGTGTGTGTTTGACCAAGCACATGTCTGCCCCGTTATCGCTTATTGGCGGTGGTGCGATATGCCTGCTCAAAATCTAGCTGAAAATTGTGAGAGCACGATTCCCTCAGCCGAGCATACAACGCACACAAACACACGCAGCTGCAAATGCATAAGTGGCGCGACGCTAGACTCACACGCATACTCAGACACAAACACAACACACCCAAAATATGCTCACTTGAAAAATACAGAAAAAATATTCATTTCATATTCAGTGTCAGAGGTGACATTTCATACACGCAGTAATTGTATTTCTTTGATAGATTTTTCACCAAAACAAAAAAGAAAATAAGCTAAATCATAATAAGCTTGTAAAAAAAAGGAAACTCATCGCCCTTTATGTGCATAACAGCAGAATTGTCGAACTTGCGCGCTCATCTGCTTTGAATATTAAACAGAGACAGGCGACGAAATAAACCCCACAATTCCAGACATTCATAGAATTTATAAAACAAAAAAAATTCAATTGACAAACGCAGCCGGAAAGAGAGGGCAGGTCTTCGAAGCCAATACAGCGAAAAATCAACGCAGGCAGCGGAACACACCAGCGGCAGCAGAGGCAGCAGCAGCAGCAGCGGAGGCACATCGAACAGCGACCCCAAACGGAGTCCATAGAGTCGAGACACCAGCCCAACACAGCACACAACAGCGCGGAATTAAGCACGAGTTTTTTTGAGATGGAGGAATTTTCGAACGATATGAGAATATTCGCCGGCATTGCCATTGGTATTGTGGGCTTTCAGTTCTTTCGCAAGGTCCTGCCCTGGATCTATGTAAATGTGCTCGGACCCAAGCTGTTGGGCTCCTCGGTGAATCTGGCGAAGATGGGCGAGTGGGCAGGTAAGTCTCAATTGCGTTTGGCATTTAAACTTTGTACGTGATAAAGACGATTCTGATAAGGCGTCCATTATCAGTTTTCTATTTTATGATAATTGCCACCAATTTATTATTGTGGTATATATTTTCAGTTATTACCGGCTCCACGGATGGCATTGGCAAGGCATATGCAAGGGAGGTATGTACACACAAATGGATAAAAATTCAGCCAAATCGCAATAAGCAATAAGTCTTTAGCGAGAAATACTTCTCATTCTTTTCACTTTAAGGTCTAATTTCTATTTCAATTTGTATTGTTATAAAATAACTTAATTTAGTTATCAAATATGAAAGTTGGAATTACTGTTTCTACCAAACCAGTATAAACTTAAACCCAATGAAAATATGATAATTTATTGCAATTTTCAAATTGCTTTATTTAAACCATCTTTTACTGCATCGCAAAGGGCATTGCTGGAGCGGATTTGCCCTTAAACTTCAGCTAGGGTCTGTTTTGCATTTCAAAGTCCATGACAACTGCAAAAACAAACTCCGTGCAAAAAGTGCAGCTTACGAATTGTCATTGGGTTAGGCATTAGATCATGACTTGAACATTGTATTCTAAAATTTTTCTATTATACGCTAATGCACTTTATGGCAATTCAGTTAGTGCTAATTATTCATTAGGGAACTAAAGGCTTCACAACAGAACACACAAAAAAAAAAATACATAAATAATAAATTGAAAAGTGCAAGTTCAGTCTATAATCCATAAGCAGATTTTTATTTATTTAGCCTACTCTGACAAATTGTTTACAATACAAAAACCCTAGAAATGTTGCTATGGCACTTTTTCATATGGTTTTCAAAGTGTCAACGTCCAGTTAGCAATACGAGACTCAACAACATTTGTTTACCAAATTGCAATATTGAATGTACACAAGACACTTTGACTTTTAACTGCCCATACTATTATCTAATTTATAAACAATCCCAACACACACATAAAGTTTTCTTCCCGGTTCCCCCCAACGCATGTAATTAGCATCCAAATGTGTTGTGTGTGTTTCTCAACCATGCATGGATTGCTAATTTAAAGAACGCTTATTATGCGCATCGAGTGAGCTCAATAGTTCAACTTTAAAATGATCGCCGGATACGTATGTTATCAGAAGTCTAGTTTTGTCATTAAATTGGTTTTTTGTTGTTACACAAGCTGAATTTTTCGAACACTGTTTAGTTTAAATATCACTGTGTCAATCTATCCTGTGAATCAACTACAACTATTTATCAATAATTATAATTTTTCAAAATTTGTAAGTGACCACAGCAATTAGTTATTAAGGGACCTGTCATAAATTAATTAAACAAACATCACTGAAGCACTACTTGCCTTTTATGTATGCATATAAACAGTCAAAATTTCTCTTGTAGAACCGGATTAATGTTTTAACATTAGTAACTTTAGTATATTTTTTTTATGTATGTATAAATAATTTCATTATTTGTCGTGAAACTTGCAGTTGGCACGCAAAGGACTGAAGCTGGTGTTGATTAGTCGCTCACTGGATAAGCTTAATACTGTGGCCAAGGAAATTGGTAAGAGCTGAACATGGCTTAGTTTTTAGACCAGGCTTATAATTCTAAATCATGGCATACTTCCAGGCGATGAATTCGGGGTCGAGACGCGCGTCATCGATGTGGACTTTACGGATGACTTGGACATCTATAAGAAAATAAGTGACGGAACAACTGGTCTAGATGTGGGTGTGCTGGTCAACAATGTGGGCATTAGCTACAGTTATCCGGAATATTTTGTGAATTTGTACGAAGCCGATCCCAAGTTCTTGCGCAATATTGTCGCCGCTAATATACATTCTGTGACGCATATGACGGCTCTCATTTTGCCTCGCATGGTGACAAAGCGTAAGGGTGTCATTATAAATATATCCTCGACTTCCGGGGTAATCCCCAATCCCTTGCTGAGCGTCTACAGTGGCACAAAGGTGAGCACATTGGGCACATTACCTAATTTGTAGTTTATTTATTAAGATTCATATTTTTGTGTTTCCTTAGGCATTTGTGAATAAGTTTAGCGATGATCTGCAGACCGAGTACAAGGCGCACGGCATACTTATACAGAGTGTTCAGCCTGGTTTTGTAGCAACCAACATGACCAAGATACGTAAGCCGACTAGGTTTGCACCATCGCCCGAAAAGTATGTGAAATCCGCGTTGTCGACACTCGGCTTTGCCACACAAACCGCTGGATACTTACCACATGCATTGCTTCAACTGGTCATACATTTAATGGAGGCTGTTTTTGGCGAGAGGTTTGCAAGAAATCAGGTTCTGAAGAATATATCAGCTACACGCAAGCGTGCTCTTCGGCTCCTAGAAAAGAAGCAATAATGACAATGTCAAAATATGCAAAATGTCGATGCCATTTAGAGTCTGTTCGATGGTCTTAAGGACATGAATTGGGAAAGGAGGAATTATTGAATGCCGTACGTAAAGACACGCGGCGCACTCAGTGGGGGCACACAAATATGGTAAACAATACCAGCTAGGGGCGCTCATTTACACATTTAAAAATTAAAAATAAACCAAAAACTTATAATACTAAAAGAGAAATTAATAAGTAATATTTTAAAATTAATTTGACTAAATTTATGCAACTAAAATAAATTCGTCACTTATTGAACTTAACGATCGGCGCGGTTGTTTACTTGTTGAAAAACCATCGATTGTATCTGTGGCAGTTTGTCGATTTATCGCATTAACGAGCTCTGCTCTCAGTTATCGAACTATAATTATCGTTGCCGATATAATATCAACAAATTCAACACAATTGAGAACTTTGATTTTGCTTTATTGTATTTGTGATTTTGATTGAAAGTGGAAGTGACGAAGCCGTGCGCACTACAAAAAAGCCGCCTAACCAGCACCACACTTCCAATTCCAACTTGCTATAATCTACGCAGCAGTGGAAAGGGCAACAACAACATAATTCATAAAAGAAAAATAATAACAACAGCAGTCAACGATTTGAAGGACACCGAGTTGCAGACATTCGCCGCTGCCGCCGCTGTGCCGCTCTTATCACTTATCGTCGTGTGGCGCGCCGCCCCTTCTACAGTTATCAATCTCAACTTGTTGCGATAAACGTCGACTCTGTGGATGCTGTGTGCATATTTTTAATTGCTCCCCGAGAGTAAGATTGAAGACCACACAGTTTCAAGTGCGAAAAGAAGACGTCACCGCTCGGACAATTGATGGCAAGGGCGCAGTAGGGGTGTATAGTTCGTTGGTCGTGGAGGGGTGGCGGAAGTGGTTATAGAGAACTATTTTTAATACACGTATGTGCATCCAGTGACAAGGGATGGCAAAAGCGACAACAAGAGCTATAAATTAAGCTGAGACGGTTAACGACCGACGTTGTCACAAAATGTACAAAACGCATAAAATATTTAAATACCAGGAAAAATCACAATTAACAGCAACAGCAGCAACAATAAACCATATTTGGGAACAACAACAAGAACCACACGAGTAACTAGTAATAGGAAGACAAGGGCAGGTTATTGTGACACAGCTGGCCGCAATGGAGCGGCGCCGCCCATTGTTTCCCATTGAACCAGAGCCGCCAACAACGCCCACACAGCGCCTGACGCAGCTCGCAACACGGTAAGTGGAAAGGCTGCATTTCAAACTATTTTCAAATGCGTGTGTATCCTTTGCATGTATACATATGTACATACATACATACGCACATAGGTGCATATGTGTGGGTCAAGAGTGAATGCTTAATGAGGTTGGGCGGCGGGTAGCGCGTGGCGGTTATGGGTTTACATTATAATTATTAATAGATTCCGTTGTGCTTCCTGCCCACTTGCCTGCCTACCTGCCTGCCTGCCTGCCAGCGTGCTGGGCTGCTTGCCCACTCTTTGTGCTCATCAGCTTAATTTATTATTACGATTTTTTAATTTTTAATGTTTATTTTTAGTTTGCTACGTGCTCTGCAATTAAACTGGAAGATTATCATTTCGAGCATTACATTGACGCTATTGGCCGTTATTTGGTATTATCCAACGTTGTTCTTGTTCTTCGTATTCGTCATCTACTCCCTGGTGCTGGTCTTTGCAGGTAAAACTGGTGCCAAGATCTCTATACACTTATCTATTGTGCCAGTTACAGTAAGCAAATCCACTCGTAATCTAAACCGCTACTCATTTCTTATCGGCAAAATTCCCATAATAAATATAATATGTAAATAGATATACACATATTTAAATATATATATATATATATATATATATATATATATATATATATATATATATATATATATATATATATATATACATATATTTATAAATACATATATATTTGCGTATATATTTTTGTCTATTCGTTAATTAAAAATTTATCTTGAATCGTCGTTCCTTTTGGTTGTTAACTGGTAAATCGACAGCTGTCGCCGGCACCGTTTATATTCATTACATATTTACGACCAATGAGCCTCCAAAGCCCAGTCGACTGCCCTCCAAGTTGCTCTACAATGCTACCAAGTAAGTAACGATGGTAATTTCATTAACCTGATCCAAAGGATTTCTCATGGTTATTATTCTATTTACAGATGCAACATATTTGATTTGCCAAATCCCATCAAGAATTCATCAAATTTACCTTTAATCTTTGGCAAGACAGTCGACCTGCAGCTACAGCAGATCATTGAATATGTGCTGCGTGACTTTATGGTGCCCTGGCTGGGGTAGGTATCAACTGAAGCCTTCGAATCTCTCTTTAACCGATTCTAATCTCGAATTTATCGTTCAATTCACAGCTATGTTGTTACGAAGCCGAAGCTTATTAACAATGTTATACGCGAGGATCTGTGGAATGCCATTCAGAAGGTACATGAGCGTGCCGCCAAAATGGATCCAGCCAAGATCATAGCTGTCGATATGGTCAATCGCGTCACAGTGCATCTGGAAAAGATACGCATTGCCGAGGCGCGTGTGTAAGTTTCTTTTCCCTGCAATCATATTGAGTTTTCGCTAACTTTGCTTCTTATTATTGTGCAGTGCGGAGACGAATGTTCCGGTGTTTAGCACCAATTCGTACCTTGCTGATGAGGAAAAGGAAATGGAGTTTTTGCGAAAACTTTGCGAGATTATGGTCATATTGCTACTGCCGCGCGGTTACTCATTGCCCCCACTTAAGGTGCTGCTTAGTGAGATTCTCTCTTTTAAGAGTAAGTTCCAATTCCGTATTTAGCTTTAAAAAAAAATACATTTATTCAATTTCGTAATTTTAACTTTTTCTTTTTTTTTTTTTTAGTTTTCTTTCCAATGATTAAAATGGTAACCGCACCAGACTATATCAATCAGAAGGTTGTGCAGAACATCCAGACGCGTCTCGCGGCGGCAGCGATAAGTAAACGGAGCTACGCGGACGCTGAGGAATACCTAAAGAACATCAATAATTCGGGGAGTCTGGAGCAGCTGTCACGTATACGAGAAAGAATTGTCAATGATCTGATGCATGCGACCAGCATGCAGAATTATCAACGTGCCAAAGGCCTCGATCCGGATTCCGAGGATCATGCGCTGACCAAGTCAGAACTGACGGCCGCTGTGCGGCTAAAGCGTTACGTTCACCAACTCTCACTGGCCAAGGGACAGTGCGAAAAGAATCTAGCCAAGTTTGGCTGGAACGGCAATTACTCGAATGATACAGTAAGTCTTTTTTTGTTTAACTATGGAATTAAATTCACATTACATTCTTCAATAACATAGGACTTAACTTTGGTGGAGATACTCAATACGGCTGTGGGAAGACGCTTTTTTACGCTGTTCCTTGAGCCGCTAAAGGCCAGCGCCCTGGTTGGTTTCTACGTCGCCGTGGATGAGATGAAGCATTCGCACAAATCGGCCACACATCAGCTGGGCACGGAAATCTTTTACACGTACATACGTGTGCCCAAGCCAGAGATACAAACCGATAAGCACGAACGCAAACTGATCGAGACTTTTGTGCTGGGTGATGCGGGTCCAGATATATTCTATGATATACAACGCAACATACTCCGCACCCTTGAGGACAAGTACTATCCACCGTTTGTTCAAAGCGAACAGTATCGCCAGCTAAAGGAGGCGCTCGACTCTAACGAATTTAACGATCCCACCTTGCTAACGTGCCCCACATTGCTGGGCGATGTGGCCGATGACGAGCAGGCCTTTGCCACGGATGGCCTTAATGGCACCAGCGTTGCACCCGCTGCCATCGATGTCGCCGCTCACACATCGTATGCACGTAAGAAACTGGAGCAGATACAGGAGCGCATCGATAAAAAGAATCAGGCACTCGACGCACTTAAATACTCAGTAAAGCCAGAGTCAAAAGTGCTTCAGATCCTCGAGAAGGAAATGGAGTGGCTCAAGAGCGAGAAAAGACAAACAGAGGCGCATTTGCGACGCACAGATGCTTGGACCGAGCATCTGGGCAAGTGGAAGGCAACTATACAAAGTGTTGAGGTATTAAATGATTTGTATAGATTTTAGCGTAGTATACTTTTGTCATTTACGTGGCTCAATTGTTTGTTTTTGCTGTCCCACTTCAGGTGTCCGATGAAAAGGAATCACTGCAGTTCATGATCCTAGTGCATGTGGACGAGGATATTAATGTGCCGGCGCAGTTAGCTCACAAGAATGGAGACAGCAGCACTGGCCGAGCGCAGAGGCGACGTCCCTCGGGCATCTCCAGTGGCTGGGTGGTCATGCGCTCCCTAAACCAAGTTCATGTAGGTGTGGCTGATAACAAATTACAGATCGATGCTGATATTTTGCTTGTATATATATATATATATATTCCAGGAGCTTCAACGTAAACTGCGACACGTGTGCTCCAATTTGAAATCGCTCGATTTGCCAACAAATTTCAAGTTCTTCTTTTTGAAGACAGATCGTCATGCGCAGGAGAAGGCCAAGGGGCAAATACAGAAGTTTCTAAATGTATGTAGATGTGTTTTGTGTTAATCCCTGTCTTTAAACCAAATCCTTGCCTACAGTTTATACTGGAGGATGATCATTTAAATGGTAGCGAGGCAATCTACACATTTCTCAGTCCCAGCTCGGATCATTTGAAGCAGACGCTGCCTTCGCCCAAGAAATCGAAATTTTCTCTATCAACGCTTTTCAAGAGCGACGCGACGAAGGCACACGAGTCGAGCAAGGCGAGCGATCCATTCTGGGGACTGCACCGTGATGATGACGATATGTCCACCTATTTGGATGGCGAGACGAGCAGCGATGCTAAACTGCTGGCGGATATTGACAGCAAGGACTCAATCGCCGAGCCCATGTATGCACTAATGGGCGAGGTTTTTGACATGGGCGGCGTCTTTAAGTGGCTGCGCAAGAGTATCATCTCGTTCGTGCAGATCACATATGGCCGCACCATAAATCGCCAGATACGTGAATCTATCGCCTATCTGTTTGAGGAATTCATGCTGCACAACTATTTCTCGGCCATATTGAAATCGTTTTGGCCAGGCGGCGTTCTCGCCTCGGCCTATCCAGTACGATCCGATGATATGAAGGAGATGACCACAAATGCGGCCAAAGCCCTGCTTACGGATCATATACCAGAGGTGCTCTGCAATCTGGTTGGCGCCCAGGCGGCCAAATGTGGCGTACTTAAGGTCTTCGATGCTCTACAGAATCCCGCATACAACAAACAGCTATTCTATGTGAGTTGCTCAGCCCCTTCTGATTTCTATATAGAATCCATTTGAAATACATTGATTTTCACAATTTGCAGGAACTGCTCGAGATCTTGATGATTGAGTTCTTTCCCGAAATACGACAGCTGAAGGTGAACAGCGGCATTGGTGGCGGCAATAAATTAACTACGGCCACCGCTGGTGGTGTGGCAGCTGCCTCGGCGGCAGCAGCACTTGCTGCTGTTGCAGCATTGCCACTTAACTACAATAATAGTCACAATAGCCTGCATGGCTCAAATCAACATGGACATGGCTCCTCATCATCATCGTCTGCATCGGGCAGTTCAATGGGGCATCCCAAGGAACATTACCACCAGCTGCCGCCGCAGCAGTCGCCGTATCATCAAAGCTCTGCACAGCAGTCGCATCAGCAGCAACAGCATTCACATCATCTCCATGCGCATCATCATCCATCGCATTCGTCGTCGCAAGGCTCCTCGGGGTCCAAGTAAAAGCTGACTTTTGTTTTTGTATTTTGTTATTGTTTATATATTTATTTTTTAAATTATTATGGGTTTATTTTGCTCTCTATCTCTGCCTCGCTCTCGATCTAACTGTATTGCTAGCTCGCTCTGGCACCTCTCGAAGTATTTGTTTTTATTTATGTGTAACTATTTTCATAGTAATTTATGAGTTTTTAAGATTAACAAATATCTGACCCTGTAAAAAGCTGCAGTTCATTTAATGGTAGTCTTAATAGCTTCTCTTAACTCAACAACTTTTTAGTGTCATTATTCTATCTTTCTATCTGTTTTTTAATTTGTTGTTGGCTTGTTTAGTAGTTGTTTAGGGAGGTTAAGAAGTGTTTGTTATATTTTAGCATAATATACACAAATTTGTCTTACTATGCGTAGTCTCAGTATTAAACGTTAAACCAAATTGTTCCATTTAGACCACATTCCCATACATAACCCAAACAAATACCAAATACATAAGACCAGTGCAAAAACACACGTAAAACTAATAACTAAATGACAAAATAATTTTGGTGCCGATGCCACATTGTAATTAACTGGAGTCGAATATTGTGATCTTAGCAAGTAAACAGCACCAAAAACAAAAAAAAATGAAAAACAAATAAAAAATAAACAATATGTAATTGTAATTGTTTATAAAAAAAGAAGTTGGATGCAATTTAATTTCAAAGTAATCGATTAAGCACCTGTGTAATTTAGATAAATCAAATAGTAGCACGTATATATTAAAAAAAAAAACGGGACAGTCAAGACATCGGATCATATTGTATTGGATAACTATTTATGTATATTGCAGTTGCAACGTTTTATGTGTAAACATTATTAACAAAAGACACAAGGAAATAAAGATGCTATTTATGTAGATATTTCTTGATTTATTTATTTTATACATATATTTATATTCTAAGATACGAATTTACTTTCAGATTAGAAAAATGTAGCTTAATTTTATATTTTAGAAGCTTCTCTTAATAATTTAGATTTCTTAAAGCTGAATATGAGAAGGCCAAATTTTAACTACATATTTTACTTATTTTTAGTTAACCATCTCTTATGGATTTTCGAAATTCTCGATTCACAGTTCAAAACACAACTGTTTTTTCAATGAGCCGCCCCAGCTCGATGAGCTCCATGTCCACCACTATAACAGCTAGAGTTTTACGCATCGCCGCCGGCTTCCTCACCAACAGTTTGATCTCAAAGTATTTTAAAAGAAAACGCCATTTGAGATCGGTCTTCCTGCGTTCCGACAGTAGCTGAAAGGCATCCGCTTTGATGTCCAGTAAACGTTCCGCCACAGCTCCACTGAGTCGTGTCTCGAGCAGTGTGCCCGTGTGATCGGACAGTTGTATATTGATGTTGAAGAAGTGCTCAAAACGTGCACCGCTGTATTGCAGCGAGAACTCCAGCAAGCAGTGCTCATTCTCGCACTCGTTGTGGTTGTAAGGAATGAGTCTGTGGCACGCTTTGCTGCAATCAGATGGGGAGGCTACCATTAATATATACAAATATAAATAAAAAATATATCTACTTACCATTTCTTGCTGATGCACATTGGAAATCCATCAATGTCGAACTTGGTAACCATTCCGTAAAGTACGCTCGTAAATTGCTCGCTGGTGGCATCCTGCAATTCGCCCTCGGCTCGAGCATAGATCTGCCGCACTGTCATCTGCGTCTGAATCTGATCAGCTGATTTGAAGAATACTATAAAAATCAAATTTGATAAGGATCTAAAGAATTGGACTCACCCGCCGGCAAGCTGTCTGTGTCTGTTTGCGCGAATATATCAAAGGTTTTGAGTGGCGCTGTCTGTGCAAAGGCAGACAACGCCTGAGATTCGCTGCTGAGTGGTTGCGGATTCTCATAGATGAGGGTGCAGCTGGAATGACTGAGCACCGGGCAGCCATAGAATCGTGACTGCGAGATGCGCACATCGATTAGATGCAGCTGAGTCTTGCGTGGCTTCCAATATTGGGCGCGTTTTATCCAGTCCATATGCCAAAGCGTTAACACCATCCCGTCGGGATAGCTCTCATCAATTACCACCAGTTCGAGGCAGTGCAGCAGAACATTGCCATTGCGGGCCACCTTGCGCTTCAGCTCACGCACCGGACGCAGCGATGCAACCGCCACGAACAGATCAACGTACACCGCTGGTCGCTGCCCACCGCCTGGAGCGACACAACGCACATCTGACAGCTTGAGAGCGGCGCTTGTCGACTTGTGGGATTTATGCAATAGCTCGGTCAGTGGCTGCACCACGGCCATATCGTCATTGGAATGCCTAATCAGATAGCCCTGGCCCTCGTTGATGACCATCGCAAAGGGAAGCGTGCCGCGTGGCTGGTAACGCGGTGCCCCGATTTCCGTAAGACTTGGTGGCATTATTGCCATCACCTTGGCGCCAATAACATCGATGACATCGCCAATCTTCAGCATCGCATTGTATTCGTCCACACTGGCCTTAGAGCCCCAGCATTTGCAATTGGCAATGTCCCGTGTGGAGTCGCGCAAAGTGAAGGTGATCACGCCGCGCTTCTCGTTACTCAGTTTGTCGAGAAAAACATTTGGCTCCGATTTGGCAATGATTAGCGCAACGGTGGCGAAGTTCGTCATCGTCGAATGCATGTTGGTCAAGCGCAAAGTATTCTTTATTCTGTAACTTCCAACTTCCATCTTTGCAAATCAATAATCAATATCTACATGTGTATAATAAGTGTCCAATTATATACCGACAAACCGTTATTTAATAATTGCATTTTAATTTATCGGTACAAACTGAACAGCTGATAAATTGATAACTAAAAATCGATTTGTTAATAATCAATGAAATCAGTTGTTTTAAATTTTATTCACTTTCGGTTCTTTTTTCTTTTAATGTGTTGTTATTAACGTTTAATTTTTTACAATTTATACATATCTACAACATAAAACGTAGGCGTGCCCATTTATTGCTGCGGCTCTACAATTCGCGAATATTTTCTTCTTTTTTCGTTTTATTTTGCATGGATTAATTTGCTTAATTCATCCAAGGTACATAATATAGAATTCTAATGCTAAATTTAAAAACAAAAATATACGAATAAGCCAGAATTTTTTTGTTTGCTTTCTTTTAAACTAGACGCAACTCGTTCGATACTTTACTCGGTGCTAGTTGCTCGATGGTTGACTCTGTGGCTGCGGAGCACCGTCCTCGCTCTTATTGTTATTACCCAATATCCAATCCATAAGTACCATTGACGGCGAGCGCATCGATGTTTGTGCTGTATTAACGATTAGTCTAAGAAATAAGTTCTGTACAGAAGGATGGAGAATTGTGTGGCACCTACATGGATCCATATCCAGCTGCTGCTGTTGGTGTTGGTGCTGTGGATAAAATGGTGCCGCTGCTGCTGCAGCTGCTGGTGCGACTGCTGCTCCATCTGGTGCAATCGCTATCGTTGGTCCTGCTGCTGATGTCTTAGCCATGTCTCTTTGCAGTTGAATCATCTGCTGCAGACGCTGCTCGCGCTCATCAACAATCACCTTGTCCTTGGAATGCTTCACCGTTTGCAACTCGGCCAATCTGCGAATGAATCCCATATATATTTGTAGTATTTTTCTTTATATAGATTTTTACTATCTTACTTTTGCTTTAGATCACTGCCACTGGCAGCTGTAGAGGCGGTTAGATCGCTGTTGCTGCTCCCAAAGCTGAATTTGTGGGGACTGCCCGAGGTGGCCGACGAGGATGAATTGGTGGCTGTGCTGTTGTTGTTGCTAGTAGCATTGACACTGGCGCTTCCAGGATTTGTGACGCTTGCATTGCTAACTGCAAAATAATACAAAATAAATTCCGATTCAATTTTACATTTATTGATCAAATTTCAACTTACGTTCATCGCTGATGCGACTGCGCTCGGCCTCCAGCTGGCGCAGAGTGTCTGAAAGCTTGAGCTGCAGATGATCACGCTCCTCGAGCAGCTGGACCAGCTCAACGATCATCTCCTCGACACGCATGTCCCGCTGATGGAGCATCATCAGCGCATAGTCGAGATCCGCTTTAAGGACATACTCTGGCAGCGGCTCTTGGCTGATGGCACTGCCCGTGGACATGGCACCGGCACCAGCAGCAGCAGCAGCAGCTCCAAGTGTATTCTGCAGCCTAAAGGGATCGTATTGCGAGGCGAGACGGGCATATTCCGCAGATCGTATCGCCAGCTGTTCCTTGAGTGTCACAATTTCCATTTCCTGTGACTCCAACACCTTTTGCATTTTGATAAGCATCTCGTTGCCATTATCAGCATCCGTCGCGATGCTGGTGGCGCCCACTTGGCCAGTGGATACCACGGTAGATGGCAGCGATGCCACTTTCGATGTTAGCTGCTGGATTTGGGCCTCGTAGGCAGCCTCAACCTGTGCGAGATGCTCTTGCCAGATGCCTGCCACTTCGCTGCATTTTTGCTCCACAACCGCCTCCCACTGCTTGTTGAGAGCAGAAAGATCAGGTGCTCCTACTGCTGCTGGTGCTAGTGCCTCTGCCTGTGCGTGTACCTGTGTCTGCTGTGATTTACGCAGCTTGGTTGGCTCGATTTTTTTCATGTCCAATTCGAGAAATGTCTGTTTCATTGTGTCCTCCTGCTCCAGGCTGCAGAGCACATGATTGTTAAGCACACGCAGCTCCTCATCCATTTCGGATTTCTCCTGCTGCAGCAGTGTGAAGTTGTGCTGCAGTTGCTCCAGCTCACGCTGCAACACTAGCTTATCATCTGGATGCTGCACTGCGTTAGCTGCTTGACTGGCATTTAGTTTCTCCTGCCGCTGCTGCTGCTCCTGCTCCTGGTGCTGATGTTCTTCCTGAAGTAGCTTGTTTTGCATGCGTAGCATTTGAAGCTCCTGGTTTTTGGTGAGTATCTCCAGCACCAGCTTCTCGGTTTGATCCTCGCGCATCAGCTCCTCGATGCGCTGCTTCAGATGAACTATTTCCGCTTCTTTCTCCTGCAGCAGCATCTGGCTTTCATCACTGGGCGCAGCTAGTTTTAGGTCTGCCTCGAACTGCTTCGTCTTTAGATCTTCCAGCTCCAGTAGCTTGACTTTCAGATCCTCCAGTTCCTGTTGCTTGACTCTCACCTCCTCCAGCTCCTGTTGATTGACTCTCAGCTCCTGTTGCCTGACTCTCAGCTCCTCCAGCTCCAGTTGCTGCTTTATTTTCAGCTCCTCCATTTCCAGCTGCTTTGCTTGGAGCTCTTCCAGCTCCACCTGTTTGACGTTCAAATCCCTTAGCTGTAGATGCAGTTGCTCCGCTTCAGCCAGTGCCTGCTTCACTTGCTGCTTCTCCTGCTCCAGCTGCGACTGCAGTTCTTGGCACTCGCTGTTCAAATCCTGATTCTCTGCCTGCAGATTCTCTATTCTGGCCACGGACTCTGATGATATAGTTGCTTCTGTAGTTGCAGCTGGTACGGCTCCTGCTCCATCATCACCCCAGCTCTCGAGCTGTTGCAGCTTCTCTTGCAGCTCACGTATGCGCGCCTGATACATTTGCACATCCATGTCCTGGCGCTCCTTCAGCTCCGCCATGCGCTCATTGCCCGCGGTGAGGACATCGATGCGCTTCGCTAGCTTCTCCTTCTCGAAGGCATTTTGCTGCAGTAACTCCTCCGTTTTTGTTTGACGCGTTTCGTGCAGTTCCAGTTGATGTTTCAGCTCCTCAATGATGGCACCATCCAAATCATCGTTGTTGCCACTCCGAGATTGATCCTGCTGTTGTTGCTTCTGCTGCTGCTGCTCCTTGCTGCGGTACTCCTTAAGCCGTTTCATAAGCTTCGCCGTTTTCGTGTGCAGCTCGGACTTTTCGCGCTCCAGTTGCTCAATCTTGCACTGCTGGGCTGCCATTGCGGCAGCATCTGCTGACGGACTGAAAGCCTGCAGTTGTTGTTGCTGTTGAACTGATGCTGCTGCTGTTGCCCAAGGATCCTCATCCATGTCGACACCCCAGTCTATCTGCTGCTGTTGCTGTTGTTCTTCGGGATGGCAGAGATACGCCTTCGTTGGTTGGATAAGCGGCTCCACAACGGGCTCCGTCTGTGGTACGCCCAGTTCCAGGCTGCTCATAGAAACTGTACCATCCGTCACCGTTTCAACGCCAAAGAACATGTCCAGCGTGGGAGCCGCGGCCGTCTTCACCGGCACCGGCACCGCCTGTTCCTGTTCCGCGGGCTGTATGAGTACTTCGATGGCCGCCAATCGTTCACGCTCTTCGGCAGCGATGCGCAGTTGCGTCAGCTCCTGTTCCCGCTCGTTGAGCAACCGCTCCAGCTGCCCACGTTGCTCCTCATGCTCGGCCAGCGCCTGATTGCGCGCTAACAGCTTCGTCTCCAGCTCCTTGGCATGCTTCTCCAGATCCGAAACGTTTCGCTGCAGATCCTCAATGGTTGACTCTGCGTTACTTAACTCACTCACACCAATTTCCATGCCCATGCCCATCTCCATGCCCATTGTCTGTGTGCTCGCCCTGAGCGGTGGGGCAACAATTTCATCGAAGGGCGATGGAGCCGCAGCTGCATCGCCACCAAAGAATATCGCCGGCGCAGGCAGAGGATTATTCTGCAAAAAAAAAGTGATTATTTTTCGTAACTGCCAAGGATTGACTAATCTTAATGAATCAATTGATGATGCTTAAGCGTTCAATTTAAGCAGTTCTTGAGTCTGCTGCTGCTGCCTGGTAAACAGTTTAGGATTCATACCTGAGCCAAGGACTGCCTTTGATTTGACTGCATCAAGTTGGGGTTTGGCCGGGACCAAGAATACAGCCAATCATCGGCCGGCTGAGGCTGCACCTGGGCCGCTGCTTGAAAGTGTATTGCAGCTGCTGCTGGTTGAGGTTGCTGTTGTAGCTGTTGCTGCTGGTGTTGCTGGTGTCGTGCAATCTGCTCGGCCTGCTCATCGAGGCGGGTTTGCATTTCGTGAAGCTGCTCGGCGAGTCGCTTGTTTTCCGTCTCGATATAGACTTGGTCGTCGGTCTGATTCTGGCCAAGGGTGTCAAGTTCGGCCAGCTGCTGTTGGAGCGCCTGCAGCTCCTGGTTGTGATTGGCGCACAGTGATTCGATCTGTGTGCGCAGATTGTCCATTTCCGTTTTATCCTGGAGTGCCTGCATGCGCAACTCCTGCGACTCGAGCACATCCTGCTCGGCGCTGTCCTGCTGTAATCGCAACAAGACCGCCTCCCTGCTCAATGTCGAATGTAAGCGCTCAACTTCGATCAGCTCCTCGTTCATTAGCTGCAACTCCTCGCCGCGTGCCTGCAACTGCTCCTGGGCCCGTTCCAGCTGTTGGGTTAGATCGCGCGTTTCTGCCGTCGCTCGTTCCATGTGCGCGCTTAGAGCGCACTCGAGCTCATCCAGTTCGGTGGCCTTGGCTGCCAGCTGGGCATCGTACAGCTGACGCTGGCGCAACAACTCCTGGTTGCGCTGTTGCAGCTGTTGCTGCACCTCGTGCAGCTCCTGCTCACTGTTGCTATTCACTTGGTCCCGTTCCGCCTGCGCCTGTTGGGCCTGTTCGGTATGTTGCTTGTGGCGCGCCAGCAGCGTTTCGTGGGCCGTTTTTAGTGTGGCCAACTGGTCGCATGCCTCGTCCGCCTCGTTCCTGAGCAGCTGCAGTTGACAAAATTGGATTTCATCCCGCTCCGTCAGCTGTTGGACACGTTCGCGGAGCTCCGCCTCGTGTGTGGCCTGCTGGGTGCTCTGGTCTCGCAGCTGTTGCTCCGCCAGCTGCAATTGCTGCTGACTGTTCGTGTGCTGGACACTGGCAGCAGCCGCCTGATCCTCGAGCGCAGAGCTCTTTGCCTGCAGTTCGGCATTCTGCGACTCCAGCGATTCGATGTAGGATTGATCCTCCTGCAGCTTGGCCTGAATGCCCTCATACAGCGTCTCCAGTCGTCCAATGGCCATCTCAAAGTTGACCTTCTCCGCGGCGAGCTGTTCGTTTTGTTGCCGCAGTGACTGCAACTGTGTCTGCATCTGTGCCTGCTCCGCTTCGGCCACCTCCTCGGGCTGTTCCTGTAGCCGGGCACGCAGCTCGGCCAGTTCACGCTGCAAGCCCTGAATGGTGGCATTTCGAATCTTGATGACCTCCTTGGACTTGTCAAACTTGAGTGATTTCTGCTCCAGCTGGCGAGACAGCTCATTCGTCTGCTTCTCCATCTGCTCTTCCAGTTCGCTAAACTCCTGGTGGAGTGTCGAATTCGCTTGCAATGTATTCCGCAGATCTTCTTTCAGCCGCTGCACATCCCCCTTCTCGTTGGACAGCGTCTTGAGTTTGGCCTGCTCCTCGATCAGCTGCTGATGCATCTCGTTTTGTACTATCATTGCCTGATACAGGTCATCTTCCATATGTTCCAGTTGCTCGCGCAAATCATGCTGAGCTCTGGCCTCTTGCTGCAGTTGATCTCGCAACTCTTGCTGAGAATTTTGCTGCTGTTGCAACTGCTGCTGCAGTTCCAATACCGTTTTCTGCTCCTGCTGCAGCTGATCTTCGGCGTCTGTGGACTTTACTTGCTCCTCCAGTGCCAATGCTTTGGTGCGCTCCTTTTGCAGCTGATCCTCCAGTTCCGATTGCTCGGCGGCGCGCTTCTTCAGATTCAGAGCATATTTTTTTAGCTTGTCGCGCAGCTCCTTGTTGCGCGTCTCCAGATCCTGGCGGCACTGCTGAAACTCCAGCATCTTCAGATTCGATGCATGGTCACTCTCGCTGTAGCTCTCGATGAGCTGTTGCTTCTGCTCCGCGACGAGCGCTTCCAGGATGCCCTGCTGCCCCTCGAGCGTTGCGATGCGGGACTCTAGCTCCTGCCGCTGTCGTAGCTGATGCTCCATGTGCTTCTCGTGCGCCATTTCTCTGTTGTTTAGCGTCCGATCGTATACCTCCGCCTGCTCTTGCAGCTGCGCCAGATCCGCACCCTGGCTTGCTAACTGCTGCAGCTGCTGCCGGCCGCTAACCTCCAGTTCCGCCAGCCCATGGTGCAATTGGTTGATTTCGGTTTGGTACTCCCGCTCCACATCGATTTGCTTTTGCAGCAGCTCCTCATTGATGCGCAGCAGCTGATTCTTGGCCGCTTGTGTGGCATGCAGCTCAGCAAGTGTTGATTCCAGCTGCTCCCGTTCTTGCTCCCGCTCTCGCTCCGTCATCAACTCGATGGCTTGGGCTGGTTTCGGTTGTTCTGCTGGCTCGCAGCTATCACGCAGTTCGTTGAGCTCCTCTTCAAGGGCAGCGAGGGCTGATTTGAGCTCAGCATTCTGTGCAGTCAGCTGCTCGTATTCCGCTAGTGCTTTGCCATTTGGTGCAGTGACGGCGACAACTGTTTCCACTACCGTGACCGTTTCGACAGCGCTGCTGGCCTCCTTCACCTTGTGCAGCAGCTCCGTCAGCTGGTTGAGCACATTTTTCGCCTCCTTGGCCAGTTTCTTGGAGACATTCAGTTTGGCATTTCGATCGTTGGCCTGGCGATAGGCCTCCAACTCGGAACTGAGCTTGGAGAGCGAACGTTCGCATTTGTCCAGGAGTGCGGCGCCACCTTCGTCCAAGGCGGCAACCACCTCGGAGGAACGTTGCATCGAGCTCAGCTCCTGCGAGAGATTCGATTTCTCGGACAACTGCAGCGATAACTGCTGCTTATCCCGCTGCAGTTCGTTCAGTTGCGCCTGAAGCGATGCATTCTCTGACTGCAGCTGCTCCATTTTGGCCAGCACCTCGCGCCGTTCGTTCGTGAAGAGTTCGATCTTCTGGAGCAGCTCGATGCTCTCGTTGAGCTGCACATCCGTTTGGGTCAGCTCACTCACAAAACTGGGCAATTGGATGGCGGGCTCCATGGCAGTGCACGAAGTGCTGGCATCTGCAATATCAGCAACAGTCCGTTTCGTGTCAGCATCTCCCTCGCTGGCTGGACGCTGGTTGAAGTGGCGCTCTGTGGGTCGCTCGACAATCTCAATGGATTCGGCAGAGCTGGAAGAGCTGAGCTTCTCTAGCTTGTCCAGGAGCTCCATGTTCTCGTTGATGTAGTGCGTCAGCTTCTTGTCCAGTGCCTCCTTTTCCGACTGCAATGTGCCAAGCTGCTCTTGCTGCTCTTGTGCCTCCGTTTCGAGCTGTTGGACGCGCTGCGTCAACTGCTCCTCCAGCTGGAGTTCGCTTAGCTCGGACACAACACGGGCCGATTCACTGCCTCGCTGCAGTGCCTCCAGGGCCTGCTGCAGCTCCTCCTTTTGCTCCTCGAGCAGGCGTATGGTTTCTGCTTGTCCAGCTGTTTGACTGGATTTGTGTTTGCTACTGCTGCCCAACTCCGACACCTGCTGCTGATCCTGCTGCTGCTCCTGCTGCTGCTCCTTTTCCACATCATCTGCTTCGACATGGGCCAATTGCCACTGGCCCTTCTCATCCTCGAGCACAGTGATGCGCTGCTGCAGCTGCTCATTCTCTGTACTCAATTGCGCCAGCTGCTGTTGTGCATCCGTGGACTGAATCTTCTGTAGCTGCTTCTCCGCCTGCTTGCATTTCAGCTTCAGCTTGATGTTGCTCTTGTTGCACTCATCCAGCTTCTGTTTGACCTGCTGGAGATCTGTTTGTAGCTGCTCGCTGCCAATGGAATCGCTGGCATCTGAAAATATGGGTTTGCTCTTAACGCTCTGCGTCAGCTTCTCCTCGAGCACACGCAAATTCACATTGAGCACATTGAGCTCAGTTGTTTTTTCCGCCAGTTGTTCGGCTTGCGCCTCCAGCTCCATGCGCTGCTCGGTAATGGTTGCTTCCAATTCAGTGACTTCAGAGGCAGCCGCATCCTTTGGCTGCGTCACTGGCTGCTGACTGGCGCTGCTGTTGCGCAGCTCTTGCAGCTGATTCTGCAGCTCCTGTAGCTGCTTGGCCAGCTCCACATTGACCTGGGCATCCGTGGAGGCGGCAGCGACAGAAGCATTGTTGGCCTGCTGCTCTAACAGCTGCTCCCTGGCCATGTGAAGCTCCAGTCGGGTTGCCTCCAGCATTGCACTGCTGTCCTCCAGCTCGGCGTTACGCTCGCGCAACTGCTCGGCCAGCGGACGCAGTGTCTCCAGCTGTTCGCTCTGCTGCGACAGCGTGCTCTCCAGCTGTTGGATGAGTTGCTCGCTGCGCGTCAACTCTTGTCGCATATCGTGCAACTCCTGCTGCAGCTCCTGCTCTTTTCGACTCTGCTTCATCTCGTTGAGCTTCATCTTATTCTTGAGCAGCTTGAGCCGACCCTCATCCGTGCTTCCCGACATCTGTTCCAGATCAACAGCCGAATGATGGCGAGCAACTGGCGTCGCCGCCGTCATCGTCGTCAGCTGGGTCAACGGACGCAGATCGTTCATCGAAGAGCCCAGTTCACCGCTGACGCTCTGCCTCAGACCCGATTTGACGGACTGCAGTGATTTGGCCATATCCCGTTTACGTTGCTCGAGTAATGCCCGAGTCTGCTCGGTGCGCTGATTGAGCATTTGCAGTTTCTCACTGCCGCTGAATTCCAGCTGCCCTCTGACGCCAGTATGCTTTGCGGGCGTTGAGAAATCCTGCTGTAGGAGCTGCTCTTCAGCCGTGTTGTTGTGTGTCTTGAGCATGGTATGCCTTTGGCCAAGTGATTCCATTGAATCACTCATGCTGGACATGCGTCGAATGCCAGCATCCTCGGATTTCCTTAAAGCACGCTCACGCAGCGCCATCAAACGTTCCTGGTTGGGTAGATATGAATGCATATTGGTTAGGATCGGGAGTCTTCTGAGCTGCTGGGATGCGCATTGACTTACCTGTTGTTTAGAGAGGTTCTCACGCAGGCTGTCCAGGCGTCCCTTGCCACCGCCACCAGTCGTCGGTTGTTGCTGCTGCTTCTGCTGCTAAATGCAATGTATTAGCTAATCACAACCAGAAACAGACCAAATTTGCTCACCATTATAAGAGATAAGTCTGTGATGCTGGTGCTGTCATCCGCATCCTCCGGCTTCGTGTGTTGGCTCAGTTCGGCCATACCGGAGATTTAAATGCACACTAAATTCAACTAACTAAATACAAAAAAAAAAACTAATAATAATAGTAAAAGTTCCTCGGACGGACAACTGACAAACAAAAAGAAAGCACTGGGCTATCTTTCGTGTGAATGTGTCCAATGTCGTCTTCGCGAGTGTTTCGTTGAGTTCGTTTTGCTCCTATCTATCGACATTGACTGCAATGGTAGAAGAACATAACGTTCCAATATAACAATATATAATTTTACACAGAAAGCCTACTGCTTTCGCTTTACAATTTTAAGTAGATTTCGTGGCACTGACGTGTGCACTTCTGAATTGTGTGCGTGTGTGTATCTGTGTGTTTGTGTGTTTCTGTGTGTCTCTGTTTGAAATTTTGTTACTTAAATGCAGATAATTTCAAAGGCAACTAGGTTGGCATAATTTGGTTTTATATTCATGTGCGTGGGCACTTTTTTAAGTTGAGTTCATTTAAAAAAACACTAACCAACTATAATTAAACAATGCTAACAACAAAAAACTTAAATACCAGGGCTTCGAAGTCGTTTTTACTGCCCTTGTCTGGAATTGAACAGAGCTGTTCATTCAAAATCGATAAGTTATTATTTATCGAATTGGAACTGTGCGATTGTTAAGCATTTAAATTCCAATCGTTTACACGTTTATTTAATCTATCAAGTTTTATTCTATTGCTGCTTAAACATTGTATAAATAGAAGTTGCAAAAAAATGCATTGTACTTAAATTTCATTTGGTATTATTATGTATTATGTCAATACACATTTTAATGATATCAATTGCAAAATAACGGACAGTTTATGTCCATAACTCAGTTTGCTCGATCTTCGCAACATTAATATCCATATCGTAAATAAATAAATAATATATATATATATATATATATATATATATAACATCTTTATTGAAAACTATTTGAATTCGATTGTATATGAGAATTCCTGCAAAATAATAATAATATCAGATACATAAATGCCAGCATTCACATATTTCACTTCTTTGGGCTGAGGAACAAGAGTCGTTAAAAGTAGCCAGTGGACAACACTACTCAACGATGACCAGATGAAACCGAGGCAGACAGAAGGAGATAAGTGAATAGAGATACATAAATAAGTTTAAGTAGGATGACGATATATAGAACGGAATGCCATCGGATTAGGCATTCAGCACAGATGCCTTGAGCAAATCGACAATATTCGGATGATTGCCGCGAGCAGCATAGTCCTTCGGCATCAGACCGAGCATATCCTTGCTGTCGCAACTTTCCAAGTATGGCAGTAGATAATGCACCAACTCGATAAAGCCATGCAGTGCCGCCACATGCAACGCAGTGCGTCCAGATGGATCCGGCTGTGATAGATCTGCCCCCGCCAGCTGATACGATTGGATGCGCTGCAGTGCGCCACGTGAAGCAGCGGCGCACAGTTGCTCGCCGACGGCACGTGAGGAGCCGGTCAAATGGGCACCACAACTGATTAGAAGCTGGATGATCTCATGGTTATCCGTGGCCACAGCCTCCTGCAATGGCGTCCGATCGTACCGATCCCGTATATGCACTGAAACGCCGTTCTGGAGTAAGAATCGCACAATCCGCATATCACCCATCTGGCAGGCCAGATGCAATGCGGTGCGATGCTCATGATTCGATCCGGACAAATCGGCACCGTATGCCTTTAGATTGTTGATCTTATTTAAATCGCCCTCGGCAACGGCTGCATTGATCATGGCCGGAAATAGTGTGGCACCCAGTTGATCCAGTTCCTGGGGCGATGACAAATGCAGCGAGCGGGCAACAGCATCGACCAAATCATAGTCATTCATTTTGGGCGCTGTTACCGATGTAAGCTCGCCCCTCAAATTCGATTGCATCATCTGCAAAATGCCAATGAATTTAAGATTAAATCCATAACAAGTGAGTAAAGCTATCGACGCACCTGCTTCTTAACCTCCAGCGACCACTCGGTCTTGCCAATCACATAGGAGAGCTTGGTGAGTGCTGCCTCGGGCGTCATATCATAGCCGGGTATAACGCCCACATCGAAGAGCACTTTCCCCGTGTGATAGATTTCGGCTACGGAGCCATTCGGGCATTGGGTGCAATTGATGAGGAGGACACCGCGCTCGGCGGCCACCTTCAGCTCTGCGATGAGGTCCGTGCGGTTGGAGGGCATGTTGCCGGAGCCAAACGATTGGAGTACAACGCCCTTCATGGGCGGCGCCAGAAATGCACAAAATGTGGCCAGCGAAATGCTGGGAAAGATGCGCAATAGCCCAACATTCTCGTCCATATGCAAATGGACACCGAAACGCTCCACGCTGCATGGGCGAAAGATCAGGCGATAGTCGACATTCACATTGATGCCAATCTGGGCCAGCGGCGGCACATTTGGTGATTTGAACGCATCCAGCGAATTGGAGCTGTATTTTATGGTGCGATTGCCGCGGAGCAGCTTATTGCCGAAGAAGATGCACACCTCAGGGATCACATAGTTGCCAGCGATGATCAGTGCTGATGTAAAGTTGTCCTTGCCATCCGTGCGCGTCTCAAAAATCGGCAGCTGTGAGCCCGTTATGATTACCGTTTTGCCCAGATTCTCCAGCATAAAGGATAGCGCCGATGCCGTATAAGATAACGTGTCGGTGCCATGCAGCACCACGAATCCATCAAAGAACTCGTACGATTGCTGTAAAATGAACAGATCTGATTAACTCTGCACAACTAAGATGATCTGGATGTGATCATCCGCGGTGTAATCCGCGTAAAAGACAAGTGAGAAATTTGCAGAAATATTCTGGATAACAAGTGACTCAGAAGTAGCCAGCAAATGGCTGGGGAAGGTTCCTACTAATCTATACTCCAAATAATATATTCTCTTACGAGTTTTACATTTCTATAACTAATTTGAACAGCTTTTGATATTTAAATTTGTGTTATTTCTTTTGAATAAATTAATTTCTTTATATTTGTAATTCATTCCCGTTTGACGATTGCAAGGAATATTTATCCGGGTAATGTTGGTGTGGCTACTCACGTGTATATCTTTGGCAATGCGCGCCCAATCATGCATGGTCATGTTGCTGGAGTCGAGTAGTGGTTCATATTCGGTCACCTGGTAGAGGATGCGCCTTGACTCGCCCTGGACATATGGCAGTGCCAGCGGCGCCATTGAGGCGCCGGCGCCAAAGCGAAGCTGTGAGTACTCCTCATCATGGATATTCGGATATTTGCGAATGAGGCGCACTAAAGCATTCGGAATCGGCGCGAGCACTAAAAAAAAAAAACAGAGTTTAGAGATGAGAATGGTGGAGGAGAGATGGGAGATGTGAATTATAGCTAAAGGATAGCAATACCGTTGCGCTCGTTGCGCATCATGCCAATGGTGCCGCCCGTATAAATGACACGGACACGTGCCTCCTTCACTTCCTGTGCCATCAGGTTGCCATCGCTGTGATTGCGTCGCATTGCAGCATTTTGTGTGCCTGTTGACAATTTTAATAGATTCGGTTGCATTGTGGGCGATGGTGGGACACCGATCATTGTCTGCTCCATCGACACACTGCGACTGTTCAACATCAACTGTATTGGCTCCGTGGTGGTGCCGTTGCTGCTGACGCTGCCGCCGCCGCTGCTGTCATTGCTGCCATTGCTGGTCTGATTTGCAACAGTTTGATTCCCGTTAGTTGACATCACCATTTAATAATGTAACTAATTACTCCAAATGTCGTGTAATTCTAAGAAATAGTAACTAATTAGTTTTTCTTAGAAACCGCATTTGCTAATGCGAAATTTACATGTACTTATTATAAACTTTACAGCTTTCCTCTATCTCTTCTCGACGGCGTGTGTTTGGTGCAAGTGTGTGTTTGCGTGTGCGTGTGTGCGTTTGTGAGGCTGGTGTTGTCGTCGTCAATCGTCAGGCGGGGCCAGGCCCACGACAGCCATGCAAATTAAAAAGCTAATATCTGATCTCGATATAATTTATCTCATATATACATGTCAATATTTGTGTATGTATATATATATAAATTTGTGCGTGATTTACTCCGAATAGTTGCGTGGGCTTTGCCAGTTAGAGACATGCACACAGCTGTTTGGCCAACATTACCGAACAGTCTGGCAGCGCTATCATATTCTAAACACAACTGACACTTGAGGTTGGTACAAGTTTTAGAATGTACCAAAAACTGGTACGTTGCAGTTCTTATACTATCAACGTACTATCAACATCGGACTACTGTATGTTATACTCCTTCAAATTAATACATTGAGTGCTTTGACTGTTATTAACGCTTATCGTTAAGGTATTGAACCTTCTCTACTCTTCTGTAACTAAGTTAATCTAAGTGGCAACGGCACAAAACCCCAAATAAAAAAGTGGCAACGGCGTTAGCAGCTGCTATCTGGCCAAAAAGCGCTCGCGTTCAATGGAGTGCAACTTGGCTAAACATGTAGACTGGAATTACCAATGGAATGTGGTGAACAATTCTACGAAATGTAACGGACTCTGAGCTGACACATCTCTCCAAAGTAGAGAAGTCAACGCCTCCAGTCACTCCCCCCGTGCCAGTAACAACATTTACCCAACAACCAAGCGGTTGATGCTGTGGGCTACATAAAATACCATCTCTCTATTGACTATTTTACTGATAGCCATAATCGGCCTTATTCTAAGCTCCTCAACTCGGCAACTCTGAAGTTTAACAAATACCTAAATGCAACAATGCAGCTGCTTCCTTTTGTGCTTACCATTCAGAGTTAAAAAATGTTGGTGTTTTTTTTTGCCGAATTGAAATGCTTTGAGTCGGATTCACGATTATTTGCTATTAATATTTTAGCGATAAGTATATGTTTGACATATATATTATAAATTATATAAATATCGACAGCAGTTATTGCTATCGCCCAAATCGTTTTCTCGTTTTCTTTCGCTTGCAACTACTTGCTAATAAATTTTGTTAAATTTTTTTTCTTTTTGTTTTTTGTGGTAGATGCTCGTTTACATTTCAAGTGGCAGTCACTTGCCGTTTTTATCGACATTATCGCTACTGCTGCTAATCACCACACGCAGCAATAAGTGCGGGCGACTGAGCTGGTGAGTGAGTTAATGAGTGAGTAAGAGAGTAATAGAAGGGCTTGCACTCAAACCGGAAGAAGTTGAGCACTTCCACGGCAAAGTGCGGAAAGTGGGAGCAGCGCAGAAACATTACACACACACACACACACACAACGCAATGGCAGGCAAAGAAATGTGGTCACATTGTATTGGTAGCTCAGTGGTAGCGGATGCGAATGCAGATAATGATGTTGATGTTGTTTTTGTTAATGATGACAATGACGATAATGATAAAGTGGCTGTGACAGTTACAGGAAGAAAAACTGCGTTACTAGACGACGCTAACGAACAACAATGAAAATATTTGTAATAATGGCGCCAGTGACAACAACAACTACAGCAATAATACGTCGAGGGCTCTAGTTGTGTAGAGTGACCGACTAATTAATGCCCTGCAGCCAGCTCTTTACTAATATTCCTAATTATGTCAATTTAATATTATTAATATTATTAGTATTATTAAAATTATAATTATTATTATAATGATTACTATTATTATTAATATTAATATTGATATTTCTATTATTATTATATAATATGTTATATTTGTCCTTACTTTGCTTTGATATTAAGCAATATTTCACTTATATATTTTAGTTTGAAACTGTTTTTTTTTTATATTATTTGTATTTAAATTATATATGCTGTATGCAACTTGTTCCATAATCATATCAAATGCAAAGACTGATCTGCCGATGAATTCTTAAGTATTGCTAGTTAGCCAAATTAGTTAGGAGTAATCTTTACCTATAGGGCTTTGATTATTATGACAGATTGACAAAAATAGCAATTCAAATGAATTCAGATACTGAGAAATATTTGGTACATTCGTTTGCGAAGCTAGCCATTTTTTTTTTGCATACAGGGCATTGGAAAGCAGCATCAACGTCAACGTCAGCCTATGACAATGACAGTGCAAACAACGTGTCGGAAAAAATAACTTCAGAGCATAGTCGCCGCCATGTCTCAGCATCAGCTAAAGTTAACCATCACTCCCCCTGCCCGCATCTTCAACATACACACAGTCTTCTGGTATTATAATTTTGCCTTACACGCGCTCTCTCTATCTCTATCTTTGCCTCTGTCTCTCTATCTCTCTCTTTCACGTATTCCCAAGTGGATTGAACTGTAATTAAAATGGCGCTCTCAAAAGTAGGCAATGGCGCACAAAGAATCTGTGCGACGCTGAAAATTAGGCAACACACAATTTAAGCGAGGCAACACTTAATGGGCAGCAGCCGTTTAAAGCCACTGCGATGGCGAATGTGTGGGGATGAGGGAGAGGAAAAGAGAGCGATAAACAGAATGTCTGTGTATGTGTGTGTGTCTATATATTTACAGCTACTAAACTGTAATCGAGCCACACACCGGAAGTTGAAATGACTTGAAAATTTATTGCATTTGCTGGCAACGTTGTCGTCCTGGCAGCCGTTTTCGTTGTTGTTATTGTTGTTGCTGGTGTTGGTGTTGTTGGTGTTGTTGTTGTTGTTGTTGTTGCTGCTGCTGCTGTGCATTCAGCAGCCAAACGCTTGACTGCCTTTGGCGTCGTCGTTGTTGTCGTCGTTGGTGTCTCTGTAGTTGTCGGAAGTGGCACGGCAGTCAATTGGAGCCAGTTGCACAGAATCAGCGACGTCAGCAAAGCGGCGATTGTAAAATTGAATAAGCACAGAGAAAACAAACCGATCCACACCGAAACCAAACCAAACCAAACGAAACTACACAATTTCAGACCTGCTCCAACCAGACAAAGGCGCCAACAGCCGGCAGCCAAGCCTGTAACCAACGAAAGCCCATCGAAACTGCCGCATCTTGAGTCCCAGTCGCAAGCTGCAAAACCAAATCGCAAAACGACACGACACACAAATTTACGGCATCTTTGGAGTCAGCCAAAGCAGCAGGCAGATTGGATCTGTTTTAGAGTTGGCCATTTTTGTCATGCTTTGTTTTTTTACGTGACACGAAACACATCTGACTCAACGTGAGAAAAAAATAATTTTTCGCAAATATAATAAAGAAATAATATTTGAATAAGATTAATGTAGAGACCAAGAAAAATTACTTATTGTTTTTCTGTTTATTCATTTCGCTCCCTTTTGATAAAGGAATGACTTTAAAAATTAATGTACTAAACAGAAGCTTGCACAAAATTTCGTAATAAATGTTGAATAAATCCTTAAGTAAAGTTAAATACACTTATTGAAATCTATACGAGTTTTTAATCGAAGATTAAAATTTCTTTTCAAGACTTGCTTGATTTTGGATAAATACAAGTTAATAAATCTTAAAGCTATAAGCATCATAAGTTAAAAACAAAATTATCATACAAGACTTGATTGGATTTTAGATAAACAAAAAATAACGAATAAAATTTATTAAGCTTTTCACATGGAAACTTGAAATATTTTCCACTTAATATTTTCCCAATTTAAAATTATTTGACACGCGCTTATCTCTGTAAGAATGTGAGACATACACACACACACACTAATATACGCGAGTTGGTATGTGTGTGTATTTTGTGCATGCGTTCGGGTTTGTTCTGACTGGCTGCCAGTTGGGGCAGTGCATCCATCCTTCAAACGTTTTACTGCTCATAAAAATCCATTAAATTATTCAAATTGCATAGCAAAACACTTTTGCAAGACGAAGTCTATGTCGACGTCTACGTCGATGTCGACGTCAGCGTTGGCGCTTGCCACGCCTCGCTGAGATTTTGGGGCTGTGCCCGAGCTGCCAAAGATTTGTTTGATTTTCTTCTTTTTATTTTTTCCACATTTGTTTTTGGGTTTAGCATTTGCATTTGCCTTTTTATTTTATTCGGTATTCTTTTTGCTATTTTTTTACGCGTTGACTGCTAAAAATAAAAGGTTGTCGGCCGGCAGCTATCCAGCGCATTGAGGCATGCAAGAGCACACACACACACACACACATATACACACACACACATATATCTACTGCACAACCAACACACACTCACCTACCCACATGGCTGAACTTTCTGTTTGCATTGAAAAACTCGAGATGCTGTCGCTCGCTCGCGGCTTTTAATGTTTATGTATGGGTGTGTGTGTACGTGTTTGTGTGCGTGTGTTTTGGGCGTGTGTGTGTGTGTATCAGTGTGACAGCACAAGTAATATAAGTATAGCACAGTGGGGCGTAACCCCAACGTACACAATGCGTGCTGGCAAGCACAATATGTAATGCAACTTGTTAATCCTATTCAAATTCAAATGGAATAGAAAACACATAAAATAAATTGACGGATGCAATATGCATTCAATAATATTTATAATTACGTATATATATATATATATATATATATATATATATATACAAATACACATTGTATTCATTTCTGTTCAAAGCATTAAAAAACCTACAAATATTTCCAAATAGTAGAATTTATCTATAGACTAAGTTTTAATCAAACAACTTTTTGCATTTAATAATTGGCGATGTTTCAACAGAGTTCGAATACCAAAATAATTCTGTGTAAATTTTAATGTAATGATGATCTGGCAGGAGCATGCGAATGCATTTCACAATATGTATATACATTAAAAAAAACCGATTGAATCAAAAAAAAAATGGGTATATGTTTGTGTGCATCTAATTATTTGGTTTAGCACGTTTCCCATTTGTTCTCAGCACAATTACACTCTGAAAAAATCACTCTGAATTTTAAAAAATCTCTTTGATCGATCGGGAATTCAAGTCGCGGAGCGGTATTCGACATCGCTTGCCGAAATATAATTTGTTTAAATGCTCAAATCGGAGCTTACAATTAACAATTATAACTCTTTTAAGTTTGGCCACGAAGGCAAATAAACTATATTTATATTAATGCAAATTTCGGGCATTTTTATTTATGTATTTTGAACAGTTCGATAGCTATTGAAAAAGCTCAATAGCTCAAAAGAAAAACTCTTGTTTTCAGAGAAAATAATATTTTGCTTGGGGCGAAAAAAAATCTACGAAGATTATTTAAAATGTTGGTGTTAAATTTTGTTCACAGTGAAAAACTAAACATTTAGCGATGCACGTTGAATAAACTCTTTGTTGCAAAATACATAGTGAATTTCTGTATAAGCGGAGGGCAGTCGCCACATCCTCCGCCTCCGCCTCCGCTTCCGCCCGTATGCCAGCCAACCCACATACATATTTACGTTTTTGTGATCAGTTTGACGTCCACATTACGTAATTTGCTTAACGCATTACGTGGCATATGTAATTATGGCAGTGTGTGCGTGCTTCCAAATATGTCTATCCATGTATGTATGTCTGTTGGTGAATGTGTGTGTGTGTGTGGGTTTTGGTGTTTTGGGCGTTGTTTCAAGGGCGCGGTTCGGCAATCAACGGCACTTTGTTTCCAGCTGCCTTGGTATTTTGCCAGTGTCAGTGCCGCTGATGCTGCTGCTTTTTCTGTTTCTTCTTCTTTTTGTTTTTATTTTATTTTTAAAATTTAATTTTTATTTTTATTTTTGGTTTGCTGACTGGTGGGCGTGTCGGTGCTTTTGGCATAATGATAAAAACCAACAAGCGCCAAAGTGCACAAAGTGAAACGGAATGCAAAATCCGAAATGAAAATGTTCCCAGAAAAATTCGTTTGCATTTTCTTCATCCATTTTTTTTGTTGTTATTTTTTTAGCTTTTGTGTTTTTTATATTTTTAAAAATTTTTTTTTTGTGTTCTCTTCATGAAAAATGCAAACCAAAAGTCATTGCGGCATATGCATGTCTCTGGGTGTGTGTGTGTGTGTGTAATATGTAGTGTGTAATGGAAGCATGTATTATGCAAGTTTGTGTGTGTGTGTATATGTGTGTGTTTGCATGTTTATAGCCCAACGAGTGCGATTATAGTGCCATGTGCATTATGCATAGAACAATGCGAGCTCTTTGTGTGTCGGTGTGTAAATATTAGCTAAAAATGCTTAGCATAAAATGGTCGAGTTACTTGGAGGCCATTTTTTTGAAAAGAATTTCTTCTGTCTCTGTTTATGCTATTTTAGAATTGTATTTTTGACGGCTTTGAAAACGAGAAATTCCATTTCACACTTGCACTGCATATGCAGAGTAAATCAACAGTTTTTGAAGATATTTTAAATTAAATTCATTTAAAATTTACATCATTTGGTTTTGATCCTTTGTTTTTAATTTTTTTTTGTAATCTTTGTTGAAGCAGTGAACAATTGAATAGTTTGAAAACTATAAACCTTTTTTTTTTAGAAATCACAGTCTACAATCTTAAGCAGGATATTATTTTAAATTATTGTAAATTATCACTCAGACAGAGTGCAATCTCATAATAAATCTAAGTTTTTCAATCATAAATATCGCATATGTGGACCAAAATCTAACATTTTTCCAGACAAAACACCTGTCACTTAAAAGCAATAAATTAAAAAAAATGAAGCAATTCAAAATCGACTTCCTGACATAGAATCAACATATGCCTATTATTCACATATCTTGTTGGTTTTAAAAGTTTGTTGGTCATTTTAAAACCACAAAAGTGCCAAGTATTTTTTAATGATTTTTAGAACAAGAGTGAAAAATAAGTAATTTTTAGTTCTAAGCTACTTTTCCATAGCTCGAAGACCACCTATTATTATCCCTTGGACTTTATTTACGGACTTTAGTTGCTTCAACTTGTTCAGTTTACTGCACCCACTTGTGATCCAGGTGCCCATGGACAATCGATCGGAGATGATTCCTGATATACTCTACTTTGTACACAGCCCTTTGAATACATTTTTAATTAAAACGAAAAGTCAACTTATGATGTTAAAATTGTGTTCATTTCATATGGGTGGAAAAATGCACGAACCAAATTTACAAAGTATTCCAGACTTGTGGAGGTCTCAAAATAGCCACACATTGCAAATTGTGTGCTTGCATACATATACACATGTATGTGTGTGTTTGTTCATTTGTCAACTGCAATTAATAAAAAATCCGGTGTCATTTGGGGCAAACGTAACAGCAACTGGCCGCAACGACACGCAACGTTGCAGTTCGATTTATTTGCTGAATTTTAATTAATTTTTAATTAAGTCTATATGTGTGTGTGCATGTGTGTGTGCATGTGCTTGTGTGTGTGTTTGTGTGTGGATTTCGTTTTATGTTTCGCTTTGTGCTAACTTTCTGCTTGTTGTCAAACGGACATGCTCCCACCCATATCGAAGCATTTTTGGTAACTACACAAAACCACACACACACACACACACACACACACATACACACACACACACACACACACACAATGAAAGCGACAAATGATGAATCACTACCAAATGCTCATGTTGTCCATTGCAGGCGCCTAGCAAAATGGAATTAACGTGCTGCTGAATTTTAAACATTGAGCAGAGTCTATCAAATAATTTCATCACGCACACCCAAAATTGCTGTTGCTGCTCTTGTCGACTGCATACAGTTATTTGAGGAGCTTGCAACAGCCTCATCAACAGCAGCAACCACAGCAAAGAAAAACCGAAACCGAATTTTGAAAAACCGCCTGTTAAATGAGATTTCTATGAGTTATTTCTAGTTTATAGACAAAAATGTACAAAATACGAAAAAAAACTTTATTTTTAAAGACATATATTCTTTAATAATATGTAATGTTTCTAAATTTATTCTTATTATTGTATATCGTATAATCAGTGTTTTTGATAGTAATCTAATAAAAGGAAATGCAATAATTAAAAAAATTATGAAAATATAAAATATTTTTTTTTTAAATATTTGAAATTTGCACTCTTAAATGGAGAGAATAGTAAATTACATAACTAGAAAGATAAGCGCTGATTTATTTTTGGAGTCAAGTCTCTGAAGACTTTCCAAAATTCAGTGCGATATTTTTCTGAGTGTGGCAAAATCTGACTCGGCTTTGTCACATTTTCAGAGGCATTGCTATGGATATATTCGCAACTAATATTAAGATTCTCTCATTTAAACTTGTCAGTGTCGAGATATGGGAACAACATGAGCAACACACACACACACACACACACACACTTACCAAGGCAAACAGATTTAATTTGACAGTTGCATGGGTTTTTGTTGTCGATTCAACTTGTCTGCCAATCGTGGCACAGAAATTTGATAGCATGGATTTTGGGAAATGCACGTAAGTGATGCTATGCCAAATGCCATTGTTGCATGCCACATAGTGTATAGGTAACCCGAGGCACTGAGACACTGATTGAATTGCATGCAAATTAACTTGCTGATCCGATTAAAGTAAAGACGACTAAATAAATAATATACTGGTTGCCTGCTCCTGCTCCTTACTCATTCACCTGTGCCCAATACTTAGACTCACAGTACATAAATCGATGTCATCGCAAAATTCTGTTGCCCTACCACAACTTAATTTTGTTGCTGTGGCTGCTGTTATATAAATGAAATAGTTCGTTGCATTTACCGCAAGTAATGTGGTTTTGCCAGCTGCTCGCTTAACCTCAGCCACTACTCGATTTTTTCTTCATCTCACCCAGAATCTCAGTAGCCCTCATTGTATCTAACAATACTTAGTACTGAAGCCACTCGACTCAACTTAAAAGCGATTTGTTTGCCTTCATTGATATTGCTGTTTGAGTTGTTGTTGTTGTTCCTGCTGTTGTTGTTGCTGTTGCTGTTGTTATTGCTGACTTACTAGTTCTCCCAAAGGGCACCCTTAAGTGGGGGAGTTCTATGTAACAGGCACATACAAATCGTCATTATTGGATAGTGGGTTTTCCATTTAAATTTTGGCCCAGAACCCACTCAGATTGTATAAGCATCACACCCATATATATATATATTATTATATATTTTATTCTAGAAAAGCAAAACGTTTTTAAAACAGATAAGAATACATGAATTAAAACAAAATATCTGTGATAATAATCTTATTCAACATTAATTATAGTTTTTAAGAATTTTACACATCTTATTAAGTTGTGAAGTGTGCGAAATTTATTACCGAATATTGTATGTTTGATTCAAAACTAAGTGCAGGGAATCGATTAGTCGTGGCACTTTGGTTCTTTAGCTATTTTTTCACATTTTTAGCGCTTAACTTTCGCATAGTTCTGTGCGATATTTTTATTGCGTCCACAGTGGAATCTGCTTGGGGTACTTGGGGACTATCTGTTGTCCGTCGAAAAGTTTGTGCAAAATGCTCAAGTACAACTTATTTACTTTCAAGTACAACTTATTTATTTTCATACTCTACAGCATTGGGTTTCGGCTGCGGCTTGAGCTCCTCTTACTCCTCCCCTCTTCCCTCGATCTTCTACTCATTCTCAAATTTAAGTTAATGGTGGTCATAGAATAATGTGCACTGCGCCAATGCAACAAATCAGCTGCTGGCAAAAAGACTAGAAAAGTAAGGCGAAGCCAAAGACAAAGACAGAGACAAGGACGAAGAAGAGAGAATTACTGCAAATATTTAATTTAAAATTGAGCGCTGTCCTAGCACGAGTGCGTGTGTGTGTGTGTGTGTGATGCTGCCATTTTTAGTGTTGGTTGGAGTGTGTGTGAGTTGCGGTTACCACCCTTTACGAGTACACTCAGCAAACCAAATGTGCCTCATGTGTCTTGACTATATATATATATGTATATATATTTTATATATATATGTGTATAGATATACCCAAAAGGATACGCACATGTATGGGTTTTATTATGTACATAACAATGACTCAGTTATGAAACTGGGGACTGGCCAGTCGCTCTGCTTAGTCCCAGCTCAGCTCATTAACATAATCGCCAATTCATAATCTGCAAGAGCCATGCCAAGCAGAACAGAATACACACCCAACTGCCAGCCTGCCTGCCTGTGTGTATGTGTGTGTGTGTGTGTGTGTGTGTGTGTGTGTGTGTGAAAACGAATCGAAGCCTGTCGCATAATGAATTCAACTCCTGCCTGAATCCTGAGAGGCTACCAAACGAGTATAGCATCGACTTTAATGGCCTTCGTTGTCGATGTCAACCATTTGGAAGCAAATACACTCAAATTTAGCTCAGTCCGCTCGACTGCGTCTTGAAGCATGCAACCCATCAATAACAAAGGGAAATAAATCTCAGTAATTTTATGATAATGCGAAAACAGTTGGCAATTATACGAATTTTTTAGCCAACTCGCTGTGATTTTATTTGTTTCTTTACAATTTTTTTTTGTAGAAATTGCAAAAGTTGCAAATTTGTGTTATTTTATGGTGAAAGGGTATTCGTGCAACGTTTTGAGCATTTCAGTGTTCAACCTTGGCAATTGCTTCCTATCGGCCGTTCAATTCGTTGAGTGTCCTGGACATATCCTTGTGTGTTGCTCAATTAAACCGATTGTGCATCAGCAACAGCGACAACATCAATTGGTGGAGGAGCAGTTGGAGCATCTGGGTAAACTTAAGGCTGAAGGCGGATTGTTCCTCGAGACATAGTGGCGATGGCATTGCATGACAACTGGGTAAATGCTGAAATGCGAGACGAAGCTAACAAAATTCAAGTGGAAAGCTCCCAAGCAAGAAATAATCTCAATTCCAATAACAGCCATGGCAACAAAATACAGCAATATTAGGGGAAAGGCGAAATAAACTGAGCTGGAAATCGCAGCTCTTACGCAACATTTACGCTGCACTTTTTGGCCAAGGCGAGTTCTAGCAGAAATCATTTTTCTCACTTCCTGTCTCCCTCTACCTCTTTCTCTATCTTTGTCTCTTACACTGTTCGTCTCTGTTTTTCTGTTAAAAGTCTCTTAAAGTTGACTGCTTTTTGGCCACTTCCGTCGGAGCGCATGTAATGAATTTGTTTGTGTTGCTCCCTGTGTTTCCGTGTTTTGTAGTTAACAAATTCATAAAACGAATTCCTTTTGCCTTTTGTTTTTGTTTTTTGCATGAACTTCATACTGACGGAAGCCATTTGCCTTGACTGCTGCTGAGGAGGGCTGACATCCCGTCCAGCGTGGCATGAGGTGTAAATTTCCAAGCGGTTGACCACACCAAACTCATTTGCCAGTCAGAAATTACAAGCAAAACAACAAAGCACCATTGGCAACTAACACGACCAAGTAATACCCTCTAAAATACAAAGTTGTGTGACAATAGACAATAATTTGCTAAACATTTTCACATGGCTCTCCCAAAAACCATGTAAAATATACATCGTAAAACCCAAAAATAACTGAAATAACACTTTAAAATGTCGCATGTCACTGCTGAAAGGCCGAGCAACATTCCAACACGACTAAGACACACCCATTAAAAAGAGAAAAGAAAAGAAGAAGCGAAGCGCATAATTTTTTCCAGCTGCTTTTTGATTACACAAACAGAATTTAGTCATGCAAATGGGCTTAAAAAGTGAGTGCTGAGTTTTGGATTTTTGCATGCGTGCTCCACACATGACATTTCCCTAAAAGAAACGCCACGCCCCCTGCTGTCATTTTGTACTGTGGATTGCACAACAACAATCAACAGCAGCAACAACAAAGGCCAAAATATATTATATACACAACATGCTCGCGTTTTGCGCCATGTGTAAATATTATTCAGGATTTTTACCGCCTCCACTCACAAACAATAACAAACAGCGACCCATTAAAAAAAAAAATAAATATATATATATAAATTCAATATTCCAAAAATGGTAAAACAGTTTTCCCTTTATTTTTGTCACCCCTTCTTGTTCTTTATTTATGTTTTTTGTTTTGTGTTGCTGTCCTGGCAATGCCAAACTGTATATCATAAAAAGTCGCCACAGCACTGATAACACTAGGACAAACACACACACAATCACACACACGAACACACACACACACACACGAATAACGAAATAAATGTAAGATGAAATCAGTGCTTATTTTGAGACCGATGGGGATGTTTTCCGAAACTGAAACATGATGCTAAACTCATTTTGACAATGGCAAAAAAACTTGAATGCCCTTATTAATTCGAATTAATTCGAATTGAGTAATGATGTATGCAAAAACAACAAATAAGAAGAAAAAATTAAACAAGCAAAAAACGACGCAGACTCTTTACTCTGTACTCTTTCAGACCCCTGTCAAACTGCCATGAATCCATGCAAAACAGAGGGAAATCTATTATATACTATACTTATTTGGGACTATTAAAATAACGATTCGCAAAATCAACCAAAATCGAACTTTCTTGGCGCCCATTTCAAATTAAGGTCATAAAAGAAATACTCTGCAAGAGTAGGCAATCTTCGGTGTGCCCGAGTGCCCAAGAAAGCTGTTATTTTCTGCTTTTTTTTGACACAATTTTTGATGTATGCCGAAAGCTGAACATTCAGAGTTGAATGAATGAATGCGATGCACAAGATGCGACAGCAGCTGAGCCCAAAGAAGGAAGATAAACAAAACAGCAGAGACAGAAACAGCAACAGCAACTGTAACAGGACGGGGACGATAAACTGAACCGAAAACCATTGGCCAGAAATATCCCAAAAAAAAAAAAAACAGAGAGTCAAAAAAGGGCCCAGACACAGCACAGAATAGGAGGTGGAATGGCTACAACTTGAGCGGTGATGTGGAGTTGGAGGTTTGTGTTTGGGATTGGGAACAGGAGGGGAAACCCGAATCAACGCAAATGTCATTTGATGGATAAGTTTTGAGTCGCCTGGATGGGCAAACGGTAAAACTATGTTCCATATTTAATTATTCATGAATGAAAAAGCGAGAAAAATACTGGCTGTGGCACATGGATTGGATGATGGGCAGTCTGTGGGAAGAGAGAAACAGAGAGAGGGAGAGACAGTTGTCCCTTGGTACATTGATTAATGCAGCAGCTGAGACAACATCAGCAATCAAATTAATTTTCAGTTACATGAGCGGATTAAACAACGGGAATCTGTATGAGAAACAGGCAGAGAAACCTTTGCAGCTGCAAGTCAAGCCCAAAAGCAATGATCTAATGCTGATCCAAGCCACAACGTACCAACAGCAACAACAACAGCAGCACCAGCAACATGTGGAGCTTGAATGAGAATTTTATGCTGGAGAAACATGGCTTCTATGTGGCCATGGATACCGAGGATCACTGTTCAATCTTACAATGTTAAGATAACCAAGGAGGATTCTTATCGCGAAGATATGTAAACACGTGAAAAGACACGTACGCGGCACCCATAGTGACCGTAATAAAACCGTCCGCGACAAGAATTCTCCGAACTGATAGGATAATGAGTCTAGACGCATTTGCATAAATATGTAACTGGATAATGTCCTAGGTAGAATAAGAATAATTGTAACTAGCTGTAAGATAATTTAGAAGTTTTCAATAAACCTGCCGAAGCAATTCGGCAGTAGTCTGTGTTCGAACCTTAAACAACATCGTCGTCTTATTATTTTGCTCTTCGGATCATCTTTCAGTGAAAGTGATTATTATTCCACCGCTTGCCGTTTATATACATTTTGTTATTACCAAATTAATTAATCACTACGCCAATCTCAAGAACGGCACCAATGAGCACCTCAGCCAGGCCGATTAAGGCGAGGATGATGACGATGACTTCAGCTTCGAAATGGCTACTTCGGCATGCAACGACCACGAAATTTCCGACAGCGACGAGCCGGTCGTCAAGGAGAAGATCAGCAAAATTCTGCATTTTGGGCAGCCATTCAGGTACGCCCACTTTTTGCCCGTTGTCAAGGAATTTAATATTTTTATTTCCTATAGAAACAAGTTGAATAAACTACAGAATAAATTATTTTAAACGATTGTTGTTTCAATTCAATATTATAAAATTACTATTTTTACTCGAATTCTTCAAGTTTATTAATTAACAACAGTTTGCCAAGCAGAGAAGATTTTATTCACAAAATATACGTGGGTTAAAAGTGTAGTTTAAATATAATTTAAGAACTTAACAATGTTTATCACTAAGTCGTCCCGTATTGATCAATCCTTCGTGGTCTTGGCGTAGTCTTTGCGTGCTTCGCTCAGTTGCCGCAGGAGAACACCGACTCGCTTTTGGGCAGCTTCCAGGAGACTTGCCTTCACGGTCAGTGACTGCTGGCATGCGGCTGACACCTGTTCGGCAGAATAGAAATTCTCTTTGGCCAGCTTCAATCCAGAGATGAGAAGTTTTTTCTCTTCCTGGGCCTGTTGGTGGGCCTTCAGTGCAAGTTTGCTATTGGCTTCAGCTGAGCTCAGCTCTTGCAGCTCCTCGTGAACAATAATCTCGGCCTCCCGCACCTCCATCTCTAATTGCTCCAGCACCTGCTGCTTACCAGCCAGCACCGCCTCAGCCGCCTTGGCTGCAGTGGACGCTTTGTCCGCGTACGCTAGCTTAATCCGATCTGATGCCATTTTGACCGCACAAATCATGTCATCGTTGGCCTGCCTTGCTTCCTGAGCAGCTTGCATCGCGATTCCATTACGTGGCTTTCCTTTGATCTTTATGGAACCGACTCTCTCTTGGGCTCCGTCGTCGATCTGGTCCGCACCAGACGATTCCTCCTCATCACAGCAGAGAATACATGGCTGCTGGAGGCGGCCAAGAATTGCGTAGGGTCTCCAGCGTCAAAAGCTAGCCGCTGCCAAGGATGGCAATAGCTGTTACATTAGTACCTGCAAAAATAAGATAAATTATTTATTATTAATTATCATAATATTAGCTATATGTTAACAGCATGCAGATGTAAACAGCATTACATTACATTAACTGCCCAGCCAATGATTCAATGATTGAATCTTATGATACGCAAGTAGTTCAAGCAGGCAAGTTGCCAATACCCCCGAGAAAATTCCAAGCTTCAGTCCGAAACACCGAGTTGGTCCGCCAGCTTTAATCTATTTTGCTTGACAATATCAAGCATCGTGTTATGGCCTATGGCGCATAGTGGTACCTGTTCAATCGGATGAACAGTGGGACCAGTTTTTGTATACGGCTCTACTGGTGTCTGCAATAGGTAATGAGACAATTTAAATAAAGCGGCCATCAGTAATGATGAGCAATTGTTGCAAACATAGTAATTAATTAGTGTTAAATACGCTATCATTTATTTAGTAGAAAAATACCCACTCGAAGCTGCGAGCACCAAGCGATGAGCTGACACCCGTTTGCCATCAATCCCAGCGATGAGAACCACATCGCACAGCTGCTGGCTGTCCACAAACTGATGACGATGGAATCGGCGGAAACTAATTCGTTCAATTTTATATTTAATTTACAATAAAATACACTGAAATTTATATTTTATACATGCTCACATGACAAAATGTCTTTTATTTCGATTGAGTTCTCTTTCAGATTGCAGCTGGAAAAAAGTTGTTTGATTTTTGATAGTTGCCAATTCGGACTTCTTGACACACACTTGGATAAGGATAGGACTCTTTTGGCTATGTTCTTAATGGAAATAAAAATAAATGGCAAATAGAAATGCTAACCCAATCCTTGTTTATAAATATGCATTTTCAAAGAAACTTTTTTCTTATTTGCTAGGAATAATTTTAACTTTCCATATGGGAATTGCGTGTAAAATGAGAACATAGGTAATCTTGCGTCAGCTGTCTGAATGGAAGCTGCCGAAGCCGCTGCCTCTCAGGTTAAGTCAGAACTGGCCGAGAGGGCGGCGCAGTCGGCTCGATCCGCAGTGGCAGCGCTGGCGGGAAATCATCAAATTGTAGAGCAACTGCAGCAGGAAATTAACGAAGCGGATGCCGTCGTCCACGGCATAACTTCTTCCCTTCAGAATACACAGGCCACTGCCAATGCCGCGACTCAGGCGGCCGCCCAGGCGCAGGCTCAGCTCACCCAACTAAAACGTTTGGTGAGCGCAGCGAACTCGAATCTGTGTAATATTAAAAACGTGGCATCTGGTGCACAACAGGAGCTGGCGGAAAAGAGTCAGCTGCTGGAAGCGGCCGTAAATGGCTTAATTAGGCAACTCACGGAGGCCAAACAAGACTTTGAGAAGACCAAAAAGGCTGCCTACAAAGCCGCCTGTGCAGCAGTCGAGGCCAAGCAGAAGGCTGCCAGAACATCAGCAATGGTATCAGGCCAAGAAATTTATCCAATCTGCTGGTTAATTGGTTCTTTATTAATATATGTATTAAGTTAGTTGGTGAACCACAACAGCTGATTCATGCACCGATCGGCTGTTTGGCAACACTGGCCAAACAGTTGCGAACTACAAAACAAGCCGGCAATTTATTTTAATATTATTTATGTACACACTTATAAATTAAAAGCTTATTTAAAATTAAAAATAATTAATTAGTAAAGTAAAATATATACAAGCGTTGGGAGAACGTTACAGCAGTTCGCACTACGTGACAACACCAATATTTTACGTAAATGCAGGTTGGTCAGTCTGAATTCCATTTGTTAAATAACAATCGAATTAAAGCCGATTTGATTTGGTATCCTTAGCTCCACACATTGGTCATCTGTACTCGGCGGTGATAGCAGATGCACACTGCCAATACTACAGGCTGCGTGATCCGACAACCACAGTGCGTCTCTGCACGGGCACCGATGAGCACGGCACGAAGATACAACAGGCGGCAGCTGGACAAAAGGTGCCCGAGGGTCAATATTGCGATGAGATATCGGCGCGTTATCGCGATGTGTTTCAAGCTGCAAATATAGCGCACGATGACTTCATACGCACAACCGAGTAGCGACACAAGCAGGCCGTGGCACACTGTTGGGTTCAGAAAAAAAAACACTAATCAATCCTTAAATTAGTCAATTGATCTTATTTTAGCACAGCCTACAGCGGTTGGTATTGCGTTTCGGAGACCCTTCTGATAGACTCACAGTTGTGACTGATAGAGAACAGCGGCACACGCTTCTCCCTGGAGTCCGGCCATCTAGTCGAGTGGACTGAGGAAACGAATTACATGTTTCGGCTATCAAACTTTCAAGACGATGTACGACGTTGGGTTAAGCAGGAGGCACGCATTCGGCCAGCCAAGTTGGAGAAGATTCTGCTCGATACGCTAAGCGAGCCGCTGCCCGATGTGTCCGTCTCTTGTCCAGCGAATCGTGTACACTGGGCGATTCCCGTGCCGAATGATGACAGCCAAACGGTCTACGTGTGGCTAGATGCTCTCATCAACAATCTCAGTTCCTGAGGCTATCCCAATGAGCAGGTAAATAGTTGAAAACAATCCTTGTTCATCTTTCACATGCCAACTTACATCTCTCTCGTTCTTCTTTTATATAGTATTTGGCTTACTGGCCACCGGCTCAGCAAATCATTGGCATAACTATACATATATATATATATATATATATATAGATAAGAAGCACAACAAAGCCTAACCTGAACACAGTTGGGTGTGCTCGAATATGCAAAACACCCTGCAGACTACAAATGTTAATATAAAATCGATGTAAAACGTGCATTAAAAATTGTTATCATATATTTATATAAAAAAATGTAGATATATATATATATATATATATATATATATATAACAATAATTTTAAATGCACGTTTTGCTGCTAAGCTGAAAACTAAAATGTTTCCATTTTAGTGCTGGCAGCAATGCAGCTGCACTCGGTGCAGGAGCTGATGCGCAGGCGCTAATGGATTATGGCTCATATCAAGAGGAGCTGCAGGAGAACCTTTATGAGAGTGCACGCTGTGAACCGTATAGCTGGCGTCCAGGCATCGAAAGCAACCCATTCAGGTTTTTGTCCAGCCATCAGACAATGAACTGGTGCCCAGGTGAGTCATCAACATCCTCTTGACTGCCGCAAGAGCTTTTCTAAGCGATTAAAAATTAACTTTTGACTTACAGGCGCGGAACTGGCAGCAATTTGCCAATGGCAATGAAGTACCGTACGCTGAAGGAGACCTACGTTAGGATTACGTTGGAGTCATTCGTTCCCACAACCATGGACGTGGTCTCTACTGCACCAAAGACATTGAAGCGGTTAAGCTGTGAGGAAATTGTTAGTGATAGGGAAACAAAGTGTTCTTGATCATATATATATCCCAATTCTATCTTCTTGTTTTTACGCATTTGGAAACAAAGTTTAACTATTCAAATCTTGTACACAGGTGAAATGGTTATTATCCATGCTGACGGATAAGCGGGATCGGTATTACGACAGCCGTGGCATCGGCTGCTCAATGTTCAAGATCGACGCCAATCTCGTGGTGGATGCCACGATGCGTGGCAATGCGGCACGCTTTATCAATCACTACTGTGAGGTGTCTAATCGGCATTAAAACTTAGATTCGAATCAATATTTATTTTACTTATTTCATGTGTACCTTTTACAGCCGAATTGCTATTCGAAAGTCGTTGACATACTTGGCCACAAGTACATTATCATCTTTGCCCTGCGACGCATCGTGCTGGGAAGAGTTAACCTACGACTACAAGATCCCATTTGAGGATGAGAAAATACCCTGTTCCTGCGGCCAATTACTTCAATTTAAATGTACTCCCAGAACGTACTCAATATATATACTCAATATTATGAAACGTGCTCATATAGGATTCCCACATATATGGCCAACTTATTCATATAACCTGTTCCATATATATTAATATGCAGAGTGATATTTGCAAAAAACACACAAACACAACACACACCATACACCATACACCACACATACACACTTACATAAAACAAACAAAATGGGAAAACTTGATGATTATTATATTATCATATATTATATGATAAATTATGCATTCTATATACATATTTATTAGCTACGATATATGAAATTCAGTATATTAAGGCTTGGCAAATTCTATATTAAATTAATTAATACAGGCATGAGTATGTATATATATATATATATATATATATATATAATTAATATCTTTATCGGTTTGGTCAGTTTATCAACCCACTTATGGGCAAATCGAGGGGCAACCATTCAATGATTATTTACGTTTGTTGCAATTGAACTAACCAACTATTACAAATAATAATCCACTGGCCTAACCTAATATATTCATGCGTACATATATACACACACGCATACATAAATACACCCATACATAAATACACCCATAAATAAACACACACATACACATTTACACGCATAAATATGTATGAAAGTATTGGGTAACCAACAAGAAACTTAGCACAACATTTGAAATTATTTTGTAAACAGACAACCCCAAATCTAATTGTAAAGAAGCAAAAAAAACACAAAAATTCATATTTTTAGTTTCTAATTATTTTTATTATTTTTATTACTTGTAATGCATTTAAAATGTGTCCATGTAAATTGTATTTATTCGTGTGGAATTGCTTCAACATTGTGTTCTAAATTTATGATTAAGATAATTGTGTAAAATTGTCTTCTTTTTTGTTTTTTTTTTTTTTAAGTAATCCCTATTTATTAAGCAGCTTGTATTCTATTAGTTTTACTGTAACTTGATTCAATTAAGCCTACAGCTCGATATGTATTTTTGTCAAAATTGGTTAGAGAAATCAACCATCATTATCTATATATTTACATAGTTCAGTTCGGAATCATACGAAAGCTAGCAAGCGAAAGCATACGAATGAATGTACAGGCAATGTTCCACAGCATTTTTGGCACTCATTCAGACACGCCCACTTTTTGCCCGATTTCAAGGAATTTTATATGTAGAAAAAAGCTTAATAAACTACAGAATAAATTATTTTAAACGATTGTTGTTTCAATTCTATATTATAATTTACTATTTTTACTTTATTAATTAACAACAGTTTGCCAAGCAGAGAAGATTTTATTCACAAAATATACGTGGGTTAAAAGTGTAGTTTAAATATAATTTAAGAACTTAACAATGTTTATCACTAAGTCGTCCCGTATTGATCAATCCTATGTTTGGCTTTGTTGGCCGCACACATTGCTCTGTAGGCAGCCTTCTTGGTCTTGGCGTAGTCTTTGCGTGCTTCGCTCAGTTGCCGCAGGAGAACACCGACTCGCTTTTGGGCAGCTTCCAGGAGACTTGCCTTCACGGTCAGTGACTGCTGGCATGCGGCTGACACCTGTTCGGCAGAATAGAAATTCTCTTTGGCCAGCTTCAATCCAGAGATGAGAAGTTTTTTCTCTTCCTGGGCCTGTTGGTGGGCCTTCAGTGCAAGTTTGCTATTGGCTTCAGCTGAGCTCAGCTCTTGCAGCTCCTCGTGAACAATAATCTCGGCCTCCCGCACCTCCATCTCTAATTGCTCCAGCACCTGCTGCTTACCAGCCAGCACCGCCTCAGCCGCCTTGGCTGCAGTGGATGCTTTGTCCGCGTACTCTAGCTTAATCCGATCTGATGCCATTTTGACCGCACAAATCATGTCATCGTTGGCCTGCCTTGCTTCCTGAGCAGCTTGCATCGCGATTCCATTACGTGGCTTTCCTTTGATCTTTATGGAACCGACTCTCTCTTGGGCTCCGTCGTCGATCTGGTCCGCACCAGACGATTCCTCCTCATCACAGCCTGGCAACAGTAGTCGCTTTTCCCGTGTCTGTCGCGTCGCCCTTTGCTGATCTCGTCGGGATGAGTAAGCCGACGCGAATGCAATTTGTGTAACAGGCAATATTAAGAGAAGAAAATGATTTTGAAGTAAAGTCTCATTTTTCGAATTCATGTAAAGATTTAACTCTCAGAATAGTAAACATTAAATACAACTTGACAGTTGTGAGTTAATATATTTGGAAAGATCTGCATAATGCTCTACATTACCTTATTTCTGCTGCTCAGCATCGGGTGCACATCCCAGAGCTATATGATTAGGCCACACGAAAAGGTCAGTAACTCTTGGACTAATCTAGGACTTACCCAGACGAATGCAGCAGCAGCCAATGAAGCTGACCAGGAAGCTAGAAGGCAGCTCAATCTCCTCAAGCAGCTGGTGCAGGCATTCACCTCAAATCTGGCCCATATCGATAATATTTCGAATTGTGCGCAACAGGAGCTGGCAGAGAATACATGGCTGCTGGAGGCGGCCAAGAATTGCGTAGGGTCTCCAGCGTCAAAAGCTAGCCGCTGCCAAGGATGGCAATAGCTGTTACATTAGTACCTGCAAAAATAAGATAAATTATTTATTATTAATTATCATAATATTAGCTATATGTTAACAGCATGCAGATGTAAACAGCATTACATTACATTAACTGCCCAGCCAATGATTCAATGATTGAATCTTATGATTCGCAAGTAGTTCAAGCAGGCAAGGCAATACCCCCGAGAAAATTCCAAGCTTCAGTCCGAAACACCGAGTTGGTCCGCCAGCTTTAATCTATTTTGCTTGACAATATCAAGCATCGTGTTATGGCCTATGGCGCATAGTGGTACCTGTTCAATCGGATGAACAGTGGGACCAGTTTTTGTATACGGCTCTACTGGTGTCTGCAATAGGTAATGAGACAATTTAAATAAAGCGGCCATCAGTAATGATGAGCAATTGTTGCAAACATAGTAATTAATTAGTGTTAAATACGCTATCATTTATTTAGTAGAAAAATACCCACTCGAAGCTGCGAGCACCAAGCGATGAGCTGACACCCGTTTGCCATCAATCCCAGCGATGAGAACCACATCGCACAGCTGCTGGCTGTCCACAAACTGATGACGATGGAATCGGCGGAAACTAATTCGTTCAATTTTATATTTAATTTACAATAAAATACACTGAAATTTATATTTTATACATGCTCACATGACAAAATGTCTTTTATTTCGATTGAGTTCTCTTTCAGATTGCAGCTGGAAAAAAGTTGTTTGATTTTTGATAGTTGCCAATTCGGACTTCTTGACACACACTTGGATAAGGATAGGACTCTTTTGGCTATGTTCTTAATGGAAATAAAAATAAATGGCAAATAGAAATGCTAACCCAATCCTTGTTTATAAATATGCATTTTCAAAGAAACTTTTTTCTTATTTGCTAGGAATAATTTTAACTTTCCATATGGGAATTGCGTGTAAAATGAGAACATAGGTAATCTTGCGTCAGCTGTCTGAATGGAAGCTGCCGAAGCCGCTGCCTCTCAGGTTAAGTCAGAACTGGCCGAGAGGGCGGCGCAGTCGGCTCGATCCGCAGTGGCAGCGCTGGCGGGAAATCATCAAATTGTAGAGCAACTGCAGCAGGAAATTAACGAAGCGGATGCCGTCGTCCACGGCATAACTTCTTCCCTTCAGAATACACAGGCCACTGCCAATGCCGCGACTCAGGCGGCCGCCCAGGCGCAGGCTCAGCTCACCCAACTAAAACGTTTGGTGAGCGCAGCGAACTCGAATCTGTGTAATATTAAAAACGTGGCATCTGGTGCACAACAGGAGCTGGCGGAAAAGAGTCAGCTGCTGGAAGCGGCCGTAAATGGCTTAATTAGGCAACTCACGGAGGCCAAACAAGACTTTGAGAAGACCAAAAAGGCTGCCTACAAAGCCGCCTGTGCAGCAGTCGAGGCCAAGCAGAAGGCTGCCAGAACATCAGCAATGGTATCAGGCCAAGAAATTTATCCAATCTGCTGGTTAATTGGTTCTTTATTAATATATGTATTAAGTTAGTTGGTGAACCACAACAGCTGATTCATGCACCGATCGGCTGTTTGGCAACACTGGCCAAACAGTTGCGAACTACAAAACAAGCCGGCAATTTATTTTAATATTATTTATGTACACACTTATAAATTAAAAGCTTATTTAAAATTAAAAATAATTAATTAGTAAAGTAAAATATATACAAGCGTTGGGAGAACGTTACAGCAGTTCGCACTACGTGACAACACCAATATTTTACGTAAATGCAGGTTGATTAGTCTGAATTCCAATTGTTAAATAACAATCGAATTAAAGCCGATTTGATTTGGTATCCTTAGGTCCACACATTGGTCATCTGTACTCGGCGGTGATAGCAGATGCACACTGCCGATACTACAGGCTGCGTGATCCGACAATCTCAGTGCGTCTCTGCAAGGGCACCGATGAGCACGGCACGAAGATACAACAAGCGGCAGCTGGACAAAAGGTGCCCGAGGGTCAATATTGCGATGGGATATCGGCGCGTTATCGCGATGTGTTTCAAGCTGCAAATATAGCGCACGATGACTTCATACGCACAACCGAGTAGCGACACAAGCAGGCCGTGGCACACTGTTGGGTTCAGAAAAAAAAACACTAATCAATCCTTAAATAAGTCAATTGATCTTATTTTAGCACAGCCTACAGCGGTTGGTATTGCGTTTCGGATGAGACCTTTCTGATAGACTCACTGTTGCGACTGATAGAGAACAGCGGCACACGCTTCTCCCTGGAGTCCGGCCATCTCGTCGAGTGGACTGAGGAAAGGAATTACATGTTTCGGCTATCAAACTTTCAAGACGATGTACGACGTTGGGTTAAGCAGGAGGCACGCATTCGGCCAGCCAAGTTGGAGAAGATTCTGCTCGATACGCTGAGCGAGCCGCTGCCCGATGTGTCCGTCTCTTGTCCAGCGAATCGTGTACACTGGGCGATTCCCGTGCCGAATGATGACAGCCAAACGGTCTACGTGTGGCTAGATGCTCTCATCAACAATCTCAGTTCCTGAGGCTATCCCAATGAGCAGGTAAATAGTTGAAAACAATCCTAGTTCATCTTTCACATGCCAACTTACATCTCTCTCGTTCTTCTTTTATGTAGTATTTTGCTTACTGGCCACCGGCTCAGCAAATCATTGGCATAACTATACATATGTATATATAAAAAGCACAACAAAGCCTAATACAAAAAATGCCCTGCAGACTACAAATGTTAATATAAAATCGATGTAAAACGTGCATTAAAAATTGTTGTTATATATTTATATAAAAAAATGTAGATATTTATATATATATGTATATATATATATATATATAATTTGAAATTCACGTTTTGCTGCTAAGCTGAAAACTAAAATGTTTCCATTTTAGTGCTGACAGCAATGCAGCTGCACTCGGTGCAGGAGCTGATGCGCAGGCGCTAATGGATTATGGCTCAGATCAATAGGAGCTGCAGGAGAACCCTTATGAGAGTGCACGCTGTGAACCGTATAGCTGGCGTCCAGGCATCAAAAGCAACCCATTCTGGTTTTTGTCCAGCCATCAGACAATGAACTGGTGCCCAGGTGAGTCATCAACATCCTCTTGACTGCCGCAAGAGCTTTTCTAAGCGATTAAAAATTAACTTTTGACTTACAGGCGCGGAACTGGCAGCAATTTTCCAATGGCAATGACGTACCGTACGCTGAAGGAGACCTACGTTAGGATTACGTTGTTGTCTTTCGTTCCCACATCCCTGCGAGGCATCGTGCAGGGCGAGGAGTTAACCTACGACTACAAGTTCCCATTTGAGGATGAGAAAATACCCTGTTCCTACGTCTCAAAGCGCTGCCGCAATTACTTCAAATTAAATGTACTCCCAGAACGTACTCAATATTATGAATCGTGCTCATATAGGATTCCCACATATATGGCCAACTCATTCATATAACCTGTTCGATATATATTAATATGCAGAGTGATATTTGCAAAAAACACACAAACACAACACACACCATACACCATACACCACACATACACACTTACATAAAACAAACAAATGGGAAAACTTGATGATTTCAGTATTCAGCTAAGATGGTTTAAATGTATATACTATATTTTTAAATTATGCATTCTATATACATATTTATTAGCTAGCATATATGAAATTCAGTATATTAAGGCTTGACAAATTCTATATTAAATTAATTAATACAGGCATGAGTATGTTGCAAATCATAAGGTCAAGATTAACAACAACAACGTATGAAAGTTTATATACATATATGTATATATATATATATATATATATATATATATATATATGTAACTAATACCTTTATCGGTTTGGTCAGTTTATCAACCCATCTATGGGCAAATCGGGGGGCAACCATTCAATAATTATTTACGTTTGTTGCAATTGAACTAACCAACTATTACAAATAATAATCCACTGGCCTAACCTAATATATTCATGCGTACATATATACACACACGCATACATAAATACACCCATACATAAACACACCCATAAATAAACACACACATACACATTTACACGCATAAATATGTATGAAAGTATTGGGTAACCAACAAGAAACTTAGCACAACATTTGAACTTATTTTGTAAACAGAAACAAAATTCATATTTTGAGTTTCTAATTAATTTTATTATTTTTATTACTTGTAATGCATTTAAAATGTGTCCATGTAAATTGTATTAACTCGTGTGGAATTGCTTCAACATTGTGTTCTAAATTTATGATTAAGATAATTGTGTAAAATTGTCTTCTTTTTTGTTTTTTTTTTAAGTAATCCTTATTTATTAAGCAGCTTGTATTCTATTAGTTGTAACTTGATTCAATTAAGCCTACAGCTCGATATGTATTTTTGTCAAAATTGGTTAGAGAAATCAACCATCATTATATATATATTTACATAGTTCAGTTCGGATTCATACGAAAGCTAGCAAGCGAAAGCATACGAATGAATGTACAGGCAATGTTCCACAGCATTTTTGGCACTCATTCAGACACGCCCACTTTTTGCCCGATTTCAAGGAATTTTATATGTAGAAAAAAGCTTAATAAACTACAGAATAAATTATTTTAAACGATTGTTGCTTCAATTCTATATTATAAATTACTATTTTTACTTTATTAATTAACAACAGTTTGCCAAGCAGAGAAGATTTTATTCACAAAATAAACGTGGGTTAAAAGTGTAGTTTAAATATAATTTAAGAACTTAACAATGTTTATCACTAAGTCGTCCCGTATTGATCAATCCTATGTTTGGCTTTGTTGGCCGCACACATTGCTCTGTAGGCAGCCTTCTTGGTCTTGGCGTAGTCTTTACGTGCTTCGCTCAGTTGCCGCAGGAGAACACCGACTCGCTTTTGGGCAGCTTCCAGGAGACTTGCCTTCACGGTCAGTGACTACTGGCATGCACCTGTTCGGCTGAATAGAAATTCTCTTTGGCCAGCTTCAATCCAGAGATGAGGAGTTTTTTCTCTTCCTGGGCCTGTTGGTGGGCCTTCAGTGCAAGTTTGCTATTGGCTTCAGCAGAGCTCAGCTCTTGCAGCTCCTCGTGAACAATAATCTCGGCCTCCCGCACCTCCATCTCTAATTGCTCCAGCACCCGCTGCTTACCAGCCAGCACCGCCTCAGCCGCCTTGGCTGCAGTGGACGCTTTGTCCGCGTACTCTAGCTTAATCCGATCTGATGCCATTTTGACCGCACAAATCATGTCATCGTTGGCCTGCCTTGCTTCCTGAGCAGCTTGCATCGCGATTCCATTACGTGGCTTTCCTTTGATCTTTATGGAACCGACTCTCTCTTGGGCTCCGTCGTCGATCTGGTCCGCACCAGTTGATCCCTCCTCATCACAGCCTGGCAACAGTAGTCGCTTTTCCCGTGTCTGTCGCGTCGCCCTTTGCTGATCTCGTCGGGATGAGTAAGCCGACGCGAATGCAATTTGTGTAACAGGCAATATTTAAAAATTCGCAATGGTAGAAGTTTTGCCGCCGTCGTCGCTGGCTAAATTTATTCTTCGAAATACCAAGGACTCCCCCCTGGACACATGTAGTTGGGATGACAAGTGTTGCTGCTAAATGTGAGTCAAAACTAAATACATTTAACACTGGAAAATAATATAAGTGTTCAGTGTTTGGCAAATGTCAAGGAGCCGCGTCAAAAGCCACAGAGCCAAATGTTAAATTGGCTTATAAGACGCATCAAAGAATAAATAAAGTTGCGGCCAAGTGGATTATGTTTCAGATGTGGCAACAGAAAAGGAATCGAGTTGCTTTGAATATGTTGTTGAAATAGTTAAATTAATTGAATTGGAATTTAAGTCGCTTGTTGCTTTTGAAGTCGTTATTGTTGCAGATCTCACTTAATCGCGGTCAAAGTAGCGAAGCCTCTCCTCGACACTCTCGCGACTGAGATCCTCCATTTCGTTAGCATATATCATTTTATCGACGCCATTCAGCTGCTTTTTCAGTGGATAATATGAGGCTGCGTAGAGTAGCTTGTCCTTCATCGTGGCTTCCGATGGACACCAGAGCATCAGAAAGATCTCCTCCTTTAAGGAGGCTTCCCGGTGCTGATATTCATATGGATAGTCATAGACAGCAAAGCGGCACTTGTCCGTTCCCTCCTTCAGTAAATCAGATAGAAAATCATCATAGCTGGCATCACGGCGACCCACAATCTGAACGGTAATCTCCTGCTCCTCCTTTATGACATAGATCACATAGCGATGTTCCTTGGACTTGTGTATTTTCTCGAAAATGCTAATGCACTCCATTGAAACTACAACTCCTGAAGCCATCTTGTGCCACCTTTTGTAAACGGATGCATTCAAGTTGTTAGCCAATTTAAAAAAAAGTAAAAACTTACCTTTAAATAATTCTCAAAAAAATCTGGTTTTTTAAATTTATATTTTTTTTTTATTTGGAGATGTGTTTTGCACGGTTCGACTGAAGTGAATGAGATTTTCTAGACTAGTTGTAAATGCAAAGCCTTCCTGATATATTTAGACTAGTTTTGTAACTGCAAAGCCTACCCGATGTGAATAATTTGAAAATCATTTCATGAATATATATATATATATATACATATATATACATAATAATAGTACGAAAAATCAATCAATTATCCTATTATTTTGTATATATCCACAGATGTTAAGCTGCGTCGTTAATATTTTTTAGTATTTTTGAAGACATGACGAAGATTCCCATCAACAGTTCCCCCAATTGGCCAGAACCAACGCGTAAGCCGAGAATCTCGTTGGACGGCTGAATGTAGAAAATATTAAAACGATAGAGGAAAAAATGCAAGTAGGAGAATTGTAGTCAAGAACCGAGATGCTTTGTATAATGAAATTACCACATTCGATTAATAAATATACATTTTTTTACTAAGAAATTCATTTTGGAATACTATTAAATATATATAATCAATGATTTTTACTAATGTATTCATATAATTTATGGCTTCAGCTGGCTAATGTTTTGCATATATTATAATTTATCACTTTAATATTTTTTTTTAATTTGATGGTTACTAACATGATATAACAACCACATTCCATGAGACATTCTGTGTATAGCAAAATAATCCAAATCATCAATACTTATAATTTGCAATAAAAGTAAAAGTTGGCTTAAATTTGATTTGCTTTGAGTATCTTTGGTAAGTATCAAAAGTGATGGGCAGCACAGTAAAATTCGTTTTGGACACGTTACAGTGTTGACTACTAGGGTTTTCCACTGGACCAACAAGAACACATTTTTGGCACTAAAGACTATGTAAACACAGACAGCCTGTGGCCAATATTCAGCGGGGATTTCGCTTTTATTACGCGTAAATGAAAGGCATTTGTTGTCGAATGTCGCACAGGCTCTGGGACTGGGACTGGGACTGGGACTGGCACTGGGTGAGTGGGTATTCAAATTAGGTATGAGGTTGGATTTAGTGGCTAGAGGAGAAGCGAACTGCGGGCCTGTTTATAAAATGTTATACTCGAAACTTAAATGCCAATGATTAACAAGTAATCGAAACATGCCTAGACACACAAAAATAGACTGGATGGCTGGCTGGATGGCCGGCTGGATGGTGGCTGGATGGCACGCTTTCAATTAAATGTTCAGGCATTATTCATGAGTCTTTTGGTAATGAACCCATGTAGTCGCCCAGTAGCCAGAGCCGCCTGAAACGGAACGCAAAATGGTAAGAGTTCAGTTGAGTTTAATTGATTTGAGCCATTTGTTTAAAACAACAGAACACACACACACACGCACACAAACAAATAGACATAGAAAAACCCACACATATACAAAAACACCAAGCACAACAACAACAACAACAAGCAAACAGTTGCAGATCCGTGCAATTATTTTATATTTTTTTTATTACTTTTAGTTTGATTTTCGAGCAATGCTTATTTACTTTGTGTGTGTGTGTGTGTGTGGGCTTTTTAAACCGCCTAACCGCACAACTGGGATGCAATTATAATTAGTTTTTGTTAATTAAATTTGCGTTTATGTTTGCCCCCAATGAACATGTTCAAAAGAAAACATATATTAAACTACACACTCACGCAAATACTTCAGCTTACCTGGATCAATTGATTCAAAGACATCACCCATATCCATCCGCTTATTGAGATGCCTGTTAAATCTGAAATAAAAGGATATTACTCACCTGAATCATTCCGGTTTCCAAACCATCAACCATGTCCTCCAGCGGCAACACATGGAATAAAGAAGAATAACGATAGCGTATCCAAAAACCTATCTCCAGAGTGTCCAGTTGGTTCAGATGTCCACCTACAATTCTCAATCTGCAAGTGCCTGTATACTCAACATACATACAAGCTGCAAACTTACCTCATCATCCAGAGATTCTACAAATCCTGACTCAACCAGTATATGGCCTTCCTGACGATTCCTCGGCGGCGGCTGTTTCTTCAGTACCAGCAAATAGTCATAAAATTTAATATTAATTTTTATAATAATTAGTACCTATATATAGTAATAAGTTTTATTATTAGTTTAGCTATAAGTTAAGCAGTTGCTACGGGTACAAGGAAAGGTCATTTTGCTCCAACCTCTATTCAAATGGTTGAATTAACGGCTCATTCAAATATGCCCAATCTCTGTTCAAATGGCCAAAAAGTGTGACCAGCTCACACGTCAATCATAATGTCAAAGAAGACAGTTATGTGACCAGCTTAACGTTACTCAAAATGGTAACGTAGTGTTGCCAGATTGACGTATTAAGTAAATCATACCATAAATATTATTTAAAAGGGCAGCTATTTTTCTAAATGCCTATCGTATAAAATACAACATGTCAAGTTCTTATTGTTACAATTAAAATTTATGTTTGTTGCCTGTAGGTAATCAAATAAATTAAATAAAACGGCCATCAGTAATGATGAGCGATTGTTGACATTAAAAAGCTGGAGCCGCAAGCGGCAAATTGTGCGCCATTGGATTCGGAGCGACACTGTTGCAACATCGGACGTTTGCAGGCCACGCAAAAACCCGACTGGTCTTTAAAATGTGAATTCACACATATTCCCATTTACGTATTTGTAATGTTTAAGTCTAGTTTCATGTTGAATCCATTTTTGCACTCTTCTCCACTTATCCCACAGTTTATTTTTCTTCAGCTTTTTTTTGCATGATATTGGCAACTTTTTAAATTCACAGACCCTACAAATGTATTAATAAGATTTTAGTTTACGCATTCAGACGGTTTCACTATACAAATTATCATTGTTATTTTAAAATGCAATGACATATAAATAAATAAAAACAAGATAATGTTTTGATTTATTTATATCATACGAAAGTTGCAACTTAATATAGATTTTAGATCAACTAGAAGTTGTTCTTAATTTTACATTTTGAAAAAAACTTTCTAATATAATACTTAAACGAAAAGTTGGATCAATTGGCTTGACAAATTCTATATTAAATTAATTAATACAGGCATGAGTATGTTGCAAATCATAAGGTCAAGACTAACAACAACAACGTATGAAAGTTTATATACATATATGTATATATATATATATATATATATATATATATATATATATATATGTAACTAATACCTTTATTGGTTTGGTCAGTTTATCAACCCACTAATGGCCAAATCGAGAGGCAACCATTCAATGATTATTTACGTTTGTTGCAATTGAACTAACCAACTATTACAAATAATAATCCACTGGCCTAACCTAATATATTCATGCGTACATATATACACACACGCATACATAAATACACCCATACATAAACACACACATACACTCACATACACATTTACACGCATACATATGTATGAAAGTATTGGGTAACCAACAAGAAACTTAGCACAACATTTGAAATTATTTTGTAAACAGACAACCCCAAATCTAATTGTAAAGAAGCAAAAAAAAACACAAAAATTCATATTTTGAGTTTCTAATTATTTTTATTATTTTTATTACTTGTAATACATTTAAAATGTGTCCATGTAAATTGTATTAACTCGTGTGGAATTGCTTCAACATTGTGTTCTAAATTTATGATTAAGATAATTGTGTAAAATTGTCTTCTATTTTGTTTTTTTTTTTTAAAGTAATCCTTATTTATTAAGCAGCTTGTATTCTATTAATTGTAACTTGATTCAATTAAGCCTACAGCTCGATATGTAAAATTGGTTAGAGAAATCAACCATCATTATCTATATACTTACATAGTTCAGTTCGGAATCATACGAAAGCTAGCAAGCGAAAGCATACGAATGAATGTACAGGCAATGTTCCACAGCATTTTTGGCACTCATTCAGACACGCCCACTTTTTGCCCGATTTCAAGGAATTTTATATGTAGAAAAAAGCTTAATAAACTACAGAATAAATTATTTTAAACGATTGTTGTTTCAATTCTATATTATAATTTACTATTTTTACTTTATTAATTAACAACAGTTTGCCAAGCAGAGAAGATTTTATTCACAAAATATACGTGGGTTAAAAGTGTAGTTTAAATATAATTTAAGAACTTAACAATGTTTATCACTAAGTCGTCCCGTATTGATCAATCCTTCTTGGTCTTGGCGTAGTCTTTGCGTGCTTCGCTCAGTTGCCGCAGGAGAACACCGACTCGCTTTTGGGCAGCTTCCAGGAGACTTGCCTTCACGGTCAGGTCAGTGACTACTGGCATGCACCTGTTCGGCTGAATAGAAATTCTCTTTGGCCAGCTTCAATCCAGAGATGAGAAGTTTTTTCTCTTCCTGGGCCTGTTGGTGGGCCTTCAGTGCAAGTTTGCTATTGGCTTCAGCAGAGCTCAGCTCTTGCAGCTCCTCGTGAACAATAATCTCGGCCTCCCGCACCTCCATCTCTAATTGCTCCAGCACCCGCTGCTTACCAGCCAGCACCGCCTCAGCCGCCTTGGCTGCAGTGGACGCTTTGTCCGCGTACTCTAGCTTAATCCGATCTGATGCCATTTTGACCGCACAAATCATGTCATCGTTGGCCTGCCTTGCTTCCTGAGCAGCTTGCATCGCGATTCCATTACGTGGCTTTCCTTTGATCTTTATGGAACCGACTCTCTCTTGGGCTCCGTCGTCGATCTGGTCCGCACCAGTTGATCCCTCCTCATCACAGCCTGGCAACAGTAGTCGCTTTTCCCGTGTCTGTCGCGTCGCCCTTTGCTGATCTCGTCGGGATGAGTAAGCCGACGCGAATGCAATTTGTGTAACAGGCAATATTTAAAAATTCGCAATGGTAGAAGTTTTGCCGCCGTCGTCGCTGGCTAAATTTATTCTTCGAAATACCAAGGACTCCCCCCTGGACACATGTAGTTGGGATGACAAGTGTTGCTGCTAAATGTGAGTCAAAACTAAATACATTTAACACTGGAAAATAATATAAGTGTTCAGTGTTTGGCAAATGTCAAGGAGCCGCGTCAAAAGCCACAGAGCCAAATGTTAAATTGGCTTATAAGACGCATCAAAGAATAAATAAAGTTGCGGCCAAGTGGATTATGTTTCAGATGTGGCAACAGAAAAGGAATCGAGTTGCTTTGAATATGTTGTTGAAATAGTTAAATTAATTGAATTGGAATTTAAGTCGCTTGTTGCTTTTGATTCTAACTTAATGATTATCAATTTACAGCTCAAGGGTAGCGCGCAGGGTCGTCAATTCGAAGAGGCCCCACTGAATCCCTTGTTGACCGAGTCGCGTCACATCCATGCCGCTTGCCACTTTGCCCAGCTGATTGTCAACGGGGAATTGCAGTTGCGTGGACTGCTGGATAATAACAGCTACGATTCCATACTGGGTGACCTGGCTCAGCGAACTGGCAATGCCAACGAGGAGCTGCTCATACCAGCGGCTAAGCAAGTGCAGCTCCTGGCGCTACCAGTGGACACACATGTGTCAGATGGCAACCTAGGCGGCATTCCCTTCGAACGTTTTGTCACCAAGCACACCGAGCAGACGCTGCAAAATCTGAGCAGTCTGGCGGGAAATGTATATATTCAACAGCTACAGCTCAGCGGCGTCTACGACGGGGTTCAGCTGGAACAGCTGTTGGCCCAAGCATTGCGAGTCGATGCACCGCTGTTGGCGCCAACGACACGACTTCGGTTTGCCAATGATCCACAGCTGTCGGAGTTGCAGGTGACATCTGAACGATGTGCACCTATCAAGCGGATATCAGACGCTTCACGAGCCGGTGCACCTCAGCCAAGCGCACTTTGATCACCTGCAGGCCAATCAACTCGATGTGACGCACAATGTAACGGGCACGGGTCGCCTTAATGGACTCAATCTCAAAACTTTACAAGTGGAGGACTTGATACTGCCAATGGGTACGCATGCATTGCAACTGCAGGGTCTAAATGCCGAATTACTGTTGGACTTTCTTCGTCAGTTTGATGAACTGCCCCTGCTAATACTCAATGGCCAGATCCAAGTGCAACACATTGCGGTCAATGGCGCTGTACAAGTGTTGGGCACAGTCAACGGCCGCAATCTGGTCCAACTGCAGCACGATGTTGTCTGGCTGGATCAGACCAATGAGCTACGCACTCGTTGGCGTTTCTAGCAGTCGCCCATATTTGCTAGCGATCTTCTGCTTCTGGGGAGCTACAATGAACGTCTGTTTCCCGGAACTACTTACCAGCCCAACTTTGACTGGAGCAATTGACAGTTCTGGGCCACCTAGGCAATCGCAGTCTGGAGCCGCTAAGTGAATTTTTTGATAATCTACTCGACAAGCGACAGCCTCAACTGAGTCTGAAGGATCACAAAATCTTTACGGGTACTCTAGGCGACACGCATATTACCAATCTAAATGGCATTCAGCTGGCGGAGCTGCGGCACCAACTCATCTTCATCGATGGCGTCAACGAAGTGACGATACAAACGCCGGTTCACTTCGAGGCTGCTGTGCAGATGGATGCTCTCCATGTGGATAACATGGTGTTGCAAGGTGACCGCATTAATGGCTGCAATGTCAGCGAATGGATCCACAACACGCTGCACATTGATCGCAACTGGAAAGCAGAACGTAAATATAAATTATATATTTACCTGCGAAAGACTAACGATTGTGCATCTCTTCCCCAGATCCGGTCAGACTTGCTGAAGGCGCTCTGACCACCAATGCGCTGCACGTCGGCCAGTTGAATGGATTGAATCTATCGCGCGTGGTTACTCTGCACACGCCGCAAAACCTTAGCTTTCCCGTCATTGCCAAGGAGCAGCATCTGGACGATGGCCACGTGCTGCTGAATGGGCTGGTCAATGGCCACAATCTTTCTGAGGAATATGCCAATACCTTGCTGGTTAATTATTATGAAATAATTTTTATATATGAATCTATTTATTGTTCGCTTTTATATTTTAGACCAATGCGCCGCATGAGCAAGCATGAGGAAACACCGGTGGTTATGCAGTCAGTGGACGTAACTGTCTCCTTACTGGCCAACTGGCTTTTCAACGGGAATCCCAATCTCACACGCCGCTCAACTTTGCCACGCTGCATGCGCCTGAGTTGCGCACGCGCCTGCACATTAATGGATTCAACTACAGAGCCTGGCATGAGAAGATTTTGTGGGCGCAGGTTCGTGCGACGCAGGTCATCAGTGGCAATTGGAGGATGCGCTGGCTGCGCCTGAATTTGCCACAGCAAACAGAGCTTACAGATTACAGCATTGACCGATCGTAGTCAGAAGTTGTGCGCTGGAATGGTCAGACTTTTTGGTCTTCTACGTGTGCCGTTTCAAGTGAAGCAATTGCAACGCCGCTTTTCATTGCACCAGGCTGCGGATCAGGCGGATGTGCGTCGCGTTTTTGCACTGCAGTCACCGGCAGGGTGTGCAGAGTACTTTTTGCTTATCAACGAGCTGGGCTGCTGGACGCGCATCTACCGCTGGAATGGCACACACCCGGACCCGTTGATGAAGTTGCTGTTCTGCAGCTAGGTAATGCAACAACTGATCAGTTCAGCTTTATGACCAGCTATGACCTAAGCGATGAACAACTGGAACTTAACTGGAACTGTAGCAGGCTGGCGAATCTACAAAGCTGGCGGACCAGCGCGAAAGTTGAGATTGAGCCAATGGATGTACCAACTCCGATGCTGCAGCAGCTGCACGACACTAAACCACAGCAACGCAGTGGGCCAACCTATCAAGAAGCCACCAAGTACTTGAGTCGCCCCAGCATTGAATCTCATCTGCGGCCAAATCTCGATGCAACCCATCAGATCAGCCAGCAGCAGTACGAATCGTTACGAATCTCAACTTTCGTCTGCAAACCGAGGTGAACATCACACAACTGAGCATACCCGAGAGCGATCTGCACGATGATGAGCATCTTGTGGAAGACTTTCTGCATCTAGTGCGTCAGCTGCACCTGGCCTCCAAATCGAAATCGAAATCGAAACTGTTTGCATAACTGCCAACTGATACGCTGGCATTGCCCCAATACGCCAGCACGCGTGTTGGCAGCTCGCAATGCCCACTTGATTTGGTCAGCACTGGAGGAGCTAAGGGCGCTGCATGCACTGCCCGAAGGACACGAAGGGCAGCAGCAGCAGCAGGAGCAGGAGCAAGCGCTGGTGCTTTACCTAAGCAAGCTATCCATGATGTGCGGCTGTTGGCTAACAATGATGGCAAGCATGAGAAAACCTCCCATGTCGATGAAGAAGACACTCTGGGACTGCATGCGGTGATTGAACGATTGCGTCAGCTTCAACATCAGCTGCAAGCGGAAACAAACATTGATGCTGCCAGCAGCAGCATGCATGCCATGATCTTTCCTCATCCATTTCAGCAGCCGCAGCCTCAACCTGTGGAAACTGCGCAAAGCTGCTCTATGCGCGTCTGACTTAAGTCGCTTCGGGTACACCGCCATTGGGGCCGTCGACAGCACCAGCGGCTCACGTCCAGCTGCATCATGCGAATGGCAGCCTCTTCCAGTCACTGGCCGCCGATATTGGTGCTCGCCAGTTGACTGCGATGCGGGTGCGAGACGACGAGACGCTGTTGGCCTTCGTTGAGGGCTGTTGTCATGTACGCGTTTACATCTATCGCGGCATTGAGGGCTTTGTGCCATTCGCCCAGTTCCATGCTAAGGGGCAGTCGGAAAAGGTGCCTCTGAATGTACTGCGACTGACCTTGCGCCGATCCCCAGACTTCTACGAGCTGGTCATGCCAGGATTCTTTGAGCCTTGACTACGTTGTAAATAATGAACAAATATATATAAAGATACACGTATATATTAATAAATATTAATATTTGAACAAAGTCGTGCGGCTTGAAGCCACAAATTATTAATAATAATTATCAATATTTATATGTTTTCAGAGTGTACAGGTTTCAACTGTTCATTTTATAAATATGCGTAAAGTGAACTGAGTTTTTATAGGTTGGACACTGATGAGTTGCAGCAGATTATATTTAACTATTTCTCAACACGCATTTAAATGTAGACTTATTTATGGTGTCTCCCAAATATACGCACTTTTGTGTGTAGCTGTGTGTGTTGTTTTTGTGTTTTTGTGGCTGTTGTTGTTGTTGCTGTTGTAGCTGTTTTGCTTTAATCTTGGGCAAGATATTAAGTAATTTTCTTTTCCTTTTTTTTGTAGTGCTGACAATCTTGCTATTTTTTGCTGTTGGTATCTTTAAGCTATTTCAATTACATATATTTCCATTAATGAATAACATTAGCCACAACGAATACACTCATAATGCACTCACGAAAATATTCAAACGTTAATCACATGTACAAATCACGAAAACATAATTAATTACTGAAGGCCTAAATAATAATATGGCTTTTATTTAATTTATGCAAATATAATCGAAATTATAAATTAAGGTATTTGTTACTTATGTTTGGTATTATTATTTTTATTTTATTATTATTAATATGACTTTATTTTTATTCACAGCTTTAGCTTTTGGCAATGACAGAGCAGATCATCAGATCAGCAACCACTTGTCGGGAATTCCTTTGAGCCAAGCTGAATTTAATAGCTTTGTATATGGTTGACTGGCTGCGATCACCACTGACTAAGATACATAAGTCAACTGGCTTGGCACGTTACTTGAGGAGGTGTCGCAGTGGCTTTGTTTGGCCAATTTTGCATTCGACTTATCAGCTGGAGCCGCAAGCGGCAAATTGTGAGCCATTGGATTCGGAGCGACACTGTTGCAACATCGGACGTTTGCAGGCCACTCAAAACCCCGACTGGTCTTTAAAATATGAATTCACACATATTCCCATTTACGTATTGGAATGATTAAGTCTAGTTTCATGTTGAATCCATTTTTGCACTCTTCCCCACTTATCCAACAGTTTCTTTTTCTTTACCTTTTTTTTGCATGATATTGGCAACTTTTTTAATTCACAGACCCTATAAATGTTTTAATAAGATTTTAGTTTACGCATTCAGACCGTTTCACTAAACAAATTATCATTGTTGTTTTAAAATGCAATGACATAAAAATAAATAAAAACAACCTAATGTTTTGATTTTTTATATCATACGAAAGTTGGAACTTCATATAGATTTTAGATCAACTAGCAGTTGTTCTTAATTTTACATTTTAAAAAAACTTTCTAATATAGTACATAAACGAAAAGTTGGATCAATCCAAATTTTTATATCTAATTAAAATAGTCGATGGGATGCACCACACATTTTATTCTTTCACACAACGTGCATGCCCATGCAGCTGCCAGCGCGTCCATGTGTTGTCATCGTACCATCGACGTCAAATGCTCATGGGCAACATTTGGCTCAATCTAAATCAGAGACAGGTCCGAGTCATTTGTTCGCCACTGCCTATAGTTCGCAGAATCATCAAAGAAGGCATCAGTAAATTTTAATATGCGGCATATTTATGGACGCGATTCCAACACAAGCTGAGCTCCATCATGCTTATTGTGTACTTAGCTAGGGTTTTGGTTTTACAACAAACAATATCCTAGAAGATGTATGTAACACATACTGCATTAAGTTAATTACAAAAGTTCTTGAGTACTTTTGATTTTTGGTTTTCAACATTCAAGTAATCTTAAATATTATATATTTTCAGGTTAAAAATTCAAAAATTGAACTTGTTCCAAAGAGTTAATTTTCGTTAAGGGTTCTTGTCTCGGCTACACATGTAAAATATCAAAAGAAAATGATTGCAGTCTTTTCGGAGTTTCTTTTATGCCATTCCATTTTCTAAAAATCTTTGAAATGTTTTTATGCAGTAATGAAATTCAAAACAGAATTTTTCTTCAATACGTTTAAGTTAAATTTACCATTAATTTTACCAAATTGCGCATAATTAGAATAATGGTGTTGCCAGATTTTTAAAAGAATAATAGCAAGCTGGCAACGCAAGCAAGAAGCGGTAAATTTCGAAAAAAAAACATGTGTTTACGTGTTATTGTTAATATTGTAACTAATTGTTTTGTTAAAACTGTGTATTAAAAGCAATAACATGAAATTGCTTCTTTTCCTGTTGTTCAATACAGCATGCAGCAGCAGCGAATCACAATCCCCAATCAAAAAGCAATTTTTCTTCGATAAGTTTAAGTTAAATTTACCATTAATTTTACCACATAGTTAGAATAATGGTGTTGCCAGATTTTTAAAAGAATAAAAGCAAGCTGGCAACGCAAGCAAGAAGCAGTAAATTTCGAAAAAAAAACATGTGTTCACGTGTTATTGTTAATATTGTAACTCATTGTTTTGTGAAACTGTGTATTAAAAGCAATAACATGAAATTGCTTCTTTTCCTGCTGTTCTATACGACTGCGCACCGGAATACACGCAGCATTTCAGGCGGAAAATGGAGCTCAGGTAATGGAAATTGGAAAGCCAATTGAAGCAAATATGAACGTTGGCATTATCATCTATTCACAGGAAGGCGTTATAGTGCAGCTGGTATGGACAAAGCAAAAAAGCAAGAGCAGAAAGACAAACTCAAGCCGAGCAATGTTCTTATCATCCAGTCTGCACTGAGTGAAACAAAGGCTCTACGCTCGGAGATCAATAAGTCGGTCGCAACGCAGGGTAACACAGAGGAGGTGCGACAACTGCCTACGATGTGGATGGGCTGGAGTTTTGGATTGTGCAGAGCCTGCAGCTGGACAGCATACGATTACGGCGCTAGCTGTGGTGGACACGGGTCACGATTTTTTACTTGCCGTGGGCTAGTCTAACGAAGCGCTTATTTATGCGCATAACATGCGTGAATTGTTGCCGGATGCGGGCCTGCAGCTGCAGCTTCCTCAACATTTGCATACTCCACATTGCCGCTTTCCAAATGGGGTGATTGCGGCCTCAAATACTCAGTTATGTGCAGGACCAGCTGGTGCCCAAGACGGTGAAGGGTCTGAACTATAATCTGGTGGAGAGGTTTCTGCCAGTGCCAGTGCGCAGCTATCGGGATGATCGAGTGTTCTTCGACACTCGCTGCTGCAGTTGGAGGTGCTGGTCTGGAATAGAGTGGCCTTCAAAGCGAGCCTTCCGGCTCCGTGTGAACTTGGCACCCAGGCACTAAGTGTCGGATCAAAAGGCGCTTGTCCTGGCGCTCAACGCCGCTCAGCTCCGTCCAGCACCAGCTGCGCCAGAGCTAAGCCATTATGAGGAGCTCAACACGCCGCTGGTCATCAATGATGATGGCGTTCTAGAGGCGCTGCTTGTGAACGAAGAACCTTGAACCGCTGCGGATGCTGCCATGGATCTGCATGATCTTCTGCAACACATACGCGCGTTAAAGCAAGAGCTGGAAGATTTTGACAGTCGTCGCTCCAAGCGTCAGCTACAGCTTTTAAGCGTTGACTATGAGCAGCTGGAATTTGATGTTGTCCAAGTTCAGGAGCTGAACATCGAGATGCTGAACCATGTGCCTCGCTGCATTTGAGTGCACTGAATGAGCTGAACTTTCCGGGCGATTATCTTTGGTCTCAGCGCAGCTCCACGATCATCATTCACTAACCCAACTGGAAGTTTCCGAGGAGCTGGAGGTGATTACATAAAACCTGGTTTTCAAAATGCGCTAAGTCTGAAACTTAGAATCTTAATTTTTGATCAAAACACTTAATTCTGGCAACTAGATTCTAACTGAATGATTATCAATTTACAGCTCAAGGGTAGCGCGCAGGGTCGTCAATTCAACGAGGCGCCACTGAATCCCTTGTTGACCGAGTCGGTTTGCCAATGATCCACAGCTGTCGGAGTTGCAGGTGACATCTGAACGATGTGCACCTATCATTGATGCTGCCAGCAGCAGCATGCATGCCATGATCTTTCCTCATCCATTTCAGCAGCCGCAGCCTCAACCTGTGGAAACTGCGCAAAGCTGCTCTATGCGCGTCTGACTTAAGTCGCTTCGGGTACACCGCCATTGGGGCCGTCGACAGCACCAGCGGCTCACGTCCAGCTGCATCATGCGAATGGCAGCCTCTTCCAGTCACTGGCCGCCGATATTGGTGCTCGCCAGTTGACTGCGATGCGGGTGCGAGACGACGAGACGCTGTTGGCCTTCGTTGAGGGCTGTTGTCATGTACGCGTTTACATCTATCGCGGCATTGAGGGCTTTGTGCCATTCGCCCAGTTCCATGCTAAGGGGCAGTCGGAAAAGGTGCCTCTGAATGTACTGCGACTGACCTTGCGCCAATCCCCAGACTTCTACGAGCTGGTCATGCCAGGATTCTTTGAGCCTTGACTACGTTGTAAATAATGAACAAATATATATAAAGATACACGTATATATTAATAAATATTAATATTTGAACAAAGTCGTGCGGCTTGAAGCCACAAATTATTAATAATAATTATCAATATTTATATGTTTTCAGAGTGTACAGGTTTCAACTGTTCATTTTATAAATATGCGTAAAGTGAACTGAGTTTTTATAGGTTGGACACTGATGAGTTGCAGCAGATTATATTTAACTATTTCTCAACACGCATTTAAATGTAGACTTATTTATGGTGTCTCCCAAATATACGCACTTTTGTGTGTAGCTGTGTGTGTTGTTTTTGTGTTTTTGTGGCTGTTGTTGTTGTTGCTGTTGTAGCTGTTTTGCTTTAATCTTGGGCAAGATATTAAGTAATTTTCTTTTCCTTTTTTTTGTAGTGCTGACAATCTTGCTATTTTTTGCTGTTGGTATCTTTAAGCTATTTCAATTACATATATTTCCATTAATGAATAACATTAGCCACAACGAATACACTCATAATGCACTCACGAAAATATTCAAACGTTAATCACATGTACAAATCACGAAAACATAATTAATTACTGAAGGCCTAAATAATAATATGGCTTTTATTTAATTTATGCAAATATAATCGAAATTATAAATTAAGGTATTTGTTACTTATGTTTGGTATTATTATTTTTATTTTATTATTATTAATATGACTTTATTTTTATTCACAGCTTTAGCTTTTGGCAATGACAGAGCAGATCATCAGATCAGCAACCACTTGTCGGGAATTCCTTTGAGCCAAGCTGAATTTATTTGCTTTGTATATGGTTAACTGGCTGCGATCACCACTGACTAAGATACATAATTCAACTGGCTTGGCACGTTACTTGAGGAGGTGTCGCAGTGGCTTTGTTTGGCCAATTTTGCATTCGACTTATCAGCTGGAGCCGCAAGCGGCAAATTGTGAGCCATTGGATTCGGAGCGACACTGTTGCAACATCGGACGTTTGCAGGCCACTCAAAACCCCGACTGGTCTTTAAAATATGAATTCACACATATTCCCATTTACGTATTGGAATGATTAAGTCTAGTTTCATGTTGAATCCATTTTTGCACTCTTCCCCACTTATCCAACAGTTTCTTTTTCTTTACCTTTTTTTTGCATGATATTGGCAACTTTTTTAATTCACAGACCCTATAAATGTTTTAATAAGATTTTAGTTTACGCATTCAGACCGTTTCACTAAACAAATTATCATTGTTGTTTTAAAATGCAATGACATAAAAATAAATAAAAACAACCTAATGTTTTGATTTTTTATATCATACGAAAGTTGGAACTCATATGATTTTAGATCAACTAGCAGTTGTTCTTAATTTTACATTTTAAAAAAACTTTCTAATATAGTACATAAACGAAAAGTTGGATCAATCCAAATTTTTATATCTAATTAAAATAGTCGATGGGATGCACCACACATTTTATTCTTTCACACAACGTGCATGCCCATGCAGCTGCCAGCGCGTCCATGTGTTGTCATCGTACCATCGACGTCAAATGCTCATGGGCAACATTTGGCTCAATCTAAATCAGAGACAGGTCCGAGTCATTTGTTCGCCACTGCCTATAGTTCGCAGAATCATCAAAGAAGGCATCAGTAAATTTTAATATGCGGCATATTTATGGACGCGAGTCCAACACAAGCTGAGCTCCATCATGCTTATTGTGTACTTAGCTAGGGTTTTGTTTTACAACAAACAATATCCTAGAAGATGTATGTAACACATACTGCATTAAGTTAATTACAAAAGTTCTTGAGTACTTTTGATTTTTGGTTTTCAACATTCAAGTAATCTTAAATATTATATATTTTCAGGTTAAAAATTCAAAAATTGAACTTGTTCCAAAGAGTTAATTTTCGTTAAGGGTTCTTGTCTCGGCTACACATGTAAAATATCAAAAGAAAATGATTGCAGTCTTTTCGGAGTTTCTTTTATGCCATTCCATTTTCTAAAAATCTTTGAAATGTTTTTATGCAGTAATGAAATTCAAAACAGAATTTTTCTTCAATACGTTTAAGTTAAATTTACCATTAATTTTACCAAATTTCGCATAATTAGAATAATGGTGTTGCCAGATTTTTAAAAGAATAAAAGCAAGCTGGCAACGCAAGCAAGAAGCGGTAAATTTCGAAAAAAAAACATGTGTTTACGTGTTATTGTTAATATTGTAACTAATTGTTTTGTAAAACTGTGTATTAAAAGCAATAACATGAAATTACTTCTTTTCCTGTTGTTCAATACAGCATGCAGCAGCAGCGAATCACAATCCCCAATCAAAAAGCAATATTTCTTCGATAAGTTTAAGTTAAATTTACCATTAATTTTACCACATAGTTAGAATAATGGTGTTGCCAGATTTTTAAAAGAATAAAAGCAAGCTGGCAACGCAAGCAAGAAGCAGTAAATTTCGAAAAAAAAACATGTGTTCACGTGTTATTGTTAATATTGTAACTCATTGTTTTGTGAAACTGTGTATTAAAAGCAATAACATGAAATTGCTTCTTTTCCTGCTGTTCTATACGACTGCGCACCGGAATACACGCAGCATTTCAGGCGGAAAATGGAGCTCAGGTAATGGAAATTGGAAAGCCAATTGAAGCAAATATGAACGTTGGCATTATCATCTATTCACAGGAAGGCGTTATAGTGCAGCTGGTATGGACAAAGCAAAAAAGCAAGAGCAGAAAGACAAACTCAAGCCGAGCAATGTTCTTATCATCCAGTCTGCACTGAGTGAAACAAAGGCTCTACGCTCGGAGATCAATAAGTCGGTCGCAACGCAGGGTAACACAGAGGAGGTGCGACAACTGCCTACGATGTGGATGGGCTGGAGTTTTGGATTGTACAGAGCCTGCAGCTGGACAGCATACGATTACGGCGCTAGCTGTGGTGGACACGGGTCACGATTTTTTACTTGCCGTGGGCTAGTCTAACGAAGCGCTTATTTATGCGCATAACATGCGTGAATTGTTGCCGGATGCGGGCCTGCAGCTGCAGCTTCCTCAACATTTGCATACTCCACATTGCCGCTTTCCAAATGGGGTGATTGCGGCCTCAAATACTCAGTTATGTGCAGGACCAGCTGGTGCCCAAGACGGTGAAGGGTCTGAACTATAATCTGGTGGAGAGGTTTCTGCCAGTGCCAGTGCGCAGCTATCGGGATGATCGAGTGTTCTTCGACACTCGCTGCTGCAGTTGGAGGTGCTGGTCTGGAATAGAGTGGCCTTCAAAGCGAGCCTTCCGGCTCCGTGTGAACTTGGCACCCAGGCACTAAGTGTCGGATCAAAAGGCGCTTGTCCTGGCGCTCAACGCCGCTCAGCTCCGTCCAGCACCAGCTGCGCCAGAGCTAAGCCATTATGAGGAGCTCAACACGCCGCTGGTCATCAATGATGATGGCGTTCTAGAGGCGCTGCTTGTGAACGAAGAACCTTGAACCGCTGCGGATGCTGCCATGGATCTGCATGATCTTCTGCAACACATACGCGCGTTAAAGCAAGAGCTGGAAGATTTTGACAGTCGTCGCTCCAAGCGTCAGCTACAGCTTTTAAGCGTTGACTATGAGCAGCTGGAATTTGATGTTGTCCAAGTTCAGGAGCTGAACATCGAGATGCTGAACCATGTGCCTCGCTGCATTTGAGTGCACTGAATGAGCTGAACTTTCCGGGCGATTATCTTTGGTCTCAGCGCAGCTCCACGATCATCATTCACTAACCCAACTGGAAGTTTCCGAGGAGCTGGAGGTGATTACATAAAACCTGGTTTTCAAAATGCGCTAAGTCTGAAACTTAGAATCTTAATTTTTGATCAAAACACTTAATTCTGGCAACTAGATTCTAACTGAATGATTATCAATTTACAGCTCAAGGGTAGCGCGCAGGGTCGTCAATTCAACGAGGCGCCACTGAATCCCTTGTTGACCGAGTCGGTTTGCCAATGATCCACAGCTGTCGGAGTTGCAGGTGACATCTGAACGATGTGCACCTATCAAGCGGATATCAGACGCTTCACGAGCCGGTGCACCTCAGCCAAGCGCACTTTGATCACCTGCAGGCCAATCAACTCGATGTGACGCACAATGTAACGGGCACGGGTCGCCTTAATGGACTCAATCTCAAAACTTTACAAGTGGAGGACTTGATACTGCCAATGGGTACGCATGCATTGCAACTGCAGGGTCTAAATGCCGAATTACTGTTGGACTTTCTTCGTCAGTTTGATGAACTGCCCCTGCTAATACTCAATGGCCAGATCCAAGTGCAACACATTGCGGTCAATGGCGCTGTACAAGTGTTGGGCACAGTCAACGGCCGCAATCTGGTCCAACTGCAGCACGATGTTGTCTGGCTGGATCAGACCAATGAGCTACGCACTCGTTGGCGTTTCTAGCAGTCGCCCATATTTGCTAGCGATCTTCTGCTTCTGGGGAGCTACAATGAACGTCTGTTTCCCGGAACTACTTACCAGCCCAACTTTGACTGGAGCAATTGACAGTTCTGGGCCACCTAGGCAATCGCAGTCTGGAGCCGCTAAGTGAATTTTTTGATAATCTACTCGACAAGCGACAGCCTCAACTGAGTCTGAAGGATCACAAAATCTTTACGGGTACTCTAGGCGACACGCATATTACCAATCTAAATGGCATTCAGCTGGCGGAGCTGCGGCACCAACTCATCTTCATCGATGGCGTCAACGAAGTGACGATACAAACGCCGGTTCACTTCGAGGCTGCTGTGCAGATGGATGCTCTCCATGTGGATAACATGGTGTTGCAAGGTGACCGCATTAATGGCTGCAATGTCAGCGAATGGATCCACGACACGCTGCACATTGATCGCAACTGGAAAGCAGAACGTAAATATAAATTATATATTTACCTGCGAAAGACTAACGATTGTGCATCTCTTCCCCAGATCCGGTCAGACTTGCTGAAGGCGCTCTGACCACCAATGCGCTGCACGTCGGCCAGTTGAATGGATTGAATCTATCGCGCGTGGTTACTCTGCACACGCCGCAAAACCTTAGCTTTCCCGTCATTGCCAAGGAGCAGCATCTGGACGATGGCCACGTGCTGCTGAATGGGCTGGTCAATGGCCACAATCTTTCTGAGGAATATGCCAATACCTTGCTGGTTAATTATTATGAAATAATTTTTATATATGAATCTATTTATTGTTCGCTTTTATATTTTAGACCAATGCGCCGCATGAGCAAGCATGAGGAAACACCGGTGGTTATGCAGTCAGTGGACGTAACTGTCTCCTTACTGGCCAACTGGCTTTTCAACGGGAATCCCAATCTCACACGCCGCTCAACTTTGCCACGCTGCATGCGCCTGAGTTGCGCACGCGCCTGCACATTAATGGATTCAACTACAGTGCCTGGCATGAGAAGATTTTGTGGGCGCAGGTTCGTGCGACGCAGGTCATCAGTGGCAATTGGAGGGTGCGCTGGTTGCGCCTAAATTTGCCACAACAAACCGAACAAACAGAGCTGTTTGTTCGTTATAAAAATATTCGTTATAAAAATATTCGTTATAAATTTGTTCGTTATAAAAATATTCGTTATAAATATATTCGTTATAATAATATTCGTTATAACAATATTCGTTATAAAAATAATCGTTATAAAAATAATCGTTATAAAAATATTCGTTATAAAAATATTCGTTATAAAAATATTCGTTATAATAATATTCGTTATAAAAATATTCGTTATAAAATATTCGTTATAAAAATAATAATAATGAATGAATGATAAGAATGATAAGAACGATAAGAATGATAAGAATGATAAGAATGATAAGAATGATAAGAATGATAAGAACGATAAGAATGATAAGAATGATAAGAATGATAAGAATGATAAGAACGATAAGAATGATAAGAATTATAAGAATGATAAGAATGATAAGAATGATAAGAATGATAAGAAGGATAAGAACGATAAGAATGATAAGAATGATAAGAATGATAAGAACGATAAGAATGATAAGAATGATAAGAATTATAAGAACGATAGGAATGATAAGAATGATAAGAAAGATAAGAATGATAAGAATGATAAGAATGATAAGAATGATAAGAATGATAAGAACGATAAGAATGATAAGAATGATAAGAATGATAAGAATGATAAGAATGATAAGCATGAAAAGAATGAAAAGAATGATAATAATGATAAGAATGATAAGAATGATAAGAATGAAAAGAATGATAAGAATGATAAGTATGATAAGAATGATAAGAATGATAAGAATGATAAGAACGATAAGAATGATAAGAATGATAAGAATGATAAGAATGATAAGAATGATAAGAACGATAAGAAAATAAGAATGATAAGAACGATAAGAATGATAAGAACGATAAGAATGATAAGAATGATAAGAACGATAAGAATGATAAGAATGATAAGAATGATAAGAATGATAAGAATGATAAGAATGATAAGAATGATATGAATGATAAGAACGATAAGAATGATAAGAACGATAAGAATGATAAGAATGATAAGAATGATAAGAATGATAAGAATGAAAAGAATGATAAGAATGATAAGAATGATAAGAATGATAAGAATGATAAGAATGATAAGAACGATAAGAATGATAAGAATGATAAGAACGATAAGAATGATAAGAATGATAAGAACGATAAGAATGATAAGAATGATAAGAATGATAAGAATGATAAGAATGATAAGAACGATAAGAATGATAAGAATGATAAGAATGATAATGATAAGAACGATAAGAATGATAAGAATGATAAGAATGATAAGAATGATTAGAATGATAAGAATGATAAGAATGATAAGAATGATAAGAATGATAAGAATGATAGGAACGATAAGAATGATAAGAATGATAAGAATGAATGCAGTGGACGCTTTGTCCGCGTACTCTAGCTTAATCCGATCTGATGTCATTTTGACCGAACAAATCATGTCTTCGTTGGCCTGCCTTGCTTCCTGAGCCGCTTGCATCGCGATTCCATTGGTACGTGACTTTCCTGTGATCTTTATGGAACCAGACGTTTCCTCCGCATGGCAACAGTAGTCGATTTTCCCGTGTCTGTCGAGTCGCCCTTTGCTGATCTCGGTCGGGATGAGTAAGCCGACGCGAATGCAATTTCTGTAATAGGCAATATTAAGAGAAGAAAAATGATTTTGAAGTAAAGTCTCATTTTTCGAATTCATGTAAAGATTTAACTCTCAGAATAGTAAACATTAAATACAACTTGACAGTTGTGAATTAATATATTTGGAAAGATCTGCATAATGCTCTACATTACCTTATTTCTGCTGCTCAGCATCGGGTGCACATCCCAAAGCTATATGATTAGGCCACACGAAAAGGTCAGTAAATCTTGGACTAATCTAGGACTTACCCAGACGAATGCAGCAGCAGCCAATGAAGCTGACCAGGAAGCTAGAAGGCAGCTCAATCTCCTCAAGCAGCTGGTGCAGGCATTCACCTCAAATCTGGCCCACATCGATAATATTTCAAATTGTGCGCAACAGGAGCTGGCAGAGAATACACGGCTGCTGGAGGCGGCCAACAATTGCGTAGGGTCTCCAGCGTCAAAAGCTAGCCGCTGCCAAGGATGGCAATAGCTGTTACATTAGTACCTGCAAAAATAAGATAAATTATTTATTATTAATTATCATAATATTAGCTATATGTTAACAGCATGCATATGTAAACAGCATTACATTACATTAACTGCCCAGCCAATGATTCAATGATTGAATCTTATGATTCGCAAGTAGTTCAAGCAGGCAAGTTGCCAATACCCCCGAGAAAATCCCAAGCTTCAGTCCGAAACACCGAGTTGGTCCGCCAGCTTTAATCTATTTTGCTTGACAATATCAAGCATCGTGTTATGGCCTACTGCATATGGCGCACAGTGGTACCTGTTCAATGAGATGAACAGTGTGACCAGTTTTTGTATACGGCTCTACTGGTGTCTGCAATAGGTAATGAGACAATTTAAATAAAGCGGCCATCAGTAATGACGAGCAATTGGTGCAAACATAGTAATTAATTAGTGTTAAATACGCTATCATTTATTTAATAGAAAAATACCCACTCGAAGCTGCGAGCACCAAGCGATGAGCTGACACCCGTTTGTCATCAATCCCAGCGATGAGAACCACATCGCACAGCTGCTGGCTGTCCACAAACTGATGATGATGGAATCGACGGAAACTAATTCGTTCAATTTTATATTTAATTTACAATAAAATACACTGAAATTTATATTTTATATATGCGCTCACATGACAAAATGTCTTTTATTTCGATTGAGTTCTCTTTCAGATTGCAGCTGGAAAAGAGTTGTTTGATTTTTGATAGTTGCCAATTCGGACTTCTTGACACACACTTGGATAAGGATAGGACTCTTTCGGCTATGTTCTTCATGGAAATAAAAATAAATGGCAAATAGAAGTGCTAACCCAATCCGTATTTATAAATGTGCATTTTCAAAGCAACTTTTGCCTTTTTTGCTAGGAATAATGTGAACTTTCCATATGAGAATTGCGTGTGATATGAGAACATAGTTAATCTTGCGTCAGCTGCCTGAATGGATTCGATTGAAGTGAATACTGAATAGCTTGGAATATGATGTATCGGACTGAGCTACTCCTTCTACTCATATTGCTGCAGGCGATTGTACGCTTGGATAGCTGCAGCTTCGGCAAATCTGGCGATGTTAAGCGCACGAGCATGGACAGCTTGTACATGGATGGAGACGGATGTGTCGAAGATGGCTGTTCATTCACCGCTCAAAATCATATCCTGGACATTGCACAAAAGGCGGCGCAGGAGGCGAGAGCCGCCTGTGATGCACATATGGCCGCTGCCAAAGCCGCCGCCTCTCAGGTTAAGTCAGAACTGGCCGAGAAGGCGGCGCATGCGGTTCGAGCCGCAGAGGCGGCGCTGGCGGGCAGACACCAATTTGTAGAGCAACTGCAGCATGAAATGAGCGAAGCGGATGCCGTCGTCCACGGCATAACTTCTTTCCACAGGCCACTACTAATGTAATATTGAAAACGTGGCATCTGGTGCACAATAGGAGCTGGCGGAAAAGAGTCAAAAAAGAGAGAAAAAAAACACTAATCATTTCTTAAATTAGTCAATTGATCTTATTTAGCACAGGGTGCAGTCATGTGGCCATATTTATTCGGCGGCCTACAGCGGTTGGTATTGCGTTTCGGATGAGACCTTTCTGATAGACTCACAGTTGTGACTGATAGAGAACAGCGGCACACGCTTCTCCCTGGAGTCCGGCCATCCCGTCGAGTGGACTGAGGAAACGAATTACATGTTTCGGCTATCAAACTTTCAAGACGATGTGCGACATTGGGTTAAGCAGGAGGCACGCATTCGGCCAGCCAAGTTGGAGAAGATTCTGCTCAATATGCTGAGCGCGCCGCTGCCCGATGTGTCCGTCCCTTGTCCAGCGAATCGTGTACACTGGGCGATTCCCGTGCCGAATGATGACAGCCCAACGGTCTACTTGCTAGAGCTAAAGGTTTCATCATCAATCTCAGTTCCTTAGGCTATCCCAATGAGCAGGTAAATAGTTGAAAACAATCCTTGTTCATCTTTCACATGCCAACTTACATCTCTCTCGTTCTTCTTTTATGTAGTATTTGGCTTACTGGCCACCGGTTCAGCAAATCATTGGCAAGGACATACTCAAATTCCATGGCATTTATTGGCCAGCATTTTTGCTTTGGCAGCAGGCCTGCCGCCAGCACAGCACCTGCACGTCCACTGGCAGAACGTCGTTGATCCTGTGCCGGCAGCCAAACAGTATACGATGGACGGACTTCGCTACTTTCTGTTGCGCGATGGCGTTGCTCACAGCGATGGCAGTAAGTAACCCGATCTGGAGGAAATGTACTTCCTCTTTGGTCTGTGCGGCAAAACCTTTAAAATTCATTCTAAACAAAGGACAAGTACAAATCGCTTTGAGTGCACCGAACCACAAACAACAACAAATCGCCAACACGGCAAAACGAGCAAACATTTTTCACAACTTAATGAACACATTTGAAATAATTTAAAATAATTATAAATGCTTATTTTATGAGCTGTAAAAGCTGTAACGCATTTAACCCGGCCTCATCCACAACTACATCCGCATCAACATCCGTCTTGAACATGACCACATATACATAACTATACATATATATATATATATATATATATATATATATATATATATATATATATATATAAGAAGCACAACAAAGCCTAACCCGAACACAGTTGGGTGTGCTCGAATATGCAAAATACCCTGCAGACTGGAAATGATAATATGAAATCGATGTAAAACGTGCATTAAAAAATTATTGTTATACATTTATATAAAAAAATGAAGATATTTATGTATATATATATTTATATATATATATAACAATAATTTTAAATGTACGTTTTGCTGCTAAGCTGAAAACTAAAATGTTTCCAATAAAAAAAAAATCGATAAAAAACAAGTTATTATTGAAAATTTCTGTATGTGTTATTGAAATACTCTAGGAATATGCAACTTTTGGGGGCACTGGGTATGCAAAATGGGGCGCACAAAAGAAAATAAATAACAGTTAGCCACAAACTACAAAAAGTTTTCAGCGCAAACAATGCGCTTAAATTTGATGTGTTTGTTGTGGTTGTTATTATTAGTCGTGTTTATGTTGTGAACCATTTTAATTTATAGTTATTTGTGTGCATGGAAGAAAATGTTAAAAACCAGTTAAAATACAAATTCGTTTGGCTAGTAGAAGGTGGCCGATGAGAGTGGTCGATGAGGGGGTGGTGTGTTGGTGGGGGGGGATGGGCGAGGCAAAAACCAACTACCAGCTACCAGCTACCGTCGCCAGTCGTCGTCAAGTGGCAGCCAATTTAACTTGGCTAATTTGTGTGCATGAGCTGTCTAGACCAGCAAAGCGAGCAGAGGAGTGCTAGCGGAATGAAGTGCAGTGGACGGCAGAAGGAGGTGGGTGGTAGTATGGTGCTAGCAGAGGTTGGGCGTAAGAGCCAGTGAAATGCATTGAGAATCGTTAGCGTTAAGATGTATGCAGCGCATAAATTGCAGCAGCCGTTAACGGTAATTGTCGCCAACGCCAAAGCCAACATGACGTATGCGCAATATTTACCATGCTCTAAATGAGGCAGTTCCCCCACACCACTCCAGTCCACTCCAATCCATGCTCTGTTTCCCTTTCCCCACTCACTTTCCCTCTCTCTCTCTCGCTCTTTCTCTCTTTCTCTGTGTAGGTATGTGTGTGTGTGACTGGCTGGCTGGCAGGCTGGCAGGCTGACTGGGGTGTGCTCAAACGCCTGGAAAATGCCTGCTAACGATGGCGATGGCGCCTAAAAGCATGCAATGGCAATTTAAATTTGCGCACATTTCAATTTTGCAAATTGTCGAAAATGCGCTAAACAAAATGGGAACAAGAAAAAAAAAAGAAATTCAGGCAAAAAAAAAAAGAAGAAAACCCACAAAATAAATATAAAAACGAACTACTTTAATCCTGCTCAACTAACAGATATCCAGCACACATCGTTAAAATACACACTCAGTTCAATTATGCAAAACATAAACCATGGGAATTGAATCTTAATTAACTTTTGCGTTTATTAGCCGAAAGTTTGTCTGGTCTGAGAGAATATGACTTGTTGCCAGTTGCATGCATTTGCACAAACTTTACGATAATCTCTTCACACATTTTTAATGGGTCCAGGGTATAAGAAATCCCAGTGTGACCGCTGAGTATGCGTGGAGGGTGAGACAGGTGATGAGAAAGGGGCATGGATGCACGACGATGCGAGAGAGGTAAACAGGAAAGCATTGTCAACAATTACTTCGAACAGGCCGCAAAGTAAATACACTTTGTACTCCACAATGATTCTCGGCTGTGGCTCGTCCCATTTAATTAGCTTTAAGGATTTTCTATTCTCCAATGAAAAATGCACAAGATTTGCAAGTTTTGCAATTTGGGCAAAGGTAAAATTTGCTTTATTTTCTTTTTTCCTTTTTGTGGGAATGCGGTGAATATCGCTTTTACATAGCATGAGAAGTTGCTAAATATTTAGTAGAGGTATACAAGTGTCTGTGTGTGTGTGTGTGTTAGTGTGTGTAAGTGAGACAGCATACAAAAATAATATAATAAATGCTAAGGCCCATTTAAGGAATTGAAATGGTTTCCATTGTACAATGGCATAAGGAGCATGGAGCAAGCGGTAGGGTGGGGGGGGGGGTTAAGTGAAGGACACTGCGTGGCATGCGATTCGAATTCTTGATGTTGCTGCTGAACACAAAAGTTTTACTTTGCAGCACGAATCGACTTATGTTTTGACCTTATTGAGTGCATTTGACTTCTTACAACACAGCAACACCAGTCAACCCCTCCACACCCCCCATCCTATCACTCACACACGTCCCACACACACACGCGTGCACAAACACACTCAAATTGTTTGGAAATGCAACTGACCAAAAGTTCAAGCGCTTAAGTGGAAGACTGATCGGGATCCAGGGAACGCGTGCGACTGCCATGGAATCCGTCTTTTTTTTTTAAGCAAAAGCAGCAAATGGTTTGAGCAATGGGCTGAAGGGGCAGAGGAGCAGAGGAGAAGGAGGAGGCATGCTGTTTGCGTTGATTGAAATGTTTCGCTACTGCGTGGCATATAAACTTTAATGGAATGGATAGCAATGTGTGCAACAAACTGAACGATGCACAAACGCTGGACTACGGGGCAGGATGCAGGATGCAGGATGCAGTGGCAGTGGCAGTGGCAGTGGCATTGGCCGCTGCAAGGGGGCGAGGACTGCACAGCAAACAACTGTTTAGAGAGGCATTCGGATACGGGGCACAGCACTCACATTAAAAGTTCAAATGGCACAAAAATAAAATGAAAATGAAAATACGCAAAACAAAAAGGAAAAAATCCGCTTAAAAATTGTAAGCGCAGAGCAAACGAAATATACACTTAAAAGGAAACAGTAAAGAAGCAGATGGCAAAAGGGCAAAGGGATAGCTGCAGTGGCGGGCGGAAGGTGGGAGGTGCTAGATGGCATGTGGGGTATCAGATTTTTTTTTTTTTTTTTTGCTAGCACTCAACTTAAACTTCTTGTTTTAATGAGCTTTTCTGCAGCATTTGGTACAAGAAAAAATTTATTAAAAGAGAGACGTGAGAGAGGACAGAGCACAGCAAGAAAACTCCAAGCAAAACGAAACCATGAAAATTGTTTGAAACACGTATAGGGTGTAGTCAACGCGACGAGACGACGTTTCGAACCGAACTGTTTGCTCTGACGGGCATTTCTTTATTTTATACAAAAATCTTAAATCTAAATATATATGCTGCCGCTGGTAAGGCGACTCCATGTGATGTATTCTTAACCTAATGCAGCCACTTGACAGTCGACTTAATGTGATGTTTTCTTTATTAACTGCAGCCACTTGAAAGTCAACTCTGTGTGATATTTTGTCATTCAAAAATAGCTGAGCCTTGCAAAAAAAAAATTTATATATAACATTTGTATTTGTTAATTTTCAAATTGCCGTAAAATGGGAAAATAAATTGCATTATTAATAATATATATCTAAATAGTTTGCATATATGAAATCATATAAGTATTATGTGTAAAATTAACATAAGTAACAAGAAAAACTAATTCGGGAAATTAAATGTATATTTTTAAAAATTAAAATGTACTTTAAATTAAAGAAAAGACAAACTCATTTATATATAGATACAACCATCTGTTTTGGAAACATAATTTGTGTAATGTAAGTAGTTAAAATTAAGTATGATTTCTTTCAGAGTGTATGTTTATATGTTTATAATAATAATAAAAGTGCTATTGTTTTTAGAATATAAACTGAATGTATGTTTTCACTATAGCTTAGAGATCATTTAAGTAACTATATGATTTGCATATTATACATCTGCCTCCCTCATATACATCTCCCTTTTCATCTCTCTCGAACCCGTTAATCAAGTCATTTCAATAATATATTTACGACAAATTTAGCGATTTTAATTAGCCGTGCGCAGTTATTAACTAGCCCTTGGCTGACCTTTGGCATTTATGGATCAAACCGACAAACACCAACAACACACATAAACAATACACATAAGCGTGTAGTGTGTAGTGTGTAGTGTGTGTAATTACTGGATTAAAGGCCAAACAAAAGATACACAAACAGAGCAAAGCGGACAACGAACAATGAAAGTCCTCGCAGCTATCGCTGATCGCACACTTGTCGCACTCAGGCGAGACCACACCAGAAAGGAGCGGGGTAGGGATGGGGGAGGGGTTGCGAGCGCTTGTGGCCTGTGGATGTGTTGACAATGTAGGCAATGCAACACAATGGCCAATAAACACAAAGAAAGGATTTTCAACAGCATCGAGCACGTACAACGCATAATGGTTTTTGGTCAGAGAACGCTTGGATTCGTAGATACCCTGCCACTTGGTCTCCACGTTGGACTGAGCTGATAAGCCTTGTAAGCCACTATATATATTTACAGAGTGTGTTCTAAATCAATAAGAAATATTCACAGCTAATTGTGTGTGTGTGTGAATATTTCATTAATTAGTGCGAACAACTTTATGAAAAACGATAAGGAAATTTGAAGTTGTGCAAGGTGAAGGCAAAGTGCAAAATGAGGCAGATTCTAATGAGAAAGTTGGCTTAAATTCATTGTTCAATTGCAGAGATTTAAGGAGTATTATTATTTTAATGAATGAGAGTGGGAATATATCAACATAAATTACAAGCTAAACATCTCAATTAGATAAAGATTACTTAAATACAATGTGATATTTATGACATAATTATTTTCAAAATAAATAAATAAATTAACTATGATTAAAAACTCCTCCTAATCTTTGGTATTTATACCAGACACGCATATTCCTACAACTTAGTTTGAAAAACGTTTTCACAATTTTCACGTGAACTATCTGAAACTAACAACTGTGGCTATAAGCCTTCTGCAGTTGGCCTTAAAAGTTCGCTTACCTCTAATGGCATTTCCTGGCTGCGTGTCCTGTTTAATGAGTAAAATAAAATGCGTCCAGACTGGGAGCTGAGCAGGTGATGCCGGAGCAGGAGTAGAGGTGCCAAGATCATAAACTGTGTCAAATCATTCGAGACTTGGTTGTAGTCTTAGTGTCCTATTTCTGTTTAGCTTAGCAGCTTATTAAACAGTAAGCGATAAGCGCATGTGGGAGAGGGAAGAGGGGGTAAGGATTGGATATAATGGTAGAGTTAGATAGTAGAATGCACACACAGTTCGATGGTTCCCAAGCAAGTCAAAGTAAGCCATAGCTATGGGAAGGGTGCGGGTTTCCGGTAGCATAGAGATGGAAGTTTGGCAAATTAAATGAATACCAAAAATCGCAGCATATTTGGTTAAAATTGAAATTCTAGATTTAATAGAAAAAACATCGACTTTTAATTACATTTTATTTTTAATTTAATTTAAATTTAACGTTTTTTATTATTCAAAAAGTGGAAAACTGCATTTTTAAATGGAAAGCATTTTAATTTGTAAGAAATTTATTTCGTTTATTTTGAAATAATTTGTAAAACAAAACAAAACTAAAAAAACATCTTGTTTTTCGGACTGATATTCACCTTACAATTGTCATGTTTTTATATTTGCGTGCTGGGCGTGTCACGAATGGGAGAACGGGTCACGCGTGCATCTCTAGACTGAAAAGCGGCTTGGAAATCTGGGGCCAAGGACTTTAACGTGAAGGAGCACATTTCATTGTCCTTCGGCGCGATTCTGCTGCTGCTGCTGCTGCTGCTCTTGCTTCCTATTACTTTGTGTGTGAGTGTGTGTGTGTCCTTTGTCCTTATCGAAATCCAGAGCTGTCAGTTCGCCTTCTTAAAGGCAGCTGAAGGAGCAATGAGCTGTGGGGTCGAGGCGACAATTCACGGCTGCCAGTGATCTCCCTGGAGTGTGTTCAACATACGCCAGCCTGCAATGTGTGTGTGTTTGCCTGTCTGTATGTGTGTGTGTGTGTGTGTTGAAAGCGAGTCAAACTGCTGCTGCTGGTACTGGTCCGAGCTTGGGTCTTCGTTCGGGCTTATACAACCACTCTGTGACACAAATAAAAGTAAACATGATAAAACCATTGAAACTTTTTCCATTTTCACTTTTGAGAGTGTTTGTGTTGTGTCTTTACACATACAGCACACACACACACACACACACAAGCGACACTCAAGTGCATCTGTATGGGACTTAATCTGAAGTGCAGCCGAGAGCTAAATATTTACCAATATCTCTTTGCCTGCTCCTTCATTGCCAGGCCATCCCATCCTCGTCCTCGTCCTCATCCTCGTCCTGCGCCCTGCTTCCTTGTCTGCTGACTTTTCTGACCGCCGTATGACGCTCGTCCCAGCTTCAGTCGATTGCCTATCATTGCTGTGCGGTCCGCCGAGGAACCGGCAACCTGCAGGGCCAGCTAACCCAACCACCAACAAAAAGAAATTATCCGCCTTTTTCGTCCTTTTTAATACCCAGTAAAAAAGGCATCGTTATTCAGTTGTGACTGTGAAACGCACATAATCTCTTCACGAGTAATCATTGTCTCAGGTGTAAAATACATGATATATTCAATTTAAATGTATGTCTGTATCGATGCTTAAATTTGGTATATACTCTACATATAAATGTATAAAATTTTAGGTAGTCTTCTAGTCGATCAGTTAACACTGCTAAATAATAATGAATTCAGCTGAAAGCAATTTAGATTTGACATTACCTACAAGCATTCAAATCACATCCAAATAAATTATAATAAATGGTAAACATTTTCTATAAATAAATATATGCAAATATTGCAGGGTATTTGGAAGTCACACACACAAATGCACACACTCGCAGACACACACACACACAACTAGCACATTCATATGTGACTTGATTTTGTACTTTATATTTGTGTTTTTTGTTTTTTTTTTTTGTTTTTTTTTTTACTTACTTTTGTTTGATTTTACTTTTAGCCGCCTGCCCTCGTCCGCCAACTTGTTTACACTAAACTAACAAGCAGAGCTAAAAGTTGGCAAGCTGCAGTCAAGTCTCAACCCTTTCTGCGTGCTACTGCTCCCGGCATCCTCGCATATTTCCACTGGCTGGCTTGCTCCCACAAGCTTCCATTGAAAGAGGAGCTCGTTGTGCATAAATTGTTTATGTTGCTGCTGTCCCGTTGTCCTGTCGCTGGCTCTGCTTGTTTTGTCTGTGGCTCCAGCTAGCCAAAACCAAAAGTCCAAGTCCCCCAAAAAATCCCGCACCGTAACCAGAAACCTAATAACCCAGCCACCACCGAGCCACAATTTGTAAGCCCAGAGCAGCAATAACAAAGAGGTGAACCTCGCAAATATTTGTGTCAGTCGTTGAACTTCTTTTGCCTGACCTTTGCCGACACACTACAAAATGGGAGGCAACAGCAGGTGGGGCGTGACACAGCATTGTGACAAGGGGATGGGGAAGGGGAAGGGGTGGCAGTGGCAGTGGCACCGACACGTCAGCATGCCAAGAGTTTTGCACAGTGCAGCCAACTAAATAAAGAGACTCGCAGATGTTAGTTAAAGTGTTTATCAACACTTTGAGGCATTGGCATGTGCTTGAGAAACAGTGCTGAGAAGTGCCCCACTAAGAGATACACTGTCACAGTCAAAAATAGTTTACAATTTGCATTAATTTCAATTGTGGAGCATTGAAATTTATTTCGATTACTCTGCTTATGGTCAAATCAGTTATATTTATGTCAGTTCAAGTTAGATATCTGCTTTGAGATAAAATATTCATAATTAATCTAAGAGCTCTAAAATTTTCCTTAACTTTTTGGACATTCATATTCAAATATTAAGATAAATTGGACTTATCGTTGCTTATTTGTTATTTTGATCAGCACTTAAAATCTGGGTAGATGGCGACTCCATAAAAGTTCGAGGAAACCAAGAAAATAGTAATCTACTCATTTTAGGGAGTGTTATCTGTGTAGGAATTCACTAAAAAAAAACTTTTAGCCCTCATAAAAAACAGTTGGTTTGATAAAAAAAAAAAATACATAAAATGCAGTTTCACATTGGTAAAAGGATTGTCGCCAGTAGCCATTGTTGCGTGGGCTAAGAGTTGCTTAACCTTGGCTGTAACTTGTCGACGTTATTACAAAAAACTGCTGTGTGTGTGTGTGTGTGTGTGTGCAACGTAGCAGACAAGAGGACTTAAGGTTGTTGGATGCCACAGCGTTTGCATTGTGGATGTGGTTGCCAATATGATACGCTTGACTGCCAGCTGCCAGTATCAGGCAGAATGCAACAATGAGCAGCAAGGAGCAGGTAAACACCAGGATGCCCGAGCTAAGAGTGAGTGCAGTGCAGCGGATGATGCGACGGATGTGCCAGCTAACCGGATATGAACCCAAGTTGAAGCCAATGTGTAACCAAGGCAATGGGTCTGCTCAGCCAAATCCTGACTGCAGTGTTCTGCAGTTCTCTCTGTTTCCCTCCCTCTCTCTCTCTCTCTCTCTCTCTCTTTCTCTATCTCTCTCTCTCTCTCAATGTGTCATATCACATTTATGTCGACCTGAGTTCTGTCAATTAATTCATGAAGCTTTAACGCATTTGCTGCTCCAACGAGGCGACTCATTAAAAGCAGAACGACAAGAGGAGACCATGCCCTGTTTGAGGAGAATATCTACTGCCCGTTCAGCGGAGAATATCTACTGCTCACTCCACAGATGTGGGATTTGAATTATGCATGCCGAACGCTTCAGCTTCCAATTGCCAGCTCCGTATTCCCCAAAGCTCCATTCATGTATGGGCAACATGAGGCTGCTGGTATATGTTAGCACTGTGTGTACGAGTGTGTATGTGTGTGTGTGTGTGTGTGTGTGTGCCAGTGCGTGTGTGTGTGTGTGCGAAATTCGGTACTTCAATTGTAATTCTATAAGCAGGACACAGAAAATGGCTTGTAACGATGTCTTAATTAAGGCTTGTCAAAGGACAAAGTCAGGATGAGGAGAACGGTCGGAAAGGGAAGGGAAGGGAAGGGATGTGGCATATGGTGTATCGAATATCGAAAATCTTCTACTCACCAGAGTGACTCAAGTGAGTTTTGAAACTCGTTTGTTATGCTAATGGTTGGAGTCACCCCATAATACTTGTGTGCTGCACAACAAAAGCCTATAAATATGTCGAGTCATGCGCAAAACAGTTGGCAGCAATTCCCAACAAATTCATAGAATGCATTCATATGCGATTAATTAAAGTAATTTCTTAATTCAGAGCATTACATTTCAGTTTGATTATATTCCCTTAAATGAGATGGATATGGATTTATGTATTAATTTATGAATATAAAATATAATGTTTAAATATGCAATACACAAAACTACAAATAATATTACACTAGAGAGAGACAGAAATTGAGAGAGAGAGAGAAAAGCGCTTCGATTCTTATTGTTACCACATGCCGCATTTAATTTCCGCTTGATTGTGTTTCTTGTTGCATAGGCCATGGCACGCCTCCTCCCCCCTCTTGCACCTTAGTTTAATTGCTTTGCGTATATTTTGTGATTTACGCGTTGCACTTGCCACCATAAATTAAGCGCTATACACAGCGGAGTTGTTTAGTCTGCATCGTGTGGGATGGATGTGGATGTGGTGATGGGGATGGCGTTGTTGCTGGAGGGCATGGCTGCAGCTACGTAGACAACGCCATGTCGGCAACTTCGTCCTGTGACTTTCATTTGTTCAGTTCATTTGTTGCTAGAAGTAACAGCAAACGGCAACAGCAACAGCAACAACAACAACAACAACAAAACAGACACTGAACTCATGTTTATTGCTTTTGGCTACATTGTTGTCTTTGGCTAATTGTCGATGGCAGCAGCAACAACAACAACAACTAGTATAAATTGTTCCCAGAACATCGATTTTCATTCAATGTTCCGAGATAGAAATAAAGTTGGAAAATTGTAAAGATGCGATTTGCGGTGACTGTCAAGTGCAATTGTCTGTGGCATCTGGACAACTTCATGAATGGAGGGGAATGATGTAAAATTCATATGGAATTCAATAAAATTGAATAAAATGGACAAAGGACTATTGTGCGGTTACTTTGAACTTGCTCTCAGAGAGAGAGAGAGAGAGAGAATGTATTGTGTCAAAATCTGGAAATTAATAGGAAAAGGGGGAACAACTCCCATCAGTGTAATTAATATAAAATTGTATGCGGACTGAATATCAGACAGGTAAAGGATTGTGAAGAAAATGGTGAGTTTAGTTAAATAGAATTATAACAGTTGCACTGGATATATCAAGATATATCCATGCAAAACTGCTTAATATACAGATGGGGAAAGGTAATGTGGAAATCAGATGTTCAACTGGCAGTGACACACACAAATGAAGTGAATTGTCAGTAAGCAGTAAGAATTGATTAACATTTTTCACAATTAATTAAAATTATTAACTAGCGAGCAAAACTAAATCGTATTGTAAATGATCAAAAAGATTGCAAACATAGAGGTCCGTTATCAGGGACAAGATGACAACTAACACGGAGTCCATTGGAGAGATCTCAATAATCTCAGACATTGTCTTTCCTTCACAGAATCTGAATCTGAATCCGTCAATCGACAGCCACCTAATGGCGATTATCACACACGCCTCGATCAATGACACTATTTAAATGTTGTTATTTGCCCGAGGGATGATGTCGACAAATTGATTACCCCCGAGGAGACACCTGGCCTGAGTCCCACTGCTCACATTCAACACACTCAGCTGACATTTAGGCGCTGTGCTGAAAATCCTCGCTCGCACTTCTATATAAATATATAGATAGATATATATATATATATATATATACTTTATATCAATGATATTGTATTTTGGCATACAATTTTAAATTTGACATTTATTTTGATAACATTAATTATATGCCCATTACTTTATTTTTTATATTTTTATTTATTTATTATTTTAATTATGTTTTATGAAAATAAATTTATTTTTCAGCATAACCCAAAGGTAAGATATAAAATATTTTGTGGTTTTTTGTTCTTGTATTTTTGTGCAAAGTGTAAGCGAAAAATTTAATATATTGTAGCTAATCGGAAAATTTATATTGCTGTTGCTGGTGATTATATAATTTAAATTTATCATTATGATTTGTATGCCGACATAATCCAATACATACAATATTGTTTTGGGTATACCCTATACATTTTTAGAAAGCTAATTAAATATGGAGTTCTGATATTTATTTTCAGTATTATTTGAAATATGCTCAAGAAATTTTAATATTTTTGTCAGTATCTAAATTTGTAATCATTTCAGGTAGTTCCTCGTCAGCTGTTGAATAGAGTTCTTATATATGCTTAACAAACTCATTATTTAATTATAGCAATATACAATTTTAAGAAATTGCTGTTCTTACTAAGAGCTCTGTTAAATGTGAGTCAAACTTAACCAATTCCAGTTCCTTTAATTCTGATCTGAGTTGTATGAGTCTCCACAATGGATTTCATTTTAAAAATTGTACTCCAATTTGTCTGTAAGACGTGCTTTTATTGAAGTCTATACAAACGGTATTCCCGTACCTTATTTTCAACATGATTGCACCACATATATAAATATATATATACGTGTATATATATATGTATAGCAGTGCGATGAGTTTGTGGCTAATATTTGTGGCTGACATTGAGATTCTCTGGCTGGACAGGCTTGGCCTTGGCAAGTCTTCTGCTCGCTCGTCTTTGCTTCCCTCAACTTGGCTTCAACTCACTTTATTTTCTGGCTCTGGACTCACGTGCCATTGTCGCATTTGTCAGATGAAGCAGGTACACAACACAAATACACACACACACACACACACACACACACACACATTCAGCTAAATTGTTGACAACGCGGCGTATGCGTAATGCGGTCGTGCCCTATTTTATGTTGTCCTGCCTTTGCTCCTCTCTCCTTCCTCCTCTCTGTCTTGTCATCTGTCCCGTTATTTCTGTTTTTGTTGTGTCCTACCCAACCTTAAACGCACCAAAATGCTAAATTTGTCTTGGCTTAGGCATTTCAATTGCAAATTAGCCTTCCCGCCTCCCATTTACTTTCCGCTTCTTTTTAGACTCCCACCTTCCCACCTTCCCTCTTCCCTCTTCCCCAACGCCCTCTTCTGATTTTATACTCGTGCTTTTGCCAGCCCGCATTCGACCGCATTCAAAGTGTACATTTCGTGCCTATTCCGTGGCAATTTGAATGATTTATGTTGATTGCGTATAATTGCATGTTGTGCCTGCCCAAAAAAAACACCTCACCGCCCCACCCCTCCTGCCATGTCAGGTGCGCCTCTGGCCGTAACCTTAGACATTTTGTGGCGCATTGTTGCTACTTGCGTCGCAGCTTTTATGATGCGCCATCTGTCAACAGCTTGTTGTGCTAAGACTGTGCTCCTGCCCAGGACGACACTGTTGAAATGCTTTGGTGGAAGGCGGGCAGGGAGGACGGCGGGGTTGCTTTTGGGGCTTAATACAGGGCTTGGCTAGACATTGTTGCTGTCGCTGCTGCTGCTTATCTAATTATGCGGCCAGCTCAAAAAAAGAAAAAAAAAAAAACAACACACGCATCACAAAAATGCCACAGCAATAACCCCCGCAACTGAGAGACAGGCTGTCTTTTGTGGCACGCAGTTTCATTTTTCTAACCAGGCACAAGGTTGTAAGTGGGTGGTTGTTGCTGGGTGTCGGGCGGGGGGGGGGGATTAAGCCTAATAGCGGGGCGCGCACACATTTATTTCGCTTGTAAACGAGCGCAATTTGCAATTTGAACGCGTCCATTTGGAAACGGCGACGCGACGGTGTCATTGCCTCTGATACACCCTCGCACCGAACAACAACCACCCCCCCCCCCCAACCAACCCACCACACTTATTGAATATTTATTTGCGAACGAGTTAGGGGCGTGGCATTTAACTAAAAGTTATCACGCATAAGCAGAAAGAACTCGTTTGCAGCTGACACAAGCTGAAACACACAAAAAAGTCATAAAATCCGCAGCCAAAATCGCACTTTGCTAATCAGGCATACATAAAAGAGTGTAACAAAATGGTGTTTTAATTAAAGTCACAATAGCTAGGAATGATATCTGAAATCGATAGTCAAGTATTGACAGAAAAAATCCAAAAAAGTGAATCACTCTTATTTTAAAATGGAAATAACACTTTTGTTTCCACTTATAATTTTACTGTACAATGGTACAGAAAATGGTGATTGCATTCAGAATATTTGTAATAGAATTAATAAGCGCCTCGATCAATAAATAAGTTTGGTCGTTGCGGAGCCCTGAACACAATTTTGGCCAAATAAATTGAAGTTGCAACAATGCTTCGCTTTCAACAATCACAGCCAGATTCAGCGGAGGAGCAGAAGTGAGTTACATCCAAGCTTCCACTTCTACCCTTGCTCAGCAACATTTGATTTAATATGTATATTTGAAACTAGAAGGATGGATTACACAATTTGAAGCGCAACAAAAAAAGAAAGAAGCAAATTGAGTAAATAAGTAAATCATATGCAAAAAAAGCCTTTAGCTTATATAGTAATACATATGTGTCTGCAGGAATGAGGCATCGTGACAATGTCTTGTTGGGGAAAACATACCCACGATTATAATGACTTTGATATCTTGAAGGTTGCCTGCTAATTTCGATGAATTTATAAATTATCTAAGATGGCTATATATTCGGTATCGTAGCAGTTACTAGTTACTTTGAGTTCTTTGTAATCCATTAATAACCGTTAACAAACCACTGGCTGGACACACTGTTGGCTAACGCATTAAACGCACAACACAAAAGTCGCAGATTAGAAGTGGCAGCAGAATGCAATAACGAAAAAATTGTACGTGAAGGAAAGAGAGAGAGAGAGAGAGAGAGAGAGAGAGAGAGGTATAGAAGTGAGAAACGTCAGCTAATAAAATGAACTTTATGCGCAAACGTGCGTGGACTTGAAAAACCAATGCTGGAGTAGGGACAGGGACAGGGACAGGGACAGAGGCAGGAGCGGAAGCAAAGGCAGCAGGAGCAACAGAAGCACACGTAACGAAATAATCAAACGAAAGACGGGATGAGACATGATAGTTATTGCCCAATGTACCGCTCCCTCAACCCCGGGCCACCTACAAGCCCCATCAGTGGCGTTTGTTGGTGTCGTTGTATTTGCAGCACGCTTCAGTTTCTGTTGCCTAATTATAATTTTCCAATTTCTGCCGGCGCATGCAAAATTCATGAGTGTGTGTGTGTGTGTGTGTGTGAGTGTGTGTGTGTGTGGGTAGGGAGTGCGGCAGGAGGAGTTAGAAACGAGCAGCAAGTGCTGCATTCCACACATTGTGGCAGTATCTGCTCTTGCTCCATCTTCTTCCTGCTCAGGCTTCTGCTGCTTCTGCTGCTATTTTGGCATTTTCACTTGGCGCTGATGTACACATAAAACATGACAACTTCCGAGTGCTGCGCAAGGGCAGAGTGCCAGGCCTGGGGGATGGGTGGGTAGCTAATAAGTGGGGAATGTGAACGTAAAGCGTTTTATGGCCAGAATGTGCGTTTCATTTGAGATGCCCTGCCTCAACCGCTCCCCCCCCCCCCCTACACACACACACTCGCATTCCGCTGGAGCTCATTTTGCGCTGATTCGCACAACTTCCGTTTTTGCTTTGTTGTTGCTGCTTTTCTGCAAATGTTGCAAATCTTCGTGAAAAACTTGTCGTAAAAATATTTTCATCAGCCAAAGCGAGGGGAAGTGGGAGTGTGATTGGGGGGGGGGAGGTGTGTGCCTGAGGGCCCGGTGGACTGGTAAAATGAAGCAATGAAAACGAGCAATAAAGAAATGGCACAGCGCAGCGGAAGTTGAAGCAAAGCGCACAAAATCGCGGGGCATCGCACCGGAAGCCAAAGACATCAGAGACTGCCACGGCCACGCCCATCTGCACGCTCCTCTTTGTCGTGGCGAATTTATGAAGCATAAGTTGCATAAACATTAAGATTACATAAGCGTCAGAGGCTCCGGCATATCGTCGCCAAAATCCCCCAAAATCCAGCAAGGCTTGCAACATTTTAGGTGTCGATAATTTTCGTGTACGGTCAAATAGGGGGCGATTTCCCAAACGTTCCCTGAAACGCCAACTCACTTCTCTAAAATCTCATGCATATGCATAAGCAATTCAAACAACAGACAGAGAAAGAGAGAGAGAGAGATAAATAGAAACTGTGAGTTAAACGATGGAAAAAGCATTTGCATTTTTGAAATGCGCGAGAAAACTAAGGAAAATGGAGTTTTCTTTATTTTTTTTTTGCTGTTTTCTTTTTAGGTGTCAGCTATAAACTATCGGGCAACAAGCGAATGCTTCGTATAATTCGATGAACTTTCACCATAAATAAATACAAAACACTAGAGACTGAGCAGGTCTTAAACTAGCAAAGGAGCAAGAAGAGTAAAGAATATTTTATTGAGTAGAACGAAATCAAATTAAGCCAGTTAGCAAGAGAGAAACTCGAAAAACAAGCACCGACTATATACTAAGTATAATCGGATGAGCACAAAACGGCTGCGACTCAGGAACAAAGAAAGACAAAGGAGACTAAGCAGCTGGGCAGAGACACTGTGACTCCGACAGGCAATAATCTTAAACGATTTAAGCATGGGAAGGAATAGGCTTAGAACCGGTGAGTAGGTCTACTGACCGGACACTGTGGACTAAAATGTCAGCTATACACATTGGGTATTTATTACTATAAGTGAAAAGAGCAGGAATCCTCAACTCACATCCTAGCAGAATGTGTCGCCTCATCCAGTAAAAGATGCAGCATTCTAGGGATGCATGTTATGAGTTTCAGTGATTCTGCCATTCGTGCAGGATGAGCTGTAAGCCCAGAAGGGGGCGCCGTGCAGAAACCCCCAATTTTTAATTATACCAAGTAAAATACAATAAAAATTAACAAATTAATTCACATTTATAAGTTGAATGTGAAGTTTGTAATGCGTTGAATAAGAAATCTCTGACTTCGATATAGTTATTCCCATATCTCTCTCTCTTTGCCTCTCCCCCCCCCTCTCTCTCTCTCTCCCTCTCTCTCTCTCTCCCTCCCTCTCTGTCGCTCCCTGTGACCATCTCTGTGTGTGTCAAGCACTTCAATTTATTAAAGCATCATAAATGCTGTCAGAGTTGCAACAACAACAACAACAACAACGGACAACGGACAACATCAGCTGCCTATTTTTGTGCTCCTTCTTGAATGGTCCTGGTTACAGTCAACGCACGTGCGTCTGTCCCAGCTCTCAGAACCCATCATCTCCTTCTGTGTCTTTCAGCTTTGGTCGCCTGCTCTTCGTATGACGAATGAGTTTCATATTTACGCCGGCCACGCATCCTGCTCCTTGTCAGCCAAGGCTTATCTGTTGGGAATTTTTAAGTGTAACCTGCCCACCCCCACCCCACCACTCCCCTTCCTCTATTTAACCCTCTTTCACATAGCCATCACACTGCCTGCCCCATGATGTGGCTTGTGTACATATGCTGCAGCAATAATAAAATTTAATATTTTTGCAAATTGTGTTTGTTTTTATATTTGAACTGAAATAATTGTAAATCGATTTACCACGCATTGCTAATCCCTGCCACAACGGCATTTATATATATTGTAATATTGTCTATATAGTTTTAAAGAGAACTGCACTTAGTTCAAGTTCTACTGTTTTGATATATATGCGTATCAAGTATACGTATTATAATAAGTCCTACGCTGTCCAACTTATTTCTGAGCTTGTTCTTCTTTTTGTAGAGCTTAAAGCGTAAATCTGCATCTGCCCACTAAGTACATATATATATATATAGGTATAGGTTGTTGGTACTGCTTTGCCTTAAGCAACAGATTACGCTTGACAAACTACGTCGTCCTACTTACCACTATTTTATACCTTTTGTATACAGTTGTCTATATAAGCGGCTTTATGCTATTTTTTGTTACTTCCAACTTCTCTGAAGACCTTTTGTTCTCAGCTTAAGGGCCATTAGCATATGTGAAATAAACATAATTATATATAGAAATATAAACAGAAATATAAATATAAATAGAAATTGAAATATATGTGAATTTTGTGTAGCAGACGTAGAATTTTAAACTCTAAATCACATTCTGCTGATTGCGAATTCAATTTATATTTTTCTCACGTTTTTTCAATACTTTGTCAGTGAAAACATTCAAATCAATTTGACTAAATTCATATGCTAAACTCGAAATTTGGAATCCATATTATTCGATTTATAAAGTGCACTGCTTCACAGTTCACAAACATAACATATAATAAGCTCTACCATCTCAACATTACTTACTAATTTTGAATATTATATTATAATCGATATACTTATTACAGGGTATTCGTGAAGCAATCATTTCATATGTGTGTTGTTTATTTGGTATTCGGTGTATTTGCATGCAGATTACAGCTGCAATTTCCATATGCATTTCATTTGTTCTGATGCATATCTATACTTCAAACACGATACAATTGTAGAACACACACACACACACACACACACACTCTTACTCTCACTCCCCCTATCCCCATAACCCATATTCGCATTGATATCGTTATCGAGATGCGTTTGTTGTTTGATTTTGGGTTATGCAAATATGGCAAAAAGGGCGAAAAAAAACGCATTTCTATAGCCTCGACACACGTGCTCTTGCAGCGTAATTTGCAGTCAAATATTTGCTGCAACATACTCCCGGCACTACTCACATACTAACATATCCTAACCCCCCTGCGGCCCCATCAAGCTGGGAATAACAATTGTGCCGGATACGGATTCGAGTGATGGTGGCAATTAATTTGCACAAACCACTTAGTAATTAAAATGAAATGTAAATTATATAACCAAGCTAACAACAGAGGGGTAGCACACAACAAGGTGATTAAGGAGTGTGTGTGTGTGTGTGGGGGGGGGGTGTAAGGGTTGTAGGCTAGAAGGTTAAAGTAAGCAGCAGCTGCAGCAAGTGGCCGCAAACAGAGACACCCTGGCTTATCCTTAAACTGACACAATTTTTGGGCTACACACAAGCCTGACTGAGTGTGTGTAAACTGGGGTTGTGTTGGGAATTGAGTGAGCTGGTAGGGTGCTGTCTGTTTGGGGGGTTTGGCAGGGGAAGAGGTTTGTTTTTGAAAGCATTTGGCTGCATTCTGCAAATGTATCTCGAACTTCGCACACTTGACTGCCATTCAATTTGCATAGGAAATTAGTTTGTTCGCTTTGAATTGAAGTTGGCCCCGCGGGTGCAAACAAGGCCAACTCAAACACACACACAGAGAGAGAGAGAGAGAGAGAGAGAGAGAGAGAGATACAGAAACCGACATGTGTGCTGCATTTGTGTGTGCTCCATTTATGTTTTTTGTTGCTGGTCTTTGAAAGTGGCAAATCTACCGTGTTCACTTGCAACAGCTGAACAAGTAAATGGGTGTGTGTTGACGGGGATGAGGGAGAGAGGGAGAGTGGTAGAGAGGGTGAGGGTGCCCTTACGGACAGCAGCAGCCAGCCTGATGGTGTGGTGTGTGCTTGCAAGTTTTTTGCTTGCCCAGGCGAATCGCGCGTAGCGTTTTCTGCATGCTGTGCATTACACTTGGTTAGTCCCACACGGAACAGCGATGGGTGAAGGGATGGGGAAGAGAGGGGAAGTGTTGAAAATTGGGGTGCAGTGCCCCACCATGGGCTGCTGTCCTATTATTATAACTGAGGCTGATTAACGAGTCGGAAAAGCCGGCAACTTAAATAGATCCCGTTCAAGTGCAGCCGCCACAAAGCCAGTGGCTACGATAGACTTTTCGATACTTATCGAGCGATAACTCAGCAAACTGTGAGCTCTACTTAACTCGTACACATGACTTAAATCATAGCATTTCTCATTTATAATCGCTTACATTTTACAGTACGCAAATAATCTTTTATTTAAGTGCTGGTACATAAGGCATTTTGTGATTTAATATGATAATAAATTAATCGGTATTCATATCGACTTGGTGAAAAGCATCACAAAGTGATGATTTTTTAATTAAGTTAAGTGACTATTTTAAAAAATGATTTTATTGTGATTAATGTCTGCTTCACTTTTTACTTTTATAGTAAAATATATTTTTATATATTAAATCTATTTTTCATAGTATATTGCTATCGATAACTTATTATTTAATGAAAAGTCCAAATTTGGTAGCGAATATAACTGTTGATAACAGGAATCGCAATCACTTTGATCCTACTCCTTGTTGGTGCGATGCCATTGTGCGTTGAGAGCTTTTTTTTTTTGTTTGCATGAGTGTGTGTGCAGCACACATGACAGATGTGTGAAAGACCAGCACACACACACACACACACAGACACACACACATATACATATATTTGACCAAAAGTGGAAAGTCATCATTATTTAGAGTGAAGAGCCAAGTTCAGCTGTTGTTGCGTGCAAGTGAACCTAAAACACGATGGCTAACAATTGGGGGGGGGTAGGGTTGGGGTGCCGTACATATAAGGAATGAATGCGGTTGTAGAGAGGGGGGTGGGGAGGGAGGGGGACTGTAGGAATAGTGTTATTTGGATCGCCTGCTGTTTGTCGCTGTTGGTTTGCTGCAACGCCAACAGCGTTGAAATGAAAGTGGAAATTGTAGTGTGATTTTCATTTGGTGCACACTCAGCGCACTCGGGGCGGGTCCCATTGTTCGCGATCCTTCAACTTGTTTCGGTGGGTTTTTGGGGGATTCAAGGCGTTTGCTTTATATGCGTTATTGCCTTTGTGACAGGCTGCGATATTTGCACAGCATGAGTCGGTCTGCACTCGAGTGTACAGTCGAGCAGTAGTCATGCAATAATCAACACTCGTATTCCATCCATGTGCACTCCAAGGAAGGCTTTGTTTGCTTCTCGTCGTCTCTATTTGTATTCAAAATCGCATGATGTGCTTTAAGCAGTTGCTTTTAGTATTTAATCCAAAAATCTACTCAAAATGCTTAACGTTGATTTTCGATGTTAGGCGTTTCCCTCCAATTGACATATTTAAAACGAGCTTTGTTATCAGCTTATCATAATAATTATAATCCATAATATAATATAATTTGTACTAAGTGTTTATATTTAATGGAATTGAAGTATGCTTTTCATTGAAATACTTCAGCACTGTTAGAAAAATTATACTTTTTACATAATTATATATTAGTATTTTATTATTAAAAGATACTGTGTATTCCAAATTCCAACTAAATCAAGTATTCCTTCAAAGTGTATTGTTTTATTTAAATATTCTCGCAGCGAGTTTATTAGCCAGCTCTGATCAAGCGGAACTGACTTAAGGCAAAGTTTTCGTAAGAACTTTCGTGGGTTTTGGGGGGTGGGGGGGGTTGTGGGGGGAATCCACAAAAAGCACTAGTTGTAAGTTATTTTTCGGCTTATACGAGTTCTTCTTATATTTTGTGTTGTGGGTGGCAAGGTAGGCTAAATACTAAAATACATTTTGTTGCAAGACTTTTAGGCGCGCTTAATGCAGTTGAAAATACTTGTTGTTTGTTCTTAGCTTGTTCTTGTTCTGTTTCTAGTTGTGTTGCTGCTTCTAAATAAACGTTGTTGTTGCTGTTGAAGAAGCACTCGCCTCGCATCGCATCGCCTCGCCTCGCCACGACATCCACTAAAAATATTTATGAAGATGCCGGGTAAAGTTTTGGGTGGCAAGCAACACGAAAACTTGTCGAAACAGTCTGCGGGGCAATGTCAAGCAGCACCTTGTCCTCTTTACCCTAACTAACCCCAGCAGCAACTGCTTTACATACCCCTAAGTTGCTGTTATTTTTATTGTTGTTTTTGGTTTTGGCAAAACTTTGGACATGTGTATTAGTTGTGCGCACACCACTTGGCGTATGAGCAATGCTGGGCAGCAATATTCGAAATTTATGCACACAAGTTGCAGGTCAACTGAGAAACAAGCACATAAATCAATTCATCGACTAACAGTCAAACATGCCGACAAACCACCACCCCTCCGCCACAACTATTGCACTCTGCGTGTGGGTGTGCATGTGTGTGTGTGTGTGTGTGTGTCTGTGTGTGTGTTGCTTTGTCAGTGTTTATTTGTGAGCAGATTTGTCACACAGCTCGGGGGCGCAATTATTGAAATTCCTATTCGCAGCAAACAAAATGAACAACAATCACAAACAACAAAAATGCCGGCGAGAACTTAATAAAACTTTTTTATATGTGGTCCAAGTGGGGTTTCAGGTCAACGAGTTGTTCTGCAATAATCCTTTTAGGTTATTAGCAATGAATTCAATTTGAACGAAGCCAAAATGCTCTATCCTTATGCTTAACTAAACTAGAAAACTGAACTAATCAGTAAGCAAATCATGTTCATAATATATATATGTATATATAAATTTTTTCATTGTTTATAATTTATAAAATATACAAATAATTACGTATGCGAAGCTTAATTCATGTGTAATTATTGCTAACTATTTGTTTGAGGTTTTCATTGAGCAGCAATATATATATATATATATGTTTATGTTTAATTAGGATTAGTGTGAAGAAGAAGAAATATAAAAATAAAACAAAACTATTTGTTTAATTTAAATTTTTTTAAATTTTTTTTTCCTTATTTAAAGTGCTTTAAATTACTTTGAATTTGAATATTAAAGACAAGTCTTAAATTGTACCAAGATAATCTCGCCTTTATTACCTCTATCGATAAAATGTATGTATGAATTGTATATAATTATATACGATATATATGCTATCCCACAAATATACAACCACAATTAAAATATATGACTGCAAAGAGCATTCTAATTTCGCATTAATTAAGTTAAATTTTTTTGTCAGCACTTTTTGGCGCTGTTTTATTGTCGCTTTGTAAAATGTTTTTAACCTCTTCTTGTACATTGGCCAACAGCGAAATTCTATTGTTTAAAAATATCTTTTTGGGTTATGTCAAAAACTTATAAAACGTTTAATAAAAAATTTAATTATAATTTTCTCTTTGATTTGAGTTTTATTTGTTTGTATTTTGCATTTTTTCGCATACAAATATTTGTAGTTGAATTCATGTTTTGGCTTTTCTCTCTTTACGGAGAGAGAGTGAGAGAGAGAGGGGGGGGGAGTAGCATGCAACAACCATTGCCATGACTATGGCATTCCAGATGGCTTATCCGAGGCTCCTCTGCCATCAAAGTGCAACTCGAGACTGCTGGCAGAGGAACTTGATTTGACGCAACATTGCCACGACACAACTGCTTGCATCCTTCTGTTTTCCCAGCGAGAATGTGGCAGGTGTTGAATGCAATCAATTTGCTGTTGTAACTGAGCCGCATCTGAAACTCGTCCAACGCGATGAACTTCATTTCCTAGACCACAGGAATGGATGGAGCAGTCGTGGACTGGTGGGGCTGAAGTCCGCCTTGCCAAATTAGCAGATATTACGCACCACATCGAGGTAGCTAATTGGATTTATTGGCACTCTTCAAAAGAACGCGGTGTTACATCTCCTGTTTACAGAACATTTAAAGGATGCACTCTCAGATTTGGGGGCAGCAAATGCAGTGCCTTACAAAGATGAGTCCAATAATAAGTATGCTCAAAAGCAGTTTCGGATGGTGGCGATGATGCTGCAGCAACTTTGAACGATGCAGTGCAGCAATCTGTGTCACATTTCCCATTAGCACAGCCTGCAGATCCGCCAAATTGCATCTGCACCACCTAATACCACCGTAAAATTGCTGGAAATTGTTTTCAACAAAACTGGCAATCAACGAGCACATTTATTTTCTTTTCCATTTAAAAGATACAATCGGATTATTGTTATATTCGGTAAGATTGGACCATTGCACCTAATAGCTAAACTAGAAGCGATCGGTGGATGAGTTCTTGGATGAGCAATCAAGAAGTAGTCTTTCGGCTGGTTGCTGAGCAGGGTATTGCCCAACCGAGCACTGCGCACTTTTGGTCCATTGTTTTGAGCTGTGTCATCATTATCATCAGCGGTTGGTTAGTCAGGCTCCCACTCTGGAAGTCTACCGCTATCGCCGCCTCAGGCTCTGCCTGTGGTGGCTGCGGCTGTGTCGGCAGCTGCAACTATAAATTAAACTAAAGCTGAAACTGAAAATGAAAATGAAACTGGGCCCAGCATATTTTGCTCAATTAAAATTTAATTGCATGTGCTAACGAGTTGGCAGCGCTATTTGCAGCCAGCTGCATGTTGCATTTTTCATGCTGCCTACCGGCTCGTTGCATGCCCCTCTGCCTTCCATTTTAATGACAATTTATCGCCCGTCATCATATGTTTGTGACTTTGTCTAACGCCTTCACCTTCTTACCAACGACTGCTACCACGCCGACCATTTGCCCAACTGCTGCTGCTGCTGCTGCTGCTGCTGCTGCTGCTGCACCTGCATACGAAGCGTATGCGCAATAAATAAATCAACCATAATTAAAAGCGTTACCTGCTAAAGTTAGCAACGCTCCAACGTATAGGATCTAACTATGCCACCTATCTCATCCCATCGCATCCCATCCCATCGCATCCCATCCCATCACACATCCATCCCCAGCAGAGAGCTTCTCCGCGATTCCTCTTCCACTTCTATTGTCGTGCTCGCCTGCCTGCCTGGCTTTGTTCATCTGAAGCCTTGGCGCAAAACTCGTAGCTATAAATTACATTGTGTTCCAGGAATTTGCGAGCGAAACAATATGAGCAACTAAAAAATGGAATAAATTCATATTTCTGTCTGGCTTGGCAGCGAATCTATGCAAAAGATAACGCTGCCAAAGCCCAAAAAACCAGTAGAAGAAGAACAAAAAAAAGAAATATGAAAAAATAAAGAGAGAAAAAGGAAAACATCAACAGAGAAAAATGGGAAACTAAAAAAAAACAAAGCACCAAAAGGCCAAACGCGTTCCATAAATTGCACAATGGAATGGTGACCAGAGGGGGACAAGTGAAAGACAAGATGATTGTGTTCCAACAGATAGCCGTGGTGTTGAGAGTAAGCGAGAGAAATGCATAGACATAAATGGAGAGAGACAAATGGAGAGAGCGAGACAGAGACGGAATGAGAGAAGAAAACACGGGAAACAATTAAAGGCATGTCTTTAAATTACAAAAAATAAAAACCCAACGAGACAGATGCCCAAAGGGCATTTGGACTCCAAGCACTCAGTTGTACCATCGATAAAAGATGCCAAGATGCTGCCGGTGCCGATGAGTCCCCCACTGCATTAACGGCTTATTTGTGCACGGAAAGATAATTGAATGCCATGTTTGAAACACTATTGCCTTGCATCTTTTTAATTTGTTTTGTGCGACTTAAAAGTCAAGCGAAACAAACTTTAAATGAACATCAAAAGTCACAGTCAGAGGGTAATTCGCAAAATTTATTGCAAAAGTGTTTTTTTTTTTCTCTTTTTAACAGTATTTTGTGCTGTTTTAAATAAATAATTAAATGTGCGCAAAAACTTATATTCCATTTCGATGCAACTGGCCTAAAAGAGAATTTATTTATTTTATATATTACTGTTATTCGAAGCGAGACATTTTTTTTTATTAGATTTGTAGGGGATGTTATAATTTTGAGGCATTTAGGGAGACATCTGTTACCCCATTAAGAATATATATATATATTCCTGACTCGATAACCCATTCCGATTGTGTGCCTGTTCTCATTCTGTAACTTGTAGTCCCTCAGATTTAAAGCTATCTAGTTGAAAATGAATACTTATTTATCTCTTTAAATCAACTCTTTATATGCTGCCGAAACGAACTAAATTAATGAAAATATTCTGTTCCCAGAAATAAAATTGAGAACAGACAACATGAATAATTAAATATTGAATCTGAATCAAGTAGCATTAAAATCGCATTTAGAAATTAATTACTTTATTCGATTAATTAATTTGTTGCTTGATTTTTAGACGCAATCAATGTAATCGAATTTCCAAGAATTGCTAACGATATTCTTCACAAGCTATTTGAAGGAGTTGCTAGGCAACATCACTGATGAAGCTAACAAGAAGCTGCAATAAACTTCTGTTAACGTTGAACGTTGTCAGAATGTTGCACGCTTTGAGGCAGCGCTCTTCAAATGCATCTAACAGAAAACACTTTTGCCACACAGACCGTTAAATATACCCAAGTACCGTCATTATGTTGGCAGGTCCAACACCGCCCACGTCTGCTTAAGCAGTTCGCCTGTCAGCACACTCACACCACAGTCAGACGAATTTGTGTGTGTGTGTGTGTGTGCCACACACAGTGCAACAGTACTTCGGCCACAGCACGTACTTGTTGTAGTTGAACTTCAGCTTCTTAAAGGTCGAATTAAAGTAGGTTGGGAGTGGGGGGGGGGGGTTGCAGGAATGAGGAATGTCGGTCTACCACTCAGTTAGCCATTTCACAGCCAGCTTAGTTTTTTTTGCTGCACACATCACTCCCCGTTCGAATACCGCCCACAATTTCATCAGACATCATCTTCGACTTGGTCTTTGGCCTTAAGTGCTTCGCTGCTCCTGATTGACGTGATATGATGACAGGCAGCTGCCTTTTCGCTGGAATGCCTGCCAACAACAATAGCTTCAATTTAGTTCTCGAAAACCAATTTGTAAGTTTCCAAATGTATGTCTTAAAATGAAAAGTGGCTGTTCTCTGCACAAGTTGAACACTTGTATAAGCAAAAATAAACAAGCATCATTTTTTCAGTTTTAGAATTAACCATCGTTACTATCGGTTAGCCTAATAGCACAGCCATAAGCCATAACTGGAATTTCAAAATTCATTTTCAGATAAATTTCATATTTCATTTATGCCAAATTAAGGAAAATTTTATTATGTTGATTTTTGAAAATCCAGCAAAATTAATCAAGCGGCAAATGGAATCTCCTACAACCAAAATTTGCGCTGTCAGTTTGATATAGTGCCACAAATACAATATACATTTGCCACACATAAATCACATCTCTTTTAGGTGGCAGCTGCTATGTATCTGATGTATCTGATGGATGCATTTGTATCTGTGGCCATTGCAAAGATGTTTGTTTGACTTTGGCAATGGCGATCAAAGCATAAACCACAGTTGTTGCAATTTGTTGCCGTTGATTAAACATAATTTATGTTGCTCCAAGTAGTGACCATTAGCGCTACAGTTGCCCAGTTACCGATGCCGGTTGGTTGGCCAAACTGCCAATTACGCCAGTCCCTTCAGCCGCCAGCTGCATGATAAATGCGTCGCATTAGCGAGTCATCCGCACCAAACAATAAACCACCCAACAGACTCACACTGCAAATACAAAGCGTAGGGGGGACGGGTGGGGAAGGGGAGGGTTGGGGAGGGTGTTGTTGGAGAACTGGCCGAGGGAATTAACTTTCAAGTCCTGTAGATGAGCTGAGCTGATCGGATGTTTGGTTAATTTCGCTGCGGGAATTTGAAATCATCTTTAAATTAGGGTCATGCAAACTCAATAAACCAAATTCGACAGTGAGCTCTGGGGAGGGGGGGGGACCTGAAACCGACTGCTTGGGGAATGCACTGTGTGTGTGTTTCGTATTTGTGTGTGTGTGTGGTAGCAACAACTCAATTAGTGGCACACACACTAACACATAGAATGAGATATATACATATATATATATATATATATACATACAGAAAATGCGCAACACACATTTGCCACAATTTGGCAAACAAATCACGTAGGAGCTGCTGTTGCCTCTCCTTGCTGGCATCACTGCTCCTCATCCCCTCATCCTCTCTGCGTCGACTTTGCTTTTGTTATTTCATTTTTGCTGATTTCTGCCCTCGTTCAAGTCCCTCTCTCTTTTTCCTCCTGTGTCCCCTTCTCTCTCTCTCTCTCTCTCTCTCTTTATCACAAACTCTCTAAGGTTCTTCCAACGAATGCACAAAATAACTGAATTTATCGTGTTAGTTGTAAGCCCCTCAGCAGACCCATCCCCTGGACCATCACATCACCTTCATTATTCCCGCACAGGAATTACGTGTAATAAACTAGTTGTACACAAATTAAGGCACAAAGATACCATATCAAATACAGAATAAATTAAATGTTAAGAAATCTCATTTTAAAAATAAAATATTAGTATTGATAGTAAATTCATATGCATATGAATATATATGAAGGGCTTACCTATATATACCTATATATTTATCTACCACAGGCAATAATTTCAAATTTCTATAGGATTTACCACACTTACAGATAATTAAAAAGAATGTTTTTGGCACGTTTTTCTGCAAACATGTTTATTTTAATGAAATTAGCTACGGAAATTCGCATCAGCAAATTAATTGGTGGTATATTCAAATAGCTTGATACAATAATGAGTAATATTGCATTTAAATTAATTTATGTTTAGTACTAAAAGTAAAGTAAATTAATTATATATTTTACGATGTTCCAGAGTCAGATGGCTGTTGCTCTTGCTGTTGCCGGCAAATTGTTGCAGTGACAAAAATGCCCCATCAGTGGGCAGCCATTATTTCAAACTATATACACCAACAAGCAGCAGATGGAGGCCGCAGCACTTGGCAAGAGCAGGAGTAGCAGCAGAAGTTTGAGTAGTTTGAGTAGTTGATGGCAGCGATACTGGAGGCGTCGCTACTTTTGGCTTTCTGGTTGCGATGTCGTTCTCGTTGTCGCTTATGCAGCTCAAATATTTTTGCAACAATTTTGCTCGTTTCCTGGGTAAATTTACTTTTAGTTATGCGGCCATTTTCAACAAGGGGAAACTGACAACAAACTGCCGCCAGGCGAATAGCCAGTTGTCCTGCATTGGACACAGCCATACACACAACTAGAAGGGGAGGAGGAGCAGATGCTGGTGGTGATGCTGATGCTAGACGCTGATGAAAATAAAATGGTACGAGGGGACACAAAGCAACGAGGGCAACAAGGGGAGGGAGGAAATATAATTGATTAACTGGATGAGAGGAACTGCCACTCAGAGCATAATTAAAAGCACATTTATTTCAATTTTCCACGCTAAAGTGGCCATCGAGCCACTCAACCACACAACCACTCATACATCCAGACAGCCACGCAGCCATCCAGCCATCCATTCAGCCAGCCAGGCATCCAGGCATCCAGTCAGCCAGGCTTCCGACTTGATACTCAGGACACTACCGTCATGACAACAAATTAAATTCGATTGGCAATCTGAAACTGCTCGAACAGGCATCAGGCAATTGATGAATCGATAAAAAACATTTAAGAGTTGCCGTGCATTGAGTACACTTTCTATCTGCTATATAATTAGCCAATGCAATTTGATGAATCAAAAAATTAATCAAATTTAAATGAAAGAAAAACAGTTTACCATGCCAAATTTCAGTTACATTTGTCGTATGCCAGCCATACAATATAGTGAATTGATGTGAATCAGCTATAAAAAAAAAAAATATTATCAATAAATAAATTATTGTTGTCAATTGATACCATAACAGTAATATCTAATTCTCTAAAATCATTTTGTCAATTAAGCTGAAACTAAAAATGGAATTATTCTATATAATATATATATGCTCAAAAAAAACATTTTAATATCTATAAGAATAAGTAAGAAATTTGAAATGTCCATATGAAAGATCTTTGATAAAGATGGATATTGTAAAACGATTTATAGGGATAGACAAATTAATATATTCATTTTAAATTTAAAATTAGTTAACATATATAAATAATTGAATTAGGTAACAAAAAAATTCCGGGGTATTAAAATGTAAAATGGTCCGACATTTATTGCAAGAATTGGGTACACACAGAAATCGTTAAACCCAAGTAGTAAGTAATAAGATAATTAAAAAGTAAAGAAAGTGGACAAAACGAGTACAAGAGAAATGACGGCAAATTTCTAGACAATATATGAATATATATAGGAATCCAAAAGAAACCAGACAATTATACAAACATCCATATTTAGTCATGCTAAAAAGGCATAAAAGCATTGTTTAAACTACTTGGTAAGAATAATATAGACTGGCTTAACTATATAGAATGTGTTACGACCATAACAACAAAATTATATAAATTGGTAGAGCCTAAATATTAAGTAAATATTACTTTGATAAATAATTTAGAGCACGTTTGCATTAAAATGTTTTTGTGTTTACTTCGTTTACTTATCAAAACTTTCTTGATGTTAACTGAATTTCGTTGGAAATGCAATCTAGCAACGACTAATGTAACCATTATATTCCCTATTCCTTCGTCTTTCCCCTACCCCTACCCCTGTCCCTACTCAACTTGTTAAGCTTTACAATTTGCTCATAAATAGGTTCAATTATGGCTAGCAAATTGTTAAACAACATTTTCATAATTATCAGCCAACAGTCAAGCAGCCATTGAGTGCAGGCCACAAGTCGGGTCTCAGACTCTAAGGCAGACACCATAGCTATACTATAGCCAACATCCCTCGCCCCCCTTCAACACACACACATAGCTACACACAATCGAGTTCTTTCGCAGCGTTGGCAACCCTAATTGAAAGATGTAAAACGTTAGCTCACTTCTTGGGATGGTTCACAGGGGTGGTATGTGGTGGAGTCGTTGGGGGCGTGGGTGGGCTGATAATAAGCACAAACTGTGGAGCTGCCCTGAAAGTCGAGTACCGTGTGAAGTTGTCGTCGATGTAATTGTATTAAAAGCAACTAAGTAGAAGAGCAAGCCAGAATATGTCACGGCCAGCTACCCTTTGTGCTAAAAGAAAGTTCTTAATTTAATTTATGAGATAGTTTTTTAGAAAAAAATTCTAAAAAAGTGTATTTTATCAAAGAGAGAGTTAATAAATAAGTTTTCGATCTATCGTTCTTTGTCGACAATCTACGATCAGAAAACATGATTTGTTTGATCACTCTGTTAATGTATTATAATTATTATTGATGCTATGAACCAAGCTAGATAATATTTTAATATTTGGGGTTGTACGGAATCTTAAAAGAAATAAAAATTATACAATTATTACGCTTCCATTTCTGCCGAATAATTGCCAGGGCAACAATTTAATCATTAGTTTATTAGTTATATTAATAAAGTCGTTTTATTTTTTTAAAACGAAAACACAGCCGATTTATTTCTTATATGGAATCTATATGGTATATGGCCCAACTATGCTGATGACCTTTGCCCAGGTGTTCGTAACTACTGATCTTCTGCAGATCCTGTAACTGGCTACACACACAAATTTATAATATTTGTATAGGTTAATTAACTTTTATATATTATATAATATAGACACAGGTTTGATGCAGACAGTGAAAATAATACTGTACAAAATTATAGTGGGTTGCCTTGTATAAATCGTAGTCTGCCTTAATGTGATACAAACTTAACTATACAGTTAGGTATCTCTGTCCACTGCAAGGATATTCAAACTGTAGTTTGCTGCAAAGGGACAAAGAGATGCAGAGATGCAGAGATGCGGGTTGATGGTTGTTTGGCTGCCTGACTGGTTGCCAGTGTGCTTTTTGTCAACCATTGTGCGAGCCAGCAGCAGCAGCAGCAGCAGCAGCATCACCACCAGCAGCAGCAGCAGCAGCAGCAGCAACAGCAACATCAGCAACAGTAACACCAGCAGCAACAACAGCAGCAACAACACCAGCAACAACACAATTTCTCATATTTTTTACTTTACTGTTATTATGTTAGTTTGCAGTTGTTGTTGCTGGTGTTGCACGCCGGTTAATAGAAAAGTCTGCAGGCAACGAAGTCTCCACAAGTTTTGGGCTCTGCGCTGTTCGTCCCCCCCCCCCTCCGTCCTGCCCTACCCCTCTGCTCGTAGCAGTCGCTTATTTATTTTGTTATTGCTGTTGTTGTGCTTATTATTTTGTTCGCAATGAGCATATTTTTTCATAATTTAGTTTGTCGTCGCACAGTTTTCAAGCTGCTGCAAACCGTCTGTCGCAAGACACGCCTACAATTTGCCGTTGTCCGCTCCTGTTACTCCGGCTGCTCCCTCGCCACACGCTTTTAAGTTAAGTTCATTTTCTTCATGCATTTTATTTCCTAAAGTTTTTCGCTTTTTGGACGCTGTTGTTGTTTTCATTCCATTATCTGTTTAAATTTTTTCTTGCATTCCTTGTGGCGCAGCGTGAAATAAAATTAGGTCAATGCGTCAAGTAAAAATGCCAAATATAAGATGACAACTGCAATGTTTGACAACAATACAATTTGTGGCAACAGCAACGCAAAAAAAAGTGCAAATGAGAAATACTTTGAATTCTCGCTCACACTTTTCTCTGCTCATCACACTTTCTCGCTTCAATCCTTCGCCAAAACAAATTAAATTTGAAAGCTGAGAAAAGAATTAACAGAAAATGCAGAACGAAGCTTTTCCAAGTGTCGAACACAATAAAATAGCTGACAATGAAGGACGTTGCCTAGTTTCGATTTAATTAGCTAATTAGTTTTAAGTTGTATAGTTAAATATAATTAACTAATTTAAGTATTTCTTCATTTGCTTTTCATGATAAAGTATGAGCAAAACCATTTCCCAATATTTAAAATGTTTAAAAACAAGAATTAACACAAAACAAGATATAAAATGCAATACTATTTAAATTTTTGAGAGGAAAAAAACATATCCAGAAAAAACCGCCAACGGTCATAAAGTTTGTGTTGTTTATAATTTGAAACCAGTTCGGTAAGTTGATTAAAATTTTTTAATGAATTATGTATAGTTGTCCATAAGCAGAACATAATTACAAATGGTAGTACCCCAAAACAACTACCAAACAATAATCCGCTGAGAGCTAAAAACTAAACAGAAGTAGCAGTTGCAATTGCATTTGCGCTACACGGATAAATGGCCAACTAAATCATAATTATGACAGCAACTGTTGCAGTCAGCAGCAGCAACCTATTTAAAATTAAAATAATTGCCACAATTTATTGGCCGTCGTGTATCAAAAGCATTCAAAAAGTTTGCTAATTCAACAAAAAAATATAAAATAAAATAAACAAATGAAAGGGAATAAATGTAAAAAAAAATAAATAAATAAACAAACATAAATTTTAATGTACAAAAATAAAAACGATAAATCCCAAATGGGTTGTTAATTGAATTTTACGCTTTAATAAGTCCGCATTGGAGCCCAATGCAAGTAGAGTACAAATGTAGATTTAATCGGATTGTATTTTATGCTTAAACATATTGGAAATGCATTTAGAAATTCAGATTCAAAAAAGAATTTCATTAATTTCGAGTATTTTGCAAATTTAAAAAAATTTTTTTTTTTATTTTTAAGCTGGAACGTATAAATATACCCGAAATCACAGGCGTAAATAAAAAATAAAAGTTTGAAGTTGCCAACCGTAACCTTAATTAAGATTAATTAAAGGAGTAGCAACCGCAACCGATTTTATTACAAAATCTCGTAACGTAAGCAAAATATATATGTTTGTAAATATAAATATATATATAACTAAAGCTCAATTTCAATTGAGAAACTTGCGGCTTAGCAGAAGTCATCTGGAAATGCACTTTTCATTAGGCCTATTAGATGAAAAGGAGTTATGTAAAATGCTGACAAAATGATTTTGCCTGCTTGAATAAAGTGCGAATCAATATTACTTAAATATGCAAGGCAACTAACAATTTAATTAGTTTAATGAAAAATGTTTTTAAAGTGAATTTTGTGGTTTGTGCAGAGCTCTTAAACTGATATGCGAAACTGGATCGGGTTGCGGTCAGGATCAAGCTTGAATACGGTGAGGCGGGTTGGCTGTGACACGCTGTCAGCCACTTAATTAACATTAAGCCTTTTGTTGGCTAGCCTCCTGAAGCGGTCGCCCCTTCCGCCACCCTCCGCAGCCTTATTCAGTGAATAGCAGAAATTGTTTTCATTACATTGACGAAAGGCAAAAGTTGTGGTAGATGGAGTTGGGGGATGGATCGTTGAGTGGCTGATGCGACGCTCGCTAATACCACGCCCATTACTAAAGGCAAATGCCTAACAAACACACACACACACACACACCCACACAACCAGACAAGCTGCGACGCAGTGCTTGGCAAATTTGCATTGCTGACGCAAAGAAGCAGAAAGCGAGGGCTGAAGCGTTGGCGTATGTGACCACAGCTAGAGCGAGGGGGAGAGGGAGAGGGAGGATTTAAGTGACATAGGGAGGCACAGTGTGGTCGCTTGGGCGTGGTCCGAACAGTTTCGCAACGCGGCCATAAACAAAAACTCATTAACCCAATTTCAATATTAAACGCAATGAAAGCGCAGCCAAGCCAAAGGCAAACTGACAGCTACACACAGCTCCAAACACACACACACACACACACACACATACAGTATGGATATAGGAGGGATGGGAGGGGGGGCAAGGGTGGGCATGGTTAAGCTGCTACACGGCTGCCAGCTGATGCCACTCTGACAATAATCACTCAAAGTGACAGTCATTAATTTTCATTATATTTCCAGCGGATTATTTGTCAAAATTTACCCATTTTTCTGATAACAGAATTTACACGCAACAAAAGATAAAAATGGATGTTGAAAAAGCAGCAGCAGCAAATGCGATGCTAATTTAATACAAAAACTAAACTAATGATGTCAAAGAGCAGACACACACACACGCACACTCCCAAACATCAATGGGATATAATGGACTGCATATTACAGCTTTTCCATAGAATGTTATTTGATCAAATTATTTTTAATTTAAAAAAAAAAGCAGTCCATTTCAAGTAATTTTTTGTTTAATGTCCCTAATTTCATTTACCATATTTGCTGATATTGTTTGCTAAACAAGATTCCTGAATCTGTTGGGAGATCCTTCCTCTTTTTTTATATATATTTATTTTTAGCTTTGTCCACCTGCTTATCCCTGAGACAATTAATCATTGTCCTTGAGAAAGAGTGGCTATGAAATTGGAGATGCTCATTAATTAAATGCTCAAGTGCTGGTTCTTATTCGCATCACTGCAGACTCTTTGGATAAGTATTGCAGGCTGAGTTGGTGAAATTGATGTTGGCTCTTTTTGGAGTCTGGGTCGCAATTTGTTTAATGGTGTTTTCCTTGGGCCTTTCGAGCTTTCGCTTAAGCACACCTAAAAGCCGCAACCAAACTTTTCCAATAACTGCAAATGCAATGCATTAAGCCAAACACCAACAGACGCACACATACACACACTCACACACACACACACAAATGCAGTGAGAGCAATCGGTTGCAAAGCTAATACCCACTTGGCCAAAGGCACAACGCATACACACACACACACACACACACACACATACATACACACACACACACACACACATATACACACCTCATCCCCTTGGGCGTGACCTGGCAACGCATCTGTCGCAAAACTGACATTAAATTCACATTACAAAATTGGTTGGCTGCATTTGGCGTATCAGTTTTTGAGCTAAATAATGCTGGGCTGCATTGAGTTGCAAAGGGGTGTTGGCAAGGGTTAAGGGGTAAATGGTGAGTGTAAGGTTGATGTTGGTGGTGAGAGGAAGGAAAAGTGGAAAATAGAATGGGTGCAGCAACAGCAGCCGCAGCAGCAGCAGCAGCAGCATCAGCCAAAAGCCATCGATGCGCTCACCTACCGAAAAGTTTGTTTTAATGGACAAAGTTGCAGACGACGCTCGACGGGATTGTGGGCTCTCCAATGCTGAAATGTTGTGTCACCCAAAAAGGGAGTAGGGGGTGGGTTGTGCATGCGGCGAGTGTTGCAGGTAAGTTGCAACTACAGCTGCGGCTGTTCGCCAAGTTTTAAGCTGTGGGGCACTAACAGCAGCCGCAGCCACAATCGCAGCAGCGATGCCTTTAAACTTTAGTCACAACAAATTAAATTACAAGACGAGTGTATGACGAGGATCCGTCCTGAAGCTGATGCTGATTTTGATGCTGATGCTGACGCTGATGTGGATGCCAATGGCGGCGCTGTCGTCGATTGTGGCAACAAACATAATACATATAGTTGCATCTCAACGGTATCCATTTCGCTCGTACTCGCATTCGTTTTAAGCGATTTTCATGCTCGTTAAATTTGGCTGCGCCGATGGGCGACAACGTGACGTATGCGTAATCCGATATCGACAACTTGGCAAAACTTTTGCCAACCTCATAACAAGCACACAACACACAACACACACCCACACACACACACACACACACACACATTTTTGCAACAAGATGCAGCAGTCTCCGCGATGGGGTTGGGCAAATCCTGTTTACGTAAAGTTGTCAGCTTAAACTCAAGAATTTTTAGGATTTTAGGATGCTTACTTTCGCGGCAAACATCATTTATATATCGTTTTCCCGGTATTTTTTCCGTCCTTTTTCCTGTTTTTTCTTTCTCACATTTTTGACTAACTGGCGAAGTGCCTCGGAAAGCTCGTGAATAATTTATGGAAACTTCTCAAGTCTGTCACGGATAGTGTATTACTATTTCAGGGAACAAGCTGCACACATTTCTAACAAGAAATGCAAAGAAGTAATAATGCTTTTGTCGAAAGAGCTCGACTATGAGATACTCTGCACGCAGTTTAAATTACAGGCTCCACATGTTTATATAACAATACAAAAAATTGCATGCGATTTCGTACAGTTTATGAGAAACTGAGCCGAGTTGTAAATTTGAACTTTGATTTCGAGGTGTAATTCTTAAATTGCTAGCCTGATAACAATGTTCAATTCTTTTCTACCAGTTGTTCTTAGAAAGCAACGGATGTTTCTAACCCATGCAAAGGTATATTATATAAAGGATATATTTGACCTATTTTTTCTGAAATTATCCTGTACTCCAATTGTCACTTGAGTAGCTGCTAGACATGTTTATTTTTAACATCAGGTTAATGTATTTTCGCTATCTTAAAATAGTGGCGCAATAACTTGGGCATTTGTTTATTAATCTAGATAAAACCTTTCAGTTGATCAATAAAAAATAATATTTCGCATCAATTGGAAGGCAACGCTTTCTATTTTTCGCATGGTATACGGGATTTTATATTCCAAAGTTGTTCTTATATTTTTGCAAATGGGCTGTCAAATGTATACTCGCCGATCAAGTTTGCTTTACGATAGCAATAAATGACACAATAAATGGCTTCTAATTAAAAAATATAACAAATACATTTTCTGCAGACAATTTGTAGTCTGCTCATATATGCATATGGATATTATAGATGAACTGACCGAGGTTCATACAAAATTGGTTAAGAAACCGAAAAAAATCCTCATATTACTCTCATTTCTGTCAGCCGCCACAAGCATTTTCGGTGTGCAAAACTTTTGAAGGAGGAGCTGTGTTGAGGGTGTACCGCAGCGAGCTCACTCGACTATATCATTCATACTTGAATTTTCTTGTTGCAGTGAAAAAAATGCGAGCTTTACGCATTTCAAGCAATAGCTGAACACAATGTCATTGAAGTGACTGGTTGGGACTCCGCCTTTCAGTCTGGAATACCTGAAATAATTGTTTCCAGCTGCAGTGGTTGTCTGTCTGCTTGTGTACTGTTGCCAGGATACCGAAAGCAACAAATTAGTCCTGTGCATGAAGTGTTTAATGAGGAAAATTAGTAACACAGAACAAACACAAATACACCGAAGAGAATAAAAGTGAGAATTATAGAAGCAGCCAGACAAGATGCAATATGCCTGGATTAAGGCTCAAACCAAAGAAATTCTTTCACTCACCTTGTCCTTAGGGTAACCAAGTCTGACACCGAGAGGAATGTCGATTGAGAGATGGAGAATGAGTGGAGATGAAAAGACCAAGGCAAAAGTTTTATCTGGCGAGTGGAGTGCTGACATTAAGACTGAGATTAGGGTAAGACGACGCAGATTGAACTGGAAGACAGAGGATGGCTTAGACTGGAATTAATGGAAAAATGTTATATTCACGTTATAAAAAACTTAAAGAAATGTTATTTTTGTATGGAAAGTGGTGCGTTTTGCTTGTTATCATGTTTTAAACATTAAAATAGGAGGACACTGGGAAGCCTGGCATTTAAATGGCGGACGATGGTTGGAGCCAGTGGAGCGTGAGGCAATTTATGTTTTCTTTTTGCAGTCCATGAGCCGAAAGTGACTTAAAAACGTTGCAAATAAGTTGCGGCAAGGTGCGAAACAAATATACACTACATCAGCAGGGGGCAACTAGACTCTGGCGCCATGAATACCCATTAAGAGAACCAAAGCCAACTGCATAAGTTAACAGTAAGCAAAGACTTTCATTGCCACACCGACGATTGCAGACCATTTTACCACACACAATAAATTGTATTTGCATTGCATTTTTCATACCTGCATCGAATTATAATAAAGTTGCACATTTAGTCAATGCAGCTCGAAATTTGCTGCCACTTATCGAATTTTAGATAGCCGGCATGCTTTAAGCGCCAACTGTAGCATTTAGTCAACATGAATGTTTTAACATTTAATTTATACCAATATAATAAAAAGATTACAAATGAATTACCCATTCTAAGAACTGAAAAAATGTTTTAATTTTGATTTTTTAAGTTTCAACTTTTAAGTTGTTGCTGTGCTGCATACAAAATGCTAATTATTTATTATATATTCTCAACTTGCCAATATAGTTTTGGCTCGTCCGACAATAATATAAAAATACAGTTTAAATATAAGATTCCATCATTTCTCATACAATGCAATAGTAAGTGTTTCAAAAATTAAAGATTTTGATCAAGACTAATTTCTTGAAATGTCTCCAAATGCTTGTTTACAGTTTGTCTTTTGTTTGTTTATGTTGCTAATGTTGTGTTAATGAGTTGTTAACCAATTTGTGTTCTCGTTTCTTAAGTGTTTAGCTGCCTATGGGCGACGGTTGAACTTGATCTCGATGTCGTCGATTCGCTGCATGCGGCGACAACGCTGCGATTTCTTGGAGCCATCGTAGCCGAATCCGTTCGTCTCGCTATTGATCTTCGATGCGTTGGCATTCTTCTTTTGAAAGGTCATTTTTTTCCCGTCGTCCTGAATCACCCCCCCTTCGCCGGCCTTGCGAATATTAAAGATGGGCTTGACACGCACAGAGCGCTTTGCCTCATGTTCTTTGACAGGTTTATACTTGGCTTGACTTTCGACGACAGTCCATTTGGCAGTAGCCTGGACGCCCGTCTCATCGGTGCCCGAACGGCGATCAAAGCGGCGATTATTGTTGGAGTTGTTATGTGACTTCGACTGAGTGAAGCTGCGAGTTTTGTATACACGCTCCTTATTAGTGTTGATGTATTTGTTTGCATTGTTGCACTGCACTGGATCAGGCTTTGTCTCCATTAATTTGGGGCTCATCGGCTTTTGATTGGCAACCAACTTCTTGTTGTTATTGTTTTCAACAATTCCCTTGTCTTTATCACTGCCAGTGGACAATGTTTTCTTCTTGTTCTTCTGCTGTTGCTTGGTCTTCTGTTGTCCACTGTTGATGTGCTTCATCAATTTGCTTTGGGCAGCTCCAAAGTCATCGTCGTCTTCATCAATGTAAAGCAAATGGTAGGGATTATAATTATCCATATTGTAAAATATGTTTTACAATTTATATTTTATTTTCTGAAGTACAAGCACGCAGATGACGATGTAAATTAGAGCCCAATTTGGCAGCCAAGGAATACTAGATTAGTTTGTACAATGTGCTTTGAGGAGGAGATATTTTAATAATCGATTACTTTAAAAAAATTCAGAGTTGCATTCATTTGCTAGTTGTCAGTGTTGCACAATTCAATTTTCCCCATCAATTTAAATTGTAAAAAATTTTACTTTCCGTTTGATGTTGCTTTTGATTTCATTTCATGCAATACTAGCTATTTTCGCTCTTTAAAATCTATTATATACGTGACCAATTTATCTGCTCATGTTTACTCCAATCCACAGTCCAACGATGTTCCAAATTTGCTGCAATTGGTTGCCATTTATTGAGTAAGAGAAATAAACATCGCTCTAAATCTAAAAATGAATATTTTAACAATTAAGTTATACCAATATAATAAAAAGATTACAAATGAATTACCCATTCTCATTTTGATTTTTTGAGTGGAGTGCTGACATTAAGACTGAGATTAGGGTAAGACGACGCAGATTGAACTGGAAGACAGAGGATGGCTTAGACTGGAATTAATGGAAAAATGTTATATTCACGTTATAAAAAACTTAAAGAAATGTTATTTTTGTATTGAAAGTGGTGCGTTTTGCTTGTTATCATGTTTTAAACATTAAAATAGGAGGAGGACACTGGGAAGCCTGTCATCTAAATGGCGGACGATGGTTGGAGCCAGTGGAGCGTGAAGTCCATGAGCCGAAAGTGACTTAAAAACTTTGCAAATAAGTTGCGGCAAGGTGCGAAAAAAATAAACACTACATCAGCAGTGGGCAATTGTGCAGAGCGGGAAGCGAGAAGTCAAAGTCAAAGATCAGCACAAATTTGTTTTTGATTAATTTGTGGGCAACGTTCGATGAGCTGTTATTGTTGAAGTTGTAGTTGGATGATGTGGACGTGCTGCAGGATGCAGTGTGAAGGAGGGGCACCAGTGTCCTGGTCACATCCTGAGGCAATAATTCACAGCACTTTATGCGCTTAAGTGATTTCTAATGCAAACCAATTTCCGAAATCAGCAAAAGCACTTGAAGCCATTTCAGCACTGGCTGTAGCAATGCCGAGAACCAGCGCCAGGATGCGGACTAGGAATACGAACCTTGACGAGTCGCAGGGCAACAGGCGTCAGGCTGCCTAAAGGATATCTCGTTTATGTTTTTCCGGCAAAAGGCAAAGTCAGGCAGAAGCCGGCAAAAGCAAGCATTCAGCCTTGTGTGTCAGCCAAACGACAGTCGCGACGGCTGCTGCGTTCCTGTGAGTGTGAGTGTGTGTGTGTGTCTGTATGGGTGGGTATGTGTGTGTGCACATGTATGTGTATGAGTTTGTGCAAAGGCACAAGTGAAAACATGATTTGCACAAGCAGACGGAGAAACACATAAAAAGGACTGACATACGGACAAGGAACATTTTCTGGCAGCAGCGCCAGCGAAATCATAAAGGATAATATTGAATTTACTGCAAGAAATGAAAATTTTTATGTTGGACTTCACATGGATGAAAAAAATAAACATAGCACGCAGAATAAGAGCACCAATGAGAGCAGCTTGTAATGTATAATACTATATATACATATATATATATATATATATATAACACCGAGACTTATATATATTTTTCATGTTTTCATGTAGATACAACAATGTATGCCATATGTGCCAAAAATGCTGAATTTTCATAAAAACTTGTCGAAATACCAGCAACGAATTTTAATAATAAAAATGATTTAAATGCTTATTGACAGCTACATATTATTTTTTCAGGGACAAATCAGTTTAATGCATGCATTGCATAATTTTGCTACTTTTGGATTCAAACGAGAAAATAATGTAAATTTTAAAGGCACACCTCGCAGCTAGCTTGTGTGACATGTTATCAGACATATTGGATTTGGATGCATATTGCGGCTGGCAGAGTGGGCAATAAAATGTAATATGGCCAAATGATAAACAAAACCACAAAATAAAAGAAGAGCTGGTGGCGGGGGGAGGTGCAAGGAAAACATGACTTGTAGTAACGTCAAATGAAAAGCAGACCTGGTCGGAGACGACTGCCAATGGCAATAAAGGAAACAGCAAAAAGAAAAAAAAATGGGCTACTCTTGTGTAAATGTGTGTGTGTGTGTGTGTGTGTATGTGGCGATAAAATTAACAATTCAATGAACTGAATTCAAAATGGCAACTCGAAAGGCGAAATCAAATAACAACAGCAAGCAGCAAACAACAAAAACCAACACACACATAGACTAGTATGATGGGCTGGGGGCTAGAGGGGAAGACACATTGAAAGTAAAAAAAAAGAAAAAATAAACAAGAGCTGTATTAGAAGCAGGCTAGAGAAAAAATAAAACAAATAAAAGGAAAAGCAACACAGAAACGAATAGAAAACAACAAGTCTATAAAAATTAAAATAAGGCAAAAAAGTTTTTACTTTTATGATCAAGACTCTAACAATTACAAGATTAGGCATTGGAATAGGCATAATAAACGAATTCAAATAACAATAAGGCCTCAAACTATAACAATTTAAATAACAAAAATAAAATAATAGTAAATCGAAAATGAAAATAGTCGACAGATTTCTTTAATAATCAGAAATAAACTTATGCGAGTTCAAGTTTTCATGTTTCAAACAATTTGCAATATGTATGAAAAATGAAAATAGTTTCAATAGATGTATTGCTTTTAAAAACTATTTAAAATTTTACAAATGTTTATGTTTAATAATTCTTGAAACTTGAACTCAATCTCTCAATATACATAAATATATTGAATATTCTGTAACCGCATAATTAACTTTTTTAGCACAATCAACACCATCCGATCAGAAGTGAAATTAGAATAAAATACGAAGCAAGTTGAAAATTATCTATTTTAATGATGGAAACCATAAGTATGACTGAATGATCTAGTGCTCGTTATAGAGTATATTTTCAAGGATTATTCCCAATTTCTTTTGAGCAGATTTTGTAAGCATTGACAATTTCATTTCATTCATTTCTGCGCAGATTTGCGCAAATTTCATTTCCTATTATGTATTTTGATGATGGCATAAATCGTATTTGAAAACAGTTTCAATATCTTCACATTCTTCGCTCCACTTCCTTTGAAATTGAGTTGAAGGAAGGCTATATGCGAAATGCTGGCAGTATATGTAAATTTTATGCTTGATATCCTTGCTGAAAAGTTGCAGCCTTCGTCCTTCGATGTCGATGTTCTACATTAACATTCACCATAAATCTCTCACACTCTGTGACGTTCTTCCTCTTTTACTTTTTTATACTTTTTATGATCTTATGAAGCATATATATATATATATATATATATATATTTAAGCAAGCGTGTGTGCGTGTGTGTGTGTGGGTGTGTATGTGGGCGTGTGCCAAAAAAAAAATCAGTGCATACTTTTTGGGGTAGAAAGGCGACGCGAAATAATCGAAAATAATTTCACATAAATTCTGAAATAAAGCAGACAACAGTGGGGTGTGTTAATGGACGAGTCTTTGTGTGTGTGTGTGTGTGTGTGTGTGTGTGTGTGTGTGTATCTGTTATTTAATGAATTCATGGTGCCAGCAGTGAGACGTCGACTGAAGCAGAGGCAAATGAAGCTGCTGCGGCGCCTTGCTAAAATGTTTACATTTAGTTAAACACAAAGTTTGCTTGATATTCTGTGCAACTGTGTGTGTGTGTGTGTGTGTGCTAAGCATATTATGCTCTGTCAAATGCAGCTTAAGTGGGCAACGAGAGTGGCTGCAGTGGGCGTGGCTTAGCTGTAAAATGCAGTTGTTTGAATTGTTTCACATTTTGATTAATTTCTGCTTTCTGCAGCGTTCGCTTATTGCTGTTGTTTGCCTGTTGAAGTAATTGCAATATGCACCCATTTGCATGTGTGTGTGTGCGACAGAGAGATGAAGAGAGGAAGGTAGAGAGTATGTGTAAGTGTGTGTGTGCGCTGGAGCGCATAATCGGCACACACACACACACACACACCGCAATTAAGCAAATACAGCGCTAAAAATGAAAACTATATGAATTAAGCGATACAAATCCTCGCAAGCGGGGAGTGAGCAGTTGGGAGTGGGTTGGCATTTACATGCAGACTAGTGTATATATACATTTGTGTACATCCACCACCACCACCACCCCCTCAACACCAACCCAAATCTCTAACGCTCTAGTGCACTTCATGCGCAGCCGTAAAATATGAGATAATAAAAAGTGAATTATGTGCAAGCGGGCAGCAGCTCTGCCTGAAAACCCAAAGCAGCAGAAGAAGAGGAGCAAAAACACTGGCAATGACTCAGTTCGAGACTTGGTCATATCCTGCAAAACAAAATTCTATTTTAAATTAATACGAATTTAGGTTTTAGGTTCCGATTAACAGCTGTAGTTCCGATTCAACATTCTGATTCTGACTTTCCATTCCCGCATCAAGAATGCGTTCTTAGAAATTGCAACTGAAATAAGTAGTTAGGAGAAAGCAAACTTGAGTCAAGCATATAGACTCGAAAATAAACGGACTCAAACGATAATAAATATTCTGGGCCTAAGAACTTTGCACAGTCTCCTTTTAATATGTGTTCGTATATCAAGAATAAATAAATTTTACTTTCTTTAAAGTGCTCATGCTTAGGCATTCCACAGAATATTACTATTACTATTACTATTACTATTACTATTACTATTACTATTACTATTACTATTACTATTACTATTACTATTACTATTACCAATACTATTAATATTAATATTAATATTAATTATTAATATTACTATTACTTATACTATTACTATTACTATTACTATTAATATTACTATTACTCTTACTATTACTATTACTATCAATATTAATATTAATATTACTATTACTATTACTATTACTATTACTATTACTATTACTATAACTATTACTATTACTATTAATATTAATATTAATATTACTATTACTATTAATATTACTATTACTTATACTATTATTATTACTAGTAATATTAATATTAATATTACTATTACTAATACTATTATCTATAATTCAAAGAGTTTAATTATTTTAATTGTTCACCTAGCAATTACTTTAGCATTGCTTGATAATTAAGCAAATATTGATTGCATAACTACCTTATGGGTAGCTAATTGAGTACAGGGTATAGGGGGGAAAATCCAGCAACAATCGAGGCAAAAAAAAACATCAAAAAAACATTTAATTGCAACTGTTTGTTTGCCAGATAGTTTTTATTTGCACTTTAATTATGAAAAATATGAAATGCAGCAGCGCCAACTAATTTTTACAAGTTGCAGTTAAATTTAACAGCCAACGGTACAGGAGCGGAAAGAACGGCGCATAACAACGCAAGTTATGGCCAATCCATGGCAGATACTAACTTAATGCAGCTGGCAACAGGCAACTAGACTCTGGCGCCATGAATACCCATTAAGAGAACCAAAGCCAACTGCATAAGTTAACAGTAAGCAAAGACTTTCATTGCCACACCGACGATTGCAGACCATTTTACCACACACAATAAATTGTATTTGCATTGCATTTTTCATACCTGCATCGAATTATAATAAAGTTGCACATTTAGTCAATGCAGCTCGAAATTTGCTGCCACTTATCGAATTTTAGATAGCCGGCATGCTTTAAGCGCCAACTGTAGGATTTAGTCAACATGAATGTTTTAACATTTAATTTATACCAATATAATAAAAGGATTACAAATGAATTACCCATTCTAAGAACTGAAAAAATGTTTTAATTTTGATTTTTTAAGTTTCAACTTTTAAGTTGTTGCTGTGCTGCATACAAAATGCTAATTATTTATTATATATTCTCAACTTGCCAATATAGTTTTGGCTCGTCCGACAATAATATAAAAATACAGTTTAAATATAAGATTCCATCATTTCTCATACAATGCAATAGTAAGTGTTTCAAAAATTAAAGATTTTGATCAAAACTAATTTCTTGAAATGTCTCCAAATGCTTGTTTACAGTTTGTCTTGTGTTTGTTTATGTTGCTAATGTTGTGTTAATGAGTTGTTAACCAATTTGTGTTCTCGTTTCTTAAGTGTTTAGCTGCCTATGGGCGACGGTTGAACTTGATCTCGATGTCGTCGATTCGCTGCATGCGGCGACAACGCTGCGATTTCTTGGAGCCATCGTAGCCGAATCCGTTCGTCTCGCTATTGATCTTCGATGCGTTGGCATTCTTCTTTTGCAAGGTCATTTTTTTCCCGTCGTCCTGAATCACCCCCCCTTCGCCGGCCTTGCGAATATTAAAGATGGGCTTGACACGCACAGAGCGCTTTGCCTCATGTTCTTTGACAGGTTTATACTTGGCTTGACTTTCGACGACAGTCCATTTGGCAGTAGCCTGGACGCCCGTCTCATCGGTGCCCGAACGGCGATCAAAGCGGCGATTATTGTTGGAGTTGTTATGTGACTTCGACTGAGTGAAGCTGCGAGTTTTGTATACACGCTCCTTATTAGTGTTGATGTATTTGTTTGCATTGTTGCACTGCACTGGATCAGGCTTTGTCTCCATTAATTTGGGGCTCATCGGCTTTTGATTGGCAACCAACTTCTTGTTGTTATTGTTTTCAACAATTCCCTTGTCTTTATCACTGCCAGTGGACAATGTTTTCTTCTTGTTCTTCTGCTGTTGCTTGGTCTTCTGTTGTCCACTGTTGATGTGCTTCATCAATTTGCTTTGGGCAGCTCCAAAGTCATCGTCGTCTTCATCAATGTAAAGCAAATGGTAGGGATTATAATTATCCATATTGTAAAATATGTTTTACAATTTATATTTTATTTTCTGTACGTGCTTGTACACGCAGATGACGATGTAAATTAGAGCCCAATTTGGCAGCCAAGGAATACTAGATTAGTTTGTACAATGTGCTTTGAGGAGGAGATATTTTAATAATCGATTACATTAAAAAATTCAGAGTTGCATTCATTTGCTAGTTGTCAGTGTTGCACAATTCAATTTTTCCCCATCAGTTCAAATTTCAAAAAAGTGTATTTTCCATTAGATGTTGCTTTTGATTTCATTTCATGCTATATTAGATATTTTCGATCTTTATGTCTTTTTTATGTTTACTCCAATGCACATTCCAACGAAGCTCGAAAATCAATATTTTTCCAGTGCCTCTTAAAGTAAGTTAAAGTTGAATTGCTTAAATCCCCTCCAGTAGTTTGAGTTAACCTCCGATTATGCGCTTTTGCTCCGCACAAATATTTCCCCACCATGCCTAATTTATGCAAGTTTCGGAATTCTGAGATTCGCAACCCTTTGTTGCAACAGCAGCAGCAGCAACAGCAGCAGCAGCAACAGCAGCAGCAGCAACAGCAGCAGCAGCAACAGCAGCAGCAGCAACAGCAGCAGCTTCCTTTTGAAGAGCAGGTATTAATTTCACAATTTTCCATTCCTGCGACGTAACCGCAGACTTTATTTCGAGTTTTATTTTTCATGTTTACCCTTCGCTTTTTTTTCATCTCTAATTTTTTTTTTGTTTTTTAATGGGGCTCTTGAGTTACAGCAAAAACAAAAGCAGCCACTGCACTAAATAGTTTAAAACTTATATAGGAATAATAATAACAAAAAGGAAAAAAAAAAGTAAAAAGTAAATAAATGTCTACAAACTTTTTGTAAGCGTCCTGCAATTTTCTCTCCAATTACAGCGTGTAACAAATGTTTGAAAAATAGGGTACAACTTGCAATTTGTATGTGAGTAAATTGCTATGCTATTAAATTGCACCAAGTGTGAGGCTTGTGTTTCTTTTTGCCCCTCTACTCTCTCCATGGATCTGTGTAAATATAATAACAGGCGAAGCAACCAATTAGTTAACCTCTCAACAAAAAACCCTACCCTGCAAGAATGTTAGGTGTACATATGAATTATGAATATATATGTATCTATATACTATGTACATGATAAATGCAGAGCTCGGAATGGAAATGTTGCTTGTTAAAATTGATTGCTCGACCCAAGCAAAGACCTGGTCTCACTGGGAAGCCAAGAACGACACCGTTGGGCATTGATATATATATATATATATATATGTATTGCAACTTGAACTAAGCCCATACCACCAATCCCATCTGCTCAACCATATTTGTTGTCCAGTGTCCCATGTCGATTGTCTGTGTTGTCGCTCAAATTTGTCCTTGTATTGGATTTACAAGCCCAAAAGAAGGACATTTTCTGTGGACTCCACTCTTGCAGCTTTAAGCACAAAATGTATCGATTAGCAGGAACAGCAGCAACAATTACTGAAAGATGTTACAAAAAATGTCATGTGACACTTGCACAACACACACACACACACACACACAGAGAGAGAGAGAGAGAGACACAGTCGCGCAGACAGAGAGACTGAGTTGAGTTGAGTTGATTGTACAACTTAAACATACATTTTTTGTGGTCATTTTAGTTGTTGCACTGCAATGCTGCCATTTTCCTGTTTCCGTCCACAAAATTGCAAAAGTTGTCAACGCAAATTAGCATTGATAAACGCCGGAAATGTGTAATGTGTGTAATCAGTGAACTGTGCAATCAGCACACCAAAAGTTACATCTTCCCATTAGCATATAAATTAAACTTTCGCATACTTTAAGTTCTTTGTTTATTTTGCTGTAGCAATAAGGTTGCCATTTCACAAATAACATAAAAATTAAATTGTGTGTCGATTTATAAATTCAAACTTCAATTTGTATCCAGATTCTGTGGTCGACCTTTTCCATTGTTTATGGGTACTTAAAAGTTGTCCAGCAATGTGCCTCAAACAGAGCCACGTTTGAGTTGAGTCCTTTCATCTGAGCCTAAAATATGCCCATCAAATATAATTTGAATTTTTCATGAATGTATCAAAGCATATTTTGTGCCACTCACATTACGTCTAAATTTATTTTGGCCTTTAAATTCAATTCAATTTGCGTTATTTCAATTTTTTTTTTTGTATTTACTTATTTTGAGCTGCGATTGATGACGTTCCTATTTTTGGCAAGGTGACAACATTTTCTGACGTGGAGACGTCCTCGTCGTGCTGCCGAGGCAGAGATGCCAACACCTGATGACAAGCGTCAGTTTTCCACATTTAGAACATAATCCTCTCCAGCTGCTGTTGCTCCTCAAGTCAAATGAGGCAGCAAGCAAACGAGGCAAAAAGCAAAATCCGGCCGCCTGCCAATTGTGCGATTTTGCTCTGTTTGTTTATCTAACGAGTAAATACGATTTTAATTAAATGTAAATCACATTGTCAACTCACACAATAACAGCAGACCATAAAACTGCCTCAGAGCCGCAGCGGCAGGATAAGGAAGGGGACAAGGGTGGGGATGGGGATGGGGATGTGGATGGGGGAACGCTAGAGGAAGCGGGCGCCTGAGTTGGAGGAGCAGCATTTGGCATTGGTTTCACATGTTTGTGGATAAAGTCGGCAGGCAGACAGAAAAGCAGACGGCAGTTGAAATCCGTGTACAGTGTTACCTCGCCGACTGAGAACCGATTCGTGACTGGATTGAACATCATGTCCAACCATTAAATAATTATTAATTAATCAATCTTTAAACGACATAAATACTTTGGTATTTGATAAAGTTAACGGTTCTCATTATCGAACGTTAACTGTAAACAGTGTATACAAAATTCATGTATTGTTTTTACCACAAGCTTACATTGTGTGCGCCCGGCTGCCAATTGAAAAAGCAAACACACACACACACACACACACACACACAGATGTCTCATTTGTTTGCATGGAAAAGTATCTTCAACTTGTAACTTGGCTGGCTTCGACTCCAGCTCCAGCTCCAGCTCCAGCTCCAACTCCAACTTCAACTCCAAACGGAAAGTAAAAGCCGCAAACACCCTTGAGATTATTAATTAAAAGACAAGAAAACATAATTTCTAAATTTACACACACACATGCAAACAAAGCAAGGCACACGCTCCCCAAACTCACACACACACACACACAGTGGATGGGGGGACTTTTGAGTGTGTGTGTGTGTGTGTGTGTGTTTGTGTGTGGCTTTTGTTTGTCATAATATTGTTATACAAGCGAAAACATGCGAATGCTGGCAGTGAGACAAAAACACACACAAAACACGTACAAAAGTGCAAAAATGTGTTTTTGTGTTTTTGGCTTGAAGTGTGTGTGCGTGTGCGTGTGCGTGTGTGTGGGTATGTGTTAGTGTCAAATCAGCTATGCAAACGTTGTGCAACACTGCTCGCCGGCCGCTCTACCATCTTGTTAATTTTTCATTGGTATTTTTGCAGGCTGTGAAAATATTTTGGCTCTAGGACGGAATATTAAGAGGAAAACTAAGCCGGATGCGAACGTGAAATGTTTTGTGCATCTGAAATCTGAAATCTGAACTCTACCGTAATTTATTCAAGACACAAATTTTAAAATTCCATCTTGGAGTTACGAACAAAAGCTGATTGCAGTCACAGCAAAATTGACAACCATAATTACAGAACAGAACAGAATCTATGAGTGGGATGTGCCCGGAATTGAGCTGAATGATGAAAATCTGAAAAAGAGAAATCGAAGAAACTGAAGACGATGATGACATGACGATGATGATGATGATGATGAGCATGCATTCAAAGTATAATCGGAGGCTGAAACTGAGTACGAGTGGGAATTGAAAGGCGATGATGAACAATCAGCAAATATATTAGTCTAGACCTTAAAATGACACCCAAATGGTAAATGTTAAATGTAAAATAAACATTACAAAGATAAATCGAATATGTGTTTACATCATACATGAAATACAATACTGTCTGCGCATAGTTTTCCCCACGGGAGGAGTTGGCTGCTCTCCAGCTGCAACTGTCTGCGATTGATACGCAAATCGAGCAGCTTAAAAGTCGACGGGCGCCATAACCGTTAGTCATTTATATCAGTGGCAGCCGCCAAGTTGGCAACTTGGCAAGATGCCATCGCATGTGAGGCGCACTTAAAACGACATGCAACTCCCATCCCCTCCACCCCCCCACCCACACGATCCCGTTATGCGGCAGACAGCAGCAGCAGGACACGTGAGGCGCAGGCACAGGCTCAGGCTCGGGCGCGGGTTCAGGCTCAGTTGAGGCTTATAAGCGCAGATTACAGTCAAAAGTAGTTGCAAAACTCTTTCCCATAACTGAGTCGGCTGACGATTTCTGGATGCGACTGTCGACGGCTTTCAAATGTTGACTTGCTGCCTGCCTTCCTCAAGGAGCGCTTGCCACACGTGCCTCACTTGACATCTGTTCGTTTCCCAAGACTCACTGCTCTAATGCCAAAACAACAGCCACAAAAAATGCACATTGTTTGAGTGAGACGAATAAAAAGTGAATTTGTTTGCATTTGTTTCTGTGCAACATTTAAGTTTTGTAGCGGATAATCAAATGCAATTTATGCAGCAACAAAACTCAAAGACGAACTGAAGTGAATTTATGATTTGACATCAATTTCAATATACAAACACTATTTTTGTTCAAAGGCAATAATGTAATTAATTAATTTAATTATTAATTAATTATGTGTTAATTCAGCCACAATTATTGCATCACAGATACCTGAGACATGGTTTATTATTGCTTAAATTTAATGACATAATTGTAATTATTTGATAGCAATTCGCGATAAAGTTTCTCTCTGTTTGCAAATACCAAATATATATATTTGCCAAACAATCGAAATTTAATTTTCTCATAAACAGTTGATTACAAATTGAAATACAAACTGATTTGATATATATAGAAAGAGAAATATTTAATATAAATATTTAATAATAATGCAGCTGACATTAGCTGACTCATCCCAAATAAATAAACTGATTTCTTCCTTCTCTCCCTGCCAATCATTCCATGCACTGGTTTTAACTGTTCCTCAGCTGCAGGTGACAGTTTCCAACTATGTGTTGGTATCTGTCTGAATTTAACCATGCCATCATTAAAAAATTTTATTGCCTTGTAAGATTTCCTTGAGATTTGATGTTGCCAGTTGCCAGTTGCCATTTGCCCAGTTGCCTAGTTGCCAAGAGCGATAAAAGCAGCCTTTTCTATGTAGGTCTTTTCAATAGACGTGAATTTTAAAGAAACGAGCAAATACACACACATAAGTGGCCCAGTGTATGTGTCAGTGTGTGTGTGTGTCGGTTTTTTATTTTCGTTTGAGCGACTTTGTAGGGGTATAGTAGGAGTGGGGGATACTCAAAAGGCGGCATTGTCATCGTTTATGCCGTCAAAGTGAAAATCCATGCGAGAAATTATATGTCAAAGTTTCACTTTTGATATGCAAAGGCATTTGCCTGGTTGCCATGCAATCGCATTGGCGTTGACATCATCCCGGCATCGGGAAAGAGAACAGACAAGCTGGTAATGGACTGCTGCATGGTACAGTGGTCACTCGCTAACTGCATTTGCCTTTTTTCAGCTGGTACGTCGTAGTACAGAGCAGTGATCCAAATGATTTCCAAAGACGTAATCTACTTCACAACTGATGGAACTGGTCAACAAGATGGATAAGTAATTGACTGGGATTATGTGATTTCTCGAGTGCACAGCACACAAGGGCCTACTGTACTGGGCGCCGCTTTGTTGGCTGCTTTCTGCTCTGGATGCTGCTGAAACGGCACGCTCCAGTGACGCAGTGACAAAGTCACATTTGCAGTCACGCCGACCGCCTGGCTGGCAACAGGAGCACGAGCCGGCAGCAGAGAACAAGGTGGGTGAAGGGAGAGGGTGGGTGGAGGGGGAGGGGAATGGGTTTGTATGAGAATAGTACCAATTACTCGAGCCAGTGGCCCAGTCGCTAGCTGAAAGTCGGGCGGCCGGCGAGTCCGTTCGTCGATTCGTCAGTTCGTCCGTCTGCCATTGAAACGTATCCGGCCTCTTAGCCTTTTCTATTTTGTTTCTTGTGCCGCTGTATCCCGTCAGTTGTGCGCCCGCCACCGTTGCCCTTTGTCCAAAGTCCATCTTTTTTTCTTTTTTTTTAACTTTGTCTATGAGACTGCTGCTTCCTATTCGACTGTTTCCTTTCTGTTGACTTTTCTTTCTTGACTTAACTGGCGCCAGGCGGACTCAGCAACGCTTTACGTCTCTTCATGTCTACTTCACCATCTCTTATATGTGTGTGTTTGTCCGTGTGTGTATGTGTGTGTGTGTGTGTGCAAGCATTTGCCAGCATCTTGGCGGCATATCATTCAAAGCTATGTAATCTTCACAACTTTACAGTTAAAATACGCAAAGAGCGTTCGCTCGCTGCCAATGCACTGGGAGCCGTCTGTCGACTGCGGTTGCGGCCACTAAAATGCATTCAATGCACTCTCAACTGACCGACCGACCGACCGACGAGGCAGTAAACTCCGACACTCGACTCGTTCCATCTCCTTCCTTGCACTATTTCTCATTCTGGTTGTGCACTTTGGTTAATTTGATTTCGTTGCTTGCTTCGCATTGATTGCGTGTGTGTGTGTTTGTGTGTGTGTGTGTGTTTGTGTGTCCATTGAAAGTTGCAGCGATCACATCAACGGACAAGTTTTCAATCTCATACTACGCATGGTAAGGTGTGTGGAAGGGAGAGAGGGGAAGATGTCGGCGTACTGCTGTGAATGGCAATAGGCTGCCAAATGGAATTTTATTGCAAAAAAAAAAAAGTAAATAAATAAAAACTTCTTTTTACAAACCAGCAAAAAGTGCGCGAAGGATGCGATTGCTTTACAGGATTTGCTGCGTGGCAAACATGCCATATGCTTAATTTGTTGGCTTATTCCCCATTTGCCGATAGCTCAAAATGGAAAAAATGTTGCTATTCGAATGAGTTACACAAAAAATGTTAATTGGCTCAATGAAAGCATTTCGCTTCTTTCATTTAATTTGTTTTCCTCCAGTGCAAATATTTATTTGTTAATTATATTATTTTCGCTAGTACAAATTAATTAATTAAACAAGCAATTAACTAAGTAAAAAATTAAAATATCTTGGCATACTTAAATAAAAAATATAAAAGGATTAATATAAATATGTTAAATATATTATATTTTTCCCTTACATAGATTTGCACAACTTTTTATAATATAGTCGAGTCCTTCGTTTTGGGCTAATAAACGTTGAGGCCTGTCAAGCGACATCGTTAGACAGACTCCAAAATTTGTTGAGTTCATTAAACGCAACATTGGTTGGTGCGCTCTCTCTCTCTCTCACTCTCTCTCTCTCACTCTCTCTCTCTCTCTCTCTCTATCTCTCTCTCTCTCTCTCTTTCTCACTATCTGCTCAGGTCTTTCGTTTCTCGTAATTCATCAGTAGCTCCTGGTTTTGCTTTAATTTATACCAATATAATAAAAAGATTACAAATGAATTACCCATTCTAAGAACTGAAAAAATGTTTTAATTTTGATTTTTTAAGTTTCAACTTTTAAGTTGTTGCTGTGCTGCATACAAAATGCTATTTATTTATTATATATTCTCAACTTGCCAATATAGTTTTGGCTCGTACGACAATAATATAAAAATACAGTTTAAATATAAGATTCCATCATTTCTCATACAATGCAATAGTAAGTTTTTCAAAAATTCAAGATTTTGATCAAGACTAATTTCTTGAAATGTCTCCAAATGCTTGTTTACAGTTTGTCTTGTGTTTGTTTATGTTGCTAATGTTGTGTTAATGAGTTGTTAACCAATTTGTGTTCTCGTTTCTTCAGTGTTTAGCTGCCTATGGGCGACGGTTGAACTTGATCTCGATGTCGTCGATTCGCTGCATGCGGCGACAACGCTGCGATTTCTTGGAGCCATCGTAGCCGAATCCGTTCGTCTCGCTATTGATCTTCGATGCGTTGGCATTCTTCTTTTGCAAGGTCATTTTTTTCCCGTCGTCCTGAATCACCCCCCCTTCGCCGGCCTTGCGAATATTAAAGATGGGCTTGACACGCACAGAGCGCTTTGCCTCATGTTCTTTGACAGGTTTATACTTGGCTTGACTTTCGACGACAGTCCATTTGGCAGTAGCCTGGACGCCCGTCTCATCGGTGCCCGAACGGCGATCAAAGCGGCGATTATTGTTGGAGTTGTTATGTGACTTCGACTGAGTGAAGCTGCGAGTTTTGTATACACGCTCCTTATTAGTGTTGATGTATTTGTTTGCATTGTTGCACTGCACTGGATCAGGCTTTGTCTCCATTAATTTGGGGCTCATCGGCTGTTGATTGGCAACCAACTTCTTGTTGTTATTGTTTTCAACAATTCCCTTGTCTTTATCACTGCCAGTGGACAATGTTTTCTTCTTGTTCTTCTGCTGTTGCTTGGTCTTCTGTTGTCCACTGTTGATGTGCTTCATCAATTTGCTTTGGGCAGCTCCAAAGTCATCGTCGTCTTCATCAATGTAAAGCAAATGGTAGGGATTATAATTATCCATATTGTAAAATATGTTTTACAATTTATATTTTATTTTCTGTACGTGCTTGTACACGCAGATGACGATGTAAATTAGAGCCCAATTTGGCAGCCAAGGAATACTAGATTAGTTTGTACAATGTGCTTTGAGGAGGAGATATTTTAATAATCGATTACATTAAAAAATTCAGAGTTGCATTCATTTGGTAGTTGTCAGTGTTGCACAATTCAATTTTTCCCCATCAGTTCAAATTTCAAAAAAGTGTATTTTCCATTAGATGTTGCTTTTGATTTCATTTCATGCTATATTAGATATTTTCGATCTTTATGTCTTTTTTATGTTTACTCCAATGCACATTCCAACGAAGCTCGAAAATCAATATTTTTCCAGTGCCTCTTAAAGTAAGTTAAAGTTGAATTGCTTAAATCCCCTCCAGTAGTTTGAATTAACCTCCGATTATGCGCTTTTGCTCCGCACAAATATTTCCCCACCATGCCTAATTTATGCAAGTTTCGGAATTCTGAGATTCGCAACCCTTTGTTGCAACAGCAGCAGCAGCAACAGCAGCAGCAGCAACAGCAGCAGCTTCCTTTTGAAGAGCAGGTATTAATTTCACAATTTTCCATTAATGCAACGTAACCGCAGACTTTATTTCGAGTTTTAACGAGTTACAACGAAATTAACGAAAAATGTTGTAAAATTAGAATTAGAGTTTTGAAAATAAGGGCGGAATCTGTTCGCTGTTTTGCTTAAGAGTGGCATACGAAGCGTTTGCTTGGAACAGCTGAAAGTGATTCATCTTTTATAATATAGTCGAGTCCTTCGTTTTGGGCTAATAAACGTTGAGGCCTGTCAAGCGACATCGTTAGACAGACTCCAAAATTTATTGAGTTCATTAAACGCAACATTGGTTGGTACGCTCTCTCTCTCTCACTCTCTCTCTCTCTCTCTCTCTCTCTCTCTATCTCTCTCTCTCTCTCTTTCTCACTATCTGCTCAGGTCTTTCGTTTCTCGTAATTCATCTGTAGCTCCTGGTTTTGCTTCCACTTTCGATTGGGATTGCGTATTGGGGTTGGGGTAGTGTGAAGCAGCTCCTAGTTCTGGTTTGGCGACGCCGTTGACATGCAATTTATTGCTGGGCAGTAATTGGCCAACAAGAGTCGCGACGCATTGAGTCGACTCGAGGCGAGGCGAGTCTGTGGCTGCTGCTGTTTATTAATAAATTGTCACTTGCAACTGACAGCATTGGCGACACATCCTGACTAGGTTGGGTGGAGGGCAGCTGCGCCTGCACTTAAGTACCATGACTGCCTGCTTATTGGGCATTATTCTTGATGGCCATTCGCCACGGGTGGAGGAGGGGTGTGGGGGAGCAACAGCAACACCAGCACTAGCAGAATCAGCAACATTGCCAATTAGCTGATATCATCATTCATCCTGGCGTCAGTCGTGTCGCTGATCCTGCGGCTGCTTCTGCTTTTTCTCTGCCGTTTGTCTAATCCCTGTTAAGCTTTATCGAAATTGTATCATTATCATATCGAGTGACGCCTTCAACTGCAACTGCGACACCACAGTCTGTGTGTGTGTGTGCTTCTTATACCTGAGGGAAATCTGCTCATCCGCATGATCCGCCTCCACCTCCACCTCTTCTAGTTGTTGCCAATCTTTTGCCATACGCTTCGATTTGGCGCTAACAAGTTTTCTTTCAGTTCTTTATTCTTGGTGCGCATCGACCCGTTTTGGCCTGGACTCGACCTAAGCTGCTTATTATCCTTTGGGAGCTCAAGCACATTCTATGTGTATTATGTGTGTGTGTGTGTGTATGTGTGTGTCTGTGCATGTATGTGCTAAGCGTTGATAGGATTTTGAAGGCCGTCAAGCTTGGATGCCAAAACTACGGCATCTTTAATTTCAAATGCCTGGAACCATTTTTTTTTAGTCTAAAATAAGCAGCGGCAAGCACAAAATGCTGTTAATGAGAAGGTAACTTATAAACAGGGCTATAAACACATTTGATGCACAAATACTTTGGGTGCTAAATGCCAGTTACAAAAAAACATTTAGACAAATTTACTGTTGCTGCCAAAAAAAAAGTAGCACTAATTCAGAGCGTGTTTTTGCCTTACTTTTCTTAACTTTAATGTTTTCTAACTAGGCAGTCGAATTGATACATTGGCAAGAAATTATGATGGACATAGAAATATTTAATTTTAATTCTGATGTTGCCTTAAGCTAATAGTGAAATTTGAACTTACGAAAAAATATATAAATCAATTTAATATCATTATCTAAAATAAAAATCGTGGTTTAGGGCTCTATTTTTCATATTGATGCTTTTAGAAGCTGTGTTTACAAAACAAATTGCTTGAGAAATGACAAATTTTTATTTTTATTTTATTATAAGCTGAAAAGTAAGGAGAACCATCAGAATTAAGAATGACCATAAATTTGGAATTGAGTAGACACTTGATCTCAAGGGTGGCCCAGTGGATAGAGTAGGGATTTTACACGGCTACATTCGTCTTCAATTGCCATCCAGCAGTCAGCAGTCTGCAGTGCCGCCTCAACGCTTACTGTTAATTGAGATGTGGCAAGAAGGGGCTGGAGAAGAAAGTGGAAAAACGCGCACATTATTCATGGTCCTTGCTCTTTTGCTGCTTCTTTCTCTTTAGGATGTGGAGGAGCTGCGAGTGGCAAACCAGCCATGCTAACAAGAACATTAATAATATCTTAACGGAGACGTTAAAGTGCTGCCCACGCCCAGCACTAAACATATAAAAAAAATATGTATATATATATATATATATACAAGTCGAGTCGGCGATGTGATCGCCTCGAGTGCTAGACGTGGTCGAGCACAAAATGCAGTTAATTAATCATTTTGAGGCAATAGTAGTTTGGTGCTTGATTTATTTTCGGCCATAAGAACTGGCTGCCAACCACAACAAAAGTTAAAGTTTTTTATCTGCTGACAGGCAGACGGGCATTCGAGCAGCAGGAGCCGGCTGCTGAATCAGACGCAGAAGCAGAAGCCGGAACAGGAACTGGAGCATTGCTTGCTGCTGGCGCCGTCGGTTCGGGTTTGACACTGGCGCCGTAACGGAACTGCCGCGCTTCCTCTATCCAAGATATTAAAAAGCAGCCAACACACCAACACACAAGCACACGCACACACACACACACACACACACACACACATACAAAAAAAGGAGCAACCGCAGCGACAGGAAGTCACTCACAAAAAGGAGACGTGGCAAACGAGGGCGGATCAACTCTGCCGGAGCATCGACTATGAGTCGATTAATTAAACCGCAAGCGCTTAAGCGGCAAACCGCAGCAGCGCCAAAAGCTGCACAGCCGCAACGATATCCGAGTCTGCTTTAATTTGACTCTCGCATTCCCACACAAACACGCACACACACGCACGTGCACACACACACACACACGTTGCCATAGGAATCTTTCTTCTAGGTAACATTTAGTGTCGAACACGTGTCGTGCTCTTTTACGCACGTGCCACAAATGATTCCAGTTGCCTGTTCAGTAGATCTTAAATAATTTTTTCGATCATATTTTACATATTCAGTTTTTTTATTAATAATTTATTCGACTAATGAAAGTCTCGAAAGTGTTCTTCGAATAATCTAACGATTTGCAGTTCAAGATAAATTAATTTAACTTTCAAAAACTGCGATTTCCTGGAAAACTGTTTCGCATTATAATAAAATATTCCAATTTCACAAGTGTGCTGCAAGATTCAGATTTTATTTAACGATTTTTATAATTTATTTGATATTTATCATTAAGTTTTCAACTCGCTTACGTTTGTTATCTATGCCACGAGCTGTTGGCCAGAACTTCTCAAATATTTTATGCCTTTTGAAATCACACACACACACACACAAATGTACACAGAAATTATAGCCTGGCTGAGGCAACACTTGGCAGGAAGGTCTATCTTGGCTTTAATGAATATGCCGAACAGTTGCGCAAGAACCAGAAAATTACATTGCAAAAAAAAAAAGAGTCTTTGTTAAATATTTCGAATAATTTAAATTTTAGTTTAAGCTTTGAGCGAAATTAGTTGATTTTCTTTTACAGTTGCAGTTTATCAATTCAGACAAATCACTGAAATTCTGTTTGCCAAAATTTAACCACTTTAGCAATGAAAATTCCCGCAATTTATTGAAGCATTAAATTTTCTTGCTTTTTTGTCAAATGCAGCATTTTCACCAGCTCCGCTTGCATTTGGCTTGGGTTGGTAGGAATTGTCAACTGTTAACTGTCCAGGACTGATTCCCCTGATTCCCCTGATTCCCTTGATTCACCTTATTTGACGTGTGTTTGCTTTAGTTGTGTGGTTTGTGATTTTCAGTTTTCGGCACGGCTTTTAGTATCCCATTTCAAACGTGTACAGAAACATGTTCACAGATTTGTAGATGGGTTAATGTATTTAAACACCTTTAGGTATTTGAACCTCAGCACGGAGAGTTTATTCAGTCCGTTGACAATGAGAACTCTGAAGATATTTGTGGGAGTAGAATGGTTAATGATAGCTGGAATTGAACACACTTAGTTTACAATGAAGGAGGTCAACGACCCTGAAGTGGGTTCACTCTAAAAGGAAAATAAAAAATAAAATACTTAATTATCTGGAATACTCATTAAAGTATCACATATACATTTATAATTACTGTTTGTAATTTGTGTGTTGGCAATTTGCCGATTTGTAATTGTGATGTAATGCAAAATATTGGATTGCGTGTTATCTATGTATGTGTGCAGATCCGGAGTCATGCAAGTGTTGTCCCAACGCGGCAAAAGCAATCAAATTTCGAATTAATTATGTGCTTAACCAAATACCTCCCAGCAGTGGTGTGTGTGTTGGTGTGTGTGGGGGTGTGTGGGAGCAAAACATTTGTCGAATACTGTGCAAATTGTAAACTGTCAGCTGGGTCACGTTGCCTGGGATTATGCGACGATGGAGGGCGATGACTGAGAATGAGAGATTGGGGAGTTGCAATGGGACTGGGATTGAGTCTAGGAATGGCTGCACACTCACAAACACACACACACACACACACACAGTGTCTGTGCAGTCTGTTGGGCATCCGGGTCAGGGACAAAGCAATAATTCTTTGGTTTCCACAATTTACAGGCTCCGACGAAAATCCTTTTGCGGCTTATGTTTTAGACCCGGGCCGGGACACATGTCACGGGTCAGTTGCTACTTCTCCAACAGACACCCAAACGCATTTAAATATGTGTAGATGGACGTATGCATGTGTTAGTGTCTCCGTACTGGAAGTCATAACAGTTATGTTTATTTCGTTTTCTAGTTTTCTAATTTCGAGTCATACACATCCTCAATCTTCCAGCGAACTGCGTGATTTAAAGTGCACATTTTGCCAGATTTTGAATCCAGCGTCATCACGTCAAGTTGGCACGCCACAAAATCAGAGATGTGGCATGGTTGTAGGTGTACTTTCAATTGCAGGCATGCATGCAACAAATTGCATGTTGCCAAGCAATTGCAATTGCAATTTAATTGAGATTCGCACAATATGAGCGAAGGAGCAAAAGTCAAAGTATTAAAACTATTACGAGCAAAAGCGAAAAGTTGTGCAGTTTTTTAAGTGAATATGATTGCATTCTAATGTCAGACATAAATTAGCGACTCACATGCCACATGCCTCCCCAACCCTCTATCTACCACCCCATTTTACACTTTGTACACAGAATCCGGGACGTAAACGCCCCAACGTCGAGCATTACGTGACAGGAGTATGTGAAAGTTTCCAGCTTGAACGAAAATTTATATGCTGAGAAATATAGCAAACGAATCGTTTCTGTAAATAAACCAAATAGAGAAAAAAAAAATGATACTTTTGTATGGAGACTGTGCGAAAAATGCGCAGCGGAAAGGGAGTCAGGCAGCGCGTGTTGAATGAAATTGGGTTGGGACAGTTGGAGGAATGGCAATGAAAATTGCAGTTGGAGTTGCCGCAGAAGATGACGACATTTTGTGCGGTTTCGCGTGCCACCAGAATGTTGAACGTGTCTGGCTCCCTGCTGTGACTTTTCCCAGCTGCAGTAACTGACGCCACAGCTGGATCTACAGCAAGTGTGTCTCCACGCCTGCTTGGAGCGGAGCGGTGGGCGGAGGGCGGAGGGCGGGGTTGGTTAGCAACCTCAAGCGTTGCAAATGAAAAACTGGCACGTGTCACGTGGTGGGTGGGGTGGAGAGGGTGTGGTAGTTACAAGTTTTGCCGTTTGATTTTCATGTTGATTATAATCTTTATTTTCTAACATGATCATGAAACGAAGTGAGCTGTTTTTGCGATGAGCTGGGGAAAGGTGGAGAGTCATAAGTCATGGTAGAGGATATGAAGAAAGGATAGCAGAATACTGTGCTTGAAAGCTGCCTTAACTAGTAATCTTGTACCCTCCCAATAAAAATAGGTATCAATTGAATATTAACAGAACACATTAGCTATTTACAAGGACTTTACTTTTTAAAATGCATAAATTGCCAGGGGCTCGACCCAGAGCACACCTGTTGACCTAAATTATATATTACATAACTAAGTGCATATTTATGCATCCACTCAAATATTCGTCTATATCCGTGATTTACAACTGACATAGTTATTTAAATAGCCCAGTCCAACTTTCTGACAGTCACTGCCTGCATGAAATCTGTGCGATTTATTATATGAAATTAAAAGTTGATAAATTAACTTTCTCAAAATGCTCATCTGCGAATTAACAGAGAGCTGTACTTTTCTCATAAGAAGTAAAAAGTTGTTAAATACGTATTATATATGAATTGTATTGCATTTATATCAATCAAAATGAAGTAAGAATCGCGGTTTTGATGCTGATTGAATATATGCATATACATAAATGGGTCTACATACGTTAATACATATAAAAACAGAAATACATTTTCAAGTGCTCAGTTGCCCAGACATCGTAAGTTGATCGATGTTGCCGATGTTCTTGCCGGCAACGTGGGCTCTTGTCGATGCTGCACTTGAATCTATGATTCAATATGCGATTATCATCAGCACTCCAACTGCCGCTTTTGCAACTTTGGCAACCGGGTCTCGTCCTCATCTGAATCCTTGTGTGCCCATCCATGCATTGGCAATCAAATGATTCAAATTGAATTTGATCCATCACGAAGCATGTAGCAACCCGAACTTTGTTGTTTTTAATTCAATTTGTTATTTGGATGCGCATTTGTAATTTAAATACAGCTTATCAGCCACAATTTTCGTGTTTGCCATTTGGTTAATGAACTTACAATGGGATCAATTCATAGCGATTTGTAAATATCATCATATATAACATTCCAAAGGGTAGCCAATCCACTCCTAATACGGGCAATTGATTTAATTATTAGCCAGCATTATTTTTGTATTTATTCAGCATTCAGCTTTCTGCTAGAAATCAACGTTATGTGTGACATAACGTTTTTATCTTTTTTTTATGATTCTTTGGGGTAAGGATTTCAATTGACATATGAAATTATGGCATCGCTGTGCAATTTGCCGTGAAAACTCTTTGGCCGGGTTGCGATGCGGTTACGTCAATGGCAAAAGGCCGTCGATTCTGTGATAAATGGGTCTAATGACAATGTCACCATTGTTTCTGAATGTTAACGAGTTTCGCTTAGTATTGTTGAATATATCATTCTATTTAGTAATTGGAATTGGACAACGTTGGCCAACGACATGTAAGTGGAGCGTTTATTTTTGGATGCGCGCATTAGCGATTTTGAGGCCCCTTTTGGCCAAAGCCCTTTGATATTTGGTAACCAAACGTTATTACGTAAGCTGTAAACATTACAAATTACGAAATAGCCATTACCAGGTACACGCAATAAATTCGCTCATTGGTAATTGGAATTTTTGGAATGACAGAGATGAGGTCTTGTTACCGCTGACACGATGGATTTAGGGGAAATTGTGGTTCGATTCTGAGTCCAGATATTTTGTAATTAATCATTTAGTGATTTGACACCTCAACTGTATTTCAGATTTTGTTTTATGGATGGGCCAAAACAGATAGGGATCAGTTTTGTACATTATTGTTTGCGAGTGCCTATTTTCCGGCCATTTTACGCCCCGTTAAAGTTTAATCGAAAAAGTATTTTTGTGGCCAATGAAAATGCCAATAACGAAATTCCGCAAAAAAACAAACGCAACAAAATACTAAATAAAAGAAAACAAAAATCATAAGAACTCGACTGGAAGATGCCCTGAACGCAAAATTACTTAGAAGACAGGTTTCTGTTGTATTCCCAAATATACCTTGAAATGAGGCACAGATCCTAAAGGGTTTACCAGCACTTTTAGATAAAAACTTTACTACTTTCTTCTTACCATATATGCTTGACTCTGGTTAGTTCATTGGCCAGATCGACTCGGCTCTTTCTGTCTATATACAATTTTCATCTACTTTTAACAGGGTCGAGGCCAGCCACAATTCCAGCAGTCTATCAGTTACGATGGCCACTGCGTATAAGGTGAAGCCTGTTATTGACACACACATAGAGAGAGAGAGAGAGAGAGAGAGAGAGAGGGAGAGAGAGAGTAAAAGAGAGAGAAAGAGAGAGAAGAGAGAAAAAGTGAGAGGGGGTCAACTTTTATGGCATTCCCACAAAACTTTGCGCCTAATCGCGCTATGAAGTTGAAAATTCAAAACATTTTTACACTCGCACATCTCAAAATTTGATACGATGCTCCAGGCAGCTGGGAGCAGGATGCCAGCCAGCTCGAATATTTGGAATGGGATATGTGCAATGCAACCAAAGTAAAAAAGGAAAATAATTTGGTACAATATTTTAATAGCAAAAGTTTAGTTTGTTCCGCATGAACATTTCCTTCATGTTGTAAAACTGATGATATCCATAATTTTGTTATATTAAAAATAATTGGAATTATAGTGTCATGGGTTCATCGAAAATATTTATATAAATGAGTAGTTAAATAAACTGAAGCAAATTCAATTGTCTCCCGATCAAAGTTAAGTCCTAAATAAATATGATATGATTTCATTTAAATAGATTTAAAGGCCCAAATACATAAAGAAGCAAATAACATTTTATTCCATCCACTCTCTTTAAATTAGCAAATTGTATAATGCCAAATGAAAGCCATAGGTTTACTAAAATTATATTATCAGGATTTGATACTTTTACAGTCACAAATTGAAAACTTGTTTGCAACCAGACAATAATTTTTTGATTATTTTTGATACTTTCTGGCTGGAAGTTACATGTCACTTTAAGACAATCTGAAAATCGAAACCAAAATAAAAAAATTGTTGTTCAGCGATGGGAGACATACTGGAGCCAAAGCCAATGACAAAGACCACGACTGTGAGGCCTTCGAAGTTGGCAAAGGACAGCGTCCTGGGCCCCATTGCGGATGTACACCGATTGTGAGTAGATGAGATTCATGCGAGTGCCGGCAAGTCAATTCAAACTGCTCCTCAGGTCACCGGAGGAAATCGGAAACGAGTTTGCCCGGCTGGCGGAGCACACGCGGCGCCACTTTGCAAAAGATACTCAAATGCCCTGCTGGGATGTGAAGGCGCAGCTGATGCGCTGCTTGCGCCAGCAACACCAGAAGTCATCCCAGTGCTTCAATATGATGCAACGCTATCAAGAGTGCGTCCGTCTGGCCACACAGGATCACGTCGACCGACGGGCCGCACAGGACGAGCAGTTGGATCACATGACACCACTGCCGGTGGTGCCACCGCAATCGATCCGACCGCCCCAGCAGTTCCTCAATGAGCACAGCAGACGCAGCTGGTTCAAGCCCTGGACCTGGCTGCGCTAGCAAAGCACCAAAACTTTTTCATCCGAATCTCTCAATCCAGTCTCAAAATTCAAAGCAGCTGTCTTTAGATTTATTCGTATTACTAATTAAAATGGCAGCAGACACGAGCTGCTGCTGTGCCACTTGGTATTCCTGCTTCAAATTCCACAACTCCGACTACTCCTTCTCCTCCTCCTCGTGCTGCGCTCTTCCTGTCTGGGCCACAAAAAACAGGCCAAATATTTGTGAAGCACTCAGCTTGAATCTTGCAGCTGGTAAGTCCTGTAACGCCACCCATCCCCCCCCCCCCCAGGCAAGTCCCTTCTGGTCCAGCGGCTGTTTGGAAGCCATATTGAGAGACAAGAATTTAGCTGCTGCTGCTGCTGCTGAAGCTGCCAATTGTTCCTTCACTCATTCATTTGAATGTCTACATCATTTTAGCTGGCAGCTGCTGGCTGCAGGCGCACTTATCTATCTATATGCGCGTCTGTGTGTGGCGTGTGTGTGGAATGCAAGGACCACGACGCAACCTTCCTGAGGCTCTGCAATTTGCAATAAAAGTAAATCTGCTGCAGCTGCAGCTCCTCATACAGCATGAAAAGCGGCAGCTCTTGCCTGTAAGTTGACCTTATGCACCCGGCCTAGCTCCACTCCTCCCCTCCTTCAGCCCCATCAGCCCCATAGAAATTCTCATGTGTGCGGTTACAGGTTGAAAGCATTTGGCTAAGGTAAGCAAACATTAGAATTTATGAAATGCAACTCACACTGACATTTCCCCCATCCCACATTAGCCAAAAAAAAAATAAAAAAATTAACTCAATTTAGTTGATGGTACGCCGAAGAGATACCCTGTAGACATACATTTGCAACAACCGAACAGTCTGCACTTCTCTAAGATCTAATTGTACTCACCGGGAAGAGAGTATTTACATTCTTGTTTACATTCTGCAGGATTCAGGATTACCTCCTGCACTTCTGACCCAATGCATATAAACTTTTGTGCGCTTCGAATCGATTCGAAGTATACTTGACCATATGTAATGCAAATTTAATAGCGATATTATAAAGAATGGCACTTGGACCACATATCTCCTTATGACCTTGTATATCCAGCGTCAACTAAAGCTTAAAATCCTTAAATCCCATTGTTAAACCTGCTCTGAGTACAGGGTATAAAAACAAAAATTATTACATATAAAACTCACCTGGCCAGTGAGGAAACCGAATAAAACACTAAAGAGAAAGGTAATGGTAAGGGGGGGGGGGGAGGTGGATAGAGCAGGTGATGCGGGAGCGCAATAAACTTTAGGGCGCCATTGCCACGCCCCCTCACATATAAGCCCTCATACTCAGCTCTCTGCTTGAGCCTTGTATTATCTTTTAACACCCTCCCATACACAAACACACACACACTAACACACACACATGCAGCCAAGTACACATGGGCGCACATACATACCTATAATCCAACTTTTCTTTTAGCATTTCCATCCAAAAACAACAAGAATTGGAAAAAAACAGAAAAGGTATATAGAGTCAAGCGGCTAAAAGTAACCAAAAAAAAAAAATTATTTTCAACCAGGTCCAACAACCAACCAAAGCAAAAATAATAACAGGCAACGCATACACTGACCAAAGCATATCGCATATAGAAATATGATATTTCTATAGGGCTGATGGAAGCTAATGTTTAACTTATATTTAAGTTAGTTTTTCATCCAATATTAAATTGAGATTATGCTCTAAAAAAATAAAAATAAAAAAATTTTTACATACAACAACAAATTTTAAAGTTTATTTGAAATACGCATTAAAAAATATGAGATTTTTGGAAAACTCAAAGGACACAAAATAAAATGTATTCTTCTCAGATTACATAAGGTAGTCTAAGCATAATATTAGAGGAGAGCATCTTTAGTTATGTACATCCATATCTTAAAATAGAATTCTCCGAACTTTCGATTTATCTTAAGGCATAGACTTTAACACCCAAAGTATTCTGTCAATTGTATTCAACTGAAATCCCCTTGATCTAAAATCTCCCAGCAAACACAGGAAAAATCAGTTCTTTCAGTTTTTTATTTTTTATCATTATGTAAAGAGCCAAAAACTGTGACTTAATAAAAAAAAAGCAAGAAAAGAGTACAGAGAAAGGAAACAAGAACATAACGGAACAAGCAAAAACAGCCACAACAACATAAACAACAACAAATCTCAGTGTACTCAACTACGCCAACGTGTGACACCCCCCATCCAGTTCCTGCCCCAATCACTAGTCTCGTCCTAAACCAACGCCGCTTGAACCCTTAAGTTTTATGCTCGCTTAGCTGTTTTTTCATACCCAGCACCTATTGAGAAATTGCTAAAATGGGTATAATGACGCTGTGCAAAACTGATAAATATACATTACATTACATATACAATGCATTATATATATATATATATATATATAAAACGCATGCCATACGCAGGCCAATTTAATATCATATATTGATAGACTTCTCTTATATCGATAAGAATCGATGGATATTATGTATATACCTTGACATATTATTACCTAACTGAACAAATTTCATCTAGATCGATAGAGAAATTGATTTTGTTATCCAAAATTAATATTCATATTGCATTTTAGGTATATCCAAGTCTGAAGAGCTGCATCTCAGAATTCATTCTTGTTATTCGATGTTTTTCTTACTTTTAGATAGGAAGGCGCCTGAGTAAATTTTCTATTTTTACTCTGCTTGCTGCCTTAAAACACCGTGGCATAAAGATTATTATGAAAGTACTTTTGCTAAGCTTTCGTTCGTTGCTTACCCTTGGTTGGGCGTGGCATTGGGTGGGTGGTGTTGCATATTTGAATGGGTGTATGTCGTATGGGTATTTGGGTGTATCCATCTATGTGACGTGACACTCTTGATGCCTTAAGTGTGCATACACTTCGGCACCTACTCATGATAAGCTGGCGCATACACATTTAAATACATCTGGGTGCACCCCTGGGATAATTTATTACCGCTCTCTGCTCGAAAGTTGATTTCATGGTTTGCCAGAGGCAGCGTGCTATTCATTTGCAGGTAGTCAGTAGTCAGACTGGTGGCCAAGTCAACAAAGTGCAACAGCAACAGCGAATAAATCACCAACTCGGGATCCGGCAATGGTTCCTTTGCTGTCAGTCACTTAGTCAGTTAGTCAGTCAGTCAATGAAACTAAAAAGTCAACTTATGTTGCGATGCGCTGTCAATGGTAACATTTGCAATAGACAGCAGTCAGCAGTCCGTCTGCCATGCAGCCAGACAACATTCACTCAACTTCTCGAGTACAGCTTAAGCAGCGTATTTGCCTCCATTGCGGACGGAAATCGTCTGAAATCGTCTTTAGTGGAATTTAAATTTATTTTTAAAATTACTTTACTATTTCACGTATAAAGCTTTTTTTTCATTTTCAATAGCGCACTTGGCGAACGAAGCTGTTGCTCGTTGAACAGAAATTAAATACACATTTCATTTATTGAATTATCTAAATCAGATAATGTCAGAATAAAAATAATCGAACAGCTTGAGCAACCCAGAAGCTGATATTTGTATAGCTTTGTAGAGACTATTAAAACTTGTCGTTAACTCTTTTATTGATGGAGCAAAGTGTATTTATTTGAACAGCATCTACGAGCTGAGTTTTCATCTATCTATCTAGCTGTATCTGTGAAAATTGGAACACGTTCTGCAGAAGTCGGGAAAGCCCATATCTTTCATAATTCTACAGCTAAAGTCACATAATCTAAACGGTACGCCTATTATTTAATAATAATATTATTAAATAAATATTATTCAATATTTAATAATAATGATGTTATCAGCAGATATTGGCTTAGATGTTCGGGTTATTGGATAACTCACTCAATTTTCATGGGATTGCTGCTCTGTGCAACTGCAGGATGTGGAACATACAGCTTCTCAGAAGCGAATAAGAGTTGGCTGGCATTTCATTAAGTGAATTGAAACAGTGCAAAGCTGTTGCAAAAGTGCATTTTTCTGTAGTATCCTGGGTGCCTTTTTCGACTGCCTACGCTACGTTTCTACAAAATAAATTTAGCATGAGAAAAGTTGCCTTTTTTTGTTTGTTGTTGGTTTTGTTGTTGCCTCGCCCACAGCGGCGGTTGCTTGTCATGTGCAGCAGCCCAAGGACTCGAGGACCTTGGGCTTGCACTTGGCTGTTGTGGCTTCCTTGAGTTTTGTGTTTTTGCTGCTGTTGTTGTTGTGGTGGTTGTTACTTCTTTGTTTTGGCCATGTGGCGGCGCAATTATGTCAGGACTGGGGACTTCCTCACACACAAGTCCCCCATTCTCCATTGGTTTGCACGCTCTATTAATCAAAAGTTATATAACAAGCCAGCATACTGCGTCGCAAGATTCCCACTTCTTCAACTTGTTTCTCAATTTAACTTTGCTTTCAACGAAGGCCTTACATGCTAAAGTTGTCGTCTTTATATGTCAGCTTTGGCCTTCGTACCCCCCCCCCCCCCCACCCCTTACCGACGACTCAGTCCGGGATTCGTTTGGGCGCAAGACAAGCTATAATATTTTCTGAGAACTACACACTACATACTGCTTGTGAGTCTGGGTGAGTTAAAGTCCCAGCTCCGATTTCGTAGCAATAAATAAATAAAGCAGCCAAACACAATCAAAAAGCAATGAAGCACACCAGCAAAGGCAACCACAAATGACGGCAGCAAGGACCGAAGAGTAGCAGGTTTAGCAGCCAATGCTAGCAAGGACTAAGGAGGACACACAACATCCTTATCGGCAACTTTCCCATCTCCGACATCATTGACCGTTCACATGCTCGCTTCGGTCAATGGTCGCCCTATAATCCTTGGCCATCCGCAGGACGACCAGCGAGCACTGAGTACATTTTTGTAGCCATTCCATTATTTACTTTTTTTACCCGGCTCACAATCGCAACAAATAACTAATGCAACCCATCAAAGAACTCAACTCATCTCCAATCCATTTGCCAGAGTTAATTCGTATGGTTTAACTATTTTTTAGCGGTCTGAAAGTGGAAATGGACATGACAACGGGAGTGGGAATGGGAATGGGAATGGGGTTGTTGAGACCTACATATCAGCATTAGATTTTCAACATTCATTACCTATCAGCTATGCTGAACTATCCCCAAAATCCATTTACTTCGCAGGCAACTTTACCTTTCACTGTCAGTTATATTCCCTGCAACCGGCAGATGTCACAGTAGTGCCAGTCTGTCAAGTCGATTACAGAAACTTCAAATTTGCATCGGTTAATTTTATCCATCTCTGCTTAATTGCCCAACAACAGAGGGGGGCATTTCAGCCGATGTTTCTGTCAGCATGCTTTAAAGTAACCATGAATATATGTGAGCGTAAATAAATTTATGCCAGTCAATGCCAGTTTTCAAGTTCTCAATTATTTAACGACCGATTTAACGACAAGTATTTAAAATTATACTTTCTATGTTTTATTTTCATTTTGAAGTGTATGTGTGCCTTATTTTGTTTGTCAAATTTCTGCAAATTTCCTAAGTTAAATATTATTGGGAAGTTGCGAATCCAATAAAAAAAAAAAACAGCTTTACTAAAACTGCTTTTTTCGAGGACGCATCAGCTCATCCGATAAGCCACTTCGGTTACAGTTTAAGCTGTCTGATTATGTGCAGCTTATCTGAATTGCGCAATTTGGTATGTAACATTTTTTTGAATTCAAGCGTTTCACTTCCCTTTGGTTTATCGCTTTGCTTTTGCCACTGATTCAATTTTAATTACGCGACAATTTCTCTCCGTACCCATTCCCATTCGTTCACTTCTACTGCAGCCACAGTCCACATACCATATACAGAGCCACGCCCCTTTTCTAATTTACTTATTAATTTGCGCGTGGTTTGACTTTTGTCCCGAAGCATTGGGGGAATGGTCCAAAACTTAATAAACGAATTGAGCGCCCGGAATAATCGCGTGCCTCCTTTTCTCCCCAAGTCAAGTTCCACTCACACTTGCTGCCACTGCACCTCTCGTGCCTCGCACTCCTGCCACATCTTATTTGGTGGCACTTTACAAAGTTTTGTGTTTAATTTAATTTGCTTGAGCAGTTCAACTCGATTTCATTTCCACGAATTCGCGCTTAGCGCCTGCGATAACTTTTTAATTGGCAGGTGGCTCACATGTGTTTCTTTTTTGAGTGTGGAATGGTGATTGAAGCGATGTATTTCAATTGTATGCACAAAATAAATATTCAACTAATTAAAATATCATTTGATTATTTCTTTAAGCTATCTCGATGGGTGCTAGACTATTAGATGACCTTTGGTCTATAATTTCACGTTGGTGTTGGAGAGAGTCGAAGATTTTACATTTTTATATGTTTCTATAGAAATTTGTGAAATTTAAAGCAAAGTTTATTCTTTATAGGCTTAGAGCTGATTGTTTTAATTATGCTTAAGTTTCCATTTAATATTTGTTTTATTTTTTAATGTATTTGCATTATTAAAATTATGAAATATAACAAGTATTTCTATACTAACTTGTATAGTGCAGACAAACTTGAAGTTGGATAAGTTTATCATATTTAAATGGCCAGCTGTTGACCACATGGGATTCGCTGTGGGGCTTGTATTTTTGTGGCAGAGGACGTTAAATGTTGCGTATACTTAATGCGTATACTTAATGCGTCGCATTGCTCTTCATTGTTGCTGCTGCTGCTGCTGCTGCTGCTGTCGTTTTGTGAGTGACTTAAACGTTTGCACCATTTGACTTAATGAAGCTTAAAGACAATAAAATGCTTAAGCACACAGTGTTGTTACTTCTATTGCTGTTGGTGTTTCTGTTGGTGTTGGTGTTGCTGCTGTTCTGTGTCACGCCCATCAGCGCTCACACTTCAAAAAAGTCGGCCTGAAATTAAAAAGTTGCCGTACTTTTGACGCCAAGACAAGCTGAGCATATTTTCTTAGGCCAAGTGTTTTAATTTCTCACTTGCAAAGTATTTCTTGTTTTCTTCATGGAAAATGTTTCAAAAAAATTCGCATTGCATTTCAATCTTTTAAAATTATAATTATTGTAATAATATACATTTTTTTTGTACTTGTCGATTTAGGACAAAAAATATATTTTTTCTATATATACATTACTCTAGAAAGTAGAAAAAATTGACGATTTTGATTACAATTGTTTTTCCAAGTGCATTAATTTTTGTTTGGTTGGCAACTTTTGGCGGCCGCGCGTAATAATTTCTATGAATTTTATACACTTTGATAAGAGTTCAATTGGCATGCGAGTCACGTTCGCCCAGCCAGCCAGCCAGCCAGCCAGCCATCCTGCCTGCCAGCCTGCCAGTCAGTGAGAAGGCTGAAAGTAGAACATGAACCCAGCAGCCAACACATACCACCCACCAGAGAAGTCGGCAAGTGATGTTTGTGTTGGAAACTTTGGTGTCGGCCATGTAAATCAGGCCAGAAGACAATTAAACGCGCCGGTCACGACACCAATGTTTAGGCTAATGGAAAGTCTGTGTGGAACTGAAGCGAAAGTACTAAGGATAAGTGCAGGTAGCCTGGCAACAACAATGGCTAAAACGAATCAACGAATTAAAATTGCCACCCCGCCATCGGATTTCCCTTTGTCATTTCCGTTTTGTTGTTGCAAAGTATAAACAATTAAATTTTAATTAGTATTCGCATTGCTTGACATGACTAAAGGTTCAAAAGTCTGCAGATTGCTGCTGAGCAATTGGAGACGTCGTCGTCTCCCTAGCTGCCACATGCCAAATGCCACTTGCTATTTGCCACTTGCCACTTGCCACAACCGACAAACAGACACGGGGACATGGCTCTCATTTCCGGACTCGTCTGCTGCGTAATTTATTGTTGTTCACTCTCCCTCAACGCGCTGCGCTGCGGCATCCCATTCGGCTGTAAATTAAAGTCTTGGCACTTAATAGAAAATGGCCAAAAGCTTCTCATTTGCCACACTCGGATTTTATAAACTCCAGCGGTTTGACGTATTGCCAGCTTAGTTTTAGCCACTTAACTGTGTGAACTGTGTGCCAGGTCTACGATGACTACGATTTATGCCACAAGGTGTTAATACTACAAGCACCACCCTCCCCCCCCCTTCATCTTGAGCTTAACAAGTTCCTAAGTCTTATGATTTGTGCTGCGATTAGTTGAAGCACCGACAAGCATACATAATTTAAAACTGAACATTTTCTTTCTAAGTATATAAATAACCTGATAAATTGAAAGAAAGCTCAAGAATTTATAGACTCCATGTGATATTTGTTGCTGCGAATAATATGCTGCCAATATACCGTTTACCAATGCCACATGATGCAACACGAAAAAGTTGAAATCGTGTGAATTACATAAAATGCATTATGCTAAATTTGTTGGCATTCTACGTGACACTTACAAAAATATAAAAGGAAAACCGCTTGAAACTTTGTTTCTCAAAGGCACAGAACTAAGTCACATTATGCCTCAAAATTCGCAAAACTATCTGGCACACGATATAATAAAAAAAAATAAAAAAAATAATAGGCTTAAGCCATACAAAAACCATACAAACCACACAGAAAGGCCTTATTTGTCCATGATTTTTTTGTTGCTCAAATGTGAGTATAACAATACTCGAAACCAAAGAGTTTTGTACGAATATTTTGGTAATCAAATAAGATATTCATAAATGGATAGAAACAGTAAATATAGCTTTAATCGGCAAATGATGCTGGTTCGGAATATATTTACTCTGATTATTTGCAATGTCCTTTAACATAAAATTGGTAAATTTTCTTATTGGCTTACTGAAGACCAACTGGTTGAACAAAATGGGTCAACATGTTTTGAACGTGTCAAAAGGATTTGCGTTTAATTTTTTTTATATTTATTTTTTTTTAAGTGTGTGGCTGAAGGGCTGTTGCATGTTGAACTACACTTGTATCCATATAACAAGCTTGACCACTTTAAACAAATCCCTTCCCCTATCTTTGCCTTTAATTCTCGTTATGCCCTGCAACCCCCCAGTTTTGCCAACTTCCTTTGCGTTGCAATATAGAAAGTTCTACAGAGCAAAATTGCAATAATAAGAATTAAAATAACAAGTATAAAATTATGTCGGTTGCTACTGATCGACTGGCTGATACCCTAATTAAAGTTGCTTGTCTGTTTAGAAAACATTTGCTGGAATTTAGAGTAATCCCATTTCCATCCATCAAAATATAACAATTTCGTAATTTGATTCGTGCTATTTTCAGCTCTAACTGAACATCAAAGAAAGCTTAATCCTACTCTTTTTCACGTCTGGTGCCTAATGATTTTAAGGTATATGCAATTAAAAATAACGAATTCAGCTGTGGATGATGCAGCTACGGCGGCAGCCGGAGGATGTGCCACGCCCAGGGTGCAAGAACAGACTGGTCAATTTTTATGCTGGTCTCTTTGTTATTGCTGTTGAAACTTTGGCTGGCCAACAGGAGTAACAGCAAGGCGTAGTTTATAAAGTAGCAACAAATAATTGACCGCACACAAAGAGTAAAGCCACAACAAAAAAAGAAGAACAAAGAAATACACCATTTACACACACACACACACACACACACACACTGCTTGTAGAGAAAAACGCACTCTGCCGCTGCGTACGATGAGGATCATCGGAGCTGTTTGCAGCTGCAACTGGCAATTGTTGCCAGTGGGAATATGCAGTGTGCCACGCCCAGGCTGAACAACGCCCTAATAAAGGTTTTGAGTGCGCGGCCATCCGCTTAAAAATACATTGCACGTCCAAATTGAAGTGGAAATACAACGTAAACCCAATAAAGTAAAAAGCGTCTGCAACTCAACCACTTAAAAAACAAAAATATATAAAAATTGCATGCCTCAAAAACGCTTTCGCCTTCAAATTGCCGAGAGTTGATATTGAGGTTTACATATATGAAAATACATTTGGATATAACACTATAAATAATAGTGCAATGCAGATTTCGGGGATATGATTTATATTTCTTTATATTTTACATTTCAGAATTGCGTGCTTCGACAATAATTTAATAAATCCTTAACAAAATATTTCTGTAATTGGAGATTTCTGGTATGCAATATTTTCTCTATTCAAAACTAAATTTAATGTCTATTTTAACATCAGCAATTTTCGTTTGTTTTTTAAAATGCAGAAACAAAAACTTAAAAATATTTGGCGAAATTGAAACGAAAGCGAGATTTGGGAAACACACATACGCCACTTATATGAACATATGTATGATATATATGTATGTGCATTTATCTGAATGTTTTTTATATGGTTACGATTTTAATGGTGGTTTTGGTTTGCACTCGCTGCTTAAGCGCTGTCAAGCAAATGCAATTATGGATTTACGTGGCGTATGTGCAATATTTAACGCTTCCCTTTGTGGAGTGCAGAATGCAGGATGTGGGCAGTCAATTTTAATTAGATACATAAGTAATATATTTATCATTTAATGAGTTAATTTTACACGATCAGTGCGAAAGCATTTCTCGCTTGTATCCTTGCCACTCCAGTATTCTGTCTCAGCAGATGCACAGATTCATATTGGACAAACAGTAAACTGTTGAAGGCGGACATGTGGTGGTGCTGATGGTGCTTTTCCTTCTAGGTACCCGATCTCCCAAGTAGGGTTTGCTGTTACTCTTTTATAGCACTCTGTTTGATTGAATTGTTTTTATTGATTCTGTATTTGATAATTTTTCACTTAATATGTATTGATTGGGTTGGGTTGACTTACATTTCAATTGAGCAGCCGGCGGGATACAAAAGAACACACAGGATGTGAGGAGGGGTATATAAAGATGGAGTAGCAGTTAACAAAAATATGGCAGAGACTCCAGAAATTGATGCGCGTTGGGTGCGACACCAAACACTTGAAATATGTTCTGTAAACTTGAGAAATGACATGAAAAGCAGTCTCAGGAATAACAAAGATGTATATATCTATATATATATAAATGTTTATGTGTAGGTGGGGGGGGAAGGGGGCTGCGTGACAGAGGAGGTTTTGCTAGATAGTGCAGAGCTGTTGGGTTTTTGAGTGGTTCAGGGACTACGGGAGTCCAAGTAAACAAAATGAAACGAAACGAAACAAAACAGAGAAACAAACAATTTGCGTAACATTCCTTTACTCCCCCCACCACCAGCACCACCCCCTTCCACAACACTCCCCGCCATCGCATGACTGTGCCTACAGGCACATGAGTGGAGTTTGAAGTGGAACCGAGGCGGAGGGAAGTGTATATGGGAAATGCCGGAGTGATTGAAGATGGGAGATGGAAGATGGAAGCATACATCTTATTTTTTGCTCAGCTCATCGTAGTGCTCAGTCAGTAAAGTGCTGCTGCCTGAAAGATGATTGATACGGTTGAGTCCTTCGGTAAAGGATGGCAGGATGGCAGGATGGCAGAATGGTAGGATGGCGGGATGGCAGGATGCTACGTGGGTTAAGCATTCTCTGGGGCATGGAGGAAGGATGTCTGGGGAGGGTTAGGGTAGTTAGGTAATGAAGCGGAAATCGATTTGGTGCGCGGCTCAACCCGTGCCGGAAAATCGCTTGCCGGCTGCGGGCGTGCGTGAAAAGTTTTCAAAGAAAACGGTGGAGGAGACGAGCATCTAGTAAGAGGATGGAGAAAAGGCATCCGAAACGAGTCCTGGCGCTGGAGCTGAAGCCATATAGCAAGCTCTGACTGCGACTGAGGATGATAAACAAGGGCATACAAAGCGTAAACAAGAAATTATTAAGCAGCGCTGCAAGTGAACAGAACAAAACTCAACACAACAGAAAATATGTCCAAAAAAGTAGCAGATGAAGATGAAGATGAAGTGGGAGAACGAACGACTAAGGAAAAAACATAGGAACGGCATGCGAGAAAACTTTTTAGTCCACTGTTAGCCATACACTTGCTGAGGGTATTCCAATTTTCACATTAGATGTGTAACCTTTTAAATTTGACTTTTTCAAAAGATACTTGAAATTCATGACTTATATAGATACAGATTATATATAAATATATATTTGTTGATGGATGAAATACCACAGACAGTAGTCCTACAGTATTGATCGATGTGCAACTAAAATTTGGACTTAATAATGCTGTAATCCAATTTGGCAATTCAAATACATAGATCTATATATTTGTATTACAAGGATCCACTGAAAATATAGGTAGAAATCTGTATTTTATTTTGGTTTATTAAAGTTTAATATTTTTGTACTTTTATTAAACCTATGCAAATTGTAACTTTCTAATTGGCCAAATTATGGTAGCAGAGTATTTAATCATTGGCAAACAAAAAGTTTAATGTTTTTTTTTTTGTTTTTTTTTTTTGTTTTTTCTTGTTTGTTTTGTTTGGTTTATATTTGTGAGGGTGAAAAGCGATTTCCACAGCGGTTCTCGCTGGCTCTTCCCATTCACTCACACGCTGTGTCACAATGTATACCTTTCTCCCTCACTCGTAACTTTTCACTTAAGCATTTTTGTCACGTCTGCCATTTATTTATATACATATACATATACATATACATTTTGTTTTTTTTTTCGGCTTTGTGTGTGTGTACAAAAATACATTTTTGTAATATTTACTCAGCGCTTTGTTGGATTTTTGCGCCGTTGTTTATTTTCGCCATTGGGGTCCAGGTTCAGGTTTAGGTTCGGATTCGGTTGAGACTTGGGTTCCGTTTCGTTGCTCGATGGAGATAAGGAAGCATGGAAACAAAGAAGAGAAAGACAGAGAGGGAGAGGGAGAGGGAGAGGGAGTCGGTTATTTTGGTCAGGTTCCTTAATTTCTTTTTGTGCACTTTGTTATTGTTGTTGTTGATGTTTGCTTGTTTGTTGTGCGTAGAATGTAGCTGAAGAAAATCATATTTTATTGTTATCGAAATTTAGTGGCAGAAAATAAACATCGATCAGAATGTGAATGAACCGAGTAGGGAATACGCCCATTCACAAGTTCTGATCTTTGACGGCTTGAACTATTAATTTTTATTTTTTTTTTTGCTATATTTCTTCTGCTCAAGCTGCACGGATAAGTCCCAGCATAGCCTGGCCCCGTTATGCGCAGTGACAGGCGAACTTTGTTGCATGCAACCCGCTGCCCTCAGCCCCCCAGTCCTAGCTTGCGAGATGGAAGTGTGTGTGGGCAAGTCCCGCTCGGCGACGGACTGCTGCTTAAGCCATAACTCTGACCCCAAAAAAGTGGGTCAGGCAACAAACATTGTCAACGCTGTCAGGCTCATCAGTAGCAACTGAGTGTACGCTGCAACTGTGGCCAGTTTGCAGTTTTATGCCCGTGGTCGCAGCAACAACAAAAGCGACAGCAACGACACTCCGGATTAGGCCACGTTGGACGTAGAACGTTGAATGCTGTCACTGCGATTTGGATTTGGTTCAAGCTTGGCGCTTCGGGCAACGAGTTGCAGCTGCCAATCCATGTAGCCAGCCAGTCAGGTTGACATGTAGCTTATAACAGGAGGCAGTGGTTTTTTTCGCTTTTGTTTTTTGGGGCGTTCTTACCCAGTGGTGTGGGATAGATGGGGTGGTGGGGGGGGAGATGTTGCAGACTCGAGCATTGATTTAGTGAGGCTGCTGTTACTAGCTACCTGTCAAATTGTTGTCCATGTTGCCTCTATAAACAAATTGAACTTTGTTTGAGCGCTATTCCAATTGCATTTGCCGAACAACTCTGCCACTCCGCTCTTTCCCCTAACCGCCCCCCCCCCCCTCCTAATGGTCATAAAACCATGAGAAATGGCTTTTGTTGTGAAATTTATGCGTTAAATTTGTCTGCTGAATCCGAATTGCAATTCGAGATCACTATTCCTGGGGTTATTTACGAGAACATTCTTGACCTGAATTCAAATGGCCCATTCTCTTTGAACTCAGTCAGCCCAATATGTTAATTAAATTGGACGCATTTTGTATATATATATATATATATATATATATACAATTTGTGTGCGAATGGCGAAGCATTCGAGAAAGTCTTAAGTAAACTTTGTGAAACTGAAATACTTCAAGTCGAGCAACTTGAATGCTGCGTCATTAGAAGCTAAATGGCATATTGTATAAATTCTTCATTATTGGTATTGTGAGTCAGTTTGAGCCGAAAAGCCTAAAGCTCAAAACTATCTCCATGTATATATATTGTATATCTGCAAACTTATCAACACTTTTAGCTTCCCAAGGCAAACAGAATATTTGGATTTCATTTGTGTTACATTTATTCAATGACTCTTTGTCAATTTGAGGCACAGGATCAAGGCGTAAAGCTCTCCAGCCAGCTGACTGATTTCACACTCTTATTATTATTAAGTGTATATATATATATATAGACACGTAGATATGCATATACAATATAGTAAATAGTATAGCACTTGTCTGCGAAGATCTTTTAAGCACTTACTTTTCAACATTACCCATTCACAATGCGCATTCAGCAAACTCGAAAGTCGAAAACTTTTCATATAAATTACAACAATGCAATTTGATTTAAGCTAGCTAAAGCCAGCCAGGTGGGCGTGCCATCGGTTTGTGGTGGGGGAGGGGGGAAGGGGGTTGGTTGGTTTCTGTGGGTTGTTGGTGTGGAAGGGGGCAGGGTTGTGGGTTGTGCTTTACGGCAGCTTAAGGACCCATTGGAGCGTATTTGAGAAGACGCGTTAATATTTATTTAAGACTCTCTAGCCTAATGCTACACCTCTTCTTTGCACCTCTTCGACCCCCGCCAGCACCCCGGCCCCAACAAACAGTCATATCCCATACAATAAAAGACATTCATACAATACGTATGTATGTGTATGTATGTGTGTATTTGGGGTTTTTCTTTTCGATAATTTGAATGTAATTCGCTTGGAGAAATTTACATGATTTGCTTAACAATCAGAAAGTATTTCATTGTGTGGCAAAAGTGGGACGGAATGAGGCCAGCTGTGTGTGTGGTTGTGTGGCTGTAAGAGGGGAGAGAGGAAGGGAGGGTGTTTTTGGTAAAGTGGATTGCATGCTATCAGCGCTCACATATTAGTAAAGCCCGGTCCAAAAATGAATTGAGTTGTTCAATGACACGCCAAATTCATGTGGTCGTGACTTTGTTCGAGCGAATAGTCCCTTCTCCTCCTCCTCCTTCTCCTCGTCGTCCTGCCTCTCCCTTCCCCTCTGGCCTCTGACAACCAACAAAATATTGCCTAATCACTGCTCGGGGAGCTGTGAAACTGTGTATCTCTGAAAGCTGCGGGCGTGGGAATTTTCACGAAGGACATGTACGTGTTCGGATCAGAGTACAACACAGGACCCAGTCACAAGCCAACGAGGAGCTGTTGTGGATTCGTGGAGATGGTGCGGCAGCGGTGAAAGTAGCCGCAAGTAAAAGTTTTTGCCCCGTCCATTTTGGTCAATTTGGGCTAAAAGAAAATTTGTAGGCTATAGAAAGTTTTTGCGGCATACAACTGCGATGGGAAGGAGAGTTTAGTCTATCTCTTGTAAAGAAACCAGCGGGCGTACATCATATAGCAAATAGTGTGGGGTAAGGAGGAGGTGCGAGAGGGAAGGGTGTGGCATGTGGCAAAGTTTTTCGCTTGCGCGCGCCCCAAAAATAAACAGCAACAGTAGCAAGTGGCAGCGGTTAAGTTGACAGGACAGCAGCAGCTGCATCTGAAAGCAGACATCAAGAAACGATAGATTATTCGGGGGAGTGGTGGGGCGGGGGGACGGTTGTGATTTGGAATAGGGTTTAAGGGATAGAAGACTACCTCTATGTGATATTGCTAGAAAGATAAAGCGCTGAAAACTTGAAGCCAGCGGCACTTGGCCAAAGTCGCTAAGACAGATGAAAAAGAAAACAGAAACAGAAACAGAAACAAGCAAGACAACAAAATGAGAACAAATTGTGCATTATAAATCCCCTTACCCTGCTCCCCTTTAATAACATTAGGGGTATTATAGATATTTGTACCACAAAAATCAAATTTATAGAAAAATATTGAATATCTTCATACAAATTTGCACACAAATAATAATTAAATTTCGTTTAAATATTTCTCACCTAAATCTATTTAAACACATATAAATTTAAATTTGTGTAAGAAGCTTATCTATTTTATTATGATTATTATTGATTTGCTGTTTAATAATAATTTATCTTTGTAATCTGAAGTTATATGTAAAATTTTCTCCTTCACTCATTTTGCTTAATGCAAACAAAAACCCCTTGAATAACGTTTTGATGCTTTTGTTAGGCTTTGAATCCATTAACATGAGTCCATTAACATTTGCGTAATTCATTTATTTAAATACTTAAGCCAACTCAAGCCAATAATATTAATTTAAACACCGAACATATTTCGGAAAATATTTGTTCATTTTCTGCTTAAAGCCTGTACCCATTTCAATTGATTTTAAAAGTTTGTAAATAAATAAATCAAATGCAAATAAGTACACAATTTAAATATGTTTTCATATACGAATTAATAGTGTAGAGTGAAAGGCACAGTTCAACCTACAATTTTGTAATTTTGCCAGCAAATAAATTACTTATGGACTACAGTATCATTTTCAATATTTTCACCCGAGTAACCCTAATGCGTTAGTAGGTGTATGTATATTCGGGTGTGATTTGTGTACGGTCTTTTTCTTTTTGCCCGACAACGGTTGCATACCCAAAATTGAAATATTAAGCCATACAAATCAGGCAACTTGCAACAGAAGCAACAACAAGAGAAGCAGTAAAAATCATTCGACACGTGCAGCATTTATCAGTAGCAAAGGCGGCGAAGATACACTCAGAAAAAAATCGCACTGAAAGGAAACTTGCTTATCTTAAATATATGATTTTTTTCTACTATTCAGAATTGTTTTCAATATTTGAATTCAATACAATACAGGCGCTATTTTGATTCTTAGCATTCACGGAATATATATATAAAACTACATTATTAAATTATAAATAAAAATATATTTGCAATTATTGTTTTTTTTTTAGAATTAATATTTTATAGTTTTAAGAAAGCACATCAACTAGTTTTGGCATATGAAGATATCCGAGCAATTTATATTTATTTATGTTTGTTAAGTGTAGCCTGTGAGACGGAAACGGAAACGGAAATAGACCAGAGCAGCAGAGAGACGATGATGCGAATGATAGCAGTAAGCAAACTGACACGTACAGCCAGAGGGTATCCGGGAGTGGAGTCGGATGGAGATTTGGGAGACGCGCTTATTGACGTTGAGCAACGCTTATTGGCGTACTTAATCCTTTTGGCAAATTCCAATAAATTACCAGGACAGCAAAGGCAAACAGCAAGAGAAACAACACACAGTCAACTCTTGGTTGAAGTGGAGCGCGGCTGAAAATAACAACAACAACAACAAAAATAACAATAAAAACAAAAACAAAAACAAAAAAAAAGAAAAGGAAAAAGAAAAAAGATAAACATCAATAGGCCATGATGAGTTTCTGATTGCAAAGCGGAGGCAGCACAGGAGCACCCCAAAGGCCGCTCCAAACGGACTGTGGATGATGTTTTTCTTTTTGGGGAGCGCGGGAGTCGGTGTACTGGTGCGGGTGGAGAAGGATGACGGTCGTGTCACATGGCCGGGCTTGACTTTGGCTGCCTTTGGGCCAAGTCATAAAATTGAACAGACATTTTATATGCGACGGTAGTGGGTTGGGTGCGAGGTCGGGGGTTAAGGATTGGGGACTGGCTGGAAAGTTAAATTGAAAGCCCAAATCCTTGGCATACTCACAACTGGATAGGCATCTCTCTTCCTCTCTCTCTCTCTCCATCTGTACTTTGTCTTATCTTTGACTGCTTACCCATTGAAAACAAACTCCTCTGCGCACCTCGCAATATTTTTTATTGCAAATGTTTTGCATATTTTTCATCGGCCCCTAAAAAACAATAAAAACAAAACAATCGTTATTTTTTTGTTCTGGCTCCTTTGGCTGCTCCTAGTCGCTAGTCCCAAAAATGTTGCATTTAGCTAATCCTCTCCCTTTCCTGCAAGCCACCTAAAATCATTTTTTAAGCACTTTACAGAACTTCAAATAGAAAAACGCAGACCGACAGACAGACGAAAAATCTCTACTCCACTAGAGATGCTGATCAAGAATATATATGAAATATATATATGTAATATGAAATATATATGTACTCTGTGAGATTTGAGACGTCACATTAAATATTATTGGTTCAAGTCACAAAGAGTTTAGATATGCAAGGAGAGGATAATAATTTAAGTTTTCTTAATATTTTCCGGCTTATGGGAAACTCCAGACAGTGAAATATTTTATCTTGACATCAGATCGAAAATTACGACTGCCCATGAACGAAATAACAATGAGCATCCAAAATATTTATTGTATTTTAGTTGATCTTAGATTGCGTCCAAATTGCTGCTGCGGTCGCTGTCAAAACGGCAATGTTATCGATGGATTTCCAATTGTACAGGAATCAGTAGCTTCTCTTTTATAGCATTAACATGAGCAAAACCCAAGCAAATTGTTTATTTCTTTCTTTATTATGTTGCTTCTACACCATCTTAATATACTATTTATTTTGTTTGGTCTGGCACTTTTGCAATGCCAAGGTGAATATTAAGTTATTCGGATGGCGAGCTGTCAGCTTGCTTTAAATAAATTACCAAAATTGCGTCGAAAGGTGTTTTGAATTGTCATTTAGATGGGGCTCGATTAGCCCCATAGTTGCAGCTGTGCTTGCGATAAAGACGGCAGCAACTTTGGCAGCCGCGATAGGTTTGAGATGTGGCTGCTGTCAACGCCTTCGTCTTGGTCTTCATCTTGGTCTTCGTCTTGGTCCTCGTCTTCGTCTTTGCCATCGAGTGAGTTGGTTCAGGTTGTCATCGCCGGCGTCCTCGTTGCTGACCTGTCAGCAGGCGCCAACAATATTCACTTTGCGATTCTTGAAGTGTTTATAAATTTCCTTGCCCAATTTGGCAATTAATCATTAAACGCGCCACCTGCCGGCAACTTTTGCCTCAAAGGTTTACCAGACGACACCCAATTTTCGATTAGTGGGGTGGTGGGGGGCAGTCGTACCTGGTGGAAATACGCGCGCACTGAACTTGAAGATGATAAATTACATAACCGTAAAATATGTAATTTCAGTCTGAAATTCTTGCAGCCTTCTTCTTCTTCTTCTTCTTCTTCTGACACACACACAACACACACGCTGTGTGTTTGAAATGAAATGCAAGTTTTCCACTTACTGTTTGGTGCTTTTGACAGCAACACTTTCAAGGATCATCTGTTTTCAAGTGTCAGAGTAGACTTGCTGTCATTTTTTAACGAGATAACGAGATGTTTAAGTGTTGATTGCATTTCAACTGGTTCTCCAAGTTGTTCAGAATTAGATAAATTATAAAAACGCTTAAGAATAAAATTAAGTCCAAACTCGATTTGGTAACCTTAAATATAAAAATGTAGCTCAAGTCTTTAGAAAATCCAAGCCAAACTTCTTTAGTCGATGCTAAAGAAATTATTATTATTATTTTGAATACAAAATTAATATTTATGATACAGTTGAATGCTAATCTGTTAATGTTATTCCAAGGAGCCTCTGTATGCAACATATTCCATCTATTATCTATATTTAGAAACTTTAATAAAACAAGTTTTCTTTCCATGGATTCTGATTACAGTTGCCCTGTTTCAGGCCATATATCTTATCCAGTTAGCTCATTCCTCCGCTTTATAGCTAATTAAATGTTTAATTAGGAGCCGTGGATTTCGCAGTTTTGATTTACTGTGAGTGGTTGGTTGGTTGGTGGTTGGTGGGCTTAATAAACCAGAGGTTCCCTTTGTCTTTGTGCCTATCTTTGTGTCCTGTTGATTGATTTGTATCTGAGCCAAGATATATGGAGTCAGTAGACGTTGGAAAGGGATGGAGTTTTTCGTGTCTTGTGGGGATTTGGGAATCAGCATTGTTCAGTTCTACGTGGGCTGTTAAGAATTGACAAAGTTCATTGTGTTGGGGCAAATTAATTAAGCAGACACTTGGCACCATTAGGAACCGCACACACACTCAACACAACACACAGGGACAAAGTCATCGGCGAATGTGTGAGAATGGGGAAATGCGAATGTAATTGTGAATGAAAATTAGGAATGCGAGAGAATTCGAGAGAGTTCCAATGAGCGAATGTGCTATGCGAATGTGTTGTCGGGCAGGTGGCGTCTCAAGAGGATGCAGTGGTGCGTGTTGCGTGGTTCGGTGTGTTAACAATGGGTTAGAATCGTTGCTGGCTGCTGGCTGCTGGCTGGTGGCTGGTGGAGAAGTCGTTTGCACAAAGCCAACAAAAGGCAACAATTCTTAGCCACTAATAAAGAATAATATGACTGCCATAAAACTCAATTTATTACCAAAATGTCGACAAGCAGCGCAGTCGGAATGTATATGTGTTTTTGTGTGCTTGTATGTGTGTGTGTGTGTGTGAGAAAGAATTACGACTCTGGCAATCGGGCACCAGGGCAAGCTGTCAGGCGGCACTCTAAGGGTGAAGGGTGGGGGTGAAGCATGTAGGGAGTGGCAAATACAACCAAATTGTTGTTGCTGTTGCCAATTCCTTTTTCAACTTCAGCTTTTATTTTAATTCAAAGCAGTCGTTTTATATTTGCATTTGCATATCATTCGAGTGTCTTGCAACGTGGAGCTGCTTATATTCAGATCCTATGATTTATTGCCAATACACTAAAATTGCAATTTTGTTTTGTTTTCAGCTGATATTTACTATTGTCTCACTTTAAGTTGCTTCGCTTAGTTTTTGTGTGCCTTGTGTTAGCTCAGATCGAATAAATTGTTTGAGAACTTTAATGCTTTGCTTTTTCCATATTTAAGTTTGATATTATTTCTCATGATTCTTTGCAATGCAATTTTCGTCAGCTTAATTAAGTTGCATATATAATATATTTTGTTTAAGGGTTTCTATGTTTAAGGGATCAGTCACCTGTAATTTCATGCTAATGCGGTGCAGGGTATTTTTCGGTCTGTGTGATTTAATCCAATTGAAACGTGGTCGTGTTGCACTTTATATCTTTGCCGACTTTTCATCTTTGTTTCGTTTCAATTTAATTTGCCATTTGGGTTGTTGTTGTCTGCAGTATGGCAATTTGTTGCTTTTGTGGCCCATTGCCCGTTGGATATTGCCTGTGGCTGTTGTTGACTGTTTTGCTGTTGGCTGTTGGCTGTTGGATTTGTTGGCCAGCTGTTGAACACATTTGCCGGCCGCTTTGTGGCCACATTTACGCTGCTTTGGCATTGCCAAGGGTGGATGGATCCAAATATCCCTAAATAACTGTTTGATGGCCAATACCCAATCTGAATTAGACTCTCGTGGCGTTTACATAATCGACTTCCGGTTGCCATTGGTGGCAGACAAAAGCTGCTTGATCTGGGCGCATAAATTGATGTGGCAGCTGTGCGTTTTCCTAGTCCAGTTGTTGTTTTTAGAATGAAAGAAGTATGCGGGGAGAGAGGAGGAACGAAGAGGGGGGTGCAGATAAGCGGCAAGTAAAAAACAAAAGACAATTAAAAAGAAAAAAAAAAAAGGAAAACTGAGGGCAGAAGATAAATTAAAATAAACGACAGCTGAGAGATAGGATTAAGACTCAGTGATTTATGGATAAATTATTAGAGAAAGAGTTAAAAGTTGGGAAAAGCTGAAATTTCAATCATTTGGAATTATATGCAAAGGGAATGGGGGAGTAATCAGCTTAATTAGTATTATAGAGACTGTAAAATAAAAAACTTAATGCTGCCAAATTCTTGTAAAAATCTTGTAAAAATCCGCAAATATTTTTGGTTGCGTGGCATGTAAATTGGCAATTTGGCATTGTGACATTTTAGAGACCTGAATAACGTTTCCTTAATGTTCTGATGTTCTGATAGAGTGAATACAAATGAGGGGGACAGAGGGAGGGTTGAAGGTAGAAGGTTGTCAAGGGTCTTGTCAAACTTGTCGAGACTTTGTTGTGGTTGTTGTTGTCATTGTTGGCGATGTCGCCGCAAATTATGGCGGCCTCAACGCGTAAATGATGCTTAATTAACATTCACAAAGTTCGCGACTTACACTTACAGAAAAGTGCAATGATATCTTTCAAATTCTCGCAATTTATTTTCAAACATACGTTAACATGTAAAAATAATAATGATTTATGAATGGTTTTCGTGTATTATTATTTTGTGGACATATTTTGAATATTTCAGAAATATGTTTCTGTAAAGAAAGATCTAAGTGTAGAAGAAAGCATAGACCGATGGAAGCATGGAATTGCAGGAATGTGAATGGCATGACTGCGCAATGGGGTGTGGACGGGTTGGTTGGGGTCGCCACCTGCTTAGCACATTTAGGCCAGAGGCCAGAGGCCAGAGGCAGAGGCAGGCCGCAGATAGACGCGGAAAAATTGCAAATGATGTTCGCTTATAGCTGAAACACTGGAAACAGGCAATTGCAACACGAAACGGGGCGGTGAACGGAGAAAAGTCTAAGTCCATTAGAGCCAAGTGACGAAGAGTGACAGCCGCAAAATATGTACAATGGCACTGCCATCAAGACCAAATGGCAATAGTTACAAAGACACGCACAACAAAAATGGGGAAAAATGGCAAATGACTGCTGCCAGCGGATACCATCAGTGAATCTCAGTGGGCAGCTGCTGCAGGCACAGTTCAAGGCCAACCCGTTTACTTTGGCTTTAATTAAGCCATAAGCCAAGCTGTGCCATGGCCAAGGAAATGTAACGTGGCAGCAACAGACGCAGATAACAGCTAATGAAAATCACTTGGCCAAAGAGTAACGGCACATCAACAACAATGTGCCAAATGCTGTGAAGCATAACAGCAGGGGACAACTGAAGGAACGGCTTGCTGGAGGGGGGGGTTGATGGTCGGGTCACACAGGATACGCTTCTAATACAATTAGAAGCGCTTTCGCTAAGTGCCTCAATGGAAGTGGAGGCAGCTGCTGCTGCTGCTGCTAAAAATATTGCTAAAAAAAAACTGACCTCCTGCTGAAAATAGCCAAAATAAAAGCGGGGTTCAGGGTTAAGTGCTTCTGGTATAGGCTGACAAACCGACTTAAAGCCAAAAGTGGGAAACGTATAACGTAAATGGTCAGAGCAAAAAAGCAAAAAAAAAAAACAAATGGATATGCCAAAGGACAGCGAAGGCAATTGGGGCAGGTGCGTCTACAGAGTAAAAAGCAAATAATGAAATGAACTGAAGCCAAGCTAAAAGGCTGTTTGCGTGGGTGTTGGCAAGGGGGAATTGTTGTTGTGCGTAAAAACAAAAAACAAACCACGGCTTTGGGGTTAGCAACGTGGGCGGTAAATGCAGGGGTTAGTTGCTTCCGGAGCTCGGCACAGTGCTGTAATGGAACTCATTTTGCTTGTGCATTATATTAAAACGCTAATGAGGCGGCAGTCGCATTGCTAGGCAACCATTCTCATCCGCCATCCGCCATCCGCCAACCGCCACCCGCTCTCACCCTCCCCCACCAACTTCGCCTTACTCTCAGCCCGGTGCCTCTTTCACACAATGCCAACCCCCCGCAATGAAAATGTCTGCAGCTGGCGTTGTGTTAATTGAAAATTAATGGCGCGATGGCAAAAACTAAACATGAAAATTTGCTGATGATGACGCTAACGCATTAAATGGCCGCCAGGTGGCGCTACGGGTAGTCAGCTTAGGTCACTGGTTGTTTGTAGCAGACTGCAATTACCAGCAAACGCGTCAATGGCCAAGCAGATTACCACATTTCCATTATATATATAAACATATATATATATATATAAAGATTTAACAAGAAGGCAGCTGAAATTGGTTATGGGTTATAGGTCAGGGATCGGTGTTGGGATAAAATGCGTCATACCAAAAATTCGTAATTAATCACAATTAAAATCAGGCAAAAAGTTGTCTCTTATTTTTCCGTGCGTTTCGCTCTTTGCTTCTTCTTCTTCTTGGTATTTTGCTACGTTTTGCTGGTGATGTCTCCCAGCGTCCGAGTTGTTTGTGAGATGGGATTGGGATGTGGGCGTGGTCTCACTCCCATGTCGCGTTGGTCGCATGGATGTGGCCGGCTCAGATGCCCCGGCTATGGTAATGGCGACAGTTTTAATACTTTTGGCTGGGGCACCCCGGGGCACCCCACGCAGAGGGAAAATTAAAATAAATATGCCGAAAAAACGGGTTAAGTGTGCGTTGATGGAGACTGGCCGGAAGGGGGTGGCGGTGGAGTTGGCAGGGAAATTAAAGGAAATTAAAGAATGAAAAAAATGAAATCAACGAGTAAATCCAAAAACAAAACAAAAAATAATAACAAAAAGAAAATGCGACAAAAGCAGAAGCTAAAGAAAAGCCAGCATTTCTGAACGAAAACAAGAATTAAGAGCTGGCAAAATACGACACAGAATAATAATATAACATGGCGTGGTTGTTAAACAAGATAATGATAAATTTCGAATAAGAAAGGCGTCAAATGTCACAAAGCAATTAAAAACAAATGAATGGAAATTCCGGGTCATTTATTAATATCGTAACACTTTTAAATTGTGAGGCATTTTCGGACATAAAGACCAAAATTGATTTAGCAGCTGAACGCAATAAATTTTTGGTATATTTTCAGCTGGAGTTTCAGTCGGAACAAGTCAAGTGAAATTCTTAAATATGGTTAATTGATAATTTAAATATTTAACTCTTCAAAAGACGTTGTCTATTTAGGATACTCTGAAAGGATTGATTGCAGTAAGATATGAAAAATGCGTGCAACTTTTGGATGTGTCGCATAATTGGTACACAAGTCAAATATGAACATGAGAACTAAACATGTGTGCTTAGGTGTGTGTGTGTGTGTGTGTGTGTGGTTCAGACTACTTAACAGACATTTTTTGATCGAGCCCAGGGAGAAGCGAGTACGATTCAAAGCAAATTGTAGCCAAACAAATGAGGATGGCAAGAGGGGGAATTGAGTGTATAGCAAATATATATAGCTGAGTACTGAGTACCCACAAATAATGCCGTAACTTAACATTTTGTCGCAAAGAACACACACACACACACACATGGACACTCCTGCAGTTGGAGTAACTTGGCATACATATGTGGCAATAAATGTCTCCTGCGGCCAATGGCAACAACGAAAAGTTGCTGCTTAAGTGATACAAAATGCAAATATAAGGCCAGTGATGACACATTGGGTGGCAAGAGTGTGTGGCAGTGGAGTTCTGTGATGGGGGGAAGTGCCAAGCAAATGCGTAGACAGAGGCTGACAAACTCACTTGACGAGCTTCACGGCTTAAGGTTATTTGCACGACGTCAACTCGTCTCGTCTCGACCCGACCCGACCCGACCCGCACATGTGATATATCCACTCGACTCGATTGTTGTGCATCACAAACACATAACACATAACACATATCCACATCACCACGTCTCCCCTCCCACCTTTGCTTCCTACACTGCCACAGTCAGCCACTTGTGGAGGCTGTAAAAGCGGCGTCCATGGGACTGATATGTGGCATTGCCAGCCAGCTTAAAATGAAATGTAAACACAAACAAAACGTCGGGCAAGTTGGAAAAATAGAAAAAAATAAACCCTCCCCCCCTCCCGCCAACCCAACAACCAACTAGGTGACATCCCAAACCCCAATTGGATTGTCAAATTATGCGTGGCAAAATTTGGTGCTGTTGTTGTCAGTTTTGTTATTGCTTATAGCAGTTGTTAGCGCCAGTTTGTCAGCACATAAAACACAGTGAAAACAACAACAGAAAATAAACAAACAAAAAAATAACAGCAAAAAAAACTCATCTGCATAGCAGCATCATCTAAATCAACTCAGCATTTTGCAAGAGTCAAAGTTACCACTATTCCCTCAGCCAATCTGGTCACGTAACACCCACTAAGCAAGAGAGTGACAGAGAGAGAGTGACAGAGAGAGAGAGAGTAGTAAAATATATTATATATAGAAAAATTCGCCACGTGCTTTGAATGGTTTGTAACACCCACGTGTAAGCTGATACAATTTGACGATGTGGCCATCGATCGTGACCAATTGGCTAAATTTTACTTATACTACATGTATACATAAACATATAATATATATTTACACATATTCCCCAGTCAGCAAATGCGAACAGCTTTTATTTTTGATGGAAAAGCATTTAAAAGTGATTTTGATTTTATACCCGCACAACAACAGCTGCTCAATCCATTTTACATATATTACGACCATGTCACGAATAGCACTTGTCAAGGATGTTGTCAGTGAAATCTGATAAGAAGATACCCAGCAATACGTTGCAGTCTCCTTAATGTTATTTAAATCACAGCTAGTAGGCAAAAAAAAAGTTTTCATATAGAAAATCAGTCGATTTTAAATCAGTTTAAAACGAAAGGAAACATTTGGCGTTCCAGATAAAGATGAAGCTAAGAATAATGCAAAGGTTGCATTATATTCCATAATCCGATAATCGTTTAATCACCGATCTGGGCATCCTTCGCAATCACGACTGGTCGCTGAGCTACTTGGTGACGTCGGTAATAACTTCCACAAATGGGAACCAGGAGAATTTTAGTTGCGCATTTCTCTGATTTAGATTCGGATCGTTTTAATTATGATTAGATCATGCCACATGTTGCAGGACTACGATTATTGTTTGGTTATAATGTAGTACTTGGTAAAATTACATACATTTGTTGGGGAGACTACTAAAATTAAAATATAATATCTGATTCTGGGAGAGCTCTCTCGATCCCTCTTCCACTCCAACTATTTATAAAAGTTTCCAAATGCTATAATTACGTAAATATCTTTAAAGTTGATCAAATATCTGATGTGCATATTGTGCAAACAATTTCTCTGATTAGTTTGATGATTGAACTTGCAGCCAAGAATCACAATCATTGCCTTCAATTAAACAAGTATTTCTAAGATATTCAGCATTTTATAAAGTTGCCATTTTGCAAATAAAATTTATTTTTACAGTGATACTTGCTAATGTGTGGATTTTTTTGTGATTGCTATGGCCTTATTTTAATGTTGCATGCTCAGTTGGCATTGGGCTTTCATTTCTCCTGTTCACTTTGGTATTTTTCTTTTTCGTTTACTTTGGTATTTAACATTTAAGGTTCTTATTCTTATTCTCAATTTGGTTGCTGGTGTTGTAGTTGTTGTTGTCGTTGTTATTGTTCCGGTTGCCCGGACAACCCATTAAGTGGTACAGGCCACCCCAAGAAAATACTGCTTCAAGCGTTCATTCACTCCCTACTCGGACTCAGACTCAGACTCAGACTCAGACTTGGACGCTGCCGCCTGTTTCGGCCTGCTCTTGCCTTGTTCTATGCCTCGCTCCTAGCCCCTCTCTCTCGCTCTCTCTCTCGCTCTCAGTCCACCGGCATACCCGGCACGTCAATTCAATACGTTTAAAAGTTCATTTGCTGTTTAGCTTGGTCATTATGTGCCTGCCTGACTGCCTGACGGCCTGTTTGGTTTTCTCCCCAGTCACCAGTCGCCCTCCTCCACCCGCTGGCAGTCGCTTGTCAGGCCCCTCAGTCTGCGCCTTTGTCGACTAGGCCATTAAATGGGCACTCAATGTGTTTGTCTAACTTGCCATTTGCGATGATAATAATGTCGTATGGCCGTTACATTGATGTTGCCTGACCGGCCCCGTTACGGCCGAGCAACCCAACAACCCAACAACCGAACAACCCAACAATCGGACATTCCGACTATTGGACAGTTCTTTGTTGTACCTACTCATTGTTCGTATACCCTTAGAAAACGCAGATGAGGTCGGGTCCGATTATAAGGAATATGATAACATGTGCTGGCCAATCCTTGCACATAGCGCTATCAATGTCAATTTTAGAAATTGCATAAAGGAAACCTTTTGAGAATGTATCTATCGTATTAAATTGTTTTTTCATTTCGCATCAACTTAAACATTTTTTTTATGTATATACAAAATATATTTGAATTTATAACAGCTAACAAAAAAAATGTTTGCCAGTTAAAAATAGTGTTGGCCCTTACTAAAAACTGATTATTGCATACTTTATATATATATTTGCTAGGGTATTAGAGCATATATCTCTCTCTCTCTCTCTTTCCCCCGCTGTTTGTCGATGTATTTCGCTCACTTTCCCTCTTGCTCAAACATTTGTTTGCTTTTACTGCTTCTGTCGTTGTTGACTGACTGTCGATATATATATATTTCCAAATCGTTTGGCTTGGCGTTTTGATTTCGTTATCAGTTTTTATGTTTATAAGTGCGACACACACCCAAATATACACGCAGCATACACGTTCGCTGTGCGTGTATTGGTGTTGTCTGCTTTTTATTTGTGCGCTGTTTGGTCAATTGGAAAACATTTCGTAGCAGACTTTTCGGCGCTCGCCTCAAATACGTCGCTCGACAGGCGGTCGCCAAAGTGACGACAACCATTGAATTCGTTGTTTGTTGTTTTTGTTACTGCCGTAACTAGATTGCTCCCCTCTGCTCCCTCTACCCCCCCCCCCCCTGCTCCTTCTGCTGTTGTTACAGCTGCTGCTGCCGTTGCCGTCGGCATAATGGCGTCGTTATTATTTTGGCATTAAAAGAATTAATACGCTTCAATGGACTCTCAGCGTAAATAGATCGTTAGGCAGTGTGCCAATAGCAGCTGTAGAATCAGTGGCAATAGCAATAGCACCAGACACACACCCCCCACATCCACATCCCCCCAAACCATGTCTTTGCATAGTTGTGTGTTTTGTCAGCTCTTTATGAATGCACGCTTTGCTAGTTCTGTTGGCTTTTCACTTTGCTTTGTCACGCCATCGAGAACAATTTTTGCCACTTCACATTCAAAAAAGGGACAAGCATAAAAACACACACACACACACACACATACACTTATTAACTTGGCTTAAATGGGCCCACCAACCACCCTTCACCCGTCGCACCACAATCAATAAACTTTGTCAACTTTGTCTTCCTCTATGGCAATATTACCAAGTGTTTCTCAAACAAGAATGCTGCTCATGATTCTTCTAATCCATAACATTTATGATATCTTCGCTTCTCTTCTTCCATCTTAAACTTGTTAAATTAAATGTGTTTTCTGTTTTAGTTTAGTTAACAATAAATACAAGTTTTAATAAATGTTAAATATAAATTTAAAAATTTAAGAAACAATTGCGGCAAGTTGAAAGCGTTGTTAAAATTAAACCCTTTCAGCACTTTTGACTGAATTGGATAATGAATTTTATTTACGCTGAAATTAAATGCAACTCGTCTTAATTGTATGCGTAAGTGTTTGTGTGTGTGTGTGCGTGCGATTACTATAATATGATACAAATTTATCTGATATATAAGAACCCATACAAATATAATGCAACCTTTTGAATTTTAATGACACTTAATTGTTATTGAATTTCCGACCATCATCAAAGTGATTTTGATTACGTGTAACTTTAGTGGCAGTTGCAGAATGGATGTGTTGCAGCTTCAGCAATTTTTAAATTGCAATCGGATAATTGCCATGGTGCAGGGACCAGCAGCATTTTAATTTAGTTGCATGCAAATATTTAGATAATTTAAAATGCTTCGGCTCAAATGCAAGCATGCATATCCAGCCAGACAGTATTTGGGCCAGAGAGGGGATAGAGATACGGCTGACTAGATACGTAAATGGAGCTTTATATGTATTCAGTTGCAGTCGCTGCAGTTCGCATAGATACAAGATACCTGCCACAGATACATATTTTGATTTTCACATTGAATTTGTTTGAGTGACCTGCAACCCAAGCATTGCACATTGCATATTCTGCACTCAGATTATTTGATACATATATATATTTCCATTGTACAATGTATCTCCCAGAATATATGGTTCAATAAACCTCAGACTTGTACTAAAATTCCATATATATATATATATTCGCATTGGCTATCTTGGGGAATAGTGGTTAATTAAGTTGTGGTCAAACCACGTCTTTGCGGTTTTGCATTAGTTTAATTGAATCGGTTTTATGGAATTCACTGGAACTAATGCATTCTGTGAAGTGGCAGAAGGTGTTAATAATTGTAGGTAGGCGTTATAAATGATTTTATACGGCTTAGTCATGGGGTTAAAGCACAGAAATCATAAACCTGGACAATAATTGTTTAACTAAATATTAAAGTTATTATTCAGATTAAAATAATATAACTGAGCACATGCCGAACAGCTCTGAATTGCTCAGCTCAAATTTCAGTGTGTCTCAGTGAGTATTTTATGATTTGGTCTATAATTAATGTTCATCCCATTTTGTTGTTATCCATTGTGTGCGATAAGCAGCCGCAACAGTAACCGAACCGACAGCAAGTTGCCAACATTTTGAGTAGCAATTTGGCTACAGGATCGGCCCTTGCCAGCCCCTGGCCAGCATGTAGATGCCTGCATGTGGCACATTTTGAGTAATGGGCTCCAAGCCAACTGATTGCTACTCCACTTGTAACAGTTGCTGCTGCTGGTGATGCTGCTTCTGCTGCTGGTGATGCTGTTGCCGCTGTTTTTACTTGGCATTTTGCATGAAATGCATTTGATGGAATATGGTTTCCTGGCCTCCACCCCTAAGTCTAAGTCCTACCTAAAAATGATGAATGGAAACAACAGGAGCTGTTTCTGCTTGCCGCATGATGCGGGTTGCATTGCCGGCAGTGATTACCAATAGCAACTGCTGTCGTCGCTGGTTCAACTGCGGCTATGGCTCCAGAAGCGGGTTTTAGTTCCGGGCTTCCGGCTTGGTCTTCCGTTCTTGTTAGTTTCCTTTTTTGAAATCATAAATTGCACAACAACTGCAACTAGCCAAACAACAGCTAGCAACTAAACCGCTGCTGGTAACTGCTGAAACGAGCCATCCCAGAATCCCAGGCTAATGAACATGATACATAAACGCACACACACACACACACGCACACACGCTCAACAAAGCGTTGGACGGGGGCGTAGCAGTTTATAGCCGTTGCAGCTGCAGAAACAGCAAAAGCACTGAGTGCATTTAGCAATTATGAAATGTGCGCACATAAATGTGTATATGTATGTGTGTGTGTATGTGTATGTGTCTATCTTTATACCCTTAAAGTCCACAAAGGGTGTAATGAAGCTCTGCAAAGGGTATAAGGCATGGAGCAAGAGGCATGAGACCCGAAGCGCGACGCATATATATTTAAAAGTCGAGTCGATTTGTCCGTTTACTTTTTGATTAATATTCAGTAATAGTCGAATATCAATACAAAATAAATAATAATAATAGATTATAAATAAAAAGTATTTCAGAAGATATAGTATTTTTATGAGACAGGAGTAAACATTGCATAACTTTGATCAATTGCCAACATTTTTTTTAGATCAATTAAGAAAAAAAACATAAATATATTTAAATATTCGTCAGATGCAACAACATTATTTTTTTTTTATAAACTCACACACATAGACACATACACAAAAACATAGATAAAGTAAAATTATTTCTTTTAAAATTTAAGCATTAATAAGTAATGAATTGGCTTTAGGGTATCAGCTATTCCAATGTCTCCTGACTATATTATTTGCCCTCTCTGTGTCCGTTGTCAATTTAGAACGAGCTTAAAATTTGCAATTAAATGACAAAAGTGGCAATGGCAAAGGCAAAGGCAAAAGCAAAGGCCACTCCCACTAAGCCAGGCAGCTGTTAAAAATGAAAATTAAAAAGGGGCACAAGAATATAAGACACCAAACGTAACTGTAGAAGCAGGTAACGGGAAATGGAAATGGAAATGGGGAGAGAGACTTCACTGTGAGATAAGACTCTTTAAAAAGGAGGTCACTTGCGCTACAGTGTTATGTGCATTGTGACATTTTGGTGTAATAAAAACAACAATAACAACAAAAACAACAACTGCAACTGCCACAGAGTTGGCAACAGAAGCTACAAAAAAGGTTGAGTTGACTGCAGCTAAAGAAATAAAATGAAAATTGCTGTGCACATTGCGTATACGCCACGTTTGTCACAACGCAATATTGCCACAAAATGCATTAAGCACAGCAGCAGCAGCAACAGCAACAGCAACAAACACAAACAACAACAACAACAGCAGCAACAACAAGAGTGTGGGACAAGAAAATGTCAGACTGTTTCGATTATATAAAATTAGCAAATGGGCGGCTACATGAGAAACAGTTTACTTGCTTATGGTAAACACAAAACGAAACGGTGGGGAGGAAGGGGGAAGGGGGAAGCGGGTGCAGTGACACTGTCAAGAGTTACGTTGACCCCTCGCCAAAACGACAACAACGAGAAGTTAATGGAAGCCGGAGAGTGAAGGTTGCAGTTGTGGATGGCTGGTTGTTGGTTAAAGATTCGCAAACATGACAAATGATAAATGTGAAACGGATACGCAATGCGCAATGGACACTGGACACTGGACACTGGACAGTGGACATTGGACACAGGACACAGGACACAGATACACCGACTGAAACACAGAACATTCAGATTTCACATATCAAATGTTGGCAGCTGACAGTGTTGTTCAGCCAAAAAAAAGCTAACAAAAAGTTAAATTGTATTAATTCTGTCATGGGGTGAATTGAATATAAAGTTGGATGGGAATTAAACATGTTAAATACATTATTAGCAAACTAAATTAAAGAGTTTCCAATCATAAAGTTTACATGATGTGTTTTGATTTCCATATTGTTCTACATCACAGATTTTAAGGCCATATTCATAAAATCCTACAATTACCTTTGCAAATATAGTTCAAATGAAAATAATAACTTTATGGCTTTGATTTAAAGTGGAACAATATAATGAAATAAAATTAATTTTACAAGTAGATAATATACAAAAATTTAAATATTCTTAAGAAGTCATTATAACTATAATAATTACAACAAATAAATTTGTTGCGGCTTTACAAGAACAACAAATCAATATTATCCCAATAGCTCATTCAACACTTTGGCCCTTTATAGGGTATTTTGTTGATTATTAATTTTAATAATTATTTGTTGCTTTCCGCAATCAAATCAAATACAGATCCATAACCCAATATTTATTGGACGAGGTTCAAAGTTTTTTCTGAAGTGTTATTCTTTTGGTCCCCACAACAGTTGCTATCAGTTTAGTGTCCTGCTTCAGCACATATATAAAAAAGTTACTTCGTTTTACGTGTGTTTATCCAAGAGAGAGTCATGGAATCTATTCGAATAAATGGCCGCAAAAATTAATTGATTCAAGTTATTCGAAACCATTTTGCACATTAAAACTCCAATGGCTAGCAAATCAAATTGAAATACCAATGGACGTTCCGTTCACTTCAGCATCCGCCTCTGCTCCCTCTGCCTCTGCCTCTGCCTCTGTCCCTGTCTCTGACCACGTCGATGTCCATGTCGATGTCCATGTCCTGCTCTTGGCTTCTGGTTGAAATTCTGTGTACATTTCGATGAAGCTCTCGACATGAATTTAATTTTGATTTTATTTTGCATTTTTTTTCTGGTTTTAAGCATTGACCGATTTAATTGAATTGCACGCGACCTAGTTGCTTTGCCATTATATTAAAGCACCCGCACCCCTTCTCGTCCTCAACTAGGCCAACGATATGATTATGCAAAGTGGTTGGAAAAGTAGCGTTTTCGAAGAGTTGCTATTTTCATCCCTCAACCATTTCCCTATCGTTGCTCGTTGTATCTTCGCCCCTTGGTCAGTGTGCAGAACAACAGTTGATTGACCATCGGCAGAGGGGTAAAGAAGTCCAGTGGTGATGGGAACGAGGGGGAAGGTGGGGATGGCGTGAGGAAGGCGTAAATTCGTTTAGGACTTGCCTTTTCTGTGTAAGTGCAAATTGAACAAGCGTATGTTGTAACATCCAGCCAATATTGGTTGCAGGAACTGCAAGTTAACTTTGATTTGACTTGGACTTCCAAGTTCATCCCCGATCCCATTCAAGATAAAGTCCACCCGCCCACGTTCGGTGGCACGTTCTGTGTGTGGCATTGCATCTTTAAGTGATTGGCTCGACCAATCGACATCTGACAAGTGGACGACAGCACTGAGCTCACTTCAGCTCCTTCAATTCGCCCAATTTCAGGCTCAATTTCAGGCAACATTTTCATTTGCAACTCGATTCAACTCCACTCAAATCGATTGGCCTCAGCCTCAGAGAGTTGAACTTTTGTTGATTTCCTCAATTAAGAGCACACACTCAAGTGAGTTTTCCAAAAGCATTTTTCGCTTCTATTTTTATTTTAATATTTTTGGACTTAACTTTTAAACTGCTGAATGGACTTTAATAATCTTGTGGCAATGTGGTTAAACATCTTAAGGAACGTAAAAGTATGATAATATTCTTACTCATATTAATCTTAACCAGGTCAGGTTGGTTCCAAACTGTCAGTATACAAAATGGGTTGCCTCATTTTTATCAACAAGATTCTTGTTGACGTTTTTTTTAAATTAGCTGTCCTATTGATGAGTCTAAACATGATTGACTGATTTGCATGCGGTATAATTTCTTTTGCCGCTTCACTACGCTTGGCATTTAAATTTAGAATTTGCCGGGTTAGAAAATGATTAAATTTGTGAATGGACAAAGCTGCATACTAAATTATACAAATGTGGATGTGCGCTGATCAATCAATCATCACAGTCACTATTAAAAAAAAAAAAAAAACCCATAAATAACAACAATCAATTTTAAAATTTCATTAAAATTTCAACGTTTATTTTCTGTTGTTTGTTTATTGGCTTAGGCCCAAAATCATCAAAATTGTTTCAGGAGGTTTTTTGATTTTTGAATAGATATCGTAATTGCAATGGCAACTTTATTGTGCTGCATGAGAGGCAGAAAGGGGGAATGGTACAGGTTGAAAAAACCAAATAGAGGACATGGTTCTAGTTGGTGAAAAATGACATGAATTTAAATTGTGGCCTAATGTCAATTTAATTATATGATGTGCACATAATTTCGACGCGATGTGCAAAAGTTCCCGTAATTACTGTACATTTGCTCTATTTATGTGCATGTGTGTGTATGTGTGGGTGTGTGTGTGTGTGTCTGTGGCTGTGCGAGTTAATTTGATTTTAAATATGTAGAACTCGTAGGAATTGCGGTGTTGCCACCGTCACCATTGCTGCAAATATTGGCCATGTTTTGGGTTTATTTTTCATTTGCGGTTAATCAACTGGCCGTGGCATTTATATTATGATTGCAACTGGCTGCGGCAGGTGCACTGATAGTTAATGATAAGTAAATAATTTGAAATGCAGCGACAATCAAGCGAGCCCATTTCATTAAAAATTCAAGTTAACTCAACTATGCAACACACTACTCAGAAATCCATTCGCCTCTTCCACCCGCCAGACACACACACACACACACACACACACACACACATAGATACACAGCTAGACTTAATGAGAAGCACTGAAATTTAAAACGAATAAATGTTAAAATGGGTGCTGGGTGAAGGTGGCAAATAGTTGCATAAGCGAATATGTGGCCGTTCGACTAAGTGGATGCAACACCGGTTGACCCGTAATTATTATTTATTCTTCTTGCACTGCGACCTATTAGAGCTATTAGGCCCTGGCCTGCAATAAAAGACAAGCAAAAATGAACCAGTCCAACATAGGCGATGAGCTGCTGCCCCACATAAAATATATGCAGCAAGTTTAGCTGCAAAAGTATGAAGCACAATCAAATCAAATGACAAACTTAACACTTTAATAAAATATTAAGCTATGGATCAAATAATTTCGCATGCAACCAAGTGAATATTGTGAAATACAACAACATTTGTAAACTGCACTTGGATAGCCCCAAAAATCATAAATATAAAGCAGATATTAATAATAAATGATATTTAAATCAGTGTTGTGTGCACTTAATAAAATAAATTACCTGAAATGTATCTGCGAATATTTGTATTCTTTATGCATACATCATTTATGCATAGACATTATTATTTAAATTGCTTTGATTTGAGAAAATGATTCTCATAAGCATATTACTTTTACTTACTCTAATCCCTCTCTCGTCCTTAGAGTATATCATTTGCTCTATAAACTTGTTTATGCTGTACTCTTTGTGCAACATGAACTCTTCCAGCTGTATGATGGTTTGTGTGTGGGGATTGTTGCCTAACTGGCTGACTGTCTGTCGTTGTCGTCAGTCTAACTGTCTAACAAAACGTGAAACTAAACTGCAACATTTTACAGACAACTTGCCACAATGCTCAGAAGCACACCTCCCCTAAAGCCATTTGCTGTGAGGCAGGCAAGAGAGCTGTGCTTCATCCAGTGACAGTCATAGTTGTTCTGCTGCTCCGATTTAACATTCCTGTCAATTGCTCTTAATGGATAACAACAGCAACTGCCGCCAAACCAAGTCCTGCGTCTTCGCCCCTTCCCCTGGCAGTTGCCTCTTGCTATTTTATGGGCCTTTAAGCGTGCGGGCCAAGCCGCTGAAGTGGGCTGTTAGGGGCTTGTTAACTTTATTGATACCCACGCGGATCGAACATTGCCACAGTAATGCAAGCGAGATAAAAGAGGGAGAGAGAGAGGGAGAGAGAGAGGGACAAATAGAGAGCGCGTGGGGGAGTAAATGGAACAAGTGGTACATTGGCAGTCGATGTTGACATCATCTGACACATGTTGCGGCTGAGACACCCCCCTCCCCCCAAGGATGTGTTCCTCTCAAGCTGTAAGTTAATGTGCACGTGTGGGTTGGTAAATGGCCGATAAGCTCAGTAGCGCATTTGTATAGGTTTATGTGTACTTGGCACAGCCACAGCCACAACCACAGCCACAACTGACCCATTGAAAGCCAAAGGTTTATGGCCCAAAAGTCAAAGGCAACGTTGGTCACGGCCAACACCAAGTTAAAGATGGTTGTATTTAATTAAAATGATTACAAAGTTTATGTTTGCTTAGTTTATATCTGTACTTAATAAAGTTATGCGACTCAGGCATTTTGGCCAGTTGAAGATAGCCAAAAGGAAGTCTTTTCCTGCAACTTGCAGATTGAAAATAAAAAGAAACTTTGCCAAAATATTGCGTTTTATTGTGAACATAAACTGTACATTTAAAAAAATTTCAATGAAAATAGAAAACATTTTAATGAAGTCAATGGTTATTGTAGGCACTTTGATATTTTGGGTTTTTAATATCACTGTTCACTCGGATAAACATATTTTATTATGTGAAAAAAATATTTTTTTTATTTATTTATTTAATATTATGTTATTTCATTTTATTGAAAATGTATTGGACCTCATTAGTTTTGATCTCTGTTAAAAAAATAAGTTTATATTCTACTTACCTTAACGTCTCAGACCACCAGACCCACTAAAAGATTTCGATACTTTCTTAATATCTTGAATTTCATTTTATTCATTATACCATTCGCTGGTTGACCTTAGTATAGTATGTCATTGCTCGCTTAGTAGCCTTTACATAGTTACTACCGTTATTAATGTTTTTCATTTTTATTTTTTCAGCTTTTACTGTTCCATTCTCTGCGCTCAATTTCAATTTCAATGTCAATCTTATCATTCTTTTTGGCTAACTGAGCTACATGTATATATTATTATATATTATATATATATATATACATATATATATATATATATATATATATATGTATTTATTTATTTTTGTATACATTTAGATACACATACATACATATCAATTATCAATTTAAATTGTAACTTAAGTTAAATAACAATCACATTTACTTATTCTTTTTTTTTATTTTGCTTAATGTTCCTCTTCTGTTTTCATTTGGCTCTTCATTTCTAATTATAAAAAAAAGTGTTATTTGCCCATATTTAGGGTTATATAAGTATATCATATCATATATAATTTATCAATCATTTATATATATATATATATGGTTTTTTTTTTGCTCAAGTGTCTGCAAACAAATTGTCAATAAAACAATTGGGAACAATCAAATCAACAAAAAACTTAAAAATCATTCGTTCGTTTTTGAACCGTTCGATCGGAACCGATATAAATAACTTGCTATATCCTTTGGGTATTGCATACATATATAATTCACTACTTGTTTAAAACACGTGCCACTTGCAGTGCACGCATTTTCCATCGTTTTCATTAATATATATTTTAGTTATCATTAAATATTACACTATTCTTGTTGCCATTTATTATTCATTTTTGTTTTTTGTGAAATCTTGACATTTATTAATAAATTGGAATTAAGTCTATTTATTTTCAGATTTTTTTTCCGTTTTGTTATTTTAAGTGAATATTTTTCTTTATTTTGGACATTTATTGGATTTTAATTTTCCGGTATGTATTCAAATATTTATCATAGTTATACATAGTACATCCATATTTAGTTTTATGTGTTTTGTTTTTTTATTTAGAAATTGAAGTCCTCTGTTAATGTTGTTTATTTGTTTGTTGTTTGTTTGTCGGTTTGTAGTGTTTTAAAAAATGAAACTATATTCTATTTGCTAGTTTCTAGTGGTTTAAAGATTACACAAGTTTCACACGTATCGTAATTGTATATGTATGTAAAGTTCTTATATATTGTATAAATTGTTATTGTAAATTGTGTGTTGTTTTGTTCTTTATAAATTTCGGCACATTTAATTACTTGTCACAAGAAAATAAATGACAATGAAAATCGGTGTACGACTTGTTAATAATTAAGTAAGATCGTTGTCTATTTAGGCCAGAAGTATTTATTCGAATGTCTTCTTAGTACTTAGATGGAAAGCGTTGATTATTTAAATGGCCTAAATTGTGTTGTGCTTATGGCTTAAATGGGTTCACTGATTAATTTTAATATGTCGGCATACTAAAGTTGAAATCTTCTATTTTCTATGGCTACCAATTTGTTTAGCTTGGTATTGCAGAGCGCAATCAATTTATAGTTAAAATGATTTCGCAACATTTATATGTAAACAATTGAAATGCATTTATCATGCGATTTGCTTTAATGAATTCTTGCATTTTAGGGTTTCGATTAGGGTTGCTGCTTATTTGTAGCTCCTTATGTAAATAGACATTGAAATAGCATTGGCGAAATCTGCCGTTAGCCGGAAATAGACAAACCATTAATTATGATGTATATTTTTATAATCGCTTTTCAATTGCTTTTAAATCTTACTATTATATTTTTCGCGTTTTTTTTTTGGCGGTTTTGCTTGTATTATCAATATCTGAAAAATCAACAAACATTTAAGTTGAAAAATTGAAGTTCTTTTGTTTATTGTATTGTATTAATATTATTATGTTTTGTTTTGTTTTGTTTTGTTTTTTTTTTTTGTGTTACATATACGATGCTTCCTAACGATTCTTAGCCTAGCCTAAGCATTTGACCCATCTGGTCTATGAGCGGAGGAGCTGACTAATCCCGCTAGATGCTTTCCCAAAAAAAAAAAAAAATCCTATGTTTTGACCGATTTCTAAATGTCTTAAATTTTAGCGTATATATTGAGTACCATACCTTAAAAGGGCCTTCCGGCGTTGCCAGTTTCAATTTTAATTTTCTTGGGGATGTGCTGCTTCTTCTGTTTAACTGCCATTCACTGCGACCGCATGTATGCCATTGCTGAGGCCTCCCGCACAGAGCGTGGATGCTCCGGTGGCGACTGGCGATGCTGGTGGTGATGCGGGCGGCGTCAATGTTGACGGCTCCTCGCCCCCTCCATTGGTTGCAGCTGTGCCGCCTGGTGGGTGTTTCGAATTCGAATTTGAGTTGGCAATGCTGCCATTCATTTTTCCGTTCACATTTCCGTAGGTTAGCTTTATGGCTGCGTTTGGCTCACTTTTATCTTCAATCTGTATTTTCTGCGGTTCCTGCAGCTCCTCCTTCTCCTCCTCCTCCTTCTCCTTTTCCTTCTCCTTCTGCTCTTGCTTGCCACATTGGTTGCCATTTTGAGCCTCGTTCAACGGTGGTGGCGGTGGTGGTGGTGGTGGCAATGAATCCAATTGATTCGTTTCGATCAGCGTGAAATCGTTGAGCTCCTTAATCTCCTCATTGGATGGGGGCGCAGGCAGACTCATCAAGCTATCATAGGTATTCTCTGGTTCCACCAGCATGGGCTGCTCCAGCTTCTCGGGCTGGTCTTCGTTGTGTACATCAAACTGTATTTTCTTCTCCGGTTCTTGCTCTTGTGCCTGCTCCTGCTCCTGTTTCAACGGTGACTGTTCCTTCTCGATTTCTTTGTCAGTCTCAGCTTCTACTTTGGCCTCCATCTCATTGGCATTTCGAAAAGCTGCCGGTGCCGGCAATGGCTGCTCGTCCACCACCAACTGGTCCGACTGTGGCTCTAACTTAAGCTGATCCCTCTGATCCTTGTCAGTTGTTTCATGGCCAACAAGCAGCTGCGAGTGTAGCACTAAAGGCGAGTTACCAGCATAGCCAGGCTGCTCGATGACATAGAGCTCCTGGTTGCCATAGGAGTAGCGTTTGTTTGAATCACTCGAAGATGTGGAGCTCAGATCAGACTGAGACAGACCAGTTTGCGACATGATGGGCAGCGGTTCCTCATCAGGCTGTTCTTCCTCGATAAGCTGCAGCCCAACAGCTGCCACTGAACCGACTGTTCCGACTGGCAACGGAGTGACAAAATCGATGGGTGGAGCATGTATCTGCACCTGCTCATGACCAGCTGGGATGCTGCGGTCATCAGCCGCCGCCAGCTTGTTACTTGTATCAAAGGGCAGCTCAGTGATGTCCACACCGGCGGCGGGGCTACCTGGCAGCTGCTTGGAATCGATGCCGCGTGACACCTCCACCACAAAAACTCCGTCCTTGTCCGTGTGCATTTTCGTCTCTCGAGCATTGCGCGAAATGTCCTGCGGGTGTGTATGACAGCGAGAGAGAGAGAGACAGAGAGAGATATAAAACAAAGGAAAGGAGTGCCACAAATCAGGTACTGAGCGCCAGCTGGCGGAGTGCATTAAAGACAATATATCAGGGACACAACAATCAATAGCTGGACGGTCAGGAGCAGGATTGGCCACAAGTAGGCGGGAGAAAAATCGAGCGGCTGTCATGCGGAAGGTACCGAAAATTGCATTTGCATATACTTTGCATGTGGCACATTTACACCTCTCTCAAACACACACACACACACACACACACAAGCTGACACACACACACTCATATACATTGAGAAAGTGAGAGTGAGAAGGAATGAGTGAGGGATTTGGTAACTGTTCTGGTGCACAGGTGATGCCGGATATCCAGTCGACTGCTTGACAAATAACTGACACTCGACCAGCACAATTCGCCCGACTGAGCAGGATGACTCCGAGGAAGGTAGACAAAATCCAGAGTGGGTGAAGGAAGAGTGACAGACCGAGGATGCATCACTTGCAGTTGCAGTTGCATTAATGCATGACACAAATTACATGAATCGATCAGACTTCTGCCAAAGAAAGTGGGGGAAAAACATGAATTTCAATTGGACGGAAAAGGGAACAGTGCCGGATTTAAAGCTTGAAGGAGTAGAATATATATTATCTTCCAATGTTAATCACTTTTTAATAATATATATAATTATAAATTACAGTTAACGAATTTTTTGAACTCAGCCCTTTGCAACGATTAGAAATGTTTTAAATGTGGATACTAAGTTTCATTCTCAATCATATTTTGATGTTCTACTTATGCTCAAAGTTGATTGAGAAACAAAAAAATGGATTTACAAGACATCACGATCTATTTCTGATATCTGAAGATTGAAAGGTTGCCTCATTCACATTCTTTGAAAATGACTTGGCAAATGTGCCTCAACAATCAAGATCCAAAGATTCATATAATCTCATTCAATTAGATGTTCCTTAAAAGTGCAAGAGATTATTATATGTATCAGGTTTAGGTTACTAAAATGCGAATTTTACAGGCTGTTAGCAATTTCAACAATACGACAATAATCAATCAATCAACACTACGACAATTACATGAATGAGCAGGCGAGCGATATGCAAATATACATGAATGAATGTGGAAGAGTGGGACAGAAGAGACAATTACAACATAACGAGCAAAAGAGACAACATATAGAAAATGAGAGTAAGAGAGAGAGAGATAGGGAGACTGGGAGGCAAAGAGTAGACAACAGTTATACAGTTATAGCGACACACACCCCTGCAGAGCTAATATATATATATATAATTTTTTTTTTTTGGTAAATCAAAGTATTAATTATACTTAAATATTGAGTGAAAATATTGTTGAATTTTAATGTAAACTATACGAATTAAGCACTTCAATTGAACGATAAATTAACTATGCAGCTTACCATTTTGGTATGTTTTATTTGGTCTATTTCAATTAACTGACTTAGCAGGATTTTAGTAAGCTTTTAGCTAGTTCTTTGGAGTAGTTTAGTGAAGCTGAACAATTAGCTCTGAGGGTGTGTATCTTTAGTTGGTTTATGCGCAAAAAAGAGACAAGAACTGGACAAGAAATGACAAGACACAACTAGAAATCGAGACGCTTGACAGGTGTTAACTGAATCATGTTAACAGTTCGGACTTACATGGCGCTCTTCGGTGACAACAATTAGATGATTATCTTTGAGCGTCATCTTTGTGACGGAACCACTAAATGCAAAGGCGCCCCCACCCAAAGTGGGCGTAAGGGCCTTAATTGACATGGGTGTCTCGATGTCGGGTCGAGCCTCAAACTGAAACTCGATGCGCTGTACACCACTGGCCAAGGCCAGCGACATGGAACGGATGAGAGCTGCATTTGAATTTGGCTCTGGATTCGGATAATGATTTGCCCTTGGATTGCCCATCTGCGATGATGGCGTCGAGGGTGATGCGACTGAACAGCAGGACGATGACTGCAAGTAACCAGAGTGCACAGGACGTTTCTTTAGTGTTATTTCAGCAGCCGAGAATCATCGCAAAACCAATGTTAAACCCAGAAAAAAAAATACTTTTAAAATATTTAAAAACCAAAACTTTTGCTTTAACTCTTCAATTTTGTATAAAAATTGCAAATATATTTTATGCGTGTTTGTAGGTATTTCTTTCTTTATATGGGGGATATAGCTATTCTCAATATTATTACCGACAAATTAATGAAAGGAAGCTTCTAAAAAACTTAAAACAATTTCTAAATACAGTAAAAACATTTTAAATGTTAATTCAACGATTCTTTTGTGAAACAATTTTTCGGCTGGAATGTAAATTAATGTTAAATCAACAAAGTAAATTTTTATTTGAATGCAATTTTGTAACCTTTTGTGCATATTTTGTTTTGAGTCAATCGCTCTCCAATATTTAAACAATTCAATTAAGCTGAAGAAATAATTCTCTTTACGCAACTCATTTGCATTATTCAAGAACCTAACAAGGCGGTGGGCGGTGGGCGGTGGGCGGTGGGCAGTGGGCGGGGTGCAAAAGTCTGGTTGCTTTATAATGGCTATTGTAGCTCCGCCGCGGTTGACCTAACAACTAAAGTTTTCGATGCTTGACATTATTTGCCTTCAGAATACAAATTGATGTTTTTGTTGGGTTGCTTTATTCAACTATTACTTCATTATTATTTACTTATGCTTCATCATGAGCAATATCATTATCATCCGCAGCAAATGGTACTTGTTTGGCTTATACTTCATCATCTAGTTGAGCACTTACCTCATTCTTGGAATCCGATCCCTGACCCTGCTCGCTGTCCTCGCCCGTGGCACTCGTATTCGCATTCTTGTTCAGCAAATAACTGCAAAAAAAAAACAAATGGAAACAGAGACGGAGACGGAGACGGAGATATTTAAATTTGGGTTAGAGAGTGAGTTTGCAACAATTTCAAATGTAAAACAATTCACAAATTTGTTGCCCAGATTGCGGTGCAATCATAAGTGTTTGCCCCCTTGCATATCTGTGCCACCAAAAGATAAAAGCCAGCAGCAGCAGCAACAGCAACAATTTGCTTATTTTTGATGGCATAATAGAATTGTTTATGCAAAATGTTGAGCTGTGAGTAATATGTTGCCTTAGTGGTAACTCAATTGGTAACTTATTTCATAAAAAAAATAGTGCCTCAGTTTGAAATCAATTGGGCTGAGCGTAATCCACATAAATTATTTACTTTGCAGTGCACAGAAACTTTTCGAATGCCCTCAGAGTGATGGAAAGTGCTTGGAAAATAATAAGTTTTCAGTAAAAGTTTTGAGTACAAACTATTTTGACAAGCTGACTACCAAGGATGGCTCAGGACACTGGACACTGTAGTTGTAAGTGGTAAGTAAACACATTTGTCAAGGCATGTTGCATATGATAAATAGAGATGTGGCTCGGCTGCCCGCCCAACCACAAGTTTGCCCCACTTGAGGCACCTCCGCAGTTTACTTTCGCTTTTAATGCGTTTCTTTCCACAAACATTTGTACAAATTGTCGCACGCACAACACACAACACACACAGCACACACAGCACACACAGATGCACAAACTAATTTCTCGTCTCGACAGTTTATTGTGCAATTTCCTTTTTAGCTTTAACCTAACACATAAGCACTTCACCAACCCTGCTACCCTCTGTACTCTTGCAGCCACAACAAAAACAAAAAAAGCCAAAAAAAAAAAAAAAATAACAAGAACAAAAAAACAGGCAGACAAAATTTATTTCCGTTGCGCATTTGTCGACTTTCTTTTGCGGCCGCCGTCGTGTGGCGCCTTTTTGTGGCAAGCAAACTGGCAACTGCTGCTGGCGATTGCCATTTTGACGTTTTATGCGTTTCATTCCGGCCTCCAACACATCATGCAGCACGGCATCAACGCCTTGTTAGCTCCACTGCCACTTGCCTTCATCTTCATCATCTTCACTTGCCTCTCACTCCCTCTCTCTGTCTCTCTAGCTTTCTCTCTTTCCATCTGCCCCCACATGTCAGTCTCTCTGCCTGGATGGGTGGCAACTTCCGCTTCCGGCAGCGTCTGTCGACGCGCCCGTCGTTGATTTGTGGCGCCTTTAGATTTTCGGGCCACCTTTCATCTTGCTGCTTGCTGCTTCTGCCTGCCTGCCAGCGCCTTAGCCCAGTTCCTGCTCTCGCCTACCCCCCCTCCCCCTCTTTGTGCGGCGTTCATTTTGTTTGGCATTTAGTGCCCGCATATAAAAGCAACGGCAACAAATTCCCATTTATGTGGCATGCTCGAGATTTATGTGTATCGTTGGGGGCTGAACTGCAGAGAAAAGAAGGCGAGGGGCGGCAGTGAGAGGTTTGTTGCTCTATTGCCTGAAAGGATGTTGCTGCTGACATTGCGTCACATCACTGCCCCTCCCGCTCTCGCTCTCTCTCTTTCTCTCTCTCTCTCCCTCTCTCTCTCTCTCTCTGTGTCTCTCTCACTTTCTTCTCATATGCCCGAATAAAGCTGATAAATGCGACTTGCCACGCCCCCCGCACCAATAGCTCCCAAGTGTATTATGCATGTATCTCTGCATGTGTATGTGCGGGTGTGTGTGCATTTGTGTGTGTGTGCGCCCTTTACTGCCTTTACTTGGGCTGTTCAGGTAACCCTTCTGCCACTTGCCAACTGAGAGCAGCTGCTGCTCGTCCGCCCCTTTGAAAATGCCAAAAAAAAAAAAACCACACACACAACACACAAACTAAGCCATATGGAAATCTGTGTTGCTTAATTTTTTACGAGCAAAAAAAACTTGTTTAGGGAAAATATAACCAGAACAAAATGAAATAACAAAAATATTTAAATAAAAACTTCAAAAACTTAATTTAAAAGTGTTTATTTATATTGATTTACCAAATGCTTTAAATTTTTGATAAATAACATTTTTAATTTTTCACCAAAGAAAAAAAAAATAGTTTAAGAAAAGAAAATTAATTTTTATTCATTTAGTAGAACATGGCTAACCAGTTTCTATTGTCAATTGGCTAACAACTTATATCAGCTCGTTGCGCTCTTGGTTACAACTGAAAATCGTGGCCAAAACTAACTGCTACTTAAACGTTTAAATAGGTCGAAAGGATCTGCTTAAGTGTGGCAAATATATATACGATATAAGGAATACTACTTTAAGAGGCAACTGATGTTTCTGCATTTTTCTCATTGCCTTCGCATTTGTTGGTATTGTGGGGGCAGCTCCCGTTGAGGGCTGTGTCTGAATGCATATTGCTGATTTCAATTACGGAGCAGCTGGCATTCCTCGTCGCTGCTGATGTTCTGTGGAAAAGTTTCAACATCATTGGACAGTCGCCATTATTTTTAGTTTCAATAGCATTGCGAATGGGCTCAATAAGCACTCAGTTACCCAGAATCCTCGGGGAACAGAACTAAAGAATGGGAGAGACCCCCATCAGGGATTGTCTTGCATTGGCTTGGCATTAATTAATTAATTAATTAATTAATGCACATTGAGAGGAAAGTTTAAACACAATATTCTTAGAATATGATAAATGTTTTCGATGTTTCCACATTTAAGACTATCTTAAACTGTACTCAGATATATTTCCTAGGGATCCTTTTCACTTACCGTACGGCGCAGTACATCGACGTGAGAAGCCCAGCGGGCAGAATGACAATAATTAGGCCCATGGAGACGGCAAATAGATTTAGGTAACCTGCGAATTGAAGGAAATCAGCAGTGTTAGGAAGAAATCTTGTTTACAAGTTACGCCTCAGCTGAGACTTACCATCATAGTCGGCCAATGAATCCTCCGAAAGTGGTGTGGCATTTCCCATTCGTTCCGGCAACTGGTTGCGCAACAATGGCGCCGTTGCAGACGTATCACCCATATTGAGACCCTCTTTGCGCTGTTGCAGTGTGGCATTGACGAGCTCTGCGACTGGGAGCTGCTCGCGATGCAGATGACTGAATCCGTGGTTGTTGAGCGATTGGCGATAAAATCCATGCTGCTGCTGCTTCTGGCGATGTGATGGACTCTCAAAGGGATAGGAGCCCTCGACACCATCAAAGCCACCGCCGGCGCCATCGTCAATCAGATCGCCACCATATTGAATGGAGCTCTCAAGGACATCCGGATCGCTGCCCATGCCAAGACCATTGCTATCAATATCATTCTCATAGATGCTGCGACCCTGACCCACCAGTTCGCCGGGCATGTAGTCAATTTCCTTGAGCTCTATCTGTGGTGGTAACTCGCCAATAACCGGAACTCCTATGGCCAAATCGGGCAGCACTGCTGGCTGTATGATAATGTCCGGCATTTGCGAGCTGGCCAGAAGTGGTGGCGACTGACTGGAACTGCCTGTCGATGACAACGATTGCTGTTCCACCTCGATGACCGACTCGCCCACATATGTCACATCCAGCGGTGGTGCATCGTCACCGTTGTTGCTAATGCCTCCGCTCGGACGAAAGATTTTCATTGCATCGGCACTGTGGTGCAGCGGTGATAGAATAATATCCTCCTGCTGCTGTTGCTGCTCCGACGTATAGCTGGCGGGAAAGAATTGGTTCTCAAACTGAATCTTACGTTGCTGCTGCTGTTCGGTATTAATGGCGCTGCTGGACGTGGGCAGAGATTCGCCAACCTTTACCTCCGTGTTGGAGATGTAGAAAATTGTGTCGGAGTCGCGATCGATGCTCGGCTTGCGTGGCATCGGTGGTGGTGGTGGCGGTGGCGGTGGACGTGGCAAGCCGCCTTTTGTATCCGCCATAAACAGCTCGTCGGCGGCATCTTGTGGCGGACGCACCGCGGGTGGTCGCGCATCTGGGCGATACGGATAGTTAAACATCGAATTGAGATTCATGTGCTCGGCGCTGGCACTGAAGGAGTTGTCGGTGTTGTTGTCGCTGGCACCGTTGTCAATGATCTCGACGACAAGTATCTCTTCGTTGGGGTTATTGGACTTGCGCTCACTCGCCGGCGGCTGGCGATAGGAGAACTCCAGATCCTCGCTCTCATTGCCGAAGGCCTCGGAGACATTGATGTGAATCTCAATGGATGCCGGCTCCGGCTTGCCCAAGACATTTCCAGCTGCCGGCTGTGTGGAGACATCAGCGCGATCGATTACATATTGGGTAAAGCGCTCCTGCACCACCGGTGAACTAGGCGGCTTGGTGGTGCCCACTCCAGCCGGCTCCAGCGGCATTTGATAATAGCCGGAGTTGTCACGGAAATTAGTCGAAGCGACTATCGAATCCACCGTGGAGTCGTAGACCTCGATTTGTATATCCGAAATCATTGATTCGGTGCGCGGCGGTGCTGCCAGCACCACTGAGCCCGCAACGCTAATCTCTGCCGCCGGCATAGGCAGGCGAGTGGTGCTGACCTGAACTTCGGGCACCTGGAAAACTGTTGTCGACAACATGGACTGTGGCCGCACCGGTGGTGCAGCTGGTCGCAGTGTGGTTGTTCGAGTGGTGCTCGGACGCAACGAGCTTGTCTCCAGATTTAATTCAAGCAGCGCCGTTGGTGCCAGAATCTCCACAATACGCCCTTGTCGCAGCTGCTGCTCAATGGAGTCCTCAGGCGGAGGTTGCTGGTTGGGCACCAGTGGTTTCTTAAGAGGATGCACCATACTAAATGTTTTCTCGCCCATAAAAATGGGACCCAAATATCCATTCGGCACGGGTAACAATTCGGTTGGTTGAATGCTGACCAGACTATTGCTGGCGGTGGTCTCAATTGTGGTTGTTGCTGCTGTGGTGGTGGTTGCTACTGTGGTAGTTGCAGTTGTGGTTGTTTCTGCTGTACTTGTTGCTGCTGTGGTGATTGCTGCTGCTGTGGTTGTTGTTGTGGTGCTGGTGGCTGGCATTGTATATTGTTGCTGTTGTAACTGCTTCTTTTTGGTTAGCTTGCGCCCATCGTGGCCATTGTTCATTGGTGGTGCGGCTGTACCCTCCAAGTCCAGCAGCTGCACCACCGACCCCAATCTGTGCGGCAAGTGGCTCAAGTGCAGAGTGTCGCCAGTTGACATGGTTGCCACTTTGTTAACTGGCGAGGAGCTGGTGCGTGTATCATCATTAACTGGAACTGGGGCTTCTGTGGTCGTTGTTGCTGCTGTGGTTGTTGTTGCTGCTGTGGTTGCAGCTGCCACGGATTTTGTAGTTGTTGTCGTTGGCACTATTTTGACCGGCAATACGGTGGTGCTCAGTTCAGGCTGCAGCTCACTGGTGTCATTGACAACAGCAATTGTTGCTGCTGTTGTCGTTGTAGTTGCAGTTGTTGTCGTTATGGAATGTTGTTGCTGCTGCTGATGTTGTTTTGTAGTTACAATCAATTTGGGCATATCACCCTCAACGCCAATCTGCAGCTGGTGTGTTGCTGTTGCTGCTGGTGCTGCTTGCACCTGGCCATTACTGTTGCTGTTGGCCACCAGCAGCAGCAATATGACAAACATGGCAACAACTGGCTGTCTCCTCCTTGCAACAGCTGCCATGTTGCAGTTCTTCTTGGGCTCTATTGCTCTAGCTGTAATTTGCTGCTTCTTTCAGAATATTTGGATAGTGTTTTTTATGCTATTCCTGTTTGTTTTTTTTTTTTTGTTTTTTTTTAACTTAGCAACAGTTGCTGCAGATATTGCTGTTGTTGCTTTTGGCACTTAATTTCCACTTTTGCACTTTTGCGTGTTGCTGTTATGGTTCTTAGTGTTGTTACTGGCACTGGTACTGTTACCGTTACTGTTGGCACTTGGCATTGTGGTGTAGCACTTAAGGCTGCTCGGCATCATGGTCTTCATCTCCATGGACATCAGCAATCCGCACAGCCGTTGCAGCTGTCGCCACTTTCATTTATTTACTCAGTTGTTCAGCAGTGCTATGGCTGTTGCTGATGTTGTAATTGCTGCTGTTGTTGTAGTTGTTGCTACTGCTACTGCTGCCACTGTTTCTGTTGCTGTTGCTGCGGCCATTTTCTGCGGCTGTATCGCCGCGGCTCTGCTTTTGGACTGCGCTGCGGCAGCTGCTGTTGCTGCGGTCGCTGCGGATATGGTTGCTGCTGCTGCTGCTGCTGTTGGCTTTTACTGTTGCTGTTGCTGTTGCTGCCCGGCGGGCGTTGGTCTCTTTGTTGGCACACAAATTCAAAGATACAAATTAAAATTATTATATATAAAAAATACAACAGTCAAAATTCTTTGCTGCTTTTAGCACTAAGCGCGCCGTGTTCCGTTGGCTTCCTTCTGTCCTGCTTTTTCCCGCTACTTCTTGTTGTTCTCCTTCCTTTTTCGCGTTCTGCTTTATTTTGGCTGTGGTTATTCTTTGGGTTTTCGCCTCTCCTCCGCTCCGCCAATCAGTTCTGCTCGAGTGGAAATAAAATGTAAAATAACGAAATATACTTCAATAACAAGAAAGTTGCTGCTGTTGCTGTTGCTGTTGCTGCTGTTGCCGATGTGCTGGCAAAGCAATAAAAAGCAATGCAACGCAAAAGTGTGCAATAAAAGAGAGACGACACACAGTAACAATATAAAATAACAACCATTAATAATGCTTGCCAGCTAGTTTAGCCCCGTATTCCAGACTCTGATTTCGTCTCAAAAGCGCCTATTTATTTAGCAGCCAACTGCAAAAATAAAGAATATTTTGAACAAAACTAAACTATGTTAAGTTTACATAGGTATTCAGAACTCTCATTTTAATATTTCCCCACATTGTTTTAACGTTGATAATGAAAAATATAAAACCTATCAAAAACCTACTTCACTCATAGTTAAGAATAGTACTTAGAACTGTTCAGTAACAATCAGCAGATCCCTTTCTGCAATTTTACAATGTATGGCACATCTGAAAAGTATATCAAAGCAAAATTTCCAATATCATCATAGTTTCTTTGTCCAATATAAAATTGCCTCGTGTAAATTGCGGATGGATGCCTCGTCCATCAGTGGAAAAAATGGGATGCGAGCATTGTGCGAGTGCCTGCAGTGATGTGTGAAGGCATTTCATAAAAGACGCCAATCGGGAAAAGCAAGTAAATATAAAAACAAAACATAAAATATGCCATATAAATACCAAATTTAAAAGAACACACCAACCGAAGGGCGACACCTCCTTTCAGCCACGAGCAACTTGTCGAAATTGTGCAAATTTCTCGTTTTATTCTTGTTATTGGTGATGGGGCGGGGGGGAGGTGTTGGGGCGGAGTAGAAGGGGCACTATTTACAGCTTTTGTCTTTGGTATTTTTGTTATCGGTTGAAAGCCCAAAAATGCCATGCAAATTAAATAAAAGCCTACAAAATGATTCGATTTGAACTTGAAGCAAAGAACCAAGCCAGAGGGTCAAAAAGGTTGCAATCCACTCTGCTCCCCCACTGCCCCACCCTGCCGGCAAGCCATTTTGCTTACCTCGTTATCGCTATTGATGTTGCCGCAAGCAAAAGGTTGCTGCTAACTGTTTACGTTTCCACCAGTTGGCCAGCTGTTCAGCTATCCCTCTCCACTTCCCCATCTCCGCATCTTTCGCCAACTCATCATTGGCAAACTTAATACGGCTTTCAGCATCGTTATCATGGTAAGAGCACTTACCAACAACACCAAGCTCCCAACCCAACCGAAGCCAACTCCACGCACCGCAATAGCCGCAAATAGCTGCTACCATTTCATAATAACACTTTCTATCTTTTGGCCATTGGCAACACCGCAAAATCAACTTCAAAGCAACAGCAACAGCAACAAAAGAATTAATTACAATAGAAGCAAATGTTCATAATGATTACGTTCGGGTATCAAATAACAAGACTCTCTTCTTTGATATTTGATATTATTATTACACATTCATTCATAAGCATTTTTAATTTAATATTTCAAATATCTAATAAAGGAAATTTAATTGAAATCCATTCAACTATCTCTAAGTAGATTAGAGAAGCTATTGTAATGCTTTAATTAAAGCGAACTCCCGATATCATCAAAAGTAATCAAATATTACCATTACTGTTTTGTAATGCACAAATTAAAAAATATGAAATATGTTAACACGTATTTCACTTGGAACAAAGTTGAAAAATGCCGACAGTTGCACTTGAGTATTTGCTGTAATTTTTCGTGATTTTCTATTTTTTTTTTACTTTTGATTACTTACCGGCTGAAAAGGTGTCTGTTTTCTGTGTCTGTTTTTACTCTTTATTTTTCACTCTTTACAGTTTTGCTTCTGTTTTTTTTTGTTTTTTTTTTGTTTGTGATGGGCCTCGCAAGGTAATCCAAGGGTCCTTGCAAACACCCGTTTAATCTCACAGCGTGCCAATCACAATCACTCAGTTCACAATTGTTTTGCTCAGCACTACAATAACAATAACAATAACAGTAACAAGAACAACAATAACAACAACAAAAAAATACAAATGGGCTTAGACTTTGCTTTCGGCCAGGGTCAAAACAGCACGCGACACGCCCGGCATTCAAAGCCGGAAACTAACACAGAGACGCGAAGCACTAAGCAACAACAACAACAACAACTACAACAACAACGCAGCCGAAGCAGCATGCATCTTGCTGCATAAAACGCGCCAAATTTACACAAATTCCAAAAATCAAAATATAAACATTTTATTTATTTAGAAATTTGTTTGATAATTTGATTTTTTTTTTATAATTTGATTGCGGCGTTTGTTTGTTCTTAACTGTTGAGGGGGTGAAGGGTATAGGTGAGGTAGGGTATGGTAGGTTAGGCTGGGGCTGTTGTTGTAGTTGTAGTTGGTTAGTTATCTCACGGCTGATTTGGAATCCTTGGCTGGTGCCGCTGTTGCGTCCTTTAGCTTCGAATACCGCACGCAAACTGCGCAAATATTCTCGCATCCTTTGGTCTAAAAGGACAAGGATTCACCGCCATCGACGCCGCAGTCTGCGTTCGCCGATTTACCGTATTGCCGATTCAAAGCAGCTGTTCTGACAGCGACACTGCATGTCTGCTTTAGCATCGACGGCAGCGGCGCACTAACAGCGTGGATGGTGTCTTGGCTAACCATATGGCCGCCAAACTGTTGGCAAGCTGGCGATTTTCCTGTAAATGTTACTTTTAAGTCTGCTCAAAAGCGCAAATAAGACAAGCAAACACATAATATAAATTAAATATTTTCTTTTGATAGACAATACTTGCAGTTGCTGTGCGTTCATGCTTAACAGTCTGGCAACACCATTTATGTGGAAAGCTGTGGAATGCTGTTACGACTTCCAGTCTACACTATTCCATAGTGCGGGGAGCTTGTGTGGTGAAAAGCTTGTTGTCAGCATTGAGCTTTAGCTGCGCAGCTTTGGGTACTAGCTTAGCTTAGTTTCGCACCTCTCAATATCAAAGAGCTTTTTTAAGCACATTTCTATTATTGGTGTGAAACATGAATACGTTAAAGATGTTCTAATTTTTGTCTATTTTAGTTTATTATTTTTAATTCTCCACACGGCTTGTTCAATTTGTGAATATATGCAGAAACAATAAATAAAAAATGTTTTTATGTTGTTTTTGCTCATGTGGAATTTGTGTAAATCTCAAATAGTCAGTTTTGTTTTCAATTTGTCGTAACTTTCTACTTGTTGCCCTCTTTCAATCCAGCTTTGGCAACAACTGTCATTTAACATCATTCAGGTAATGGAATCGGATTATGCATATATATATATATATATATATATATATATAGATATAGGTATTTGCCAAATTCCACTGTTGTTCGATCACTGGCTTTGCCTACTTCTACCTTGCAACACAATCTCTCTCTTTCTCTCTCTCTTTCTCTCTCTCTCTCTCTCTATCTATCTATTGATGGTCATATCTTCTGTCTGGCTGTCATGTCGTACATGTCTGATCCGCTTGATCCATTTGATAATTCCCATAAATATTTCGCCTTTACATTATGTAAACCTCTTTTTGGCCGCTTTGCTTTATTCCATAGTACACAAAGGTTTTTTATGTTGTTGTTGTTGTTGCTGTTGATTGTTGTCGTTGTTGTTTTCTACGCTGTGGAATTCGAAGCACTCCCAAAAACAACAGCAACGAGCAACAACGAGCAACAACAGCAACAACTGTCATTTGGCGGTGGCAACGTCTCCATTTGCACCACTCTTGGCCTCTTCTTCTTCTTGCTTGTGGCTGCCACATACTGCGCCGCAGCAATTTGGGATATGGTTAGCAACGCATTTGCAGCGCCTCCGCAACACCTCCGCATTTATTGTGTGCCATGCATTAAATTTGCCAGCTTAATTGAGTCTTAGCCTTTTTTTGTTATTGAAATATTTGCCACAAAAAAAACACACAAAAAACAAAGCCAACAAAATTGCCAAATGACCTCAAAGCGAATTATTTGATTCAATTCATATAATTTGATATATTTTTTAAATCGCTGTTTTTTGTATGTTTTTCTTTATATTTTGGGTTCGACTTATTTTTTCGGCTTTGGCGCAACACTTTCTTCTGCAGCTGCCGTTTGATGGCTTAAAGAAGTTGATTTATAGAGCATAATTAGGACCAACTTTTTGGAATGCCGTTAAGATAAAATAAAATTACAGACAGAGTCACAGTTCGAATTTGAAATTAAGTCTAAATCCCCAGTTATAACTGCAACTAAGTATCATAAATATGAATCGAAAAATATATTATTATTTTCGCAAGTCATGAGAAAATATTATTATTTTAATTTCATAAATACCAATTTAAATGGAGCTCGTCTGTTTCAATTGTATACATTTTTATGACTTATGAATTTTGATATTTTTCGGATCTTAATAATTATTTTGCTATAACTAAGACTGAAAATCAGACACGCATTTTACTGAGATACTGAGATTTTAGCGAGTAGGCAAATTGTCTGTTGGCCAAAACTCATAGCCCCAGGCTTTGTTTAAGACTTGGTTTTAGGCGCCATTGTTTAATCACAACCTCCCCACAATCCCACCTATCGCCGATTAGCAATCAGCAACGTGCAACGTGCGGCGTCGTCGTCGATCAGACATTTGCCGTTGTCAGCCGAACTCTGCCTCAAACTGCGGCTGCGGCTGCGTAACGGCTCATTTTAATTCGAATTGCGCCGCAACACACTTGACGCACAGCTTTGGCTGAGCTCCAAGCTTAAATTGTGTACACTCTAAGAAAATAAAGTCAAATAAAAATAAAATTCATTTCATTTAATTTTTTAATTATGCATAATTTACCGATTTTAAAATTCAGCAAAAAAATATATAATTTACAATTTGAGGACTAAATTAAAACTAATTATGTTGCCTCAAGTAAAAAGCAAGGCATAAGATGAGAGCAATCTTTGGGTTTTGATCGTCACTCGATGGGTGTATAACACTGTGCCATTTATTTTTTCAAGTGCATACACCCTGGCCAAACCCAGCGCGTGACAGGCAGAAAAGCCACGAGGCAACTCAGTTGCACGTTGGGGCGACACGTTGACAGCTGGCATCGATTTATGCCAAAGATTTTCCATGTGATTTTCAACCCCATCAATTTCCCCCTCCCCCATCCCCCCTTCCACTTACCGCTCCTTCATGCGCGGCCCGTATGCAGCTGCGCGTGCCTGCCATATGAATTGGAGGCACAAAACACAAACCGAATCCGTTTTGGCCAAGTTCTCTCTCTCTCTCTCTCTCTCTGTCCATTTGCCAGTCAGCAAATCGAAGCAAATTGAAACCGAAACGGTAAACATTGCCCGCAGAAGAAGTAACTGTCGATCGATAAGCCAAGCGTTGATGCCACAGTCAAAGCCGTTGTCAAGGCTCATCCAACAGCATTTGTTTAGGCCATGATACGCTCATCGGCCAACGGCAAATGGCAATTGGCAGTTGGCAATTGGCCAAGCGCAACGTCGCCCCATCGCTCGAATGCTAAATGCTGTAGGATTCGAGGAAGTTTCGAGCATGCCACCGATGAGCAATCATCCACTCAGCTCCGCTTGACTAGCTGGGTCAAACACTTGCTGCTGGGGACTACAGATCCACATCGGCATCTCTTATCGTCGAATGCCAAACCAGATCATCGAATTCACAACTTCTACTTCAGATATTAAGGATGTGGCTCAAAGAGGGTCAGGCAAAGGGAGGCAGGCGGGGAGTGTTAGTGCTTAATATTTAAAATACATAGATAAACAGATCCAACATATTTTTTAATTTTTGGTTTATTAACAGTTATTCTAGGCTCAATTTTATTTTAAAGTAAGATTTTTAGTTGCCTTTTGGACATCCATTTACACATATATTTAAAAATATTTTAGGTAGAATAATTATAAAAATCTGAAAACGTCATCAAGTAGCTGTAATCAGCTGGACAGATATATATCTTATATATGTTTTACTCTTTAGATTTTTAGAAGTTTCTTAACATTTGATTTCATAAATTCCTCTTTATTACATTTTTACATTTTTACATGATTACACATATATATATATATATTATAGTTATGCATGATCTCGTTTCACACTTTATTGCATTTGCATAAGATAGTTTTATAAATCGGTTTAGTTCAGGCAGTTTATATTTCAGAAACCGCATCAAAGAAACGTGTGAAAATCGAGATTTGGGAATATTAAAGTTTAGTTTAATGGCGTATTTATGCATAAGATGTTGGGATCAATATATATATATATATATATACATATACAGAAACTTTCGCATTTTTGGTATTTTTGAATATGCAACAAATGAATCATTTGTTTGTTAGGCTCTTGGTTATTGTTTGTTGTCTCTTGTTTGTTGTGGCTTAATAAAGTTTATGACTTAGCTTCGGCGTTAGACGATAATTCGCTGACAGGGCTGCCCACCTCAACTGGGGGCGTGGCAGTTCAGATGGTTGATTGTTGATTGAATCATCGCTTAGCAAAGCGGCGTCCAATTCACTTTCATTTCTTCTGCTTCTTCGTCATCGTTTTTGTTGTTGTTGTTGTTTTTGTCGCTGCTCAATTTCTTTTCATGGGCAGCCGCATTGTGCTTTAGTTGCCACGCCCCTCGTTTCACTTTCTTTTGACTCATCCTCCTCGATATGTCGCTGCGGCTGCTGCTCCTTCTTATTGATGAGCTGATAAACGTGGGTGACGATTGCAGCATCGCTGAGAGAGAGACAGAGAGCCAGAGAGAGAGAGTGAAAGAGTGAAAGAAGAGAGGCGCATTGCTAGACAATGCGAATGCTTTCTTGTCTTTGTCTTCGATTTCGTCATCTGGCAGTTGTTTGCTTCACTCCCCCCTCTCCCATGACAGCACTTAACCAATTCACCTCTTCACCACTTCACCCGCCCCGCTGAACACTCATCACACACAGGCACAATTAATGTGCATTATTGTCGCCGCAGCCCAGTGGAGAAAAAAGAAGCTAAGCCAAAGTTGTGAAATGAAAAGGAAGAGTAAGAAAACAATTTATGCGTATGGGTTTTTTGTAATTGTTACAGTAGAAATTGTTAAGCAAATATTTTGGCCTGGTCGAAAGACATAAAGAAATGAAAGGAAAAATACGACAAGAAATGCAACAGCGACAAAAAAAAAAAAACCTGTCGTGAAATTGAGAAAAATGTTTTCGGACTGCTTTTGAGTTGTGTGTGTATTTGCACAGTTGTTATTGTTGTTGTTGCTGTTGTTGTTGTTGTCATAGTTGTTGTTGCTGGGCAATGTTTTCGTTTTCATTTTGGCCCGAGTTCGCATTGCGAGCGCATGACTCAAAAAACCAAGCCAAAACAAAAACCCACAGCCAAAAGTGATTTTATGGCTACCAAACTCGACCGGCAAATACCCTGTAAAATTCCTAAATAATAATATAGCTAAAGTACAATGTATTATGTACTTTATAAATACTATATATATTTTATATATTTTCATTTCTGACATGAATCTAAAAAAAAACACTATAATTTTAGCTGAAATAAAAGTTTTAGACTTCAGTGAATTGTATTCCTATAATATTCTCCGTTGCTTTATTTAATTTTAGCTTTTTCGTCTGAATGTGCTATGTATACCCCGCTTGAGGAATTTCAGGGGCAGAGGGTATTACAAACAATTTTTTGGCTGCCTTCGATGGCCGCAGAAAAACAAAACTTTCTTTCATCCGTGGGCTCAATTCTGGCGACAGTCACGTTCCTTAACTGCCCTGAATTGTTGCAGCGGTTGTTGTTTGTTGTTGTTGTTGCTATTGTTGTTGATGTTGTGGCAATTGTAGTTGTTGCTGTTGGCCTGTTCAAGTGGTCAAGTGGTCAAGTGGTCAGGTTAAGGCATTGAGCCAACATCGCCTGTCTGCCTTGGCCACTGAAATCATAATTTGCTAATAAATTTTCATTTTCATGGCGCGTCGTCGTCGTTTTTGTTGTGGTTATTGTTGCGCTTCACATTTTTGTAAAGTGAAAGTTTCCTCTCCGCCTCTCCCTCCCAGCCGACCCGCTGCATCTTCCGTTGCCCTACGATGTCATACGATGTGACAAGGCGCCGAAAACCTTTTTTGGACCCTGGCCAAAAGCAACATTTCCATATTTTCACATCAGCTGCACATGTGAAATCAGCGCAAGCCAATCGTATGACCCAAAACATAAATAATAAAGAAATAACAGTAAAATTAAGCCCTTAAATATATTTTCAAAATAGAGCACCTGTTAATGGCCTATCGCTTATGCTCCTTATTAACGCATCTATCAAAAATCATGGTAAGCTCAAATATAATTATGAACAATCAAATTTAAGACACAGACTAACCATATCCATTTTTTTTTTTTAGATATATGAATATATCCCAAGTCCTTTAATTGCAGAATGTTTATTATTATTTATTTATAATTAATTTTAAAATTGTTATTGCTGAAAGAACTGTTCACTTTCCCTTGGCAATATTCGTTTGTGGCAGTTGTTCTTGTTTTGGCCATTAAGCGCAGCAATTTGTCAGGTGTAATACCAAGCTTGGGATTTCACTCTCGTTTTCCGTTTAGAAAACATTTAGTTGAAAGACTCGAATCGGACTCGGAGCTGAGTGGAAACTAGTTTCTGTGGTCTGCTCTGACAGTTAGTTTCACTTTTATTAAGTAATTTGAACGAACGGCAACCGCAAGTGGCACTTGTCAATTGCTCTGATACAAACAGATACGCGGATACAAAATGCCGCCAAAGATACAAAAGCAACATTAGCAGTGGCAACAATAACAGAAACAACAACAACAACAACAACAGCAGCAACAAAGGAATGAAGCTGATGAGGAAAGCACGCGGCAAATGGCAAATGGCAAATGAAACAATTAAAAAACGGCCACATTAAAAGAGAAGCAGCTAAAATGCTTCAGCGCGCAGCGGCAACTAAAACGGGAAAGATGAAGACCACGTGAATAGTGATAAAAAAAACTACTGCTGACGAAGAGATGTGTGGAATGGTTGGTGGGGGGGGGGGGGGGAATTATAGTGAGGTACATAGATGCATGTGTGTTGATAGTCAGATAGAACGTAAATTTCATGGCTGCACATTTGGCACACAGAATGCCACAGCAATAACCCAAGCGATTTCATTCAATCAGGGCACTTGAGAAATGGCTAGACAGAGACGGCCACAGAGCAAGACAGGTGTGTGTATGGAAGGGGTGCTGGGGGGGGGGGGGGTGCGAAGAGCGAAGAGCGGGGGCATGCAGCTTATGCAGCCATTAAAGTGTTGATAAAATCATAGCATAAATTGATCCAATTTCAGGCCACAGTAATTTCTACTCGTATGCATCTCTCTCCATCTCCATCTCTCTCACTCTCACTCTCTCTCTCACTCCCTCTCTGTACCCCTCTCGACATACTAACTTCTTTTGTCAAGCACTCTCAGCTCTGCGAACCACATCAAATTGATATATATCATTCTTTTCGTCTTAACGACTCTCGTTTTTCAGCACTTTCTTCATTATCATTAGAAGCCCCAAATCTTGACTCTTCGATCTGCCATTTTTGGGATTCTAGGCGAAAGTTGTTTTTTAATAGAGACCAGCCTTCATGATTTATAGAGCACATTGTAATTGTAGCTAGCAAGGGAAATTATTTATTTTCACATCATAATTATCTACTTAGGCAATCTCAACTCTTCGAAGTAAAGTTTTGGTTGTTTGCAATGGATACGAAAAGGGTTAATTAAATCTTTGGTAATTGACATATGCAATAGATATTTTGTTTTCGCTTTTCTTTGGAAATGCTTATCCTCCCACAATATGCCTCAGGTTCTATGCGAAAGTTGCATTGATAGATTTACCTTTACCTTTCCTAACATATCTCCATTCTCTTATAATTTATAGAGCATATTGCATTGGATGTCACTAAAAAAAAAACAAGTTTTTCTCACGCATTTGTCTGAATGTTGTTTGTTTTCCCCCTTTTGGTCTTTCAGTTTCCAGTTGTTTCCACTTCTGCACTTTGTTTTTTTGTCTCACTTTTAATGAGCGGGTCATCAAGGCGACATTTGGCCATGTCGTAAATTATATTTACTGCAGTTCGCATATAAGCAACAGCACACACACACAGACAAACACACAGTCAGTTTTAGCAATTGTCACTTGCACAATGTTTTCAGTTTTCATTTTGGATTTAATTTTCATATTTCACATGTGTATTTTTGCGGCATTTGCAGCTTTTGTTTAGCACTCTCCCTCGATCCCTTCAAATCGGCCAACTTCACATCTGCATTCAGTTTGCTATCTGCCTAAAATTCTATATATATATATATATATAGATAGCCTTATAATACTCTACTAAAGTATACTTTTGCTTAGCAACTTTTATTTTCTTCAACATTTTTTTAAGATTTCTTCAAGAAAGAAAAAACATTTTAATTGCAATTCGCTTAATTTAAAATTGATCTAAAAAAGTAAATTTTAAGTTATATATTTTTTATTTTCATAGAGCATTAATTGAACATTGCCTTGCCATGAGTGTTGTTTTTTTTTACCCTTTCATCTCCATTTCGGTTTCTATTGATATTCCACTGATAAGCGTTGCAGCTGCTTGCTGCAATTGCCACTGGTGTTGCTGCTGTTGCCGCTGTTGCTGCTGTTGCTGCTGTTGCATTGTTGCCGCTCTCCACTTGCGCTTCCCAGCGTTTACAGCCCGAAACGTGGCGTATGCGCAACTGCTTGTGGCAGTGTACAATGTGTAGAGAGTTGAGGCAGGCAGAACGCTGGAAGGAGAGCGGAGCAATGTTGCATAGATATTTGTGTCAGCCCGATTTTTGGTCAGCTGACCTTGAGCTACAGCTTTCCCGCTGGGCGATGCCATGCGGAAATGTGGCAAGCTGTTGTTGTTGCTCCTCCAGCTGGCTGCATTTACTGCACTGGCTGCACTTTCAGGCCATTCGTCACACGTCTCGATTCGCTGACAACTTGCAATCCTCGTCGCAACCGCAGCAGCAGCAGCAGCAGCAGCAAAAGATACAACAACAACAGCTCAGCTAATCATAATTTAAGCCAATTTAGCAACAAGCGACAAGTGTTTTCTGTTTTTCTTGCAGTTTCTGTTGTTGTTGTTGTTGTTGTTGCTGTGGTTGTTGCTGTGCAGTGACTTTCTCCCGACCTCGTTTAGTTCGAAGCTATTCCGATTCCGATTCCTAAAATAAATTATTGACACACAAATTGTTGTCGCTGTTGTTTTTGTTTTTGCTGTTGTTGTTGTTGTTGTTGTTGCTAACGCTTTACGTGCGTCTATTGACCCGCAACAGCAGCAGCCCCAAAAAAGCAGCTTTTAGAAACTCTTTTGCGTCTGTTGTTGTTGTTGTTGTTGTTGTTGTCTTTATTATTATTGTTTTTGGCCACACCATAATCATAATGCCCAAGTAGGAAGCAAGCAGCTTGAAGACTTTAACATTTATTTGCATATATTTCTCTAAATATACCCTGTAAGCACAGAGACTGAGTAAATAACGGGGTATCATAAATTTAACTCTCTCTCTCTGGAAAATGAGCAAACTTTGAATTTATACATAAAAAGTGCATAGATTCTCGATGATTGATATTTATTATACTATTTCTATATAATATTACCATATTATTTTGATCGATCTGGTTTTTTCATAGTCGTGCATACCCGAAATGCGCAATCTGACATTTTTCTTAATTTCTTCCACATTTTGAAGCAAACGCAGTTGGCTGGAACTGTGGCAGGGGCAGGGACAGGGGCAAGGGTTGGCTCGGCTCACTGGGCAATGCGTGGAATGCGTTAATTGCCTAGGCAGTTCGGCCAGAAGCCAAACCAAACACACACACACACACACAGATACACAATATGAGCAACAAAGAAACAAAACAGTTAGGTCTCTGCCAGCTAAGAGCCAAGTCCGATTTCATCAAGTGTTGGCAGCCCAATAATTCACCTGAGCTCCAAGTAAGCAGGCACTTAGGGGCCTAACGAACCATAAATTCTAACTAAGCAACAACAACAACAATAACCACATCACACTCCTGAGTTGGCATCGAAAGTACACACACACACACGCACACACACAAATATTTTATGCGAAAAATTTCTAAATGAAAACATACATTTTCATTCCTCCCAATTCAATTAACAAAATGAAAGTTGCGCATTGCGCGAGTTTCGTCTTCAAGCGGTCAATAATCACGTCGCTTACGTCAATAAAATTGTCAAATTGGCAAAACGAGGCATACACAAGGGTTAAGCAGCAGCTTGTTGTTGCCTTTTTTTTTCGTTTTTTTTGGTTGGGCGTGGCGCTCGTGCTTGGCATAATCAATAGCCAAAATGTTGTCTTCTGTGTCTTCCTCTTCTTCTTCTTCTTTTGCTGGGTGCGTCGCCCACAAAAAAAAACGAAAGATTAATTACAATGAAGACTGAGGCAACGAACTTGAGCAGAACTTTTGCATTTGGCCAAAGAGAATTGGCGTTGCGATTGCTCTATCGATGGCTTTTTGGCCAGAGCTCTAGATGATTAGGGCCAAAGCTAAAGCCGAATGATGCGAGAAACGCAGCGCTAATGCCACAAAATGTTGCACTCACCTCCATTGAGTTGAGTCCAGCACATATCAAAAGCACTTTGAAACGTAAAAGGGCTAAAGAGCAATTGCCTATCGTTATCGATAAATGTCACTGAAATCTAATTGATAACCCATATAAAATAAGAAGTTCAATTTAAGTTGATTGAAATACAATTTAACAAGTTAAACCGGATAAGTCGAAAGTTGCTCAATATGCAAATATTCATATCATTATCGATTACGATGTTCCTATTGATATATATAAAGATATGAAAAATCTATAAAATGAGACACAATTTGAGAAGTTAAGTTGAGAAAACGAGAATCGAGAATAGGCAGCGTTTTTTCACAACTGAGAAAATGTTCTTCTGTTCAGATTCATATATAGAATAATATCATAAATAAAACTCAAAGGTAATTTGGCAGAGGGCATTCACAATTCGCAGTCACAAATGAGATTTATGTTATTATTTGTTTGATATGTGGCTTAATGCGCTGAGTAAAAACAAAAGAAAATAAAACTTAAAGAAAAATTCCAAAAAAAAAAATGTCATCATTTTTATTGTGGTTGTTGTTAGAAATGAAATGAGTTGCTTGAGTTACAGTTGTTTGCTCCATTATTAAGTATGACACAACCAGCAACAACAGTGACAACAACCACAGCAAAGCCCAACTCAATCTGTCAGACTCCAACGCAGCTGGAGTTGAAGAGGCAGACTTTAAGAGCTGTCCAGTTGTCCAGCTGTCCAGCTGTCCAGCAACCTAGTCGGCCTCTTTTGGTGGTACTTGTGCCTCTGTCTGGGCCACTCTACTTAGCTGCCCTGCGTGCACCACAAGTTGGCTGTTTATTTTTTTTCTCTAAGTATTTTTTTTTTATGATATTTTTGCAATGTTTTCTTTATTGTTGTCGCTGGCACACACACAATTGTTGTTGTTGTTGTTGTTGGTTTTATGTAACATTTGTTGAATTCTGCGCTGTAGCAGGCATTTCACTTGGGTGGCTGCAGTCGTCCATTACGAGCAGTGTCCAAAAATGAAATTATTGCAAATACTTTGCCAACTACAGCAACAATGGAGACAGGTAGGAGGCAGGTAGGCTCAAGTGGGGCAGCTGCAGCAAGTGATTGTTGTTGTTGTTGTTGTTGCTGCTGCTGCTGTTGCCGTTGCTGTTTCTGTTTAGGGCTTAAAAGCAAGAGAAAATTGTTACTTTCGTTTCATTTCACATCACTCTTTTTGCACTAGTTGTCTGGGTTGCACAGGGTGGTAATCAGTGTCTCAAATGGAATTCAACTAGCTGTTTGGCCAAGTGCAATCACTTTTTGTTTTAGCCCCACTCATATTCATATTGTATAAGTAATAACCACATTGACTTGGTTCCACCACTTAGCAACTGGGAAGCCGAGGCATAAATTTGGCATCTTGCATTATATAGTTTGAATTTGGCAAGACTCTTGCCACACAATGTGGGCGCACAGTGGTGCAAAAGACATTCACACGCACACACACACACACACTCACACACACACACTTGATGTGGGCACTTCTCTTTTGCTCTTTGCACATTGTTTTGGGTACACATGCTCTCAAACTCATTATCCCGCATTGTGCCACTAAATAACCACTTACGAATCTTACAATTTTTGACCCTATATCTTTGAGTTCCGCCCTAGCGTTTTCAACACTTTTTTACTTTGTGTTTCACTAATAATATTTTCCAGTCACAAATTGTTGTTTTCAAAACAAGTTTGACCAAATTATACTTTTGTTAGTGATATTACCATTTTGCTTACCAACCAATCCGGACCAATGTGCCTCGCTACAGTTTCAATATGCTTCTAACATTTAAAAAAATAATAATAATAATTATGGAAATATATATATATATATATAATTTTCATATATAGAAGGGGTCAGTTATTTTTTTTCTTTCTCCTTAATTATGTTTGTTTTTAACTAAAAGCGGAGATCCTTTTGAGCTTTTGTTTCTTTCGTCAGTTATTAATTCGATCATAGGTCTCAAAGATGCAAGGATTCTCTATGGTCAGTTTCTCCTCCTCCTTTTCGCGTAGTAGTCTTGAAAAGAAAGAGGTGAAAGAGCTGCTCAATTGTGAATTGGAAAGATGATTTTATGTTTCTTTGTTGTTTGCTTATTCAATTTGTACTTTGTATAAATTGTCTTTTTTAACTGATGTGTTTGCATAGATGAAACTTAAGTCAAATCAGGTTTAAATGGCTGATTGAGCAGTTCTTAATTTACATATTACTGTCCCCTCCTCATGCACCCCATCAAGCTGGAAAAGATTTCAGACCCATTTTGCTTGAATTTGACTCGTGGCAATGGATAATGGACAGGGGCAGGGGCAGCGGATGGTAGAGCTTCTGGGCAGCTGCTGCACATGCAGTCAGTTCAAGATAAAGAAAAAATGAGTAGCAGAGGCAGAACCTGGGGAACTATGTCTGGGAGCAATTCCAATGGGAGATGGGAGTTGGGAGTTGGAAGTTGGTTGCTGTTAGGCACCGACTCAGAACATTAATCTTGAGACTTTGCTGGAAATTAAAAATAATAAAGCACTAAATAGAAGATGAAGCGAACAGCAGGGCACGCAAACGGGAACGGGAACGGGAATGTGGACTGACTGGCTGGCTCTGTGGAACTGGAACTGCCAGTGGGTCTCTGGAGTTGCGACTGGACTGGCAAATGAATGGGATGGTTACCGGCCTGTAAGCGAGGCAAACACTTAATTGAGCATCGTGAACGCAAATGCAGCAATTCGTTGTGCTTGGCCGGCTGCGGCAAATAGCCGAAGAGAAGCGGCGATGTTGGTCGTAAGGGGTGTGTGGGGGGTGCTGGGGGGGATTAGTTAGTTTGGTTTAGTCCAACATTCTTTGGCTTAAAAGATGTTGCGTGCGCCCCAGTCGATTTCCTAGCTTGGCTCAACTCGGTGGGCGTCAGTGGCTGCGCACGTGCCAATGCATCCACATAGCACAGTCCACAGTCCACCGACTCGCCACTCGACCACCGACCACCGACCACCGATCACCAAGCGTAACAATTGGGCGGTAGCACCACAGTCCAGTACCAGCTCTAGGGTCCAGCACCAGCTCTAGGGTCTACCAGCACCAGTAATCGACGCCTCTTTGGAGGCCCCGTGCCAAAAGCTGTTTCCTCATTGTCTAATTAAATCTTTCTGCAGACTTGGCACACACAATTTGATTAGTTAACTGTTAACTGCGCACTTGTAGGAGCTTAACCTCAAAAAGTGAACGCCCGCTGACAGGTGGCGCCACAAACTCAAATGCAGCGAATTGGGGCAGCATCAAAAGAATTAGCGTATTATTTGAAGTCGATGTGCTTAAAGTAATTCTTAACTGCTTTTGTCCTTAGCTAATCAATTAAAAGCTTGAGGCAAAAGTGGGCTTAGAAATTAATGGAACTCAACTTTTTGTGTAGTCAATGAATCTTTCTTCCGAAATATTTATGTTTAGCTTACTTCAAATAGTCCACTTTGGGAAGTGTGCAAAAATTGGGTTGCCTCGCACAATTCGTTTGGATTGGCTTGTATTGGAATTTGATGAAATTTGGTACAATCTTACTAAACCTTATTTAGTTGATCATAGTGTGGAATAGTTGGTGCCACGCGAACGAACAAGGTTAGTAGTTAGTGGAAACTACGTTTTTTTCTTTAATATATAACCTTTAACTCGGAATTGGAGCAGCAGTTGCGCCCAATTCTATTGGCAGCTGGACAACTTTATGAGTGGCTGCCGGCAAAATAGCAATGTTGCAATCAACGTTGCTGGTGCTGCTTCTGCTGCTGATGCTGCTGATGCTGTTGTTGCCGCTGTTGTCAGCACTTGTGGCAACATTTTCATTGTTTTTGTGCGCTGCAGCAGCAGTTTAAAGTGGGTTAAAAGCACAAGCAACACTCACAAATGTGATGACAATTCGCCAAAGCAATGCTCCAAAGAAAGAAGTGAGTAAACCACATCCAGCAACAGCAACAACAACAACAACAACAACATTGCCAACAAAGCCATTAACTTAACTCAAATGACTGTAACCAAATGATCATTCGAGATGATGGCAATGATCATCATAGAACAGTTCCAGAATAGAACTAACGAAAAACTACTTTTGCACAATAACTCAATCAACTGACAATGATTTAGAGCTTGGCAATTGGAACAGGTTGGGTATTCGAAACAGAATCTGATATTATATACATATATTCATTTTTAAGGCTAAATTACAAGTGAATTTCGAACGAATATCAAGTTTGTAATTTTAATTATAAGTAACAAATTTGCAAAGCTTGCAATTATACAATAAAAAATACATTTAAAAAAAATGGAATAAAAATATAGAATTAAAACTTATTTAAAAAGAACTCTTTTTGGTTTTTGGACTCCGTAGATTTGCAATATGATCAACCCGATTTGAGTGCGTGCTTTGCAGCGTTTTAGCCTTTAAAGGCATACGGCCAAAAGATAACAAAAGCTACAACAAAGTAGTAGCCAAATTATTGTTTTTTGGCCTGCCTGACGTTCAGCATTCAAGTCAACTTGTCGGCGGGATGGTCTAGTCTCAAGTTTCAACTCCCAAGACTGTAGACTCATGTTTAGCAGAGTTGCTTCTGCTGCCCATTTTAGGATAATGCGAATCACAGATGTCTCCGCCGCTGATGTTGTTAGCATATTCTTTTGGGTGCATTTTTTTCAATTTTGCCCCACATGTGTCACACAAATTGTGCGTTGGCCAAAGTAAGCAAAAAAAAAAAAAAAAAAACAAATACATAAAATTGTAGCAGTGGCTGTTGCACTCGGTCGCTGCCTCAACTGCTCCAATTTGCTGACCATTTGGCATACTTAAAGCTGAGCTGAGTTGTTGTTGTTGTGGTTGTTGTGGTTGTTGTGTTGTGGCATGCAAATGCTTGTTCAACGGCATCGTTCGCTTTGTGGCAATGAATGTCCAAGCAGCAAGCGGCTAGTCCAACTTGCCACAAAGAATTATTTGTGCTGTGGCTGCAATTTGGTGCAAGCAGCACTGTTGCCACAGTTGCATAACCTGTATTAGTTGTTATTACCGTTTTGTAGCATCACCACACAAACACACACACATACACACACACCCAGCCATCAAGTAAGCGAGCGAATGCAAACAAACTTTCTGGCCAGACCAAATCGAACCGGCCAACGGATTTTCGATTGATCAATAGACCAAACGCATCGAAAGCCCTAAGCTCCATTTCCAGCTCCAGCTCCAGGTTCAGCTCCATAGAGCTTTGGCACTTGCCGAAAGCGCAGCAAATGACAGCACAAACAGCAGCAGCAGCGACAGCGACAGCAGCAGAAGCGACGACAGCAGCATCGGGCGCCGCAGCAGCATAACGCATGCAGTCGCTGCCAGCGTTGACGTTGCGAGTTAAAACTTACAGCTTACAAGACGCACAACGCGTCGGCGCAAACTTTCAGTTGCTTTCGAGCTGCACAAGACGACGGTTGGTTTGCTTTGCAATTCATTCACAAGCACCACAAACACACACACACACAGTTGGCGCAAAAGAGAGCGCAAGCCGTAAAAAGAGAACTGGAGAGCGCGTGCGCGACTGCAAATCGAGTACGTGAAAAGTGAAAGAAAACGTCTCCTGAGCTTCGTGTTATTGTCAGCTTGTATTTTTTTTTTTGTGCGCATGCGTCGTCGTTTCGTTAAGTCGCGTTTTCGTGAGAGTCGCGGCTGTGCTTTAGGTTCGACTTAGCGAGTAGAAACGAATTCAGTTGCCGTGCTGAACGCAAAGCGAACGGAACTGTGCGCATCGTGGCGCGATTGGCGATTACTTTTGTTTTTGTTTTCCATTATTGTTTCGAACTCTGCTCAACACTTAACGTCTAGCGGTCGTAACTGGCCTAACGGTACGCGTCTAGTGCTCGAGAAATTGCGCGCATCTAGCTTATTCTATTCTTTACTTGTTTTTTATTAATTTTTTTTTTATATTTTTGTGGTTTGTGTGTGTGTGTGTGTGCGAAGGATAAACAAGTTGCTGTATCGAGTGACACACTTTCCGGCGCACCTGTTGCAAATCTCGAAAATATTTGTACTGATTTTAAATTAAGACTAGATATTTTTGTATTTTTGCAGTTGTTGTTTTTTGGCGCATATTAAAAAGTGGCCACACTAAACGAAAAACAGTAATAACTTTTGCTCGTTGAAAATCGTGTAAGCAAAGTCAAAGGAAAATAAACAACACATGTATAAACAAAAGCAAAGAAAAAGCTGGCAAAAATTTTAGTGTGACAACCAATTGCAAATTCTTAGAAAAATTACAAAAAAAAAAACAACAATAATAAAAAACTAAAAATAAATAAAAATAATTAACAAAAAAGAGGAGACAAGTGGAAAAAGCTACAAACGCAACGAAGTGAGCGACAAAATGCAACGCACGCAGTCGCCGCTGCTGCGGCTTAAACTGCTGCCGCTGCTGCTGCTGTTGCTGTTGGTGGCGTCGTCGCAGTCACAGTCGCAGACTGAGACGCAGGCGCAGGCGCAGAATATAGGTGAGTGTGTCAAGACGAAAACACGAAAAGATGATGAGAAGATGAGAAACCTTTAAGTCCAAAACAGAAAAGCAAACAAATTTTCTCTCAGTTCTGCTGCTGCTGTCGCTGCCGCTGCTGCTGCCCATGGTTGGTTTTTATTCATCACCCATTTTTCAGCTTGTTTATTTTATATATATATATATATAAATATATTATGTTTTTGGTCGGTGGAGGGGTTGGGCGCACCTTTAAATTTTTGCATACACTTTTGTCGTTGGCTTTTAATTTCCGGTTCTCTTTTGAAACAAAAGCGACTGCGAGGCTTGTGCACTTTTTCCCACGTTCATAAAGCAGCAACAACAACAACCACTACAAAAAATCAGCTAAAGTCCAGCTTCAAGTCAAGTGCCGGCAACTGGTCAGCCTGCTGTTGTTCGCTCAGTCGCTTTAAATCGGTCAGCTTTTGTGCTCGTTAATTGTTTCGTGGGATACGCGCGACAAATGGAAACGAAGAAACTGACCAAAGACACGACTCATATGCATATTGCAAGTACAGTAAGCACTCGTTTTGTAACGCTGCTGTTTTTACGATTCGATTGAAATTTCCTTAGAAAATTTCGTCATGCTTCTTCCTTTAAATGTCAGGTTCAGCATGCTAAATTAGTATATCAAATAGATTTATTCCTATTATTTTTCAAATTGATATATCTGAAATATAATCTCAAAGTTCCAACGTCGAGTTAAATGCAATTTCTTAGACTGTGCTTAAGCATCAACTTACATCTGATCAGCAGATCAGAGATCTGTTCAAACACTAATTTTCTCAGTTAAAAGTCGCTTCAACAGCATGCACGTGGGCGTGTCTGGCAGTGTTGACCGCAGGAAACGGATGTTTGTTTGGGTCAGCAAGCAGATAAAGAAGCAACAACAAAGACAACTAAAGTGAATGCCAAATGTGTCACAAGAAACAAAAGACTTAGGCAACAAACTAGCTGCTGACGCCGATGCTGTTACTTTTGCTGCTGCTGCTGCTGCTGCACGTGACAGCGTCACCTGTTTTGGAAGAGCAAGCACAACCTGTTGTGCCGTTCTTGTATCCAATTACCAAACCGTGTTTGCTGCACGTGGCAACAGATTGGGTTACAGTTATGCATAAACAGGTGTCTCACCATGGGGGATGAGGTGCTGAATTCACCACAACGACGCCTTCAACTTGAGAACAGAAGAGAACAGCTTTATAAAAAAAAACCTATCCACTATTATTGTAACTAGAAATGTTCTTTGTATTGTTTTGACCAGTTGGGACTCCATTAAAGAAGGCTCAATAACTTAAGAGCATGTAATAAAAATACCCAAGATAAGCATAATAGAATACCGCTCATCAATCTTCTAGCTATTGTCTCGATACGCTCTTATCACTGAAAAATGATTCTTGCAAACCGTTAGAGCTAAGAACCACTAGAAGAAGAAGTAAGGTCCACAAACAAAATAAAGCTGTGGGAATCGCGTTAAAAAGAAATTAATTAAAATTACAAATCAAAATCAAAAGACACGGAAAAACTTAAAAAAAAAAACTAACGAATAATGTTGCTAAGAGCAAAAGAAAAGGGCGATAATGATAACAATAGCAACAACAAGAAATTGTCTAAGAAATTAAAATAAAATTTACGAGCAGCTAAAGATTTCACAAACAAAAAAGAGTTGCCAGTTTTTTTTTCAACTTTTTGCCTCAACCAAATGGGAAAGTTTTTTAATATACAATATATATATATATATATATATGTATACATTTATTTTTTTATATTTGTCTGCACAATTGTATTTTCATACTGTTGACAATAAGAAAAGTAAAAGTGCAATGTAAACAGCCCGACACAGATAGACAGAGGGATGGCACTAGGGAGTTTTTCGAGGAGGGGGTTGAGGGGGAGGAGGAGGCAAGCAAACAACGCTCGCTAAAAATTGCTAGCAACTTGTGGCAAGTCTCTCAGGCACAGCTCATCAGAGGGCATTACTTACGTTGTAATACCCCACCCATATTAGATGATGATGATGACTTGTTACTCATACGTCTGGCATTATTTGATGTTTTGTGTATATATATAATGACCGCTGACTAGCTGGTTGAGGGCACTGTAATGTCATGATATACCTGTATGAGATTTATAAGATGGTATACCGCACATCGTCATTATCGTTATATTAATAATGATCATCGTATCAAGCTAATGACTCTCATTGCATTGCGGAAGCTCAGCGTTTAATTGCAATGCGAAAAAAAATCAAGCATAACTATAATTCGCAAGATGCTCACATCTAACAGATACAACAGATACATAACTCACAAGGCTGTTGTTGTCGATGGCTCGACTCGGCTCATTTGTGCAACCACAGTGCGCCACACAATGCGGCATTTTGTTTAAGGCGTGGCACATTGTGCGCGCATGCGTGCAAACATCAGCTCTTTTTCATTTTTTTTGTCTTAGCTTTAGTGTTTTCGTTTCTGCGGTTTGGACAAATCCCGAAACGAGGCGGTGGCTGCCTGGCTGCCTGTCTGCCCTTACATAATAGATAAACAAACTGGCACAACAAGGAAGTTGTGTCCACAGTTGAGGAAGCCAGAAAGCTAGTCACCTAGTAGGGGGGCCGTAGGCGTCTACAACGCACTTCAGCGAACAGCAGCAGCAGCAGCAGCAGCAGGGGACTTTTACTTGTGACAGCGACCAAATACTGTGATTAAGTATCCTTTCCCCCTGCTTGATGCTGTCATCATTACTCAAATGAAGTTTTTTTTTTTTTTTTTTGCATAACTTTAGTGTTATATATTATGCAATTCTCACCAAGTTTGCTCATATATGTATCTCGCCAAAAAAGAATAATACAAAGCATTTCAAAAGTTATTATTAGTAAGGAAAATATAGTTTTCCGGCTCTCTTTATACTTTATTTACCTAACTCTTACTATGGCTTAGTTATTAATTAATTCAATTAATTGACACTTAATTACACTTAAGTGACAACACACTGAAATTTCAAACAAAACAAAAATGCCTTTAATCTATTTCGGGCAGTCACAAATTTAAAATACAGCTTGAAAATATATTTACTTACAAAAATTCATAGCCGCAAGTCATAAAATCTCTGCTTCAATGTGGACTTTTCACAACGTTTTCATAATTTGGTTTTTGACATTGCGACAATCACAGCGATAAGCTCAGAGTATAATGCTTTTGATTTGTGTTTTCTTTGATAATGATCAGTGTAACAATTTTCGGGCCAAAAGCCACAGTATAGGCCAAAACTTTGGTCAAATGTCGCGCAATTGTGCCACAAAACAACAAACGAAATAATGCCCCTCAATATGTTTGGCCTCACAAGTTTGCGCAACTGTTCGAGTTCATTTTAAATTGTTTTTTTTTTATATTTTTTTGATTTGGAATACGTTTTAGGTGCAATCTTAAACAAGTGATGCCGCCTTGACACGTACCAATGTGTGTGCGAGGGGGAGTGGATAATGAGGCAAGTGTGGAATGGAAATGGAAGTGGCACACTAAATAACTGAGCAACTTGCGCAAGCTGACAAATGGCCTTGCCAGACACTCCACAGAAAGGCAATTATATAGCTGACATTTTGTGTTGGCGTTCAAGTCAAAGATTAAATTAGCGTCAGATGAAGAAGTGGCAGAAAGTAAGATAGTGAGATATGGGCATATAAATAGCTTAGATAAGCTTAAAGATTGCGACATGGGATGAAGTAGATTGCCGAAATAAGATTCACACGAGTTGCTTGAAATTCAGCTTGAAGTTCAAAATATTGGTTGTGAAAATCATTCAGAAACCAAATGTAAAGAATGATTAGCTCTTTGACATAAAGAAAAAAAACGGCAGACATATAAAATTCGATCACTTAAAGTTAAAGTTCAGTTCATGAAAAAGATTAATGATCAAAGATCTTAGATCAAGTAAAACTGTTTCTCAACCTCAAAAAAAATAAAGAATGCATCTCTTCCATTGAGCTGAAAGATTCATGAATGAAAATTCGATCACTTGCACAAAATGTTGAGTTGTGGAAGCAGTTCAAAAGATCAGCAACGGTTAATCAATATTTTGAACTGAAATCGATGAAATGAAAATGGGTTGAAAATATCTGGGAAAAGGAAAAGATTTAATGAAAGGAAAAAGATTACAGCAAATTTACCGCCTTAGCGCAGATCTTTTAAGCATTTAATAACGATAATAATACTTAAGAATGTATACTATATGCAAGCTACTACTACTAGTGCACACATTAACTTTCCAACAGCAAAAAAGATGATCCAATGCCTATGCAATTTTTCTATATGTAAGATTTGAGTATTCATTCCATGTCGATTTCGATTAAAATCATCATCAATTTAAGTTTTCTTTTCGCTATTATTTATTTATGTTTTTTTTTTTTTTTTTGCTGGGTGCAGCTCATTTTGTATGGAATTCTCATTATATGAATCAAGTATTAGATGCAGTTGAATATTTATTATTATTTATGAACAATCAACGCACACACACGCATTGAACACCTTTTAAGTATGTGTGTGTAACTTTCGCGTTCGTTGCCTAAGTCTTTCGGTTGCCGCTGCCAGCTGTGTGAAGAAATTGTAATGTGTGTCACAGTGAAATGCGCGGAAAGTGAAACTAACGTCTAATAAATAAATGAAATTGTTTGCTATTAGTAGCGCATTTAAATGACAACAACACCAGCAGCAACAAGTGCTGCCACCATGAAAGCTGAAAGGCAAAAGGTGCAGCCAATGAATGGACGACAGAATCTATGCGCTTTTTTAATTTAATTAATTGTAATGAATGTGCGACGCGTTGCCATTGCTCTTGATGCGACTGCTGATGTTGCTGTTGCTGTTGCTTTTGCCGCTTGCCACTTGCCACTTGTTGTTGCCATTTTGAAATTGGCTGGCAACAATTGGCTTGCTGTTTGGCATCTGATTCATGACTCGTTTTGCAGCCATCAATGCCACGAGGCGAATGCTATCGAAATTGTTATAAATAATTGCCTTTTGTTAATAACTTTAAACGTTGCTTATGCGTGTGTTTGAATATGTGCTTATGTGTGTGTGACTCTGTGCCTGTGTGTGTGAGTGTGTGTGCGTTTCGTCACTGGCCCACTAAAAAAAAGCTGTTGCAATTGCCATCAAATTAATGCCATAAAATTGACTGCCAAATGCGCTATAGTTGGCGCTGAGGCTGAAAGCTGAAGCACTACTGATGGCAACCCTATCGATATATATCGATTTAACTTATAATATATATCTCAATGTGCATAAGATCATTTTACGCATAGGTTTCAATACAACTTTGAACCAGCACAGCACATAAATATAATAAGGGTCTATTGAATATTTTCCTAAGTAACTCAAAGTTACAATTAGCTCAAAATACATGCATAGTAAAATATATCATTATTATTCACCTTAAGCTAAATGTAACTCATTAGATAGATAAAAAGTGTGTTAGTTGAGGCTTAAACTAATTAATATTAATATATAGATTGGCTTAGAAAAATCTGTAATTTGATATTAGATAGTTTTGTACAACGAGTGCATTCAATATCAGATATCAATAAAATTTTACTTGACACAGTATTTATGTGTCGGGCCAGCTCAGGTCTTAAGTTATAGCAACTTTCACAGCAGCAAGTTGCAAAAAAAATAATAATAATAATATAAAAAATATACGATAGCAAGCATTGAGGTATGGCAACGCTTTTGGCAAAGCGCCCACACACACAAACACACACACAGTCAGCGACACAGAAGAATGTTGGACAGCACCTGATGTGGGTGAAAGCCAAGCCCATTTGCTGTGCCTATCGAACAAACACACACACACACACATTAGCAAAAGCAGCTGACATATAAAGCCGTGGCCATAACTTGATAAAGCATGAGCAAACTGATTTTTAAACCACTGTGCGTCAACTGTTGTTGCTGCTGCTGCTGCTACTGCTGCTTCTGCATGAACAACCAAGTGTAATAACAATAACAATAACAATTGCCAGAGATAATGGCGCCTGCCTAGGACATTGCCTTTTGGGCCTGTACCAGGTACACACACATATATATATTTATATATACATATATATCTGTAGAAGTATTTATATATATATGTATATATATATGAATATTGCTTAGAGTTGCGAGCCCAGCTAATTGCCAACATGGACTTGCACTTGGACTCCGGACTCTAAGCTTGGTGCTAGGCAATGCATCATTATTATAACCATTATCATTATCGTAATTATTATCATTAGCATTATTATCAACTGCAATGGCATGGGTTCAATGGCCGCCAACTTAACTTCGCTGACTGGCTTATCCGCGGCTATCGGAAGTGGGGATGACGCTGCGCTTAAAATCAATAAGCGCTGCAGCAGCCACACACGAGCAATTGTTGCTGCTGTTGCTCATGGGGCGTTTACGAAGACCGTTGCGGGCTGTTAGTTGGTAGTTGGTTTTTAGTTATTGCTGTTGTCCACCTGTCTACCGCCCCAACCAAAACAAGCTGCATATCAAGTTCCGAGAGTTGTTCATCTGCAGCTGATTCAACTGATTTCATAATGCTGCTGCCGTTGCCGTTGCCGCTGCCACTGCCGGCGGCAACTGTCTAGCGGTAAAAAGCGAGCAATTGGAATGCCAGGCGTGCAACAAAAGCGCCAACAGCAACAACACTATATTTATTTTATAATCAAAGCACGCCAGCAACAACAAACGCCAGCACAAGAACAGCAACAGTAACAGCAACAAAAGCCACGACTAAAGTGAAATTTTCATAATAATAAAATGACGATGCCCACTAAATGCTAAACTCCTTCTAATTTAAACTACAATTCGCTGTTGTTGTTGTTGTTACCGTGCTTTGTGTTGCTGTTGTTGCTCTTCATTTGCATAGATTGCGATGACGCGTCGCGTTGACAAAAATTTTATGAACTCTGCTGAGGAGAAAGGCCAACAGCCACAACAACCACATTTGATTTATTTGAGTTTCTTTGCTTGTTGCTGTTGCCTGCGTTTGCTGGTCTCTTATGCAAATTGTTAACTAAAACTCGGCAAGTTCTACCCCACAAATAAATAATATTTTTGTATGTTATTGTTGTTATTGTTATTGTTGTTATGTTATTGTTATTATCCCAGATTTAAAACGATTTGAAACAACAGCAACAGCGGCAACTTCCAAACAAATTTTCAGCGGTTTGCCGTAAAACCACAAAAATGCCATAAAAATAGCTAGTAACAAAAAAAATCAAGAGTCAACCAAAAAGATGCCAAGCAGCAGCCGCAGCAACAACAAAATACCGTAGAAAATGTTCACAACAAGCAAAACAAAAAAAAAATTAAATATTTTCAGCGTGTGCAACAAATTAGGCACAAACCAAAAATAAATGCAAAAATTATACGGCAGCCGCAGCAGCAACAACAACAACAGCAAATGATAAATTGTGCGCTAGCAGCAGTAGCAACAGTGATGCACTCACACATACACACATAAAATTAGCAATTGCAATGAGAACACACATACACAAGCATCGCACGAGCCGTGAGGCGAGTTGAGCATGCGCGTTGCACTTCCACTCGTATATTGCTGCCGTGTGTCCGCCCCTCATGTTGCCGCCACCAACAGTTATTGCAGGTGTTTTCGCAGCTGCTGCTGTCACACACACACACTTACATACACGCACAGACACTGAGTGCATTTGGGCTCGTCTTGACCTAGTTCTTGTCCACACAGGCAGAGAAGGACGACGACAAGAGCAACTGTTGCCGATGTGGCTATGGTTGTTGTTGCTGCTGCTGCTGCTGCCAACACCTTTCTTTCTACGCTTGCACATTGATTTGTTGGTTTGACTTGGAATGCGGTCAACTGCCAGCAACAATAACGACAAAAACGACAACAACAACAACAAGAACAGCAGACAGAATCAATGCAGCAGCAACAGCAGCAGCAAAAGCATCGCTTTGGTCAATGTCGTTGCCTGACGATTGCTGCTAGTCGATTGCTGTTGTGAGTTGCACGTTGCGAATTGTGAGTTGCCGTTGCTTGGCCTTGCTTTGCTTTAGTCGGCAATCAAGCGGTTCCTTTGGCGGCAAAAGTGCCGCAAAAAACGTATCGAACCTGTTATAGAATATGCCCAGTTCTGCCCACTTTTCCCTCTCTCTCTCTCTCTCTCTCTATCTATTTCGCTCTCTGAGTGTTTATCTTTCTCTCTCTCTCTCTCTCTCACACACATCATTTCTTTATTTTGTGATTTCTGCTGGTTCTACTTTCCAGAGAGACCTTGTCAACAGTTTGGCGCAGGTGAAAGATGTTGCTGCCTTTTGATGCTGTCATTGTCTGTTGTTGGTAAAACATAGCTGTGCTTCTTGTTGATTCTGAGTCTTTTTTATGTAACTGTTTAAGCTTGAAAATTTATTGTTAATGTCGTCGTCTGGGCGGCCAATGTTGCTGTTGCTGTTGCTGTTGTGCGTACCGTTACATAAATGCCAGGTTAAGAGACGACAACTAAAGAGTCGACTGGCGGGAAGACAAGTCAGCGCATGTTTATTTAATACGCTTAACAGCTTTTAGCCGGACAACGACTTATAGACATGCTACAAACAGCTAACTAACAACGACCGTTTCACCCCCTCCCACCACACGTCGCATACATAACCATAGCCCCATCTTTTGTTCTCTCTATTGATGTCTCAATTCTATGAGCAACAACACAAAGCAACACCGATGAACATCAGCGGAAGTACAAATCAAAAGACTTAGGCAACGAACCTGCAACTACTGCCTGATGCTTTTAAGCCAACAACAATAATAACAAACAAACGCCGAAAATTCGCATGCATTGCATAAAATAACCAGTTGCGAAATGGCTTTTAACAAGCGGCCACTAATTTTTGCCCGCCAGGCCAAGTGTAGCCACTGCCACAACAAGAACAACAACAACAATAAGAACAACATGAACAACAAGAACAAAAGCAACAGCAACAGCAACAGCAACAGAAACTTCTAACTGGGTCAAATAGCGTCTGCTTCAAGAAGCGGCTTAAATGAAATTCTCGAAAACCGGCCAAGTGAAGCAACGCGCCAATTTATGTAAATCCAAAAACCAATCAGCCCCAAACGGCAACAGCGGCAACAGCGGCAACAACAGCAGCATCGTCATCATTATGATCATTATGAGCGCTGATAGACTAACGGTTTAAACCGTTTCTGATTTGACAAACATCACAAAAGAGCGCGCGAACAAAAGTCTCCGAAGTGGGGGGAGGTCAACTTTAGAAAATTGTTTCTTATACCCTATAGCCATTAAAAGTCGGTGTAAAGATAATGGGTATACAAACCAAGCAAAAATCAAAAACTAAAACAAAAATGCTTCGATTTCCAATTTGCTTATAGTTAAAATGTATTTCTTTAAAAATTTACATTTTATTATCAATGAATTTAGCAAACATTGAGCGATTTCACATTTTGATTAATTTCTAGACATCTCGATATAATTATATAGTATATGTAGTACTTGTTTAATTATGAATCTAGTTTCTGACAAGCAAACAACACAACAAAACAAAAAAAATTAAATTAAATGATAGAATGATGAATTATTATTGAAATGCAAATTTGATTTTTACAGGGCAACTTTTAGTCGCGCAAAAAAATCCGTATTTGCTTGTTGATCGCTTCTCTTTTATGTGGCGGCCCTGAGAGCGCTCAGCACGATATCTTAAAATTAGTTGGCCCATGAATCATTGCGGCCTACAAGCTAAGAAAGACCTGCTTGCCACCTCTCCCTCCACTCACCTCCGACAGCGGCAAGTAAACAGCGCTCTGTGGGCAGCCTCAAAAAAAGCAAAATATATATAAAACGTAAAAGAAAAGGGAAACCCTTTTTAATGGGCGCATCTTTTGGACATGCTGCGCTTTTCACTCACCGCTGCTGCTGCTGCTTCTGTTGCTTCTGTTGCTGCTGCTGCCGTGTATTGCTGTTGTGTGTTGCTGCTGAACTATCTCAATTGGGTCATCAGCCAAGGCAAATGTTTGCTTTCCTTTGATCGCACTTGCACTTTTCAATTTCGTAATTGAAGCGGCAATTGAGGAAGAAGAGCAGGAGGAAGAGGAAGAGCAATAGGAAGAAGAAGATCAAGATGATGATGAAGGAAATGAAAGAGAAGAAACTTATTCACAAGCAACAGCAGCAGCAGCAGCAACAGTTGCCGAAGCGTGGGCGTTAAGCAATCAGCGCATGACGTGACCTACTGCAACTTGCACAGCTGCTTCTGCCTCTGCCTCTGCTCCTGCCCCTGCCCCTGCCTCCGCCTCCGCCTCCGCCACTGCTTCCAACTCTGCCCTCCACCCATTCGTTCCCTATCTTCGCTGTAAGTAGTCCCCTTCAGTCTGAAGTATCTAATTAGACTGGGTTATTGTTGAGGGGCTCTCGAGTTCAAGCGCTGCGCCCAAAACGAGCAGACAAATTTCACACAAAATCAGGGGGACACTGGCCAAAAACATGCTAATTGCGAAGAGTTGGCAGGCCGCAGTTTACCCCCCTCCCCAACCATCCCTCCCAACCATCCAATCATTCTGGCAATTAGGTTGCATTTCTCCTCTAATTATTGCTCTTGCTGCTGTTGTTGTTGCAGTTGTTGTGTGCGTTTAAAATGAAATTAAGCAGCATAGGTAAATTGTTGTCTCCATGGAAAGCGGACTCTATTTCGACTACTTGCCACAAGTTGCGACTCTTTTGGCTGTACGTAGAAAGCGCCCTGCAACCAACAATCAGCTTGATTATAAATGGAGGAGGCGCATGCGATGGGAGTCGACTTTATAAATGGAGGAGGAGCATGCGACGGGAGTCGAATCTAGATGCTTCAGCCAAGCTTAAATGAAACCGAACTAGTTCCTTAGCTCAGTTCTGATATATTTAAGCTTAATTTACTTTTTAGTTTTACTTTAGCTAAGATCTTAGAATTATTTCCGTATTTAATTCTTCAGAATTGAGGATCTTCGCTTCTTCTTTCTTCAGTTCTATATAATACCCGATACATAAAATCTCACTGTCGCTTGTACTTTACAGTTATTCAAATAGTTAGTTAGGCTGGCAAAATTAATTGAACAAGTTCACACACACAAGTTCATTGAACTAGTTCCAACATTGAGATTGATTGGGTGATCAGCGTCAAATCAATTCACATGCAATTATCATTTCACCTGCCTTCGTCAAATCAGAAGAAATAAAAAAAAAAAAAAAAAAAATACTCCTCCCCTCCAAACCCTCATCACATACCTCGGATGGTTGTGTTGGCCTTGCTGACCCAACTGGACGGTAAAGCTTTCGCTTTTTGTTCGCTTCTGGTGCGATGAATGATTTTTATCTCTCTCTCTCTCTCTCTCTCTCTCTCTCTGTGTATCCCTCAGAGCTCTGGTCGATTTGGACAATAGGCGTTGATAGCCAATTTGTAACAACAACAAAAATAACAATTGTTTTTCTTGTAACTCATTAATATTATTATAATTATGAATAGTATTCGATGTGCATGTACAATGAATATTCCAAACTTGATCAAGTTGCTGGCTTCTTTTGTTTGCTCTTTCTACAAATTGCTCGCGTTGTCACTTGGCTACACACATAAGTATATATATGTACATATTTATATATATATATGTATGTGTGTTTGTGTGTGCATATAACTATATATGCGGGGTATCACTTTCACTGAGTTGGCGCACGTAGAAAGCCAAATGAAAGCAAAGCAAACCAAACAAAAAGCTCACAGCAAAACGTTGCACGTTGTTGCAAATAACAACAACAACAACAGCACCACTTGCCCATACCCTACATACAGTTTTCTGTTTACTTATATATATATATATATATATATATATATATATATACATATAATATAGTCAGCTCGGCATAACCCTTACCAGATCTCGCGACCCGCACACATTTTCCATGCTTGGCTGACGCCTTACTCGCAACCTTTTTCCGTTTTCCTCTCTTTTGGTAAGACAAAAACAACAACAACAACAGCAACTCACATCTCCAAACTGCCAACTGCAGAGTTGCAGTTTTTGTTGTTTTTCCATATTATTTTTTTCGGGCTCGTTTCAGCGCACAGCGTGGGAGTTTCAGCGTCTTAAGCACACACACCTCCCCTCCTCCCTCTCGGCAGTCGCACATTTGGAGTCCGCTCGGACCATTTTGTAACTGAAACCGAAATTGAAAATTTTCATGAACTTGATTTCTTAATTTGTGGCCCAGGCGTTGCAACTGTCTCAGTTGTACATACAAATACAATTTTATATATTGTATTTTATGTTTTTTCTTTCTATGCGATTTATTTATTTTCTCGTTGTGTGATGAATTTAAATTTGGCTGAACTAATTTGATTAGTGCCGGCGCAGCAATTTGTAAGAGACTGCAGCAAAACATCAACTGGCAACAGCAGTGGCAGCCGTAGCAGCAGCAGCAGCCAACATGGGGCAGGCAACGGGTAACCGTTATGATGAAATTGCTCGACATTGATTGTATAAGCAGTTGTGCTGTCTTGCCACTTGCAAACTGGCTAACACGCTAGCAATTGTTGCCAGTTGATGTTGTTGTTGCTGCTGTTGTTGTTGTGAGTTGCCAGTTGCCAGTTGCCAGTTGCCAGTTGGCAGTTTGCAGTTTGCAGTTGGCTGTTGCAGCTGCAGCATTGGACTTGCTTGGAAAGTTGCATTGGTCAAATGATGCTGCAGTTATTCGAGCATTTATGGCATGACTGAATCTCCTCGAAGACTGCCAGCACAGTCTATAAAACAAGCGGTGCCTAATGATCTTCCAGCTGTGTACAGCATGAAATGACATACACAACAACAACAATAGCAACAACAACTGGTTAGAACTGCAATGCATAAGAATTCATACTGCGACTTGTACTCCGAGGTCTCTAAGGAGGAGAATGAAAATGTTTAGCTTGGAATTTGCTGCCGACACGACAGCAGCAATATCAAACTGACTCACATATGGAGCAACAGCAACTGCCACTGCCACAGCACCAACATCATGATCTATGGCCAGCGGTCAGCCGTAATTCAAATTCAACTGATGAACAGACGCCTTGGTCGTCGTCGTCGTCGTCGTCGTCGTCTCCATCCCATGACATGTAAATGCGCCTGGGAACTAACTAAATTGAAAATGTAATCAGTGAATGGCAGCAGCAATAACAATTGCTGGCCATTTGATTTTGCATACGATTTAAAGTTTGCGAATCTCACAGATGCAAACTTATTCGCGATATATTCTGCTGCTGCTGCTGCTGCTGCTGCTGCTGGCTGGCGGGGCAAGTGGGGCATGCAATTAAATTAACAACATTTTCAATGCAACTGCAGCAACAGCAGCAGCGTCCCTGAACATAAGGGTTTGAGATTGCAATTGCATAATTAATGTGCAATTAAGATTTTATTAATATTTATTTCAAATATTTATTCAACTATAAACAGCTTTTTACATAATTCGAATTCCCACCAAGTTCTTCAGCCTGGGTTCATTTCAACGAAGTACTTCTCTGTTCTCAAACGGATGAAGAGTCGCAAAGATTGCTCAGAGCAAATTGATTTCTTTAAATAAGAATTTAATAAATTCCTTTGCGGTATCTAAATATGTTAAAGACCAGAAAAAACTGAGATATTTAAGGTTGCTCGTATGGTTATAATAGAGTATCTTGCAGTCGAATACTTTCGTTATTGCAATGCTCGACAGTTTTGCCAATGCTATTGTTGTTGTTGTTGTTGTAACTTATTTTTCTCACGCTTTGCATTGACAGCAATTGCAAGCAAGCAGCAACAATAACAACAATAAAAACAACAGCAAGCTGAGAACATTTTGCAATACTGAATACTTGGCATATTTGAGGTGTTTTGTTAACGCCATCAACGAAATGCTCAACACCAATACCAACACCAAAAAGTAGCAACCAGCAACCAGCAACTTGCAACCAGCAACCTGCAACAACTGACAGCAAGCAACTTAAACTGGAACGGAACTTGCTTAATTGCCCAGTCGAAAGACATTGACCAGTTAGCCAGTTAGTCAGTTGACCAGTTAGCTGGCTTGGGAATTTGACAGGTTGTTGGCCGACAAATGTTGACATCGCTGCATATTCGCATTGGTTGCCTCTGAGAGAAGCCCGCAGGATAGGATCTGATCAAAACAATATTTCTAAATCCATATCGACTTGGTTAATAATCAAAACCGGACATTATTGCAACGTAGCCAATTATGAATATCGTTGGACACGTAAACAAACATTTTTTAATATTTTTTTTTTCACATAATAATTTGCGATTTGCCAAACGTGTAACAGAAATTCATTTTAGTAACATTCTATTGTATGTTATGAAAGTGTTTTTCAGCTTAACCTTAACTTAGCCCTAAGCCTCATTTTTGGCTACAACAATCCCACTCCAATTCGTAGCTAATATTACCGTATCACCAAGTCAAGTAGATTAGATTAGAACCAGAGGTTGGCTTTGGGGCACAGCTGTAAATTGAATTGGGAAATCATTGAAAAAGAGACTCTTAGCTTTGGCCAGGGGCAATGTTTATAAATTCAGCCGCTTAAGCAGGCATCTGATTGGCCATTAATGAATAATTAATATACGGCAATCAGATCGCCTGCAAAAATGAATATTCAATTTATTTCAAAATTTCACCAAAAATATTTCTATGCTCAACTTAACAAACTAACTTAACGTCTTCTCTTTCACAGATGGAGCCTGCAGTTTTCCGGGCTCACCTGCGCACAGCAGCGTCGTCTTCTCGAGCGCAAATCTGACGCAAGGAACTGTCGCCTCCTACAGCTGTGAGCGGGGCTTTGAGCTCCTGGGACCCGCCCGACGTGTCTGCGACAAGAGTCAGTGGGTGCCGGAGGGTATACCGTTTTGTGGTAAGTAATTATGCTAACAACAACAAACTAGTTCATTCTCAGATAAAAGGAAGCCAATTATAAGTTATTCTCTACCCAAAAATAAGTTCTTAATTGTTAAGTTATGCACAGATAATGCACATACAAACATTCATGTATATATGCATATATGCTGCAGCCGTCCCTTTTATTAACCGGAACATACAAAAGACTTAAGTTACAAACTTGCCACATCCAATTTGCCAGTTAAACATTTTTTGTGTACTTCAATTAGCACCTTTGACTTCGAGTTGGGAGCTGCTGAAATCGTCGACGGTATGTGCTCACCATGTGCCATGTGAGCAGAAAACTTTCACAAGCCACAACAAGAGTCGAATGTTCTCAATGATACACGCGCTATTCGGAATTCCAATTCACAATTCACAATTCCACAACACCGATTCCCAAAACCGAAATCCAATTCCAAATGCAAAGTTGTCGTGTGGAGCTGCCAAGTGAAACATGATTAACACGACGCACAACTTGGTGTCCGTTTCTATGTGTGTGTGTGTGTGTGTGAGTATCTTGTCGATGAAAGGCGGAACACACACACTCCAACAACAACAACAACAACAGCAACAAAAAGAGCAACTAAAATGCGAGTCGAGAATTGAACGAAACGAAACGAATTGACCCACATTGGCTAGTTGGGCTCGTTTGTTTGGTTTTTGTGTGGATCAACAAAAAATAAATGTAACAAAAAAAAAAAAAGGAAAAAATATAATGTTCTAAGTGAAATTTCTGTGGCTTTCAGCTGTTGTTGTTACAAAGTTGACTTGACAGCAATTTCCGCCCGTTAAGCAAACAACGTCAAAATTGATTGACAGAAGCAGATCACACGAATGAAAATAAAATTAAATACAAATTGCTTAAGAATTTCAACTATTGTATAATGTAATTAAAAAGAAGTGTTAGCCAGCAACCTTGACCTTTCAGCCATGGCTACTCATCTCCAATTGGATAGTATCAGTTCTTGAAAAAACATAAGTTCTTCACTAATCATCGATGACTGAGCTATTCTCCGTGGCCCACGTTTATTGAAACTAGTTTTCTTTCTTCGTAGGTTCGTTTGCATAACTGTTTTTAGAGCACATTTGGCTATTAGTCAAACCAGTTTGAAATTTGAATTTGAAAATTTGTAATTGATAACATTCAAACTGTCTGCATACCAAGCTTTAGTCTTACAACTACAACCAATAATTAACTAGTATAGGTACCATTCCACAATTATGTGAGAAAAATTATAATACTATAACAATATATATATTTAAGCTTTAAGTTTACAAAATATATCTATACATGAGTTCCATTTTTAAATACTTAGTTCAGCTTTAATTTTAGGGTACATCCATTTTGGTCTCATCAATTTTTTTTTCATTCCGTTGTCAGTTTGAGAAACTGTTGTGAACAAAAAAATTTTAACGGGTCTTGTGTTTTGTTGATTTACAGCTGTCACTGATTTTCGAGTGGTAAATTGCGCCCTGCGGTTGCAAGTTGCCAGGTTGCCAGGTTGCCAGTTGCTAGTTTCCAGTTGCGAGTTGCGAGCTGTGAATTGCCAGCAGACAAATTGCCGCTTGGCAGCTAAGCTGAGTGATGGCAACCCAAAGCCGCCGGTTCGAATCATTGATTTCATTGATTAATTGAACAATGAGAGAACTGAAAGAGCGTAACGCAAAATTGAATGTAACTCTGCTAAATATTGGGCCAAGATGACGCAGCAGGCATCAACAAAAATATGTCGAGAGCACGAAAATCAAATGAAAATTTACGATTAGTGATTAAATACTGAAATTTAAACAAAAAACAGAAAGGGACAAATTAAAAGGTATTTTGTCACTGAAAGAAAATTACTAAAATTGAGGCCAAACTAAAATTATTGAATTGAAAATTAAAATAAATAAGGCAAATTACAAGTGCGAATTCAAATTATAGGGAAGATAATAATGCAATAAAATGGGAAGTGGTTATTTTGAAAGGTGTAAATTTAAGTGAAAAGTGACGATAGTTTCAAATGATATTTATAATTCGATGACGAATTAAAAGTAATTATCACTTGCAACGAAAGTGGTAAATAAAAAGTTGAAACTGGCATCGAAACTTAAACTGAGACTTAAATTGAATCTGACTGGGATTTTGACTGACACCTGCTTGTCCACATAAGTAGAGGCAGATGAATTCAGTTGCTGTGCTATGTAGAAAGTCAAATGAAACCGAAAAACCGAGAAAGAGATGGAGGAGAAACACACACACTCGTACACACACACACACACAGAGAGTTTTACGATCTGCGATCTTTGAGCGCGTCATGAGCCGCTGCCTGCCTAGCCTTAGTTTTAGCTTCAGATTTAGCTTTAGAGTTGAGTGAGTTGCGAGTGCTTTTTATCCGACAGATGCATCTGATTAATGAATCTCTGCCACACACAAAAAACACACACACATGCGTAGCAGCGTAATTAAGCCCAAGCAACTAAAACGCCAGTTGAAAGAAAAAGTAAATAAAAATTAAAAAAAAAAATATTAAAATTTCACTTTTACTTAAAAATTGTCTAAGTTTAGATCTATTCCCAGCTAGCCAAAAATTTGTGTGAGCCTGGTAACGCTTGCCAACACTTGCAACACCCCCTCCCGCCCTGGCCAACAGCCCACTCTGAGTAATTGGTCAAGGAAGGTCAGTCAAATTTAGCGACTTGACTTGACAAATTTGCAGGCACACAGAACATTTTCGTATATTGTAGATTTTGTGGTTGTTTGTTATTTGTTTTGTTGTTGTTGTTGTTGTTTTCGATTTGGCAAGAAAGCGTGTCAGGGCCATGCATAGACTTATGCAGCCCACTGTCTTAGCCCTGGCCAGTTGCAGAGACCTTCCTATCTTGGTCTGGGAAATTAATAGATATGAAAAAAGAAAACAAAAACAACACACACACACAATAAAACAAAAGCCAGAAACAACAAACACTCTTTGCAAATCCCAAAAACTATCAAATCTCAAATTAGAATCTCTTTAATCTTAACTCTTGAAATGTTTTCCCATCTTTATAGTACTCAATGTGGCCGCTGGAAAAGCACCAATGCAAATATCAACGGATGGGGCCGGCGCACCGCAGAAGGCCATCGATGGCTCCACCTCCGCCTTCTTCACGCCGGAGACGTGTTCTCTAACAAAACCGGAACGTTCGCCCTGGTGGTATGTCAATCTGCTCGAGCCCTATATGGTTCAACTGGTGCGTCTGGACTTTGGTAAATCCTGTTGTGGTGAGTTCTTCAATCATGATTTTTTTAACCAACTGAAAAAAGCAGAAAAAAATAACAGATCAACCGAGAAATAAACCAATCCTTGGTTTTTATTTGATTCCGTAGCTTGCAAGTACTCTAAAAATGTTTTGCGGGTTAAGGTTAGTTCAGTATGACAATGGCAATTGGAGTCGGCGACGGTGATGGAGATGGAAATGGAGATGGTGAAGCCAAATGGCAAATGTTGCACGAAGTCACCTGACGGGTTGCAGACTTGCAACTAAACAGGCAAAAGGGTAGCCCCAAAACGTTCGCTAAGGCAAACAACTGTCAGAGGGGCAGACAGAGATAGCGAGAGAGTGAGCGAGAAAGAGAAAGAGGGAGGAAGCGAGGGAGAGAAGAGGAGACCAGCAAAAAGTAAATGAGTGAGGGAGAGAGAGAGAGAAGAGAGAGAGAGAGAGAGAGAGAGAAAGAAGCCAGCTAGACGAGTCAACCAATAAGTTTTTTCCCCAAATGCTTTCACTTGGCTGCAACATGTTGAGGCTGCCTCAAAATGTTATGTGATTTTATGCGACGGCGGCGGTGGTTCAGTCAGTGGTTCAGTGGCTCAGTGGCAGGGCCAGTTGCCGCTGGTGGGACATGCAATATATGTGGGGAGCCGAATATTTATGATTACTTTCACTGCGCACTGCGAACTGAACTTGCCTGACCCGCTACATGCCGCACATGCTGCACATGCCACAATGGACTATTGGCAAAAAAAAAATTAAATATTTTTTGTAGGACAGAAAGTCATTGCCTGAAGGGAATTGTGAATTTGCCAGCTAATTGATGAATATTTTCACAGGTAACAAACCGGCAACAATTGTGGTGCGTGTGGGTAACAATCGTCCAGATCTGGGTACGAATCCGATTTGCAATCGGTTTACGGGTCTACTCGAAGCCGGACAACCGCTCTTTCTGCCCTGCAATCCCCCGATGCCGGGCGCCTTTGTTAGTGTTCATCTGGAGAACAATACACCGAATCCGTTGTCCATATGCGAGGCATTCGTCTATACGGATCAGGCGCTGCCCATCGAGCGCTGTCCCACATTCCGGGATCAGCCGCCCGGCGCGTTGGCCTCGTACAATGGCAAATGTTATATTTTCTATAATCGACAGCCGTTGAATTTCTTGGATGCGTTGTCTTTCTGCCGCTCCCGTGGTGGCACGTTGATCAGCGAGAGCAATCCGGCTTTGCAGGGCTTCATCAGCTGGGAGCTGTGGCGTCGCCATCGCAGCGATGTCAGCTCCCAGTACTGGATGGGGGCGGTGCGTGACGGCAGCGATCGCAGCAGCTGGAAGTGGGTCAATGGCGACGAGCTGACTGTCTCCTTCTGGAATCATCCCGGCGGCGATGAGGACTGCGCTCGCTTCGACGGCTCCAAGGGCTGGCTGTGGAGCGACACCAACTGCAACACCCTGCTCAACTTCATCTGCCAGCATCAGCCCAAGACCTGTGGCCGGCCCGAACAGCCGCCCAACTCGACAATGGTTGCGCTCAATGGCTACGAGGTCGGTGCCCAAATCAAATACAGCTGTGATGCGAATCATCTTCTCGTCGGACCCGCCACACGCACCTGCCTCGAGACGGGCTTCTACAATGAGTTTCCGCCTGTCTGCAAATGTAAGTGGCACACAGCGTGCTCCGTATTCATGAGTAGTACCTAAAACATTGGAACTAACTTGATTCCTTCCTTAGATATCGAATGTGGTCTGCCGGCCAGCATTGCTCACGGCTCGTATGGACTGCTTAATGGCACCGTTGGATACCTCAGCCTGGTGAAATATGCCTGCGATGAGGGATACGAGATGATTGGACGCGCCCTGCTCACCTGTGACTTCGACGAACGCTGGAACGGACCCCCGCCACGCTGCGAGAGTGAGTCTCAGTTTACAATCGCAATCATAGTCACATCGTAATCAAACTATAAATTTTCTCCGTGCACAGTTGTTGAGTGCGATACGCTGCCTGGCAACTATTACAGCACGATAATCAGTGCTCCAAATGGCACCTATTATGGCTCCAAGGCGGAGATCAGCTGCCCGCCGGGCTACCGCATGGAGGGACCGCGAGTGCTAAGCTGTTTGGCCACGGGACAATGGAGCAGCGCGTTGCCGCGCTGCATTAAACTGGAGCCACCCACGCTGGGCACACCCCCAGCACCACCAGCGCCGCCATCAACGGCAGCAACACTTGCACCACCGTCATACAGACCCAAGATTACAGGCAGCACCAGTCGCACCCCCGCCTATAGACCACCCAGCAGCATTTCGCCCTCGGGCGGCACGCCAAGCACTGCAGCCACTTATCCACATCCGCACCCAAGCTTGAGCACGCCACAGGTGGAGATCAATGGTGAAGGTGAGCAGTAAAATCCATTTTTAGCAATAATCTTACAGCCAATTTGGTTGCCTGAAACATTCCTTTTATGTTGATAACTGGCTAATGCACAATCTGTTCTCTCTTTGCGCAGGCGACTCTGAGGAGGACAACATCAATGTGCCCGTACCCGGCACAGTGCGCGAAGAGTTCCCGCCCCGTCGCACCGTTCGCCCCGTGCTAATACCGAAGAAGCCGAGCAGCACGCCAGCGACTAGCTACAGTAGCAGTACCAGCAGCAGCAGCACCAGGACCACACAGTATGCTGGTCCTGGTTCCACCTATGCACCGACACCGACGCGCACGCGTCCAACGCTGGAGACGACGACGCGAAATACACAGCAGATAATACTCAATTCGCATCCACAGGATAATGAGATCGCGGACAGCGTTAATATTCGACAGAATCAGTCGCCCAATGTCAACGTTCCATTTGCCGTCGATAATCCCGACCGTAAGGAGACCAAGGAGGCCAAACTGAATCTGGGCGCCATAGTTGCACTTGGGGCATTCGGTGGCTTCGTCTTCCTTGCCGCTGTCATCACCACCATTGTCATCCTGGTCAGAAGGTGAGTACTTCCCTCAATCAGTCACCGAACCAAAATCCAATGAAATTGTATATTATGAATTGAGTGAAAGAAAAATTCTGTTGTGAAGATAAAATTAAAGCAGAAGCTATGCAATAATATTAAATTTAAAGCATTAAACACAAGAATAAGAATAAAATTAAGGTAGGAATTAAAACGAATATTGAATTGCATCTTATACAAGTTCTGAGAGATTGAAGATGATGCGAAAATTGACAGACATTGAAATTGAAATAAAATATTAATTATTACCTAATTTTTCAACGTAAATTGACAACTAACACTTAAATTAATTAATTAGATAAGTAGTTGTAAATTTAAAAGAATAGTGAGCAGTAAGGAAAATCGAATCGAATCGCTGACTTATCGATTTCGATAAGTAATTGAAATATTAGGTTTTTAAAATACCTAAAAGATAAAGATAAACATTTCCTAAGCCCTTAAGCCGTTGACAAAATTGAAACACCCTATTTTTATATATCCCACACCCCCTCCCACTACTGTACACCCTGTAACTGTAACTGATTTTTTTCTAGTGCTCTTCTTGTTTGCCTTTTGTTTGTTGTTTGCGTTCGCAATTGTTGTTGTTTCTATTTCTTATATATTCTTAACCTTGGCCTCGTACTCATTGCTTTCCTAGCTGTCGCCCTCGCTCTCATTTGTATAACCCCCCTATATCTCTGTAAATACACCAAAGAATATGAAGACGAAGAGAGTTTCTCAGCCATTGCACACTTACACTCACACACACACACTCAAAAGCACACACATACGCACGCACTCTCGCATACACTCGAGACACACAAACATACATCGAAACGCTTTCTCTTTCTTTTGTTGTACAACTCTCTTTTTTCGTTTTCGTTTTCGTTCTCTCCTCTCTCGATTTCGGCAAAAACCATTCGTCAGCACCCCGAACAGCAAACGGCGGCACCTAGCTAAACATATTACCAATTACCATCAACAACACAACCATCAACATCATCATCACCAGCAGCAGCAGCAGCAGCTGCAGCAGCCGCAGCCGCAGCCGCAGCATCAGCACCTGCAGCACCATCAGCAGAAACAGCGGCACCTTCAGCACCAGAAGCGTCAACAACAACAGCAACATCAATACTGTGGAGCCGGGGTACACAAACCACCAGCACCACCACCATTGCCCCCAAATCGATTGCCCAGCTATGCAACCGCAACGGCAAGAAGCGCTACCAGCTATGCCTCAACGGCCCAATTGACCCGCTGCAGCAACAAGGGTAGCGACCGTGTCAAAGGTAGTGTCATCGGTGGCTATCACATGCGTTTCTTTGGCGATGGGTACGGCAGCATCTCGTCGAGTACACGTGGTGACCCGGCGCCATCGCTGTGGTACAGCGTCCTGGCCCTACCCTTTGATGATCAGAAGCTCGCCCGACGCGAGCTAAGCACCTATGGGCGTGGCTATAGAGCGAGAGCAGGTCTCTTTAGCAGTACTCATATGTAGAACGGAACCGAACAGGAAGCAAAGAAATGACGACGAAGTGGAAAACGAAACAGTTATCCAAAGTATGCTATAAAAAAAGGGCAAACAAGCCAAAGAGGAGAGACCAAAACAAATCGAAATGAAATGGAAAGGAATGGAATAAAATGGAATGAAACGAATCGAAATGATATAAAACCGAAGACTACCTGTGAATGTAATGTGAACGTGTGCCAAAGATGAGCTACAATCAAACTAAAGACATTTATCAATAAACTATCGATCAATCAATATTCAATCAAAACACTCAATCAAACTATAATTAAAACAGTGCCTACAAGCCAAACCGCTAACAACAACAACAACGGCCATACACACAAATGTAAGCAGCGAATAAAATTCTTAACATACCAACAACAACCAAGACACAATACAACAACACACGCTCAACCAACAAGCCAATATAAACAATCAATCAATCAATCAAGCAACACATACAAACTTTGGACCTTGGAAGTAATATTTGGTTTTCCAGTTGATTGCTGTGGGGCTGCCAATTTGCTGTTTTATTTCATCAATCAATCAATCGATAAATCATTCAATCAATCAGTCAAACAAAAGCTGTTGTCGGGCTACACACACACACACACACACACAAACATAAACAAACACATGCATACTCGTCCCTCTCTTACATATATTTAAGCGCGCTCTCTTCCTCACTCGCTCTCTCTCTCTCTCTCTCGCTCTCTTACACTGCACATTTGCTCCTCCAATCTGAGTATTCGAGTTCTCATTTTTTGTGTTTCATTTCTCATCTGCCATCAGTCATCTGTCATCTGTCATTTGTATTGTAATATGATGTATGTTACTTGTCTCTAATCTCCCGCACGCACTCTACCTAAGTGTATGTTCTCTCTTTCTCTCTCTTTCTCGTTCTCTGTGTTTTTGGTGTGTAACTCTCTTGTAACTAACAATCGCCCAAATGCATTCCTTGTAGCACCCTATCCCTCAACCTCCTCCCTCCACCCCTCTCTATCTCTTACACTGTCTCTCTCTATGTTTTCAATCAGTTTTTATTTGTATTTAAACTTATTTAATGTTTCTCCCTCTCTCTTTCCCTTTGTGATTTGATTTCTCACTCTCTCTCTCGTAGAAACCGCACAACGCAACATTATCGTCATCGCGCCTCTCCCGACTGCAACACGGTCGCTAGCTTTGACAGCTCCACTTCCGGCTCTCGCAATGGCCTCAATAGGTTCGTGTCTACGCTAAGTGCCTGTGCATTGTGGCTGCAGCTATAGCTCTCGATCACCTCTCATTCACAGATACTATCGCCAGGCGTGGGAGAACCTGCACGAATCCGCCTCGAAGAACAGTTCGCACAATGCTCTCCGCCGCAAGGAGACCCTCGATCCGCCCAGCATGACACGCTCCCGCGACAATCTGCGTGACAATATGCAACGCTCCCGCGAGAATCTCGACAGGTGAGATGACAACCACAAAAATGCCAATTTTTACACAATTTGGTTTATTTTTTGATTATGCTAAATAATAATATAAATAATAATTTTAAAACAATATGGATAACTTACGTAAATCACTCTTTGCGTCCCTTTCAGATGCGGCCGGGATAACTATGGAATGCGCGACAATTCAGAGATGGTCGTGTCGGATGTGTGCTTAAAGGGGGAGAAGAAACGTCACCATCATCATCATCACAAGAGCAGCTCCCGCAATGGGGACTATCGCGATCGGGATCAGTCCGCTGGTAGACGCGATCATCACAGGCACAGCGGTGGTGGTGCTGGCAATGGGGGTGCTGGTAACGGCGGTGGTGGCGGACACTATTGACCAACCATGATAATCACCATCAGCGTGGAGCAATAGGAGCTATCGGAGCAGCAATCGAAGCAATCGCAACCTTCAAAAGCACACAACGAAACTTCTAAACTCTCTTTTTTTTGTAGGTTTGTTTTTTTTTTGTCTACACTCGAATTGCGCTTTAGTCGTAGGTCCATAATTTTCTGTTTATAGCAAAAAATAATTAAGAAGAGGATGAGAAAGGAGAAGAAAAAGAAGATGAGGATGCAGATTAGTGTTAGGCGATTCTTGAAAACTTTTGCAAGTCAATAGCTACTATATATCGAATATATCGTTTATACACATATGTATGTATATTCCCATATCGTTTCTAGTTTTGGTATTATTCCAACACTTCTTACGCCCCTCCCCCCATTCCTCCATCCTACTTTCACCAGCGTCCCCACCCAATTACTCGTCTATTTATTGCGAAAGTTTTTTTTTAGTTACAATTTTTATTAATTAGTTGTTAAACAAAAAAGAAACACATCCAAAAACAACATATGTGTGGGAAAGGCCAGTCGAGGCGTGGCGCGGTTTATATATGTTAGTTAATATAAAAACAAATAACAAAATATATGCGAAATAAAAAAAAAAAAAAAAAACACATGCACAGTGAAAAGTCTCCCAAAATAAAACATACCTAAAATAAAAACCTCAGCATATACAAGTAATTATGTGCAACTTGGTTTAGCTTAAGTCTAGGATAGTTCCTGCAGTTCTTAGGCCAAATCGACTTGTGCATAGTAGTTGCAATATCTATCTTAGTTACGTATACCCCATTATTCCTCTATCCCAGAAACAATAGCTAACAAATCGAAAAACCAATAAAGAATAATATTGTATTAAGCGTGCCATTAAGGGCAACGAAGCAAATACAAAAACAAATGCAAAAACAAAAAAAAAAAAATCAATCGAAAACATTTTACATTTTAATCTGTGCACGTAATATATATACAGTTGTTCCATTCCGCACACAAAACACACACTTTCTTTTATAGAGTTTACTTTTTAATATTTTTAGAATGTTTGTTTTGAGAGAGTGTAAAAAATATTTTTGGATAGGGCGGACGCTTTCTTTAATGCAAAAGCCGCAGATTATGCAATATTATTTGTCTTTCATGCATTATATTTCCAATGTAAATAATAATAATTTATTTCATAAATAAAACAATGATCATTTTAACTGAAATTCAAAGCAACGACTTTTATTTAAAAATTATTGCCCAAAATGCGCCATCTATTGGCATGAATAACATCCACCAACGTGAAGTTAGCTGCTCACAGGAACTTTCTCCGTTTGGCTACAAATTCAACTATCGATAAATCTGACTGGACGGCAGATGGCGCTGTTTGTTTTCGTTGCAACCCTACAGCGCACACCATATAGTGACAGCTGCTGTCAAACTTACGTTTGTGTGCTGCGCCTCTCTTTCGCTCTTTCTTCTACGAGCGTTCGCCACACAAGATGGTGCGTTAATAAAAAGCTGAAATAAATCGCCAATTTCTGTAAACATCCAATTATATTTTTAAATAAAATCATATTGGATTTATTGCGCGTGTGCCATTTTAATTATATTCGTTGAGATTTCATACAAATGTCGCTCCGCTGCTTCACAAAAAATTAAAAACAAACAAATTGGCGATTTACTTTTGTGTTTTTTTTTCTGTGTGTTTGATGACTATACTAACGAATTATTTGTTGGCTGTTGCAGACGAAGGGAACCTCCAGCTTTGGTAAACGCCACAATAAGACGCACACTCTGTGCCGTCGCTGTGGACGTTCTTCATACCACATCCAGAAGTCCACTTGCGCCCAGTGCGGTTATCCCGCCGCCAAATTGCGTTCATGTAAGTTGCTCCTCAAACAATTGTTGCCAACTATTATGTTTAACTGTCTTCCTTTCGGCAACACAGACAACTGGTCGGTCAAGGCCAAGAGGAGGAAGACCACTGGCACTGGCCGCATGAGCCACTTAAAGGTGGTGCGTCGCCGTTTCCGCAACGGTTTCCGTGAAGGCACCCAGGCTAAGCCCAAGAAGGCGCAGGCCAGCAAGTAAACAGCAACAACAACTGGCAGCAGCAGAAAACATAAAACAAAATCGTACTCTGCCATTTCGCTTGAATTAATAAATTAACATATTTTTTTTTCCAAGTGAATATTTGTGCTTATTGTATTTAGTTTTTTTTTTACCAGTGATTCTGTGAACAATGTGTGGTGCAAGGCGCAAAAGGCGCCGCAGCAACAAAAGAAACTAAGTGTGACGAGCAAAAAGCTTGTCAAATATTTATTTTTTTTATTTTATTTTTTTTTTGTTATTGTGAATTGACATTGGCTGCTGGGTTGTTAATGGCGCCAGTGAACGCCATTTAATTTTTTTTGTTGCTGCGACGCCCTTTTTCCTGGCACGCAGACATGTTCATTCAAGTTCTTTCAGTCCATGCTGCAGCACGTTTGTGTTGGCAGGTTAGAGAGCAAGCAATGCAGCAATGGCAATATATGTGCAACCTTGTCTTATTTGTTAAATGTTTTGCCGCTTCTCTATTTGTATTTATTTATACAATCAAACCGGGCAAATCATTTTGTGGCGCATTAACATTCAACAGGAGCTGATGTCACAGATTCTTTGGATTTCCAGCTTTCGCAACCTAGTGGAATACATAAAACATGATAACATGACAGCGCGCAGCTCCAGCAGAAGCCGTCGAGGTTCTTTTGTGCATTCCAAGTGCATAATATTCATCTGGAATTTAAATGCAGTCATTTCATTAATACCGAGTAGCTCCTTGTGCGTGTTTGTCGATCTAAGCAATGCTGACAAATTGCTTATTTAGTATGTACCGATTGTAATGTTTAAATTTCCTACTGTTGTTCTTTTATACCCAGGTAGAGTTGAAATATTTTTCGGGCGGAAACTGTGTGCTTGTATGCGAAAGAATTATCAACACCATAAAACTATATTAAACAGGTTCCACACAAACCATTGTTCGGTTATTTACATATTTTGCTTCGCATACGTTTCGGTTACAAAAAAAATAATTTTATCTCTGTTGGGATAGGGGAGATATGGGCGATCTACATCGATCTCTAAGCAGATCTATTATATTTGAGAAGAACATGCCATTCACCCGTGACAACAATTAGGTTGTTGCATTGACTTAATTTCCCTCAACATAAATAATGAAGCATACTTCTAGGTGATATGTGCGGCATACTTTTAGGAGCAAACGTGAGACGAAACTGGCACCAGCAAATTGCATATAAATTTGTCCAGCTGCGCGAAAGGAAATGAGCCGAAATCAAAAATTACTTTTATTGGAGACAACTAGGATCCATGGGTCGACTGATTAAAACGCATCGTCTAATGTTTTCAGTTTTATAGTACTCTAGTTTAATAGTACAATTCAAAAAAATGTATAATAATATATAACCGCAATCGGCTTTGCTTAAAATTAAATATAATTATATTTTAAATATATATATAACACAAGAGCTGGAACAAGCTTCTGAACGGATTTTGTATGTTTTCTTATTATGTTTTTTTTTTTTAAAGCAAGCAATATGTTAAAAGATAAGATGCCGTACAACAAAACAAGAACGACAAACAAGCAATTTGTTAATTTATGACTACAAAAAAATCGCGTTTTTCTTTACAGAATGACTAAAAGTACAGTTTACAACATATAAAGCGTTTTACTATATCTATGGGCGGATCAAGGGGATCGGGATGAGCATGGGAAGGGAATAGGAAAAAGGCAGAGGCGGAGGCGTAGTCAAATTAAATACATTTCCACTAAAGGCTAAGACAAATTTACAAGATACAAATATAAAAGAGAGCTTTGAGGCTAATCCGTGTGCGGATGTGGATATTGAAGGGAATCCGAGGGCGGATGTGGATGTTGTTGGTGTGAGGCAGTTCCATTTGGCTGTTTGCTTGGCGTTGTCGTCGTCGTCGTCGTCATCGTTGCTGCTGGCAGTGATTTGGCCTTGGCGGAGCGGCTCGAGTTGATTAGCAGCTTCTTAAGGTTCTGGAAGGGTGCATCGAAGAGCACCGTTAACGCCACCGATGCCAAAAATATCGATATAAATTCGTTGGTATCGAGCTAAAAAATTGAATAAAAATCAAATAATAACACATATTTATATATATATTATATATACTCACAATAACGGAGATAAAGTTGTAATAGTGATGGATATGACGCCTTCGTCCGACATTATAGAAAAATACGGGGAACTGTGTGAGGTATATGGCATATGATAGTTTCGTGGACACTTGAAAGCCGCTCCAGGAAAAAAGTCTCGTTAATTTATCTGCAATCAGTAAGCAAAATAGCATTAGTAATTTCCAATTTATGAAATATCTTGGATATTTGATATATTTGAGTGTGCACTTCAAATTGTACTCACTCTTGTAACCATTGTGGGAGACAAACACAATCCAGGAGAAGAACAAACACCAGGCAATCGGAGCAAATGCGGCATAGATGGCCGCATGCGTGGAATTGTACACATAGTTAATGTGCCCCATCGGAGCAGGACCCAGCAAGGAGGCGAGCACACAAACTGTAGCCGCCAGCCAACCGAGACGCAACTGGAGCCGTGTCAGCTTTGCCCCCTGATACTTGCGCAACACATACCCCAACAGGATGCCCATGATGTAGACCGTGGAGCGGTGGGGCGGAAAAGAGTACATGTAGTCGGCGGTGCGAAACAGACGCTGAATGCTGTAAGGAATAAATATTTAAAGCCAGAAATTAGATCGATCACCTAGTACATTATATCGTGTATATATATATATATATATTTCCACAAGTTATTAGTTAAACTCTTTTCTATCTGCTCTTTATACTTTTACCGTTTTTATAGAAAAATTTCATCAAAATGTATATAAAAATATTCGAGAGTTGCTGCAGGTGATTCACTTACTTGGTGCCAAAGTAAATATAGTTTGATAGCTGATTCACAATCGTTGTGTAGTAGCGTGCTGCTGTGCCCACTGTGCAGAGCAAGAGGAGGGCAAAGAGGCCGCGGCGTGGCCAGCGCCAGAGAGCGAGTATGAAGAGAGGCGCCACAGCGAACAGTTCCGTATCGATGCCCAGGTGATGGGTGTGCGTCAGGCACATCTCGCTGAACCCAAAATAGTTGTGAATGAACAGAAGATTGCGCCACCAGTGTTGCTTGCAGATGTCCGCATGATGACCCACCACCAGATTCCATTGCGGACCACTGCCCCACAGAGGCAGGACATACGTGCAGAACAGGATCAGGGCGGCCAATGGCGGCACAATGCTGTACATCATCATGGTCAGAAGTCAGTTAGGAAATACATTCATCAGCAGATCTTGTTCCGCATCAACTTACCGCATCAGACGACTGATGTATTCGTTCTTGAGGCGTATCGGCTGCTGTTTCATAAGGCGCCCAAACAGAGAGTAGGATGTCAGCATGCCGCTGAACAGGAGAAAGGGATCAGTGTAGAGGGATGCAGCACGTCCGATGACCGTCCACGGTTGCCCCAAACTCTCGGACATGGCCGTTCGATTGTTGTACGGATTGAAGAACATGGCCATCGATTTGTGCGAGAAGATGAGCATCATGGCATTTAGGAATCGTATGCCATGCACAGCCTCAATGTCACCCGATGAGCTGCGCGTGCTGAACAACCAGCGCAGATTCTTGTCCAGCGAGAAGGCTGTGCACCAGTTATCTAAGGGCAACTCTTGTTAATAATTGATCAATTGGGAAAATGATTGTCTGCTGCACTTACTCTGCGTTGGCTGTGCCTTAGTGCTGCGATCATAGACGGTGGAGAGCACCGCCAGGCAGACGACGAGCACAAAGAAGCGCACCGCCCACGTGGTATTGCGATCCCAGGGCTGCTGATCCCTCACCTGGCACATCTGCGGCTCGACGCGCACATTGAAGCTAATGCCCGTCGCGGACGTCTGGTTGCGCAGATACTCTGCCACACTAAACTCCACGTCGCGGTGCGTGCAACCCGAAGGCACACAAATGCCCCAGTTGATCAGCGAGTAGCGCGGCACGCGATGGCCAGGCTATAAAAAAAGGAAGTGCGTAAGGATAAGAATAAGAATTAGACTTAAAGAATAACAGCAATTTTATTAGATAAGAATAATTCCTATAACAAATTTCTCACTATAAACCAACTAAAACTAAAACTCAACTCATAGAAAAATATAGATTGTAAAAATTGCATGCAATTTATATATAGAAATAGATAGAATTTGTCGGGGCGTAGGAATACATTTATCCACACACTCCTAAGTTTGTTGCTCACTTCTTTTGTTTATAAACTCAGCAGTTGGTTGCCAATTGACAAATAGATATTAAAGCAAAATAGAAAAAATATCTACGTGAATGGCTAACTTGACGGAATTGAATTCGTAAAAATCTGTCGATTTACGTTAAGAAAAAAGCAGTTTGGTTGGGTTCGATGAACTTCAAACGGTTGGTTTTTGGGGCCAGTTATCAACATTTTACGCCCATCTATACGAATTTGCCAAAAGCAAACAAAACGAATAGTGAGAAAAAAAAAAAAAACAACTTTTTTGCCGAAATCAAATCGAATATTTCGTGCTGCTCGCATTTATTGTCAAGTTCAATGTCGGGGTTTTGGAGCAGGGCTTTTGTAGCACTCAGCACAACAATAACCACTTAAAAACTACAATATTAGCCGTCGCTCTATCTCTTTATCTCTCTCTTTCTCTCTCTCGATCGATCGATTGATCTCTCAATGCCGAAGTATTTTAAGCGACGTCACGAAATATTCGGCGAAAGCCTTTTAACTTTCGTGAGAGTTTCCTAAAATTGTCGGCACGTCTACAGACACACACACACACACACACACACACACGCACACTTACACATACTTAGGCATTTGTGTGTCATGGCTTTAAACGCTTTTGATCTCATTGCAATCTCAGTCACGTGCAAAGAGAAGCCATTAAGAGTGCATTAAGAGCAACTACAAGGCCAACGAACCTCAGCTTAATCATATTTATATCAAAAGATAAAGATTATATATATACATATATGTATATATTTAGATATATACGTGTAAGACTCACATCATTGAATTCGCTTCGGAAGGGCCCGTGCGACTGCAGCAGCTTGAAGAAGGCCTGCAACCGTTTCGAATTGTGTGGCAACACTGGCTGTGCATATGCCAAGCAATATTGGCCGCGCAGCATTGAATTGCTTGGACCATTGTCAATGCCATCATCACTGCCGCTGCTGCTGCTGCCGCTGCTGCTGACGTCATCGGCCGACTGATGTATACCCAGGCACTGGTCAAAGTCGCCCGGCTGATTAATGTTGCCATTTAGAATACCAGAGTTCAGTTTACCGCTCGCATCGTGCACTACAAAAGACAGAGACAGACACAGAGAGTGAGAGCGAGAGAGAGAGAGAAATAGAATTATATCTTCGCATGTACAATTAAATTTTTATTAGAATATAAAATTTAATAGTTTTTTGAATCCTTTCACATTTGAAAACTTTGTGAATTGTTAGGAGTGTTATTTGTATTTTTGGCTTAAGCAATGTTGTTGCAACATTGTGACTGCGAGCGACTGTGACATTGACTGTGATTGCAACGTGCGCGTCGCAGTCGGCAGAGTGCAGCCAGTAGCAGCAACAACTCGTTCTCGTTCTGATTCTGACTGCTAGCAGTCAACTAGCCAGCTGGCCAGCAAAAACAGCAGCAGCAGCAGAAGCAGCAACAGTTTTATGCCAAGTTCGCACAGTGATCTGCTGCTGTTGTTGTTGTTGTTGTTGTTGTTGCTGCTGCTGCTGCTGGTGCAATTTGCTGCAGTTGGCTTAAATTCACTTGTTGCGTTTGGCATTGTGGCTGGCGTCGCTGCTGCAACCGCTGCTGCCTCTAAATGTGGGTAAAGTTCGACGCTTGACCTTCACTTTAGCCGCACGACACATGCACATACATATATATAAAAAGATATAATATACATATATATATAAATAGATTTATATATATATATAGATGAACATGTGTGTTTCGGATTCTGTGTTTGCAATTTCAGAACTTGATTATTTGATGCATTTGACTTTGCACTTATACAATTCATGTCGTCGCGTCTGGCGGCTTCGGTTCTGGATCCGGCTCTAGCTCTGGTTGTGGCTCTGGCTGTGACTTTGGCATCGGCATGTTTCTCGCCCGCCCAGTTGGCCATGACTCGAATTCTGTGCAATCGCAGCTGATTGGCAGGCAGAAAAACAACACACAACTCTCACACGCACAACATATCACATTATCGCATGCAAATATTTGGATACTCACTTTTCAAGGCCCATAAATCGAAATTGTCCAATGCTTTGAAATAGCGGCGCATCTGCGATCGGCACAAAGGTGATGCGTCCGGATTGCGTGAAGCATCGAAGGGCTGCGAGATGGCCAGAAAGCGTTTACCGATGTTGTATAAATAAACTGCAATGAAAGATGAAAATCAAATTTATTAATTTATGCAAATGCGAATTGGCAGAGGCCAGTTGGAAGTTCCCCCAATTTGTTGCCACAAAAAGCATTTGGCAATTCGATGTTGATTTATTGATATTGCAAATTTGTTTGGCGTCAACAGTTCTGTGCAGTCTAACACTTATTGAGTCATATGTAATTTGATTATTTATTATCGAATAACTAATTTTATTTGATTTGTATTGTTTTTTTTATGTTGAGAAGCTATCAATGATTTTACGGCCTACTTATTCAATTGAGCGCGTGCCCGCAAACAGGAAATCAACTGATGTCAGCCACAAAATGCGGCTTGGCAAACCAGCTAAAACCGAAAACCAAAAACAAAAAAAAAAACCGTTGCAAGCCAACAAGCATGCATAGAAATCGCTGCTAATGAGGCGCCTCAACATTTTGTTTTTTTTTTTTATTTTATGTGCTGCAGCTGCCACAATTCATCTTTTTCTTATTTGGTTATTGTTTTTATACCCTGTTCACATTCAAAAGTGGATATTAAAGTTTGGTAGATCTTCAGAGTGCATGGGAGCTACAGATATACAGTTATCACTTTTTTTTTAAGCGACACGCAACATTTTTTTTTTTTTGATATTTGCTGTCTCTAAAATTATGTTCTAAAAAAAAAAATGGATTTACCTAAAACAAGTTTGTCATACGAAATCAGATAATTTGAAAATGATGAAAAATTTTTTTTCTAACTATTTCAGAACAAAGAAGAACATCACAAACTGGTAACAGAGTGCCTCCCAGTGGAACATTACTACATTCCTCCCTGTTCCTTTGGGGAGGCGTGCGTGCCTAGCCCAAAGCGAAGATCCAATCCACGATTCCAACACCAAATCCAAAAGTCCAGCTTAGCTTTGGTTTAGTTTTCTGCTCGTGCCTCAACATCAGCATGCAACTCGCATCATTTTCATTAACATTATCATTGTTGGCCTGTCGCCTGACTTATTTTTTATGCTAAAGCTAATAATCCCAGTCGTTGTCAACTCTCATTTCGCATTCAGTGGCCGTTTCGTCTGACTCGTCCGACGACGATCGGTCGAAGCGATGGATCTGTCGGAGCTATATTCGATTCATTGCCTGCATCCGTCTTTGAACTGTCGATTGCTGGGTATAACAAAGGGGGGGTGGTGAGGTGGTGTTGCCGAGCGGGCAGTCCCCAAAGATGTTTAAAATACGTCAGAGAAGCGACGTATTCTGTACACAGCATGTCAATATATATTTACATATATGCGGCATGATAATTGTCTACAAATTAGAATAATATATATATATATATGTGGAAAAATTACTTATGAAGCTTGCATTTTATTACAGATTCTAAATCCTTTTATCTATTCTATTTCTATTAATTAAAAGCTTTAATTATATACAAAGACTATATTATTTTAAGTGTGTCTTTGTTAATTTAATGTCAAATTAAATGGAAAATTTTATAGTTGAACTCGTCAAACTTCCACTTGAGTAAATGTGAGGCTTTGCCTAGCATATGCGACTCCAGCGATCGCCACTCAATGTATGTATGTAATAATAATAAAAACATTTATGTATGTTTATCGAAATTTCAGGAATTTAAAGAAAAATAAAGCAATGGCTAAAAGGAAGAGATTTTCCAATCAGTATTCTAAGGTAAGAAAAAGTAACTAAAATCATTTTATAATCGATTAAGAGGAAGTGCCGATTTAATTAATAAATCTAATGAATTGCAATTCAAAAGACAAAAAAAATGTATAAGCAAAACAGTATAAATTTTATATACTTATTCAAGAAATCATTTATAATACACAGGAAAGCATAAAAAAAGGTTTCATTGTTTGTAATCGAACAAAATTGCTATACAGGAAGTCAAGAAAAATAAAAATTAGGCTCAGAATTGAGTGCTGGTAACGGCATAAATATGTATTTATGTTAAGTTATTTGGCTTTGAAGTTGGCGCGAATATGACGCAAAAATCGAAAGTTATCGTTTGAATTTCAGCTAACTCAACATGACACTACAGATTTTTGCAAGATTTAAACAAAATTCTATTTTTGTAAATATGTTTTTCGTTTTTTTTTTTTATTCTTTTCACTTTTTATCATCGTTATTCTGGCCACCAATTAGCGTCGCACCGAACTTAACTAAATAGCAGGTATTCAAATGTAGTTTGTATTAAATTGAATAATTGCTAATGCGATGCACAGTTCAATAATTATTGAATATATATTTGCTGAATTAATTTACAGCTAGTTGAAGCTTGTCTGCGTATGCAATTTAATATTTATTAATTTTTCAGTAAATTTATTACAACTATTTAATTGGAATGTCGATAGATGAATGTAAGCCATTAATCAAAATATTTGATTTATAAGCCGTTGACAGGATGACTTGACACTATAATTGCATTTGAGGCTATTCTGTGCATAGTCTATGATCATTAAGCGTTTGGATTTGCGTTAAGAACTTGAATGACTATTTTGACCAATCATCATTGGCATAATCATAATCAGACTTATAGTCGGAGTCAAAGTTGGCTTTTGGTTTGAAACGAGTCACGTTTAACAAGTGCTTCGTATTTCTGTAGTGTAGATTTACTGATTTTTGTCTTAAAGAGCAGGACTCCTGATTAGATCATCTCTCAAACGATGCATACTTTCAACACGTGTTAAAATATGCAGTTTACGTGCGATTTGGCACGATTTGCAGTTACCCCGCTAACAAAAAAAAAAACAATAATTAGTAAATCAGCATCAATTGTGAAATTTATCATTTAACATTTTTTTTCCATGTGTAGGCTTTACAATCGCACTCCCGCAACGCAGCTCAAATATTTGACCAACGATCAAGTTAACTAAGCGACAAGGCCAAACCTTTTAGCAAGAATAAGTGGCCAACAATGGAATTTCGGCTGACTCTGCAAGATGAGCTGGCCGGGTGGACGGGGTAGATGTAGAGGGTTCAGTGTTGACCCATTTACTTTGGTATGCTAATGAGCTGAGCTGCTGCAATCAACCTCCGGAAGTGTCCCAAGCAATTGGATCAGCCAAATTACTTCTCATAATAATCGATCCTTTTCCATCAAATCATCAAAAACTGATTATGATTGCAGTGCAGCTTACAAAATCACTGATTCCTGATTGATTGGTAGGCAGTCATTTAAAAAAACATTTATTTATTTGCCATGCCATATGTTCATAGGCACTGTAAGAATGGTAGTCATAAAAAAAAAACAAATAAATAATTGTAAGTTAATAATTAGAATTAGTCGAATGCGTCAGTCTTTCTACCCACAATTCAAACGCATCAAGTCTCTTTTAAGCCAAGTTAGCTAAGATGCCTAATGATATTTTAAGTTTATTTCCTGCCATTTTTACACTGTGTCAAAATTGTGATTTATATACAATTATATATGAATTTATGTACTTGAGCATCTGAGCTATGCAATCAGTTAGCTAAAGGGCATCTCAATGTCGCCACATTTTTTGTTTTACTTGCGTGTAACTGGTCAAGTGGGCGGTTCTTAGCCGAGGGTTTGGTTCAAGCACGTACAGCTCTCATATAACTTATAGTTTGGAGGTCTTTCTGACCATTTAAGTTGATCGCGAACGTGGTAGGTCTGGCTCAAAGACACACTCAAGACACAGCCAAACACACACAGCAACGGCAACAACAACAAACATGTAAATTTATCATTAGTAGTGTTGAAGGGGGGGGGGGGGGGTGACTCTCCATAATCGAGCAATTGATTTTATTTAACGAACGCGCAACATTTATGCAACAATTCGCGTCGCAGGCCGCGTTGTGCAAAAGTACGCAAAGGGACAGCTTAAGAGGCAAGAGTCGAAGAGTGTATAATAACATTAACAGCTACAAATGACACATCACAATTGATATCGAACACAAAAAGTAAAAAATAAATAAAACAATAATAAAAACATTTACAATTTGCCTGCAGACTTTGCTCAACGTGTTGGGGAGGAGGGAAAAGAGCGGGCAGATGGAGGCGTGTGGAGCGTGGGTGGCGTGAGAAAGTCCAAAACGGATTTGATTGCGAAGTGTCCGAAATATTAAAAATATTGTTCAGCGAATAAATGTAGAAACATGTAAGCAAATTATAAATCAACGTGAAAAAAGTGTTTGAGGGGCACGAAGCTCATTATGTGGCAAGTTATGTGAAAAGCAACACAAATGTTTCTGATTATTATTATGCTATTTAATGTGAAACACGATACTTAAATTTATTTATTTAAGCGACAACAAAGCAATTTATTTCCCTAATGAACTTAATTAATTAATTATATGCTACATTTTGCTAGCTCTGCTTCTAGTTGCTTCGGAGATATTTCAAATTCTAAGCTGCTAAAAATATATTTTTACAACAAAAAAGGTGGAAACGATATATATTTTTTTTTTTTATTTCATGATTTCTAGCAAGCAGTTTAGCAAATGTTGCGAGAATTTGTTAATTTTAAGTGCTTCAGAGCAGAACAAAAAAACAACACACAAATTTTTAATGTTGAAATTTTTTAGAGAATTTGTGATGCTTTTCCCAATTTTCAGCTTAAAGTGCTCACCTTGCTCCTCATCCTGCGTCTGAACCTCATCTTCTTCCTCGTGCAGCTTGTCGCTAAATTGGCGCATCGTAAAGTTGCTGGTGGTGATTTGGTGGTGGTGGTGCAGCTCACTGAGATTGCCCGCAGCGAGTGCATCGTGCAGCACATCCAACACCGTTGTTGTCGTCGTAGTTGTTGTTGTTGTTGTGGCTGTTGACGCTGTTGCATCATCCGCAAATAACTTTAAGCTATAGTTAACTTTGTCCTCAAATATGGAAGCAATATGCGACTCTACGGGATCGCTCTCCCCACCGGCCACTGCCAGCAGATTGTCGCCCAAATTGCAATTGTCCTTCAGGCTGCACGTGGGATTCGCAACTGCGGCAGCAGCGCCACTCAGCGCCCAGCAGCATCCTGGCAGTCCGCACGCCACAAGTAGCAGCAGCAATCGCAACATGGCTCGACTAACAATAAAATTCAGCTAAGTTGAGCTGACAATTTCTAACACATAATAAACACAAAAAAATCACTCGAACAACTAAACTGAGAAACACACACGGCGCAAAAAAAAAAGAAATAAAACACTCGAACAAAAAAAAACAATAGTCACCAAAATATTCGATTTTAGAGCACTTTTTGTTGATTTTGATTATGAATTGATGCAATGCTCTATACGTAAATGTGTTGCTATTCGTTTTGTTTGGGGGCGGCAGGTGGGTGGGTGGTTAATGGCAGAGCCCAGCGACTAAACTCAGCGACCGTCAAGACGAAACATTCAACGCCAACTGATTGTCCAAAAGCCGCCGAGCGTACGAAGACCGCTTAGATGGAGCTGCGATTTCGACGGTTTCGGCGCTGCTCGGCTACAGCAGCAGCAGCAGCAGCAGCAGCAGCACATGTGTCTGTGTGTGTGTGTGTTCGAGTGTGTTGTTGTTGTTGGCAATTTTTAGGCGCAGACTGAAAACATTTCAAAATCAAATGCAAGTCGAATTTTGAGCGACTCAGCTGCTGATTTGCTGCTTTTGCTGCTTTTGCTGCTGTTGCTGAACATCTTGACAAGAATTGTCGATTACATTGTGATTCGTGCCGCGCATGCGAATCTTTTCGTTCGTTTTATAAAGTTAAAACTTCCCTTTTTTTTTGTCCATCCATCAATCGATCTCTCGCAATTTTCACACAATCCTATCTAACAGATCGCAATTTGAATTTGACTTATTTATATATACACAATGATGGGACTTTTTTATTTTGCGTGTATCACAAAATGTACTTTACATTATGCACTGTAAAAAAAAGCATAAATTAATAAAACAAATAAGACATTTGAGTGAAGTAAATTGAAATGTTGCTTTGAAATACAATCATTTAATAATAACAGTGATTAGTTTTGGCATTTTTTAATCGCATGCCTGAATGTGCTTATTTTCAACATTATGCAATCTCGATTGCACAATTCATTTTCAATTCAAATTCAATTCAAACAACTCAAGGGTTATGGACATCTTGTAAGTAATTGGTGTAGTTTTAGCTTAAACTGAGCTAACCTGCAAGTTGGTCAAACTGTCGGATGTAGCGTTTCAATGCTCGATAAGCGATTTTGCAACTGGCTAAAAGATTGGCTCGGCTCAACTTCAATCGATCAACTAGCAAAAAGTCTACAATTATTGGCCAACAACTGGCGACTTGTTTTTTTTTTTTTCACTGGCAACAAAGTTAAAATCTAAGCTGCACACTGAGGCTGCTGGAATAAAATTTGTATTCACCATTTTGCCAGACAATTAATGCTCTTGTCGCTTAACCAGTTAACTGAAAAAAAAGGTATAAATCTCAATTTATGTTATTTTAAGTACAATAAAGAATATGTTTCTGCAATGCATAGTCATAAAAAATTTTATCAAATTTCAACTGATCTAATATCCTAACAGAGGGTATTATTATTTTGTCAGCAGACGTGTAACACATTCTCCGACCCCATACAATATATATATATATATATTCTTGATTAGCCATCATCGTTATAACCATGATCGGTGGGACCAATCATATTTTGAGTTAGTTGAATCCTCTCAGTTTTAAAGTCATCTTGATGAGTCTTGGTATAAATCTGTCGTTTTGATTATGTCACGGAGGAAACAACAGTCGGCATTGAGAATATTGAAACCCTCTTTGTTAGCGTATCAATAGACAATGAAAAAAAGTTTATAGAGAATGATTGTCAATCATTGTTTTTTTTTATGGCTAAGTGCTTAATAAGGCTAAGGCAGCGGTCAAAAGGTGTAAGCGAAAGAGTGCCCAATGAAGACACAGCGCTGATGAAAATGATGAAGAAGAAGCAGAAGTGGCAGGTGGCAAGTGACTCGTAACTTGTAAGCAAAAATAAAAATAAACCAAAGCCATATTATAGTCGAAATATGCCGACTAGACAATACACTGTTGCCAAAGGAAAATAAGAGTTTCTGGCCAAAACGGAGTAAAACATCTTCGATGATTTACAACTTTAAGAATTTTTATACTTGTGTGTGGACATTTCAAAAGATTTGTACCTAATCAATCAACTCTTTTACCACTTCAGACACACAAAGCATACAACAAACTAATGTAAACAAACCTCAAATAAATAAGCAAACTGAGGCACGTCTATTGAAAGTGAGTCTCTGGTTGCCAATATCAAATTACACAAGCACCTGCCAACAACAATTTGCAGCTTGGTTGGCCATAAATATAAACAACAACAACGAAATATTGGCTCAAGCTGAAGCAGGGTGTTAGTGGCAGGCTCTTGTTGTTGTTGTTGTTGTTGTTGTTGCTGTTGTTGTTGCTGTTGCTCTAACTTGCTTCTTGCGACAAGTCAGATTGCAAACGGAACCGAATAACATTCTCTTTCTGGCCAAGAAAGAATGTGTGGCAACTGAGCAATGTGGCTCAGACTGGTCATCGTTGTGGCAAGAGCTGAACAAGTTTCTTGGTTCCGCGGAACCAGCTACATTTTGGCTAAGGAGGGGGGCACTCAGTGTGCAGAATACGGGGGCAGCGCATGTTGCGTAGTCTTTTTTTAAGTGGCAAGCAGCAAGCACCAAGCGCCAAGCGCCAACAACCAATGTGCAATGAATGCATTACAATAATACTATTACCAACAAAAAAAACGACTTGATTTAGTTGGTGGCACCCCCTGCTGCACACCGTCTATCTGTCTGTCTGTCTGACTGTCTGTCTGGCCGCCTTCCCCTGCGTGTTGCCGGTTTGGTTTTTGGCTATTAGGCAAGCTGGCGTTGCAAATTGAAACTTTGCCTTTGTCGTTCTTTGTTATTTCTTGTTTGTTGCCGTCTAGCTTTTGTCATTTAGTGCGAATTGTCAGTTTTCAACACTACACTTATTGACTGGCAATTCACCAGAGCTACGACTCTTCCGCTCCACCCTCAAAGAAAAAATAAAAACACCCCATCACTCCCCAGTTTTTGCTCTATTAACAATGATAAATTCTTGGTTGCACAATGGCTTGGCGAGTTGAAAGTATTTTAGACTCGACAACACCCTGTCTATATTTAAGACTTACTTAACTTAAGATATAGTAGACGGCACATAGCAATCCTTAGAGATCTGAAATCTGAGCTGATGCTCATACAGAATACCTTTAATTTACCATATCAAAGATGCACAACTTGAACATACCCGCTTACATTTAGAGTATAAAGGATATTTGAACAATAAACAAACTTGACAAACTAAACTCAACGATTCTGCAAAACGAAACCAATTTGAGGCAGGTCATTTTGCGGCTTTTGGTCAAAAGACTTTAAAGCCAAGTTAACTGAAAATGCAAATGCTGAGCCCTTTTTAGCAACCACAAACAGTCATAACAAAAACACCAAGTACAAAAAATCCCAATGCATTCAACACTTACTTGCAACAGTTAAACAGTTGGTGTTGGGGCAAGAGGAAAGCGAAGCCAAACAGTTTAACACGAATTTGTTTCGGTCTATTTGATATGTATTGTATTACAACAAAGATCATAAAATGTAAAACGAATACGTTTTGAATATGCGACCAAAATGATACAACTCGAAATACAAACAGAAAAAAATGGGGAAATAATCTTAAAAGATTATTAAATGTGTGTTATTCCATAATCGATAACATAATATATAATGAAATCGAGACTAAAAGCTGTAAATAAATAACCAAGCCAAAATGCTCAACTATTCCAACATAACTTGTTCGGCGGCCTTTCGACTGCCATTGCAAAACAAATAAAGAGACGCAAATGCATTGAAAACTGCATTGAAAAGAACTTTCGAAACACGTATTTAAATATAGCTCGAGACAAACATCAAAACATGTCAAAAAAAAAAAAAAAAAAAAAAAAAACATAATGCCGTGGGAAGCAGATGCCATTCAGCTTTGAGGGGAGTTGAACCACACCCAATTTTCCACTAAATCGGACAGTCTGTCAAGTTGCTCGCTTAAGTCTTTGGTTTTTACATATTTTTTTTATTAAATTGCCGTTCATTGATATATTTAATATGCACATTTGGTAGTTTTCGATAAGTCTTGCAGCGACCTTGGCAGCTGTTAACCCATTTTAGACCCAGCGTCACAGCCACAGCTGCAACAAATCGTATCTGGAATTTTAAATAATTACTCAATTGTTGTCATTTGTGATTTGTTTAGTTGTTCATTTGTTGGAGTTGATGTGTAAGTGTGGTTTTTCTTATTTTCGCTTCGCACGTTTAGATATACAAGAGTTGCAAATGCATGTAGATATGGTTGTTTGGATTGTTTTCTGCTCTTTGAAGGGCATCGACGATGATCCAAACCCAGATCACCAAAACAATTGGCGTCATAATAAATCATCGCTTTTTTGCCTAATTAATAAGTTAATAAGGCAAAGATAATGATAATGATAATTTTGCCATTATCCGAAAAAAAACAAAACACATTTAAATAAATATGTCCAGAATTTTAAAAATGTATTGTTGACTTCCTTAATTAACCTAATTGTATATTTATTTTAATAAATACTCTTCAAATTGATAAAGGCGACTATCGAAATTGCATTATGATAAACTGTTTTCCAAATCATTTCAATCGAAGAGCAAGCTTTAGGTTTCCTTTAAAGTTTAAAGATTAAGTTAAAATTCGAACAATAAATGAGAGTATTTTGGCTTCGACTGGGATTTATTTCTACGGTTATTCTTGGTTTTTGCTTAATGCAAACAATTTTTAATGAGCAATTAAGTTCAACAAAATTAAAAACATTTTACAGATCCCAACTTGAAGTACATTCAGATCCATCAATCTAAGCCAAGCGTACAGAGAAAAAAGAGAGAACAGCAAAATTATTAAAAAGGAATTTGGATAACAACAAAGTCAACAACATTGAAGCCGTTCATCTGTGACAAAATAACAATCAGCGCCAATGCCTTACAAATAAAATATCGACTTCTTATATTTATATATCTATATGGATATATACATATATGGTAAACTGCGTTGGTATTTTTAAAATGCGAAAGTTCTGCAAATTTCTCCACATATTGAAATCATAGCAAATGAGATGTGCTTTGGACTGAATAAAACTTGAATACTAAAATGGATCTATCGGGAATTTATGTATATGTAAGTATATTGAGCTAGTTTCTTTTTTTGGCATGTCTTTAGCAAATGAAACAAATTGTGCATTGCCGATTTTTGTTGGCTCTCATCGAGGAGCTTTCTTTATTTTTTTTTGTTTGTTTTATTTCGATTTTTATTTGAGTAGAGATTGTTCCATGCCGATTTTAGAAGAAGCAAAAAAAAAACCTGTTCAATTAACAGCAAAACGCTGTCACCTTTTTGGCAATGTCAGTGGTCGACTCAAAGCTGTTGTTATGTGTAGTTCTTGGATGTTGTTGTTGTGGTTGGTCATAATTGAAGACATGTGAAGAACCGGGAAACAATTACCACAAAGTGGCAGTGAGCACTAAATAACTAGCCAAGCACTTGCGAGTAGCTATAAAACTTCGATATACCATTGTCGAATCTGTGCAGCAACAATAGCCATAAACAGAAAGCAACCAGTTGAATGCTATTAAAGTGATTTTTGAGCTCAAATTTAGTGCCTCTAAGACAAACACGTATATGCGATGACTTAAGCCTAAGACATGATCGTAGAATTGCTGAAGTTCAAGGCATCGACATAAAACAAGACTAAGACTTATAAATATATGTTTTTTACAATTCACAGCTCGCAAACAACACACAAACTAAATAAAAAAAAACATCAGCACCCAAAAAAAAAAAAGAAGAAGGAAAACAAACAAGTCTATGTGCATAGATTTAATAAATTCCAGCAATTTGAAGTAGATGCTTGCATACCCTGGACAACCAAAGGGTCGGGTGTTATACACTAGTGCAAATTTAAGAAAATATTCATCTAAACAACTATGTTCACAGACGAAATCTTATATAGTTCTTCGGAACCGAGAAAAGTAACAGTTAAAGTTTAAAGATATTAAAGATTTAATCTTTTAAAATCATAAACATTAGTGTGGGTTAATATGTTAATATATCTAAACCTAAGATAGTCTTTTACTTTGGCGACTTTAAAGTCGAGCGCACCCTTTTTACGCACATTCTAGTTTTTGGTTAATCTTCTTACATCAGAATCATTTCTTGTTTTTACTCATTTGCTTAAAAAAGGCTGTTCAACAAACTTGAAATAGTTTTTTTTTTCTGTGTTTGTTATTATAAATATTTGTGACCTTTGTGGCGTTCATTGAGCTTCTAAAGACAAATTGCTGAAAATGTTATCAACTCTTCTTAATTAATCATTTTAAGAATGCATATATGGCAGCTGATTATTATTGGCCTGAAGCAATATTTTGTTTGGACCTGAAAGTTGTTCTGGCTGCCAACGACTTTTATTATATAACAGGTTAATTGAAATGATTGACAATATCGCAATTTACATTTTCACACAAATATTTTACAACAAAAAAAAAATCGAATTTGACAATTATATATATCTTTCCTGTGCTGTTTTTATTTTTTATCCATGATTTCAAATAACAAATATTTATGATTGGCGGCCAAATTTGCGTTCATCTGTTTTTAGCCGGAAATAAAATAAACCCAGTGAGGCGAGGCTCAATGGAACACTCAACTTCAAAGGTCTCGCACTTTGGACATTAATTTGGTTAACAGCTTGCAGACTTAGTGCCGGCTCAGGAACCGCAATGGTGCGCGACCAACTCGTAACGCCCATTTTGCCAATTCCACACAAGCTAAATGTGCCAACTCATCGACACTCACCCGTCCATTTATTGATCCAACTAAACTGATGTTTGCCCAAGTCTCAACGGAAGTCTCTAGGCTCGTACGACGAGAGTGTATACCTATGTATATAGTTGTCCAACAAGTCGGGTCTCTAAACGACAACTACGTATTTACCCAATTTATTTGGCGGGCGATGAGTTGTCAATTGGATTGTCGCGCTGCTCAAATAATGCTGCCTCCTCACCCGGGTTGGGCTTGTTAAGGTAATACCAATTCAATATCGATGAGAAAGAGGGCTTTAAAATATGTTGCAAAAAAGAAGTGGGCTTCGCTTATTAGTTAGGTGAATTGTTGCTTTTGAGCTATAAACAAACAAGTAATACCATTTTTAATTTATTTATAAAAAAAAACTTCTGTGATTGGTATTTTAATAAACTATAGTCGAACGTTAAAAAAAATTTGCATTTTTTTACGGATTTTTCAATTCGATTACTCTTTTTTACAGTTTATAATTAAGCTAATTAATATACTAATTTTAAGCATATCAATTTCCCAGATTAAACTTGATTTAATCACTGCGGGAAGAATTGAATGATGCAAGGCGGGAAAATTCAATGTGAATTGATAAGTATTTGCAATGCAGTTTCCCATAACTCAATCAACATCGTCTCGAGTCGGACAACTATTTATGATCCTTCAGGCAGAACAATGGGTTTCTCAATTAGTTTATGCCGCATGCTCAAATAATCAATACAGACGCCAGATAAGACGTGTAATGCATTTTTATACATATATATATAAGTTTGTATATATCATGAAAAACAGCACTTGCCATGCACTATCGGCCACGTCTTGTGAAAACTGGTTTTGACTGATAAATCGTTAACCTCAGAGCTGCAGATAGTGCTGAACGAAGATTGGGTGGATGGTTTGATTAGATAGATTAGTTTGATGGATAAGTTGGCTATTTTCAGCGATCCGAGTGCAAATTGTCATCATCATCACAACACCTATTCCCCATACCCTTCTCCATCACCGCTTCTTTTCCCTAGGCCAAGCAACAGATTCATATTTATAGAGCGTACCTTGTTCAGCATTTTATCTTTTTGGTATGACAAGGTAAAGATCCGATGCAATCCAATGCGATGAGTTGTTGCTGCTGCTGTTTGATTGTTGTTGTTTTGCATTCTCATTGAAATTTCCAATTCTCATGGGTTGGGCGGGGGGTGATAGCAGTGTATTAACTGCTGCCTCAGCGATTGATATGACATTCCGCAGACCTTCTTAGCATGCATTTCAATTTAATTTAAATGACTCATTAAAATGATTGAGATAAACTACTTTAGTGCTGCGCTAAGCAAACTAGTTTTCTGACACTGAATAACACTGACAAATAGCGATGTCAAAATTATGCTAAATCTTATTTAATTATGATTAAGTTTCTCAATTAATAGTGGTAAGCAACATTTTTAATATTCATTCAGAAATATTGCAGTTTTATAGCTTTCAATATATAGATCGCTATTTTCATATATTCTTTGTATTATTTTTGTTATCAAATTTCTCAGTATTATGAAAAATATAATTCTATAATTTTAAAAATCTTACTCTAAATCGGCAATCTCTAAAATATGGCAATTTTTTTCAATTTTTTAGAAATATATTTTCTGTAACAAGCAGGTAAAAGGTAAGCATTATTTTTTATACCAGTTAATTAATATAATATAAATTATTATATTTATATTTACAAGGCATCTTTCTGTCGCGCACTGGCAATAACCTGTTTTTCTTTTGGTGTATGCCATAAAAAAAAACGTATGTCAAGTGCATAACACGATCCCATTATACCAACATTTTGGACTCCGAGCTGCTGCCACAAAAAAAAAAAAAAAAAAACAGTCGACACGTCCAAACAAACACGTCCGAGTGCGTAACCCACACTCGCAAATCGAGCTCTGCCATTCTTCGCCCAATTCGCAATGGGCATTGGGCAATCTGGCATCAACTCAACTGTCGACCATCGGGCATCGCCCAGACACAAAGACAGACAGCTGGCTGATTGCCCCAAGGACACAAGTGTTGCCCATCTATCTATACCAAATCGGTTGACGACCTTGACCCAACAATGGCATTCCGATAATAAAACTGACCAAAAGCCTGCATTTTGCATGTTACAATACAAATTATAAATTTACATTTTCCGAATTCAGTTGGTTATTTCAAGATTTAGTGTTTTTGTTCTTGATCGTGTTCTTAGTTTTCTAACTAACCTGATAAAATCGTTACAGTCTTTATTGGTATGTGTTCCTCAAGCCGTACCAGTTGTTTCAGCCTTAAGGTTTGCTACCAATTTTGTTGTTCGCACGAATATGAAATCAGCCTAAAAGTGTTCCATGTTTTAGGTATAGCCTAAATAATGCATAGAAACATATTATTCACAAATGTACTCCGAGATAGATTAGATATGTGCACAAGTCTGTAATACTCATTATCTATATTTACTGAATTTATGTGTTATTAACATAATCAAAGATTATCTCTACAGAATAAAAAACAGAGTCTAAATTTTGAACTATGATCTGAAACTGCAGTCATATTCAAATTTATGATTATTAATTATAGTTAATTAGGTATTCAGTGAGTCGACTCCACTTCTCTATTTGCATGACAGGCGATTTACATCAAAATAATAACTGTATGAATTGCAAGCAAGCCACAAAACACACATGACACACTGCACTTTGGACTGAATTTCTATAACATAATAAACAATTTGCGTATTGCGTATGATTCTGGTACTATTAGACTGGCACCAAAAACTTGATTTTTTTACTACACTTGAAGTGTTATTTATATTATTTTTATTATGGCTAAGCCTTGTTATTGTTTGTCTTCATAATATTTTTTTTAGAGAAAGCAAACACCAGTTTATAGCTAGCAAAACTAGGTGAATTAACTTTAAACAAACATGTTGGATGTGTTTGTATCTGAATGTGGATATGTAGGTTAAGAGCCCCGCACTCCTTGCAATTCAACACTGGTTGACTTGTTGTTACCAGTTATATTTTACACTGCCTGCGGCCAAAAGTATATATCATTAAGAATTAACTAAAACTGATTTTGTTTTACTCATTGTAATATTTTGTTCTTAACTGTACATTATTTTATAATTACTATTAGACTTAATTAGTCAAGTCCGTAATTAACGATTAAATCCGAGCTAACGGGTAAAGTTAAAAAAAAAAAAATCGCCAAGTTAAATATGTTAATTAAAATTAAGAATATTATCTTAATTTTAATTAACATGTTTAACTTGGCGATTTATAAGAATATTATCTTAATTTTAATTAACATGTTTAACTTGTTTTTTTTTTTTGTTTTTTCTTAACTTTACCCATTAGAAAAACGTTTAATTATTGCAATTAAAGAATCTGTAAATTCTTAAAAATATATATGTTTTTTCATATACATTTTTTTATGACAATTTTAAAATGTTCTAATAAAAAACTGAATGTAAGAGTATAAAATTTTCTGCAACTCGCAGGTATTAAATAATTTGGCCTGATAGTCAAATTGAAATCAGTTGTACTTGCCATTCAGAGGCAAGCGGTTGTCCGACGCGCTTTCTTAACAATTTAAAATTTATAAAAAAAAAAATTAAATAAAATAAACCATATTATTTGAATTGGTAAAAAAGGTTACCTGTTTTATTTTTTTTGTTTTGTTTTGTTTTGTTTTAACACTATGCATACTGTGGCATTGCTTGCATTTGCTGCATGCGTGATTTTTTTGCGCTACTTGCCGAAGATTCTGAGGTTTGTGCAACTGGTACGATGGTCGAAAACACTACCAGGTCCGACTGTGTGTGAATTCATTGCCAATGTGAAGAGAGGCGGTAAGTGGACCAGCAATACTATACTCAACCAATGATGAACAAATGCGGGGGTCAATAAACTCTATTCCGGCAGAGGTACTCAACTGGCTGACGGAGCTGCGTGCGCGGCATGGACCCGTTTTTCGCATTTGGTTCGGCAAGGATCTTATGGTGTTCTTCACCACGCCTGAGGACATTAAACAGCTGTTGAGCAACAATGCGCTACTGCACAAATCAAAAAGCTATCAGCTGGTAGAGTGCTGGCTGGGCAAAGGTCTGCTCACCAATGGAGGCGAGAATTGGCATCGGCGTCGCAAGCTTCTCACGCCGGGGTTCCACTTTCGTATACTGAGCGAGTTCAAGGAGCCGATGGAGGAGAATTGTCGCATCCTGGTCAGCAAGTTGCGCGAAAAGGCCAATGGCGAATCCTTCGACATCTATCCATACATCACGCTCTTCACCTTGGACTCCATCTTGGAGACGGCGATGGGCATCAAGATACACGCCCAAATGCAAAGCGATTCCGAATATGTGCAAGCGGTGCAGGCGTAAGTTGATTAAATCCTCTACACTTTCAAGTCCTAACCACATATAACACACACATCAGCATTTGCCGGATTGTGCACCGTCAGAGCTTCTCCTTCTGGCAGCGCTTCAATCCGTTATTTTTGCTGTCTCCAGCGGGACGAGCACGTAACGCAGCTCTGCGTATCCTGCACGCGGAAACGTATCGGGTAATTAACATGCGCCGCGAGCAACTGCAGAAGGCACAGCAGGAGTCGCAACAAAATGAGGATGAGGTTGATAAGGACAACGATGTGGGAGGCAAGCGTCGTTTGGCTTTCCTGGACATGCTGTTGCTGTCGCAGATGGAGGGCGGAAAGCTTACCGATGTGAATATACGTGAGGAGGTGGACACTTTTATGTTTGAGGGGCACGACACGACCAGCTCAGCGATAGCCTTTGCCCTTATCTTGTTGGCCAAGCACGCCGATGTGCAGCAGCGCGCCTATGAGGAGGCTGTGGAGCGGGAGGGACGTGAAAAGGAATCGATGCCCTATCTGGAGGCAGTCATCAAGGAGACGCTGCGCTTGTATCCATCTGTCCCATTCTTTTCACGCAGCGTGCTCGAGGATCTGCAGGTGGGCAACGTGACAGTCCCGAAGGGGGCCAGTGTTAGCTGCCTGGCTTATATGCTCCATCGCGATCCCGATAGTTTCCCCGATCCGGAACGCTTCGATCCCGATCGTTTCTATCTCAACGAGCAAAATCTGCATCCATTCGCCTTTGCCGCCTTCAGCGCCGGACCACGTAATTGCATAGGTATTTTTCATCCCTCTGAATATTAATTTTTTATAAACTGCTTTCCTTATGCCCAATCGACAGGCCAAAAGTTCGCCATGTTGGAGCTGAAGTGCTCGTTGGCGATGATATTGCGTCACTATCAGTTCCTGCCTGTTGACGGTTTTGAGCCAAAGCCTTTGGCCGAGCTGATCATAAAAAGTGCCAATGGTATCCAGGTACGCATTCTACCACGCCCCTAAACATATTGAGGCGTCTCCCCTTCAACTTTATTATCATCTTATGCCGAATAAAATGCATTTCTACTTGTCATTCAAATAATGTTTGTTTTTTGCTTACTTACAATTATGGTACGATGATATAAATTATATGCCAAGGCTGTGCGCAAATAATATATGGGGCTAGCCACATATCAAGTTAAACGCACTGAAATACAAATATAAAATCCCCAAAACAATCTTTAAGAGTAATGTTGTTTTGAATAGGTTCAAAAACATAATAAAAAAAATTGGACTATGGGGTCGATAACACTGGTGTTTGACTTTAAATGTTGATGTGGAAAACAAATAAAGCTACATATATATATATATATGAATAAATGATTGATAATTCAAGATTAGAAGGAAATTGCATCTATATAGAATATGTATGTTATCATAGAATTTCTTGTATTGTTTTATTTGCAATTTTGAACTATGGGCAAGTACAATTAATTTCTTGGAATACGTATTAGATTAGACATAATCGTATATACATATGTATGTATGCATATGTATAGATATAGATAAAGTCAACAAATTTGTATTAACAACAAAATATTTATATGTTATATATTTATATTTATATATATACATATATGGATAATTAGTTGGAGTTACATATAAGTGTAGTCGATATATATAAATATGTATACTTTTGCTAAACTCTGTTACGCACTTTACATATTCAGATACGCTTACACACACACACACACACACACACACATACATATTACCATCCAACTCTGTTAAAGCACTGTTAAATCTGTCGACTATTTTTGTTTATGTTACAATGTGTTCCCTGACAATTCCTTAAGCTATATAAATATATATATATATATATATACCTTCTTGCGAGACAATGCCATCTAGTTCTTACTTAAGTTTTACTAATCGTAAAGCAGTTTATCTGATTTCCTCAGAAGTTTCAGTTAAGTTAGTTTTCTTTCGAGTAACAGCTAGTTAAATTCATTGAAAATAGCTTTGGAATATTTATAAGAATATAATTATATATATGGTATGGTATACTTCCCTATCTAGATTGCCTTCAATTTCCATAAATGTGTTCTTGTTTATTTTGTGCCCATATTCGATCTATAATCCATATATATATACAGTGCCTGATTTGATCTATATTATCATATATATGTCTCCCCCAGGTTTGTGGTAAATGTAGTATATCATGTATGTTGTGTGAACTAATGATATGATACGGCTATGCTAGCAATGTGTTCTATATATATATATATATATATATGTAGATGATGAACAATCTATTGCGATAAGCACAGAGAACAATTCGTAGATTATTAAATAGCCTAGCTGTAGTAGTTTAGTCAGTAAATATAACACGAACAAGTTGAAACTTATATTCATATACATATATAACAATTGTATTAATTTTTAGCGTATAATTTGTATCGTTATTATGTTTATATAACTATATATAACTCGTAACTGGTTCTATCCTAAACAGATGTCATAGGAACAAGCGATAGGGTGCAAAAATACGCTTGGTACTTTAATACCGGACCGGAGCGGTTAATAGTATAGTATAACAGCATTAGGAATCCATTTAAGTACGTTCTTAGAAACCAATTCTACTTTGGGGGAAGGTGCTTTCAAGTTTCAAAGTAGGAAAGTATTATCGAAATTAATCGATAATTCGTAATTTATATTATATTTCTGGAATCCAAAAAGCTTAGGCGAGGTGCAGAAATGTATAGTTATAATATTGAAAGGGCAGAGGTTTTCTTTGAAAAACCCCGGACGAACGAGTTAAGCAATTCTAGGAACATTATATCTACATTAAAAAACTAATCAAATCTGCAGGAATAGAAACAATACAATTTTTTGTATTCGCGTCAATTAAATTAGAATGCCCGAGCAGCAAATTAAAGCCAGGGTATACAAATAGTGCGGCAGACATCGCGTCTGTGCGGATTTGGATGCGGCTCCTCGCCAGTGGGTCCACCACCACCGCCACTGCCATCACCACCACCAACGCCACTGTTGCCGCCACCAGCAGCACCACTAACTGAACCACTACTAAATTTGAAAAATGAACTCCTTCGTCAGTGTTTGCGATGGGCCTGAGGCGATGCACCTGCAACGTAACCAGTGCTGGAATTCGATGTGGAATTGGAAGTGGAACTTGAATTGGAATTGGAATGGGAGTGCGAATGCGAATGCGAATGTGAACCAGCGTTGGCAACGGCCTCGGGCATTGACTGCAGCGCAGCGGCGACACTGCCGTAACTGGCGCGCTGCTGCTGCTGCTGCTGTTGTTGTTGATGTTGTTGATAATGTTGCTGTTGCTGTTGTTGTTGTTGTTGTTGATGATGTTGGTGGTGTTGCTGTTGTGGTGCTGCGGTTAGTGTCGATGCGCGCGCCAAACGCTTGGGTATAACAAATGGTGGCGGCGGCTGTGGCGTGTATTGCGGCGGCGTTGAATTCGCCGACGCTTGACGCACAAACGAGCTGCGACTGCTTGGCGGCGTTTGAATGGACACGCTGCGGGCAATGGCACCGGTGCGTGGCGGTATCGCTGGTGGTGGACCGAGCGGTGGCGCAACGCGATGCTTATGCGACGGCGGCGACGATGAGCTAATGCTGGCCAGGCTCTCTGTGGATGGTTGCGATGGCACACGAGGCGGCAGCTGCGGCAAATGTTGACCAGACGATGGCGTCGCCGTCACCGTCGTCGTCGGCGTGGGTGTTCCAGTTCCAGTTCCAGTTAAAGTTGTAGTTGTTGCCGGTAGCTTTGCCTGCGGCTGCACCGTCGACATGGTTATGGTGGGCTTCTGCATGGGCAACGTATGGCGTATGGTAACAGTGCCTGTTGACTGTTGTTTGCCAACGTTGCCGCTGCTGTTGCTATTGTTGGTATTTGTGTTTGCGGCACGCGGCGAATGCGACTGCAACTGCAACGGTGACGGTGGCTGAGCTGTGCCAGCACCTGCAACTGCCGTTGTTGCCACTGTTGTTGCTGTAATTGTTGCAGAGTTCGATTTTTGCTGATGCTTTTGCTTGTGCTGTGCGTGTATGTCCTGAATTTGTGGTGTTATTACGACCGGATTCTTCTTCTGATCCTGTCCAGCGGCGACATAGCTGAAGACGCACAACACCGAATAGCATATCTGATCGGACTGCGTATGGCGGAATCGATCATTAGTATTGTGGCATATAGTATTGTTGAATGAAACGGTGGATTTGGTAGTTTTGGTGGTTTTGTGTTGGTTGTTTGTTTGTTTTTTTGTTTTTTTTGTCTGGTATTCGTGTTAATCACAACGTGTAACAAACTAACAAATTAGAAACGGGATAAACCAACAAACGCACAAAACTTAAAAAAAAAAGAATTATATAAAAAAAAGCTTGCGCTGTGGTACAATGTGGAATGGAACAACAACAAAATTGAAATAAATAAGTGCCACAGCAATGGTAAAAAATAATTTAATTAATTTTATACAGCTTGCGCTTGATGAGTGACTTTTGTTATTGTTGTGAAAAGAGAAACACACTCATGCATACACACACACACTCACACACAGTCAAACATAAGAAATAAACAATTGGCATTGGAATTTTATTTACAATGTATTAGGGATACTTTTCTCTAGTTTATATATATATTTTTCTTTTTTTCATTTTAATGCACATTTTGAATTGAGACATTAGAAATTGTTGCCGCTGTTGGTTTTGAGCTATATTCCATTCCAGTGTTTCCCTCAGCCGCCAGCGACTTCTCCTTGCCGTTCAGATGACAAATGTAGGCGAATCGAACGGACGTCACACGATGAAAGCTCAATACAATTTCAGATGCCTTATTTTAAGGATTGATTTGTAATTGTTTAATTGTTCCAGTTTCATTTTTCATTCACGGGTTTTTTGCGCATGTTTTTGAGCGTGTTTTATGTTGATGATTGATCAATGATTTATGTATGATTGATGGAATTGTGTTAGTTAAGTGGTCGTGGTGGTTGTTTCAGGCATGTTGTTGTTGATGTTGTTGTTAATTGTTGTTGTAGTGGTTGTTGTTGTTGTTGTTTGTCGAATACACAGAAATGTTGACAAGGTAACGAAACGAAAGTGGCAGCAAAGAACGAAACGAAACGAATAGAAAAGGGAAAGGCAAATCAAACATACTGATTTATATATATATATATATATATATATATATATATATATATATATATATATATGTATATTATAGATGTATGTTGTATATACAAAAATTGGTGGTGCATTTTATGTGATATATGTACAATATTGAGTATTTAAATAAGCTTTCATTAAATGCATAGAATTCAACTCATAATAATACATTGCCGAATGATAACAATTTTAAAGTGCCAAAAACTTCAATTTTCAATTAAATTTTGTAAAAAAAAAAGTAACATTAAAAATATTGCAAGATTTCGATCAATATTAAAGTAGAAGAAACTTAAAAAAATTTGGTGCATTTTAATAAGGAATGTGAAGTGTGAGTAATGGGTATAGGAGTAGCACACTTACCATGCTTGACTGATATTTCCGCTGGACGAGATTTCGCGTCTTAGGATCTGCAATGGAAAGCAAATGGGAGAATCCAGTAAAATATTTAATTCGTTAGAGATTAAGAGACACTTGGGTCTGGTCGAAAAGGACTTACTGTACTCTTCCAATACAAAAATGCCGCCCTTCTGTGTGAAGCATTTGCGTATGTGATCCAAACGCACAAAAAACTGAAATTATTTTATTCAAATTAAGAATTTTAGCTTGACTCGAACAGAGCGATGGATATGTGATTTTTTCATTGGGGAAGGTGGGGGTACCGCTACTAACAGTACGGTAAGGAACACAAAAGTGGAACGGAATGAACGGAACGCAATTAAAAAATGGAAAATCGGCAGAGAACCAAACAAGATTTGTCACACAAAAAGACTTGTGGATTAGTAGGTGATGCATTTGTATCAGGTAAAATAACATATACGGTTATATTCATATATAAAAATATATATATGTATATATATATACATATATATATATGTGTACATATATATATATATATATACATAAATATATATATTTATATTTACTTAAAAAATTTGTACTTCAGCTTCATTTAATTTGTAGTTGTGTATGTTTGTGTTTAGCTGTAATAGTGTGTGTGTGTGTGCGTGTGGAACTAACATTCAACGCAACGGAACAAAACGAAATGGAATTGATACGGATACGGAAACGGAAAATCAAACGCAACGCGTGACATGGCGATGCAAACAGAAGCTTAATGCTAAGCAAGCGCGTAAGCAGGCAGAAACAGAAGCAGTTGCTGAAATTGAGGCAGAGGCAGAGGCAGATGCAGAGGCAGATGCAGATTCCGACAGCATGCAACAGTCACAAAACAAAACAGAATCAAAGCAAAAAGCAAGAAGCGGAAAAGCAGCTGCAAGTGCTGCAACAGCATGCAATTAATTTACAGTTTTTTTGGTTTTTTTTTTTAATTTTATAATTTACAATTTAATTTACACAAGGTTAAAAAGTATTTTTGAATAGTGTTATTATAAAGGGCAAAGAGACCAAATAAAAAGCCAAGTGAAAGTGAAACAATTGAAAAAATCAAAGAAAATAAAAGAACAAAACCAGAAACAACAAAAAATTAATACTTTTCTGTTTAACGATAAATAAAAATAGAAAAAAAAAACACAACAAATCAGAAATGAGAGATTTGAGAACGCAGCAAACTCATATGAAATAATTTTTAATTAGTTCAGTTGATAGTTAATTATTTGTATTTATTTCATATATTATATACATATATATATATATATATATATATATATATATGTTAAGATTACTCTGTATTTTTTTATTTTGGTTTTATCGATAAACATCGATTTGCTCAGTTGGTTGTTCTAATTAGCACTTGTGAGATGGTCGTTTATAAATTAGCTAGGAGTTTTGATATATAGTACGAGAAGTAGTTTTGTGGACTGGGGGGTGGGGGGGGGGGCGGGGCGATTAGTAGAGCTATTCAATTGGCATTAAGTTTTAATTTAATTTGCACAAATACAAAAACAGCTACACATTGTACTCAACGACTGCATATGTGAGTGTATTGGTTGTATGGGTGAGTGTGTGTATGTGTGTGTGTGTGTGTGCTAAAGTAAAATGCAATAACAACAAAAAAAAAATATACAATATATGTAAGTATAGAAATCAGTTAAAAACGACTTCAAATTTTTATTTGTATAGCTGTGAGTTTGTTGGCGCAAGGGTTTTTAGAGAGGTAGGTCTTAAGGGGTGAAGGGAGTTAGGGTTCGCTTATAGTAGCAGTAGAAGAGCATGAATGAGATGAGGGAATATATGTCAAAGCGCTAGAGTTTGCTAAAGAGTATCTTGCTGCCACTTTGGGATTTGCGGTTGTTCAGCGATTTGGTTTTCTGGCTGGTTTCAAAATTAGGCGGCAATCAGTTACAGTATCAACATGCTTTAATATTTTCTAACGGAATGCGCGTTTTAGAATAAAAAGGGGAAAGAGATTTTATTTAGCATTTTGCTTAATATTTGTAGATTTAAGAAAAAAACCAATTAAACAAGTGAAAACTAAAGGTTAGAAATTGAAAGTAAAACATTGTCAGCCAGTTGACAGAAAGAAATCTACACAAGCAAAATAATAAAAAATTATATTTTATAACACTATTGTGTTTTATTTATTTAATTTTTTTTTTTAGACTTATCTCAGATTGCTTGCGGTTTAGCAAATTAAAGTCACTTCAAAGAAGAAAGACTAAATTGAAAGACTTCAGATTGTTTTCTGTGACTCTAAACAATAATTGAGTAGGGAAAACTATAGTTTTTGTTATGATAAATCGCAAACAATCGTTGCAAGTATTCGGCAAGCCGAACAAATATTTTGAATCTAAACTTTTAGAATGGAACCGAGACAACCCTGGTTTCTAATCAGTAGTTAAATATTTCATATTGTACCCAACTAATTTGGGTAATGAAACAGCTACAACTACGGCTACAGCTACAAACTATGTATTTTATATAGAAAATTGTGTGTAGATCGGTTGAGTAACGCAGATAACTGTATGTAAATCTGTGTGCGTGAGTCGTGAATGTGTGTTTTGAGTGTATGTTAAACATTCAAAGAACTTGCTCTTAACTAGTGCTAAATCAAAAGCAAACTCAAAAGACGTATTAGAATTTGAGATGTGTGTGTACTTGTGTAGGCGTGTACATGGGCGTGTGAGTGTATGTGTGTGTGTAAGGGGTTTGGCAACCAGGTAGAACAAGCGCTGGGATACATCGAAAGTGGGACAAAGAAACCGAATAATACAGACTGATAATTAAATATGCAAGAAGAGAGACGAATTTTTTCCCGAGAAACTGTGCTGTACAATGTGCAAAGGACTGAGGCTGTTATCGTTATCGATAGCATTTAATCGTGCAGTTCGTCAGCACCTGCAGCGCATAGAAAAAGAAACTGGTTGAGTGACCCCAAAGTGTGTGTATCAAGTAGTTGGTAGTAGTTCATTGTCTGCTGGGTGTGGGTGTGTGTTAGTATAGAGACAGAGAGAGAGATAGAGAAATAGAGATACAGAGAGAAAGAGAGAAGGAAAGTTAGAGAGAGAGAGAGAGACAGACAGACAGAGAGTACAATTAAAAAACTAAAGAGCACACACAATTAAATATATATATATATATATATATATATATATATCTATTTGATGCATTAGTTCCAAAACGATCCAAACGCCCGCGATAAGTATGCAGAATTCGTATTGGAATCGAAACGCAAATGAAATGACTATGAAAGTGAGTACAGAAAAAACTGTGAGAAATTAAACAAATAGAAATAAAGTAAAATCATATAAATATATATATATATATGTATATATATATATATATATATATATTGTATTTTATTTTAATATTACATATATGTATATATATATATCTATATATATATATATATTGTATATATACATATTAATAATATTAAGATAAACTTTTTAAAATTAATTGTAGAAATAGTATAAAACGTCAATGAGGAGTTTACGGCTTTGGTTTAAATATAACAAACAAACCAACCATCCAACCAACAGTTTCAATTACAACATAATCTCGAAACGTAAAAGCTTATAAATAATATACATAACTTGATATATATATATATATATATTATTTAAATTCAAATATATCAACTACAATTTTTTTTGTATAGGTTGTTTTATTTACGCTGTTGTATGCCATTTTTTGCGTGGGTGTTTAAAATTCAAGAGTTTTGAAAACGTAAAAAGTGAATTAAGAAAAACCATGATATTTGGATTAAAGAAACAAAAATTTTGATTTTGGTGGTAGGAGGGGGTAGGGAACAGGACTTAAAGAACAATAGTTGCTTATAAATTTAAGTTCAAATATAACAAGAAATTTGTTCATTGCAATACCTCGAAATCCTTTATCGTATACGACATATTCAGATCGTATTGTGAATATTTGTTTTCATTTTCATTTTAGTTTTTTTGTTTTTTATTTGGTTTGTTAATTTGGCATGTGGGGAAAGTTTACCAATCATTGGAATTATTCGTAACGTTTCGATTCGATTCGTAGGGAACGTGTTTGAATCCGAGTCCACAAATGGGAGAGCAACGGAGCAGCGTTCCACGTACGACAAAAAACATTAAACAAACAACAAAGAAAAATTATAAAAAGAAAGTTGACAAACGCTTTTTGATTTATTTTTAAATATAGTTTACATATATATAATTTTTTTTAAGGAATTGGTATAAATATTTTTTTTTGTTTTTTTTTTTGTATCTGTTTTGATTGCAAAAATTGGAGTAGAATATCTAGGGGTTGTTTTTTTATAGCACTAAAGAGAAACGTTATGAAATGTGGTTTTTGTTGTTGTTGTTGTTGTTGTGTAAAGAGTTATAATATAATTTTTTTTTTGGAGATGGGACTTTAGGGTTTATAACGGTATACAATGGGTGGGACTGCTAAATTTTAGATATTGTTTTTGTTGCTGTTGTTGTTGTTGTGGTTTATTTTTCATTCAGAAGTATATTAAAAAGAAGAAAAGGAACATAAAAGAACAACAAAATGGAAAGAAACGAAAACGAATACAAAAATTTGAGCTGTAAGAGAGCTAACAAACTTTGCATGTTAAAGAGAGAGAGGAGGTGTAGAGAGAGAGAGAGAAGACAAGTGGAGGAAGAGAGCGAGAGAGTCAAAAAGAAAGAGGAAGACAGAAAGATACGAAAAAATAAAATAAATACCAAATACGAAAGCAAAATTTAAACTCAAAAGCAACTAAATAGCGAATTGAAAATATGGATAAACTGGAAATATACACAATTACCATCTCAAAAGTGGCTATATATATATATATATATATATATATATAAATATATATATATATATATTTCATTTATATACTTATATATTTTTTTAATTTTTCTATTATTTTTTCCTGTTTTTGGGAACGGTAGTTTATTGCCTAGTTGTGGTCAAATATTAGAAATCAATCGAAAACAAAAGTTAAACAAACATTAGTAAAGAAAAGGAAAACAGATATACAAATAATATGGCGTTTCACTCGCACACACAGAGACCAGCTCTCTCGCTCTCTTTTGCAATGGCATACGAAAGAGAGCATGGCGAAGACTTTTCGTTTAAGTATTTACAATAAATAATGGTAGAAAGTATACTTAATTTTAGTTTCAATATAGCGCAAGATAAGATTCGACCAAAAAAACTGAATTATTCGTCCCTTTTCTAGTTTATACTTTAGCGTTCTTAATGCGGCCTTAGTAGGATCCGGCTCTCAAAACAAAAAAAAACATAATTCTTATCTTTAAATATACATAGGGCCCTATCAAATATTATTTTTAGTTTAATTTTGCATTTTAATTGAAATTGTAAACATGACAAAAAAGTAGCGAAAGGAGTTTGAAAAAAGAGTATGACAATGAAAATATTTGCCTGGCATCGCTTGAAAGTATCTTAATAATGATATTATATATACGAGTAAGAAACAAAGTCAAGAACAATTGTAACAAAAAAAAATAAATAAAACATAATGCCCATTTTGAGAATATAAAATCGTAAGCGTAATTATAAGATGATGATAAGATAAGAAAATGTATTTAATTGGTTAGAATAATTAAATAAAGTAGAGAGTATAATGAATATAGCATTCAGTACATTCACTAGCACAATAAATGGGTTATATGATATATGAATTTTTTTTATTTCATATAATTTTAATTTCGATTGGGACGATTTTTTTTTTATTTTATAAATATACTTTTTTATACAATAATTGGTTTTTGCACTCTTAGCAGTAAATATAACTTTTATATTAAAAAAATAAGAAAAAACAAATCCATATACAGAAAATCAAACGTATCAAATAAAGGTCAAAACCGAAACGTGAAAAAATGTCGTTATATAAAGTTAGATTAGGTAAAATATGTAATTTTCTATAGATTTAAATTATAGTTGGGTTAAGTTTGGGAACGATTACGTACATGATTAAACGGCAATAAGGAAAGACAAAAAAGTGGAACCAGTCGCAAGAACAAATTGCCAAAATTATAATATTTAATATTGAAGATATGCAGTTGATACGATACGACATTTATTCCTTATATGAAGGAGAAAAATGGGCGGGTTAAGTTAAGAATTCAGAGTTTGTTACTCCGCTGAATGGGATTTTCATGGGCTCTTAAAAAGAAAATATTTGACTTTTATAAATGACAGTTTATATAGTTATATAGAACAAGGATGACTATGCCTCAACTGTTATGGATTCAAGCTGTAAAAGCAACCACATCTCATATTTGTGGAACCTGTTTTGCCATTCATAATTAGAAATAATGAGAAGAATTCAACTAACGAATTTTGACCCAGCATCATTTTCTATGCGACGATGCACAAAGTGAAAGGGAGTTGAACGAACCAAGAGACTAAACCAGATCGAAGAGAATCCAACCAAAACTCAGCTTAAACTTAAAATGAACGAAAATGAACCCAATTCGAAAAAAAATATAGACATAGTTGACAAATCAAAAAAGAAAAACAAATGCGCCCAAAATGTGAGTACGAGTATTTTAGTATGTATATCCTTTATATTGTATTTTTACTGTACTCTTTTGACGTTTGTTGAACAAAAAAAAATGGTTTATATGTAGATATATATATATTATATATAGAAGAAATAGACGTACATTAGGAACATTTTTTAATTTTGAGGGTGGGGAGGCGAGGAATTATTGTTAAATGGACTTTGGGTTTGACCCTGTAGCACTGATGTTCGCCAAGGAGCAAACCCTCAAACAACACCAATGTCAGGGCCTATGCAAATCTATATCAATTTCAAATAAATAAAGTTAAGATAATACATATATGTATATATGTGAATGTCTGTACATATGGGAGGATCTTTCAGGGTCTGTGGCTCAATTGAGTGAAAAAGAGGAGAGATAGATTTTTGGAATGAATTTCTATTGATTTTTTTTATTATTATTATTTTTTGTTTTCATTGGTGGATTTATGTCTTGGCTTTTGGTTGAATGTCAATTTGTGTCTGTTTTGGTTTTGGGTGGGTGGGAGAAAAAGGTAGGGGATTGGGTGTGGGTGTGGGTGTGGGGCCTTAGATACGATTGGGTGGACTTTACGGATGAACTTATGCTTATGGCTTTTTATATAGATGAAGAGAAAGTTTTACACAAAACGAGTATTTTAGAGAGCGGCGATATGTATGTGTGTGTGTGTGTGTGGGTGTGTGTGTAAGTGTTAGTTTATTTAAATATACGTGTACGTGTGTGTGATATATATTTGTGTACGAGATAGAGAGCGATAGGGAGAAATAGTGAGACAAAGAAAGCGGCAGATCAAAACTTACCTTGCTATTGGAGAACAACAAACCGACACCCTCTAGACAGACCTGCAGCAGACCGCCCTCTCCTGTATTCATATCCTGTACGGGAAACTCACCACCCAATTCGGGTACATTTGTAGGCGTGCCACCTCGATCCATGGCCTCTTTAATGCAATTATATAGCTCTTTGCACTGCAGATACAAATATTAAGCATAATTCAATACTAGATCAATTCAATTCATCTTTCATCGTTGAATACCTTTCGTGTGTAGTATTTGTGCAGTTGAGTCTGGCCGCCATTGCGACGCCACAGACAGAGTAGCTTTGTTTTGGGCGAGTAGGTCATATTGACGAGACGCTCGTACCACCAGCGCTCCACAATGGTGCCATCCACCGAGCGCAGGACGAGGCCATCGTCGCGCACCTCCATGAAACGGAGCGGCCCATTCACATCGATGCCCTGATGAACGGTGAAGCTCTGACGGTGCAGCAATCTTGAACCCAATGGCTTCAGATCAATATCATTTCCATTCTGTAAAAAAAAAAAATATGTCAGAGTTGTTGGAACATATAAGGGAAAACGTGAAACATGGGAGCTGACTTACAAGATTGTTGATTTGATCGACCACATTGTGCACCTCCTGCGAGTAGACGAGTCCAATGTGACTCTTGCCAAGCAGACGGCGTATCTTGCGTCTGATCTCATCCTTGGTCACATTTAGCATGACCAATATGGCTGTCAGGTTGTAGAGCATGGTGCTCAGTAGTCGATCCTCGTCATGCTCCAGTCGCTTACGCTCCGATTCGCTAAGTGATTTGTAGCGTTCCATCATCTCAATGGGGCCCTGAGTCAATCGATCAGTTCCAATTTTTTTTTTTATATATAGTTTGCAACTAACCTGATCCATGCCAATCATATCTCGCTCCTGACTGACGGCATCCAAGAAGGCATCCTCCCAGAACTGCATTTGATTCCACAGATTAAGGCGATCCTTGCCGAGAAGGCCCTCGAATAGATAAACCCGTGGACTGTCCGGCGATGGTGAAGACGAGGTATTGATCAAATGTCCGCCTGTATAGCGAAAACCAGCGCTAAGCGTCGATTTACCAGACCACAGATTTCCGCTCTTTTTCGAATCTTTCGATGTAGTTGTCTGTGAAAATGGGGAGCACATGAGTCACGGCTACGAACAGGAATCAATTATGATATCGTTAATCGGTGCAGACCATTAATAAAAAAAAAATACAAAAAACAACAATAACAAATACAACGATGACAAGTAGATATTTGGCCTCCTTACGATTCGCTTGAGGGCTTGTGGAGCTTGGAGTCGAATGCATCGTATCGGTTTTGGATTTTTCGGAATTTATCGATCAGTGGCGTTCGATATTTGGTTGATTATCGAACTGTGTACTTACATTTTCGTATTCGGTGTCTGAGACAGTGGAACGGCAGCTGGATGGCATGCGGACGCTCAGACTGCCAGCTGGCAGCAGATCACTGACTACGGATAAGGCGCCTGTGGAGCCAGCAGCCTATGAATTACAATACATACGATATATACGATCGATTGATACGATTGCGATAACGATAACGATAGCGATATACGGTATACGATATACGATAATTGCTTTGATACACGATAGATCGATCGCACAACATTAAATATTGAGTGGAGGGTGGATCGTGGCCCGCATAACTAAAGGCGACTACTATATATATATATATATCGATATTCTGATAAGCGCTTTCTACATAAATACATACGATATATAGAAAACATATATATATATATAAATATATATATTATACATACATATGTATATACATTATGCATATGCAACGATTACGAATAGGAACACAATAGCGACGCACGATACAAGCTGATACGATATTGATAAGAGCAACAATAAAAATGGACATGAGCGTGGACGAGGACGTGGGTGTGGGTGTGGGTGTGGGTGTGGCAATAATGATTAATTGTGTTTGTCTAAATATAATGCTAAATAGGGTGAGTAATACAATTGGTGTGTGTGTGTGTGTGTGTGTATGTATGCAGAATGCTTGGCTTGCACTCACATCTGAATCGAATGAGGTGAGCATATTCTTCAAAGCACTTCTCTTTTGCGACAACATATCCTTGAACATCTCCGTTGTCGACTGTCCATCCTGGCTTTCAGTCGAGGATAGACGACGTGCTGCCGCCGATGTTGCTGTGGTTGTTGTCGGACCGAGTGCTGTATGCGTTGAGCTCTTGCGCGACTCCTGCGGCGATGCCCATTCACTGCCCAGACCCGAATGTGAACCGTTTGGGCTGCTGGGCGAACGGAGATTCTCACGACTGCCCAACGGACTAGCCGCATGGCTCGATAGTAAACTGGATGACATATCGCTACCCTCATTGATCTCTTTGCTCCAGAAGTGTGTGTGCGCCACCTCCATTAGCTGAAACACCGATGCCATACCACCAAGCCCGAAATTGCTAAAGGTCACATCCAATCCGCCAGCAATTGCTTGTACACACTTCAGCATACCCTTCCACACGGGCTTCGTCACACACTGTAAGAAAAGCATATGAAGACTCTTATAGGTGAATCCATTAGTGTGGACATATTGAGAGGTAGGCATTTACCACATCGTCTATGTGATCATCGGGTGCTATTTTCTTGTCCAGCGTTTTATTGAGCTTGCTCAGCACCAGCGTGCGATAGGATTCATCCTCCATGAGCTTTCTGAAGCGATTGAGCTTGAGCCAGCCAACGCCCTCGCCGGCTAGCACCTGATTGGTGACATCCTTGAGGAATGACTGATTCTCAGCATTGCTATGCGAACGTTCCTGATTCTGTTGACGCGTCAGCTCCTCTTGTGTCTGTCGTGGTCCGGCATGTTTTATGAGCGGCGTCCGCTCCACAAGTCCCTTGCGACTGGGAAAGGGGTCAAAATTGATGCCTGCCTTATTTCTAGCGCTGGACACATTTTGTTTGGTGCTCGGCATCTGCACCTGCTTCTGCTGATTCTCTGTGAATTGTGAAGTGTGAATTAAATTCAATGAAATTTATAGCATTTTTCACGACATACTCTTGCCAAACATGCCCGAGAACATTGTCGTTGTGGAAGAGGCCAGATCGCTGCCAATGGTGGAGAAGAAATTGTTGCCACCACTGCCGCCGCTTTGCTGCACCTGCTTCTGCGTGGCCACTTGAGAGTTTGAGATGGGCACGTTGGTATTGGAGCCGCCAGCAGGTCCATGTTCCTCAATCTTAATGATACCCTTCTTGGTGGCCGCCTCCTTGGCCGTCTTCGTAAGATCGCCCAGTGTTGATTTACCCACATAGGTGAGATCCTCTAGGGTGTTCTTGCTAACACCAGCCGCCTGCTTGGACACCTCCAGTGCCTGCTTGGATGCCTCGCCAGCCGCCTTTTTTGCATGCAACGTAAACTGTTTGGGACGCAAAGTGTGAAACTAGATTAGTCATCCACATTAAGAAGCTAATTGACGGCACTATGGAGAGCTACTACTACAAAACAACAGCGCACAGTGCAGGATGAGGGCAACCAAGGCAACAAGTTACATAAAAGCTACTCAATTACGATATATAAGCAAAGGTGGTACAGTAATCTCAAAACTGGAACACTTCACTGGCCAAATAATTCGAGTTCAAGAATTTCTGAGAGATATAGATGACCAGCGATTAATGCGTACGGATTGAGGGGTGCGTCATTGTTTTAATGTGGTGACATGGTGACATTGGCAATTCATTTGTCTTGATTTAGAAAATTGTATAAAATAATACCCTATTTTTGCTTATATTCACTAAACACAATTTGTAACAGAGTTGTCACCACATCAAAAGAAAAAAATCCTAGTGCACAATTATGGGTAAGAATCCTAAGCTGAAACTCGTATATGGAATGAGTGTATAAAGTATCTGTGTGTGTGTACGTGTGTGTGTGTGTGTGTGCGTGTGTGGCGAGTGTGTTTGCGAGTGCGAGTGGCTGAGTACCAACCTTTTCAAAAGTGTGACGCATTTTATCGTCTAGATCTTCGTCCAGGGCATGCTATACTTAGTTATTACGTTCGTTTACAAGTAGAGGACATATAAACGATATCGATACGGTTATCGATAGCAGACGAATCGATTTTAGTTTCGTGTTTGGTTTTTTTTTTAATAGATCAACAACAAGAGCACAACAACACATTGAGTCCGACAATGGATGCACAAACTTTTATATTAGTTTTGGGGCACAACTCACCTTGTCCACATGGGCGAGCAGTCCCTCTTGGCTGCTCTGCCTGGTGGTCTCGCGCACCAGATCCTTGGCATGCGAGGCAAAGTTCTCAAAGAGCGAACTCTGCGAGCTTTGGCGACCCGGACTACTCGAACTGGAGCCGGAACTGCCGGTTCGTGCCAATATATTGGTAACACTCGGCTGCTTAACGGGTGGTGTGAGTGGTGGCTGAGATAAGAAATTAATTCACAAATAATAGAACGAAGAGAGAGAAACATGAGAGTGGAATACCAACCGGTATTTTCTTCTCCGGACGCTCCAGATCACTGGTATTGCGCTGTAACTTGCTGCTGGCTATTGTCTTGCCGGTAATCGTTGAGGTCGTATCTGATTCGGCTTCGATGCTGGCCATTTTAATGGTCGCCTCCAGTCGCATGGCCAGCGGGGTGGCCAACTCAAAGGGGCCCTGCGACGACTGCTGTCCGGGCTTTGGCTGAAAGTCAAACTCGGAGTCGCGATTGAAGCTGGGCGAGCTGAGATCTGAGCGACTGGATGATGAGGAGACGGGCGAATCCGCTCGCTCCTCATCCTTTTTTCTAATTGCAGGACCGGCCAGTCCCTCGGGATACTGCAGCTTACTGGGCGGATGATAGACAAGCGCCGGATCCAGATTTGAGGACAATGTCTGCGGTACTACATGCGGCCGATTGTATGAGCCAAATACATCATGCAGGCTGGGTGACAAATCTGAAGAGGCCATCTCCGAGACAAAGTCACTGAGCGAACTGTACGATGAGCTGCTGCTGTCGGCTCCTTCCGAGTCCGAGCCGCTCTCATCCGTCGGCTGACACTCGAGCTGTTTGAGGGAACGCAATGCGCCATTCAATGAGCTGCCATCATCCCATACAGAGAAACGTATGGGCGTCAGGGAGTGGGCAAACCATTTGGGCTTATCGCCCACCTGCATCGGATCCATGACGCCCGTTTGCACTCGCAGGAATGCAACATTTGTGGGCGTTAGCGACCATTCGGCAAGGAACTCCACCGCCTGCGTGCGAGCAAACTGATTGAGGAACGATGAGGCGCGTGGACGCGACCGAAGGAAACTGTTGATTTGAAAGGCGACAACGGGTCGCGGATATAAACGCAATGTTCGTGTGTGCTCCGCAAAATTGGCCAACGTATTTTGGGCATTAAAGAAGCGGACCATTGCCACACGTGTGGCCACATCCACCGAATCGACATCGGTGCCGTAGACAAATGGATTCAATGCCGGCGAATTCATCGGACTGGGCTGACGGGACATTAATGCACCCTGCGCCGACATCGAGTTCCTTTGGCTGGCCTGTGCCGAGTGCGGCGGCGTTTGCAGTGGCAGACGCACCTGTGAGACCCTGGTATAAAGGAAGCACTTTTACAATTAAACAACTCCTTCGCATTCTAATCAAAGAATCTATTTTTGAATCTTAGAATAAAATAGTGCCTTTATTTTTGTCTGGCTGCTTCAACTTACCCCAAAAGTGGCGGCTCCTGTAGACTATCACGCACCGAAGGCAACAGCTGCTGCGAGGAAACAGCCTGATTCGAAGCCGTCATCGAGGTCAAGGCCTGTATTCGGACCCAAAAATATGCATTTTAAATAGATTCATCTATGCGAACACTACTAAAAAAGCTGCAACTTCAACATGGCTAACTATTAAAGAGCGAGGGATCGAGAGCACTAGAGTCGAGTACATAAATAGGAAAGGGTCCAAGGGCTTTAGGGTGATGGTTTTTGGCTAATTACAATATTAAACTCTATATCTCAAGGACATTGCAAGTAGGAAGGATGACAATGAAGAGAAATGACTGAAAAGGCATGCACATTAAAGATCACAAGACGAAGTAATCAAGAGGAAGAGATAGAGTAAAAGGAGAGCTAGTTAGAAGATTTCTAGTGTCAAACCAATAACCAAAAGATGAGAGGGATTTGAAAATAGATAAGGATAGATGGATGGGACACTTCTGTCAAAGTTAAACATATATATATAGAGTTACAGGAGATTCATTAGAATATGATATGTACTATGTAAATTATGACTGTATGCATGCTATTATATATGTATATATATATATCTATATATATATATATATATATATATATGTATTTCTAGTAAGTAGTACGTTTATTGATATGTTATGTTTAGTATACAACACTTCAAATTAGTTTTTAGTATGAACAAATGAAAAAAAAAACATAAAAATAATATTTGTAACATATGTGAACAATATTTACACCAAGTCCAGCTTCATCCATAAGTAGCATAGCCTGCAGTTGTTGTTGTTAATATTGTAGTTGTTGTTGTTGTAGTTGTAGTTGTTGTTGTAGTTGTGATCGAGATTAACAAATTCATATAACAGATAATGCATGAATGTCAGAAGTAGAGTAGTAGTACAGTATTAGCGAAGTAAAAGCCACTCAAACAGAGAAAACAAAGAAAGAGAGAGATAGAGAGAGAGAGAGAGAGAGAGAGAGATAGAGTAATAGAGGCATAGAAATAAAATGTTAAAGAGAACAAATTTACAAAAGCAGGAAATGTATGTCGAAATCATATATGGGCAGCTCTGAAAGTGTAGCTTCAAGGCGATATAGACAATTCTTATAATAATAATAGTAGTAGTAGAAGTAGTAGGAGTATTATATAGAGCACAATCATACATATTGGGGTAAAGAGGTACAAGTAATTAAAAATAATAGTACAGTTATTAACGGCACAGGCCGTTCGATTATCGATTTGCGCGCTTCAAACTATCGATAATAATTTTCCATTTGAAGCCGGCGCCTATTCAAGTTTCTCAAAACTTTGCCATACATACGCCGAAAGCGTCAACCATATCAATATATATTTAATTATGAGGTATATGACATTAAATACACAAATATTTAGAAGGAATACCTATGTGTGGGCGGGAGTTCAACAAATAATTTGCAGATACCCTGTAAGCCAACACACAGAGACACATATAGCACACACAGCACAGCAGGAAATATAATAAAAATCATAGTAAACATTTATATTTTGTATGTCAATAATTAGCTGGCTATGCAATTTATAAAAAGAAGTGAGAGAACATTTATAGCCATATATAGATATGGTATCTAAGATACAGACAATTTAAATGGCCAATCATGAAGATGTAAATATGGACTTTAGAGCCTTAAGTGATTTACCCTGTGTCGCATTCTTCCAAAACTTTAACATACATTTAATACATTTTTATGGGTAAAGGCTATAGTTATTTATATACATATATATATATATATATATATATCAAATAAACCATAAAATCTATATTCATATGAAAGGTTGAGTTTTGTGGTGTGCTTGTAAATCGAATTCGAATTTTGAACTCTTTTCGCTAAGCACACACTATGTGTACCCAACGAAATTGCGGCAATGTCTACAAAAGAGACGTCATCCTCCCCCATTGATCAGAAGGCATGCAGGCTACATGGATCCACAAGTGGATCGCCCAACATGGAGCAGCTACGCGCCTCGAGAAAATCAAGTGCGAGTGAGCCAAGCAATATTGCATACATGTGCAAATGAAGGAGGTTAGAAAGGTGCAGCGCATGCTCCCCAATGTGGTCTTCAAGATGCGCAACGATTGCGACCAATTCAAGCGCTTTCCGCATACGGAGGAGGCACTCAAGTGCACTGATTGGATACATTAGGATAAGGGATGTCAGTTGCTATAGATATTGGCACAATTATCTGAAATGGTGACCCAACCAATCATATGGATAAGATTAATTACAAGCAATGTGCATGAATTTCCCTTGAACCCATCCCCACAAGTGGGGTTTACCTGTTTCAAATGATTCTTCAAAATTGTGCCCTCGGGTTCGGGCAATGGGGGTATCTCATCGTAGCCACCCGTTGGCGGTGTCAGCTTGGTCGAATCCAAATCCACTACCCAAATATCATCGGGAAGCCTGCAAAACAGGGGATTGATCATGTGAGTGCTTGCCATTCTGGTGACCAATATGTCATTAATACCTAAAATTCTTTTTATAGATTAGAAATGAGGCAGGCACACCGATGACAAAGGGGGTGGGGGCGAGCAGTAGCTGTTCGGCACAACTGAGGCATGTGGGCAGCAAGGGTATCACTGGAAACATGTACTCCAACGGATACAGCATGGTCACAAATGCCATCACCGACATTGAGAGGGCATTATAGTCGCGCGATTGGAAGAGCACCTTGTTCTCCAATATAATCAGTGTCCAAACCTTCAGGCACGTCTCCACACCCAGCAGCTCCAGCGGCAAATGCAACGGAAAATCAACCATTGAGAAGCGTGTGTGATCCGGTAGTGCAAACAGCAGAGGTTCGTGCACAGTCGGCGACAGCACCTCCACCTGAGAGTGTCAAATGAAACAAATGTCAAATGAAAAAGAGCGAATGAATTAATGACTGAAAGCAAACTATTGCAGGGAAGATTTCCATTTAAGATTTCGTATTTAAGAATCTCTTGGCTCGGGGCATACCTCGACTCGCGTGGAGCCCGGCACCGGTACTGGTGTGGAGAGCAGACGCAAAATCCATGTTTCAATCTCGCGCACATCGTGCAGCACAATGGATGGTGTCGCCTCACTGACATGTCCCGTCAGCACCGTCCACACATTGTCCCGATTGAGTTTCTGTGAGGCGCCGACGCGCTTCGGCGACGACGACTCGTTGCAAGCATCGATCAGCTTCTTCAGTATGAAGAGGCACTCGCGGAATGTGGTGAAGAACGGATGATGCGATATGATGCAGAGCGATGTGAGCGATTGATTGCGTAATTTGGTTCGCTTGCGAGATGCACGCGGCGACGGTGAATGACTGCCCCCCGATTCGGAGTCAGCTGAGGGTGCCATCAGGCCCAATTTGGGGCCCGCTTGCGTTTGAGTATAATGCGCGTGGAGACGTTGCTGGTCGGAGTCGCGACGCGAGGTCAGTTCACGATCCGAATCGCTGGGCGCAACGTTACTTCTGTAGTCGCTAGAAGTAGTTAAGAGGCCGTAACTATTATGGAAATGGTTTGGGGGAATCCGTTAGATCATAAAAGCCAAAAGCAATAAAACCGCCAACAAGCCCCAGACCAAAAGCAGCCTGCGAACACACACTTGCCTGCTAAATGCCGAGTCCGAGCTGCGCTCCATGCTCTTGCGCCACGACTCCCGCCGGAATGCCGATGAGCGGCGACCACGCGCTCCACCAGCCCCACCGCCAGCACCATGCCCACCAGCCGCCCCATTGCCACCAATCAGCCCGCCCCGGTCCTGTCCTGTGCCGGCACCCGCCGCTGCAATCGAGCTGGGCCGCTCGATGGGTCGATAGAAATTCACACAGATGCCATAGCGAGTCTTGCCCGAATCCTTGTCGGTTAGCGCGAACACAAACGAGGTCATGTCACGTATGGCGGAGCCAGTGCGTCGCGGTCCCACACTGGTGCAACCTTCCGGCTGGCAAAAGTAGACCATGTCCAGCGGCAGCGGAAAGTCCGCGTGATCCGATGGTGGATAGCGTCGCAACAAATCAGGCACCTTGAAATAAAATGAATTATAAACGCACGCGCATCAAAATGTTGCAACAACTGAATATCTGCTGTATTGTCGTTAAATATAATGTTGAGAATCAAAATTTAAGACTGACATAAGATTCAAGGATTGGTTGGTCATTATGGACACACTTTGTGGTTTATTCAAGCAACTCACCTGCACAGGCGGCCCCTTGCTGGCCTGCATGCCCTTGGGCATTGGCGATGGCGTGTGCGCCCCCACAATTGCCATATAGTCGACGAGGCGAGGACATAACGAGGCACGTTGCTGGTCCGACATTCTGGAGATGCTCTACGCTGCTCGCTTCTCACTGCTCACTGCTCACTGCTCCTGCTCCTGCTCCTGCTCCTGCTCTCTGTTCTCTCCTCTATCCTCTATTCTCCGCCCTTGGGTCGGGCTGCGGACCTTTAATGACTGAGGGAGAGTAAAATAAAACGAGAAATGAATACCATTAACAAATATATAGGGAAAACTGTTATGCGGTAATTGCGTGGTAGTGGGGGGGGGGGTTGTTGGGTGGATGGATGGTTGGTAGATAGTTATGTGTTGTTTGTGTTGTGTGTCCTGGCTGCAAGGACGCTTGTACTTAAAACCCTAAGCCATCGGCCATTAGTCTGCTAATCGAGTTACGCCTCGCACACAAAGCCGTAAATTGAATTAAGCTGGCGCTAACAATTGTGGCCTGCACACAACCATAATTCATGCAACAACAAAAAATGTACTAAACAGGAAAAATAAACCCTAGTTCATATATATATTTAGAGATGTTTAGTAGAGCAAGAAATCACTTTTCCATTTTCCTAATCACCGTTTTGTGCAGCCGCAATAAATTGCACTCAAGATATGAAACATTCAACTTTCCATTAGTAGTCACATATCTGTAGAAATTCAATTTAATATAAGAACATTATTACATATATAAATATTAATTTAAAATATAATCAGTTTTATAGAAGCTTATAGTGTAATCTATTTACTTGCGGAGAGGAGCAAATTTCTCCATATTTCATTTCTCCTTGGCATTGGGTAGCTATTCCAATTGCCAATTTCAATAAGTAAAGATTTTCATAGATATTATTTTCATTTAAAAAGACTCCTTTATGATTTAACTCTGTCAATAACCCAATTAAAAACGCACCACTGCGATGTGCATTTCCAGTTGATCTCTATTGCTTTTCTTATTAAAAGCATACTTTGAAATTTGAATGTAATTGCCCATTTGTCATGCAAGGACATAATTCTGATTTATCACTGTTAACAGCGTAGTAGTTATACTAGCTTTAATCGAAGGATATAACATAGAGCAAAGGGCAAGATGTAATTGAATATAGCACATTTTGTAACTTGTCCAGTGAATGCCTCAGAGAGTATTTGGCAATTCAGAGGCTAACCAGCCTTCTCAAACAATGTGGATTGCTCGGCAAAATTCCTACAAAATTCTTTCATGCTTTTAAATAAATTTTCTTCTCTACACAAACTCTGTGGAATTCCTTTTCGTAGGAGGAAAACCACTAACCTTCGTTTATTTCAAGTGGAGAAGGTAACCTATTTAATTTTCAAAGCGTTAAAGCTAATGTGAAATTAATTTAAACTGAACAAGCTATGCTTTTTCGAAAAGGTCATTAAACAATGATTTGCCAGTATTCAAATTATTTGATTTTAGTCCAGCTAAAAGCAGTGGGACTCAATTAGCAATAAATGGACAACCTGCGGTCAGTTTAAGCCAATCAATGCCTCTGTCCACCAGTCAAATCTAGTCCAATGACCCCGTCAGAACACCGGCAGATGTGGAGTGGCGCTGGGTTTAACAGATGGCGGTGGACATGTTGTCAACGGCAGAAACAGGTCAAATGTCGATGGTTAAAATGCTTTAAAATAGCGCAAATTGCAAATTTCCAATCGCATTGACGTCACTCACAACCGGATGGTAAGGCGAATGAGAACTGGGATTGGCAAATGGTAAATGGTAAATGTGAAATGGGAAATGGAAAAATGGGGAAAGGAAAATGGATACAGGAAAGGGGCAATTTATGAGGAATGGCATGCAAATGCCACAGCAAAACTCTATGATTGACTTTGATGATCGAATGACAGAAAATTCATTTGCGACTATTGGCGTGCAAAAAGTAAAAAAAAAATAACCAGTAGTAACAGAAGAGAGAAAGAGAGAGAGAGAGAAAGAGAGAGAGAGATAGAGAGAAATCAGCGGGAGAGTCAGTGGCTTAAACCTTGATGGCACTTGACAAGCGCAAAGTCAGTCTGAAAGTCAGCTAAGACAGGATTCTTGTCCGTCTTACATTCTCCATTGAGGGAGAGAAATGCAAAGCAAAGCAATATCCTGTTGTTGACGTTTTCAATTAGGCAACAGACTTAGTAACTATGCAGTTCTATCGGAGATTACATATATATACAAATATATACAAATATGTACAAAACAAATCAACAAAAACAATATATATTTTACGAAAGCACTAAATAACTAAAGAGGATGTCCGCAACAAAAAACTTTAAAATGAATTTATAAAACTAAGCCAACACCACAACAACATTGTTGTGTTATAAACTTTCAAGTATGTGTAAAAAGGGCTAACACTGGGGAAGGATTGAAGGATAACTGAGTAGTTGGCCTTGTGGCAAACAATTCTCATTAATTCAAAATGTATGTTGGCATGTTGCAGTGCACAAGGCTAAAAGGATGCGTCCTTGGTTCTATGCAGACGCACAAACATAAACTTTTCACATGTCACTTGTTAATTATGTCAAGGCTGCCGTCATTCACTCCATTCATTTTTTTCAGTGCAGCAGAAATTTGCGGCTTCAACCATTGTTAGAATATATTTCGCCCCATTCCACGTTGCTAAGAATACCACATTCAATGGTTTGGCCCATTCACTCCAAGACTCCAAAGACTCAGAGCAGGGAAGATTGGGATGCTGGCATTTGAAGAGCCGCATGACATCAGCATCATCTCCCTCCTTGTCTCTATCTTGCTGTGCCGCGAATGCTAAAAATAGCCAACAGCAAAGCTGTCAGTACCGAAGTATATATGAAAGGAACATTGGCAGCATTGCGCTAATGAAATCCTCCCATAATATAATCCCCCACCGCAATTATAATCAATAAAACCCACGCAATTTTATTGTGGTTGCGGACATTGAAAATGATTTTCAGACATTGGCCGATGAAGCACTTGACAGCTTTCACAAACTGAAGCTAACTTGTCAGGAACTTTTCTTACACACACAAAATTACTTTCAGTACATGTCCATCTGAAACATGCAATAGAAATATGACAGTCTGAACCATCACTAGCTAACTAGCTAATGAAGCAGCTCATAATATCTCTTCGACTCCATGAAATTTAAAGAAAATAAGTAAACTAAATGCATAAGCCGGTAAGTTAGGAGCAAGAATGGAGGATACCGCATAGAACAACAGAAGGAAAAAGTGCATAAAAGACGGCAATAATACGAACAACAATCAGACAACAAAAAAAAACACTCGCATGAAAAGAAGGAAAGAAAACCCTATTTTGCCAAGAAAAATGTGAAAACGGCGAAAGACAGAGAAAATGTCACAATAAGCATAACAATAAAACTCGAATGCAAGCGCAGCTGCGCATTAAGCATGAGTTCAACTAACGGCGACTGCGGGAATACCCTAAAGAATTTCTAAAAACAAAGAAAATAAAATTAACGAGAACGCACCCATTCAGAAATTAATTAATTAAAATGAAGCCAAGTGGTATTCCAGCTGGAAATCATTTGTGAGTAATTTGCGGTCTCGACCAACCTTAACCATTAATAATTGCGAAGCTTTAACTTTGAAGACTTTTGATTATATATATATATATAGCACAAACCATGACAAGGAAATTTTTTCATAGCTTAGCATAGAATATGTACGAATAAAAATAAAGGAAAATGTAAGCAGCATTTGCATTAATACTTGTTTATGTGTAATTATTTATGTTGGGGAGTGTATGCTCTATGTGCGTCCCTTGTTTGCCTCTTCCTTTGTCCGTCTGTGCGTGAGTCCATGTTTTCTTGGTCTGTTTTTTGTGGCTTAAGTGCCGCTGAAAAGCATGCACAGTTAAATCAGCTGCACGTTAATGGCTCTGCTTTAAGAGCGACGAAAAGCTCTCTCCGCGTCTCTGTGTCCTCGTCCCCAGCTACACTTCGCTATGGGCCACTTACTTATAGACTCAAGTGTTGTCGCAGCGTCTCTTGGCCGTTGCCTTTCAATTAATTTAAAACTGTACGACTCAGCTTACTCATATGTATATATGTGTATGTGCCTAGGGAATCTAAAGTGGTGTGAATGACTTGTTGTTGTTGTTGGCTCGCACGTGCCCAGTTCTTAGCTGCTGCTGCAACAGCAACATAAAATCGATAAAATACTCGCCAATTGCATTGCGTTATGGTCAGAGACAAAATTAGAATGCGAACGAAACAAAAAATTAAAAATAAAACTTAAGCCAGACGAATAAAAAAGTACATAAAACCAATAGAGCGGAGACACATCACCATCAAGGCCACAAAATGTGCTGTTATTCTTCATGAATGACAGCAAAGCTGAATAAGCTTATCACACAGAAACAAACACACACACACATATATATATATATATATATATATATATATATATATATATATATAAACATATATTTATATATGTATATATATATATATATGCAAGCACACAAATTGTACAAACCGTGAATAACGCAAGAAGCACCGCAAATTGGGTAACCAACATGAAATTCGGTTTTAAACTCAAGGCATACACACACACACACTCACAGGGAGAGAGAGAATTTCATGTGAAATGCGCTAAAAAGTGTGCTACAAGCTAACAAAATATATATATATATTTATGGGGAAAAGAAAAATGAAGACCATTTTGCGACGACAGCTGGATCTTCCAAAAATACTAATCACAGGTGAGGTGGGTTGGGCTGAGGTGGATTCGCAAGGCTAAGCAACGCCAGCAGCAGTTAGAGTAACAATGACACACACACATGCACACACTGAGTACGGCTCACCCTCTCACACACACACAACAATACGCAGCGGACGTTCGCGTACGCAACAAGGTCACTGGAAAAATCGTTAAGCAGCAGCAGCAGCAGCAGTAAGAACAGCAAAAGCAGTAGTAATAACAACAACAGCAGCAGCAGCAATGGATGTGTCGATACCCGAGCTGATGTTATTTATGTTGTAGTATACACACACACATATTGGGGACTCTATGTTTGTGTCCATGTAGCATGGATATCATAGCATTATCATTGCATTACGCTACTTACCAGTTTCGTCAAGCGATTGTCAATTTTCGATTGTTGTCTCTCCGCTTGTTGACGCATTTTAATGCGTCAACATTATTTTATTGCAATTGTTGCGCTGCATTGGCGCTGAGTAGGTCTTTAACAGCGAAACACGCGCCATGCAAGCAAAAGCAAAAGTAACACAAAATTAGCACGAGTGCCAAAGAACAGTTAACACACGAAAAAAATAAATAAATAGAGCTCAGTCACTAAATTCATAAAATACTTTGCGCTTCTACACTTATTAATTTGCTTAAAACCATTTAAATGTTTCTCTTTATGTGCAGCAAATATACTACAAATATCGACTTCTATATTGTTTGGAATTTTAACGTCTGCACTGCGCACTGGCTATGGTGTAACTGATATGACTACTAGTAATGGGTATCCAGGACGCTTGTCCCACAATGTGTGTGTGGTGAATTTTGGTGAGTTATTTGTCGTTGTTACTGTTGTTGTGCTTATGTTGAAATTCCTATAAGCGTTCAATGGACGTTAAAAAGACTGGAAATGGAGTGCGCGCGCCAGCACAGCCATTTGTCGCTTAGCCACTTTTTTCCGCACTTGTTGGATTCCGCTTTCAGTCACTGCGCATGACACAGCTACCAGCCAGTCAGCCAGCCAGCTAGCCAGCCAGCCACGTGTGTTCCAATGCATTACAATGCCGCTTCCCTCAACAAACACAAGCATATATATGTGAGTGGCTACGTACAGTTACAGTTATATCTATAGCTGGAAATTGAGTTGAAAGCAATGCGGGTCCAGCTAAAATAGAAATAAACCTAAATAAATATGCATAATAAATCAGACTAATTTTAAGGTGAATAACATTCTTTATTAGCTAAAACATTTTACTTTACTTGAAATTGAGTTGAATGTTTATAGCAAGACGCAAGCCACATACAACATGCGTACGTTAAATATATATTTCAAATGAACAATATACAGTTAGACTGTCAGCGGCATTAAAAACTACAACATATTTGAACTAAAAATTAAGTTTTTTTCCAAATGCAATATAAATGCAAAATGCAAGAGAAAATATAACGGTTAACCGGCCATGTTCGCCCCAAAGCTTAAAGCTATACAAACAAAAAAAAAACGTCGAGGAGCCAGCAAAAGTGGCGCCTGCTATAAATGCACATTCTGGATAGAGTTGGCGGTAGTTTTAGGAAAAGTGAGTCACATGGCGGCCAGTTGTTGTAAAGTTATTTGTTATTGTTTTTTTTTTTGTTATTGTATTGGTTTTTGTTTGTAAATAAATGCAAAAGAACAGCCTTAACGGTTGATCATTGAGCTGTGGCAGCTGCAGTTTTGAGTTGATTGCTTCAGTTGAGCAAAAATAGCGCCGGCTGCTCCAAGTGCTGCTTCCACACATTGGAGAAGCGGGCAATGGTGACACCGTCAATCACCCGATGATCGGCAGACCAACTGACACTCATAATATGCGCTTTGATCAACTCGTCCTTGTCGTTGTATCGCGGCTTCGCCACCGTTTTGCCCATCGCCCCAATTGCCACCTGGGGTGGCATGATGCAAGGATGCGTATAAGTGCCACCCACCTAAAAACAAACAAGAATCGATTTATCCAATTAAACAAATCGAAAATGCAGCAAAATCAATTCACTTACCGATCCAATGTTGGACAGTGAAAAGGTGCCATCAGCAAAATCTGCTGGCGTCAGTGTGCCAGTGCGTCCCCGCTCCACGAGTGCATTTAGATCCTTGGCAATCTGCACAATGCTCTTGGCCTGACAATTCTTAATGTTGGGCACCACCAGACCCTGGGGCGTATCGATGGCGACGCTTATGTTGTGCGCCCCCTTGAACACAATCGACTCGCTGGCCAAATCCAGTGAGCTGTTTAAGATCGGATACTTGGCCAAGGCAATGCTCGCCGCCTTGATGCAGAACGGCATAAAAGTCAGCTTGGGCACACCCTGCTCCTTTGCAGCCAGTTGCAGTTGGGCCCGAAACTTGATCAGATTCGACATATCGATCTCATCGCTATATGCAAAGTGCGGAATTTGCTGTGCGCAGAAAATAATAAGACAAAATTAATGCAAATAAACAGCTAAAGAATTCAAATCAAAAACAGGAATATATATATATATATATATATACTTAATGGAAGGTCTGCTTCAGTTAGAGCCGTACTCACCAGCGATGCTGTCATAGACTTAAGCATGGCCTTGCGCACGCCCTTGAGCACCTCCACACGATCCGCTGGCGCCGTCACGGGCGGCGTTACAGCAGAAGAGGCGGCGGTTGGAGCAGCAACCTGCCTGGGCACATTGCTGGGATGGGTCACATTTGTGCCTTTGGGCACTTGGCCCAAATACTCTAGCACATCGCCCTTGAGCACACGACCATTTCTGCCCGTTGGTGGCACCTGAGCCAAATCCAAACGGTGCTCCTTGGCTAGGCGGCGCACAGCAGGCGTGGCAGGCGTTATGTGCCGTGCACCAGTGGTGTCCAATGCTGCTGCTCCTGCTGTTTCGCTAGTTGCTGCTGGATCCGCATCGCTGTCGGAGCTATCGCTACTGCTGCTACTCTCGGCCTCATCCTCCTCGGAGACTTCAAATTCGAGCAGTGGTTTGCCAACCAGAGCCAGCTCATCGATGCTATGAAAGATCTGGGTGACCTTGCCATCGTAGCGACTGGTGATCGTCACCGATGCCTTATCCGATTGCACCTCACACAGATTATCAAACTGCTCGACGGTGTCGCCCACCTTGACGAACCACTCCTTGACGGTCACCTCCCGTATGCCCTCGCCAATGTCGCTGAGATGGAAGGCCACCTTCTTCTCCACACAGGGCGTCAAATGCAGACAGCGAGCCAGCTGCAAGACCAAAAAAAAAAAAACAATCAAAAACAAGTTTTAAGTCAAGTCAATTATGAAGGAAAGAGTTAATTCGGTCTATGCAAAGATTATATTTTTTTTAATTTTGAAAAAAATTTTTAGTGCACCCAAAAAATTTAAAGAAAATGAATAAAATTAATATTTATATTATCAGCGTAAAACAAATATAATTATTCAGTTATAGTCATATATATTTATATACTTGTTGAGATCGGAGAAGTAGTTATTTCTCAATGTGATCACAATTTGTATTACAAATTAATTGACTGCCAACTGCAGATCACAAAATAGGCCCTCTGTCGAGAGTCGCGCAGCAAAAGCGTTCTCTCTCTTTCTCTGTTTCTCGTTCCCCTTTCGCTCGCACCTGTTGCTGTGTTGTACATAGCAAAGCATGCTGTTGCCTTTACACTAGTGCAGCACTTGCCATTCGAATTGCCCACTTGTTGTGCGAATTTGATTGCATAACACAAAACACATCGCTGAACTTTACGGCATTATCGATTGCCGTTGCTTTCCGAACTTCAAAGGAAGAATTTTTTTGGCTAGGCAAATTAAAATTGAAAATATACTCACAGTGAGTGGCCGCGAGCGACGACAGTTTCGGAGCAGCCAAATTGTGCTGGCATTTCGAAGCAAATGTGTTGCCATTGTTTTGCTGAGTGGGTGGGTGTGTTTGTCTATGCTAGATAAAGCAAGCGGGAATGGCCTGAAAAAATCGAGCAAATGGGAAACATATTTGCAATAGCTTGATGGCGCTTTGAGCACACAACGATGACGACAAATAAGATACCTGAAAATTCTGCACTCAACTCAAAATGCCCTCCTTCCTAACGATCGCCCTTATCGAGCGAACTTCTGGCCGCGTTCTAAGCAATCGAGTTTGTTGTGCATACGATCTGTCAGCTGTTTGCAAGGTGGGCTTGATCGATCCGTTGGCGCCATCTGTCGTCAAGCAATAATGCCTCGATAGCGCTGAATATCTGCGCAAAAGTTTCTTGTTGCCCTGCCAAAAACTAAACATACCTAATAAATTTAATTTAAAATTCATAATGCTTGCTTAACTTACAAACATTTAAAAATTTTAATGGCTGTTCGAATCATATGTTGTATACATATCGCTGTGCTGGCGCCATCTAACGTTAGGCATCGCCACATCCATTGAGCAGCTATCAGCCGAATTATTGATCTACAAACAGCTGTGCCAAAACAAACCAAAACGAAAAACGTGCTCAGCAAAAATGGCAAGTCGCATTAAGTTTGTTTATAAATATTATTATTGTTAATTGCATTTTTAAATTGCAGACGAACTTACGCAAAGAGCTGCAGAAATGTAAGCATCCCAACAGTCGTAAAACCAAGGCGCTGGGCAAAAAGGCACGACGACAGAACAACAAACACAAAGTGCGTTTGGGGCATGCAATCAAGAGCAACATAATGGGCGAAAAACTGAGCTGGTTCCTGGGCCACATCGAGAACGGACGCACAGAGCCCTTGAGTGCACACGAATTTGAAAATTTGATTGCGTTGTATTTCCAACGATTCGATGACGAACTGGAACAGATTGCATTAAAGCAATCAATAGGCAAGAATCGGGCCAATCAGCATGCGGCGCGACAGGATGTCATCCGAATTACCCTGGAAAAGGAACGCAATGAATACCAAAGCGGTGGCATGGGTCAGTTTTTTTTATTTGTAATTCAGTGTATATACAATAACTAACTGTTTCCATCGTTGATAGAATTGCTCAATCTGTGCGATGCGGCAAAACTGAAAGTGCTGTTCGATTGGGATGGAAGCGCTTTGAGCGTGCAACATTTAAAACTGGATATAGTCTCATTTAACATGCTTCAACGGCTCAAGCAGGCGACTACAGAAGCAGAAGCCACATCTACAAGCAGCAGCAACAAAGCGAAGAATACGCAGCAAATGGAGACGGCGTAAATGGTATATATATTATTGTTTTTATCATAAAACAGTGCTTAGTTATTAACATACCAACACACACACAAACTGTTGTCAAAAAATAATCAGCTAATTTGCAGGCATATCGATAAATAATTAAATGTTAAATTGCGCGCGCATTGCGTAGCAATTTTCGATATATATATATATAAAAAAAATAAAGTTAAAGTTGTAATTAACGCATTGACGCACAATTTCTACAAAAATTGCCAATATTTGGTTGGATCGATAATTTCGATAGTTAGTTTGCAACACACGTACGATACAACGCTGCCTATCGATAGGTAGCCGCACAGCTGTTGTGTGTGAACTTGAATTTGCCATCCATAGGTCGTGGTGGAATATAGCTTCGTACGAATATTTTAAAGTTTGGTAAGATCTATTACATAAACAAAACAAGCAAAGTGCATAATTTCTCTCATTATACGCACTGCAGCAGAGTTTCCGCTAAACACACACACAATGGGCAGCAATTCGTCAAAGGGAGTCGAAGTCGTTGCGACCGCAGCAGCGCCATCGTCCAAGGCCACAGATGCCGCCGGCGACAAGCCCAAATGCAAGGCCTGCTGTGCCTGTCCTGAAACTAAACGTGCACGTGACCAATGGTAAGAGAGAGTGACGCAACAAAAATTTTTTGCATTATCCTTTTTGCTTGCAGCATTGTGGAGAACGGCGAGGAGAACTGCACAAAGCTGATTGAGGCGCATAAAAAATGCATGCGCGATTCGGGTTTCAATATCTAAAGAATGACGCTGGGCGCTCTACTTAAATAACGCCAGCAATGGCTAACAAACTCGTAAATTTAAATTTCTAGTTCTTTTTTTGTTTTTTTTTTTTGGTTTTCCTTAGCTGTATCTCAAATTAATTATAGTTAAGTTAATTGCAAAACATAAACCAAAACGATAATTGTTGAAACCAAATCTGTGTTCAAATTTCGAAATAGCTACGCATGATAGAAGAAATGTACAAGGTAACGTTGCTGTGACGTCTGTTATCTTTAATGGTTAACAGTTAACTTTGATCTACAATTATTTATTCGGATTTGCATAGAAAGTGGCCAATGTGCACTTGCAAATGGCGCCATTATTTAAAATTTAAATAAAGCGAAGCGTGTGCCAAATAACCACACCTGCCATGTAATAGGTGATGACTACCATTGTGGCAAAGGCGAGAGCACGCGACGGTTGCGGCACTGGAACCACGGCGTAGACGAACGTGTGAACAACGCGTGCAATGGCAGCCACACGAAACAAATTGCAGGCAACCAACGGATTGGGATTGGTGCACAGGTAAATCAAGGCCATGACGAAGTACGGCAGAATGTTCTCCAAATCGTTGCGATGCGCTCTATAGTAAAAAGAGAGGTGATAGAGGAAATTATCGTGATTTGATTCGCTTTCCACTTGATGCCACTCACCTGCGCACGCGTTCCACGTGTGGATCATCGAATTGCACTTCGATATTCTTGAAGACCAGGTCCTCCTCATTGGGGAACACCTGTAAGCAAAGAACTCAACGTTTCAGTGACAATTCGTAAGTGGAATAAGTGAATAGCGCTAATGGAAAGGCACTCTTAATTCCACTTCCAATAGTGAGTGGAATGCAATGAAATTAACCAATTAATGGAATGAGTGGATGAGGTGAGTATTTTACCTTGCGCCGCAGCGCCAACGGCACCAGACCCAGCAGCTGTGGATTGTGTGTGGAATTGAGTGGAATTTTCTATTCCTATTGCATTGAAATTGAACTAACCTTGTAGCGAAAGCGTTGCACCGCCGTCAGCAGAGACATCAGCATCATCTTTATCACTAGCACAGTAGCCCAAAAGAGATAGCAACAGAACACTGGGTTCTCCAACGTAAGCAAATTCATTGTGCTATTATTATTATTAATACTGCTACTACTGTTATTCATTTGACTAGAGGACATTTCGAGGAATTCTCGTCTGCGTGTGTGCCGGTGTGCGTGTTGCGGTCTATACTGCTTGGACGACCTTTGTCAAATGACTTGCTATGTAGCCCAAAAATACGCAAATAAATTCAAATGCAAAACAACTCGCCAAGCCGGTTTTAAATATTATGTATCTGAGTGCGGGTTTAGGGTAGTTAAAGACTAAGTGACTCGGCAGATATTCACTTATAAATATAAAATAATATTAACGGCTCATTAAAATTATCCCCGCCTCCACTTCCCGTTCTTCGCTCAGATATACTTGACTGAGCAGATGAGCACATAGACAGCCTCGTAGATCATTATAAAAAATGTGATAAAGAAGCTGATTGCACGCGTCGGTTGTGGCAATGGAAACACCGCGTAGACCAAAGTGTGCAGTATACGTGCACTGGCACCGATGCGTATGAGCAGTTTGGCTGTGAGAGGATTGGGATCGCACGAGACGTACGCGAGTGTCATTAGCAGGAAGGGCAGAATATTCTCCAAATCGTTGCGATGAGCACTGGAAATATACAGTAGTCAATTTAATGTTTGGTGGCCCACACTCGACATAATTTGTATGATGATTGTGAAATGACTATAATAGAAATTAATTGATATGTGTTAATTATAATATATTTATTATGTTGTTTGTATATCTAAATATTATTTTTATTTTATTATAATAATGTAAGCTTTACTTTTTGTAGATCGTAGTGAATCCCACACACTACTCCACATTTGCTTGATGGACGAAGCTAGTGTGCGCTAGGCATGCCAGTGGGCGATTGGGGCACAAGAAGCGTGACTCACACAATACGCACCCGGCAAAAGATGTATAATAGCCCTCTAGAGGACATAAAGAGAAAAAAGAGTTTCGCACTTATTTAAACTGTGTTTTACAGTTTGTTGTTTTCTCGACCCAACCAGTTTGATAGTAATTAGGGCGTATGCTGTTATTATTTTTTTTTATTATTATTATTTTTATACTTTGACCCCATTAAAGATGGGTATAATGGTTTTTCACAAATGTTTGTAACAGGCGTACAAAAGCATCTACGATCCCCAAAATATATTTCTTATCTGGATCAACAGCCAAGTCGATATAGCCATGTCCGTCCGACCATCTGACTGTATGTCCATACACGCGGATCTCATGGACTATAAGAATATACAGTTTTTTTTAGATTGGTTAAGAAACAGCCAAAAACATATTCTCATACTGATCTCATTTGCCCAAAAAACTAGAATATGTTTCAAAACTTGGTTCAGGGTATATTGTACTTATTATTATTATTATTACTATATTATATATATATATATATATATTATATGATTTTACTCACCGACGCACACGCTCAACTTTGTCATCATTGAATCGGACCTCGGTAGCCCGGCTTAGCCGCAAGTCCTCGGGATTGGCAACAGTTTGGGTTTTAAAGCGCTGGCCAGCCGTCAACAAGGTCATCAATAGCATCTTCATGATGAGCACACTGCTCCAAACTAAATAGCAACCGAACACCGAATTCGATTTTCTGAGCAACGAAACACCCGATCCGCCATTGTCCTGCATCATGTTCACTGTCTCGTTCTCCATTTGCAACTACGACAGGACTACCGATTTGAAACTCGCTTAACTTGAGGCTATCATTAATTGCTGGCCAAGAAAGGTTTAACATCTGAGCATTTTCCCAGCGACAGCTTGACATGTTCCTAGCTCAATTATGCCTCCAATCTGACCATATATCTTTCTACACACCAGGACAAAAAAATAGGTGTAAACACAATATAAAATGCTTAACTGGTTATTAGCACATTAAATATGAAATTCTTTAAATTTTTGTGACTTACGTTTATTAATTTTAATTTATAAATAATTCAAATTAATTTTAGCTTATTTAAAATTATTGTTGTTTTATGCTTATGATTAAGAAAAAAAAGAAAACAAATTAAAATATTGTATTCGGGACATGATAAAAATTTAAAAAGTTATTGTCTTCTTGTTCTATTTTACTGTCCTTATGTACATACATATGCCATGTCCCTTGAAAGGCTAAATAATTTATTGTGCGTTGGTACTAGTCCTGCAACATTTGTATAAACTTAAATTATTGGTTGAATCTATAATATATTTGCTAGCTAGCGAATGGATTTCCTGCAATCGAAGAAACTGTGCTAAATTAAATTGTCTTTCTAATCATTGCTATATCATATCGCATCTTGTTTATTAGTAGAATAATTAGTGGTAGAACACAAGCATTAATAAATAAAAGATCAAGGTTGTGTTTTTTGGCAAACAAGAAAGGAAAAAAAATACAAAGTGATGAAATTTAAAGAAGCTTAGGCCAAGAAATATGCGTACACACATTCATAAATATGTACATATAAACTAAAGCTCATTAAAATGTACAAAAAATAATCAACGGAAGTGGCGAAGGAAGAAGCTGAAAACAAAAATTCAACAAAGCAGCAACAACAATAAGAACGACAAGAACAGCTTTTAACATGCTCAAAGTTCATCGCAGTCGACAAATATGTACGTGTGCGTGTGTGTGTGTAGCATACACTGTGATAGCGAACAGTTCATCATTGAGACGAACTAAAAGCTTGCACAGAGACAAACAACACCAACTTGCTAAAGCAATTTACCGTCTGAATCGTCCGTGCATGTGTTTGTGCGTGTCTGTTCGCATAATATTTGCACTCGTTGATCGGCGCAGATGTGGACCATCAATGCGTAAACTTTGTGGACGAGTGTGTGGCATGTCGAACTGTACCCCCAACATGGCAACTGGCATGCACACAGACATACTTGTGCATGTATGCATGTTTGAAATGACGTATGCCAAGAGTTGGTCTTTGCTCTCAAGACCAACATGTCTAAATTTAGTTAAAGAACAAAAAGTGTTCATTTGATTCTAGTTTTATTCTCAACGCTTCTCAACGGCGTCGACGACGCTGCGGCCGCTGCTTCTGTTGCTTCGTCGTCATTAGCCACGACAGACGACGACGCCGACAGAGACACGTAGAGCGTTCAAAGTCCAAGCGTTTGGTTTATTTATTTTTATTTGTGTAGCTTGTTTCTCTTGTCGTCTGCTATATGACGAATTCCGTTTAACATTTAAAGAGCGCTGGCAAACGTAAAGTGTAGAAGAGCGAGAGGGTGAAATAGAGGGAGAAAGGCAGTCACAGCCCAGCATGTAGAACAATATAATACTGTAATGTTTTAAGCATGTCCCAATAAGTGCTCGACAATTACCGCATAATCGATTACAGTGGTCCGTTTTCTGTTTAGATAAAGCAGCTGTTTTCATAAATGGCAACAATTATTATAATTAAGTGCAAATATATGTCTTATTTTAATTTATGCCCATGAACTTGTTGTAAATTAAATATATACATAAACTGCTTGGCAATTTTGAGTATCTTTCAGCTTTCTTGCATTTAGCTAATCAGTTTCTTTAAAGATATCACGGACTTTCGTCAACACAAACATAGACTCAATCATTTCGAGAATTCCTTTGAAGATTTCTATATCTCTAGCAATTTGTATTCATACAGAGAACGCTAATAATATTTATTTAGCGTTATGATAAGCAGAACAAAGGCTAATAAAAGATTATTCAGTTAAAGTGCGCATTTTGGGTACATTTATTTTGCCTTATAGCAATAGCGTCTGGCAATAAAAGGAGGGGAACACAATTGGGTACAAGCACTCATCCAACTAACGCAATAAAACCAGTAGTGAATACCACATTCTTATGTGCAAAGTCCACATTTGTCATTATATTAATAAAAGATTTTGTTTTGACACACTTGATTAAACATACAAAACACTGAACTTTGAACTTGAAACTAACTGCAATTCATTCTAAGTAAAGTACAGAAGTATAAACCATACTTTAATTAATGTACAGTTAATATATAATAACAGAATAAAGAAGAAATAACTTTAATTTGATGGAGTAGCAATTTAAAAATAGCAGATAGACAAAAGATTGCAAAGATTGTCTTAATCAGATTGTGAAAGAGACTAGATCACATGTCCGTAGAACCACAAGCACATGAATACCAGATGAGACTAATCTCTGGACTTTACATACTCTGGTCTCTATATAAGACATGTATGTACATACTCATATGTGGCACGATAAGAGCGATGATATATATATATATATAAATATACATATATGTGCCATCTTATCCCCCTTCATATAATATATATATAAATCATATTATATATATAATATATATATATATATATATAAACATTTATATTTATATATATATATTTATATATATATTAGGGAACAGTTGGCGTCGCAATTCCCCCGATAATATAACTTAATTGCTAGTCTATCACTTTTAAGGTATGTTTGTTGATATTTTTAAAGGTGATGATAACCAGTGACGATAAAGCAAGAAAAGTTTGAAATAATTTACAATTTTGTAAAAAATTACCAGGGAGACACATATATTACTTACTAATATCGTACAAGTACGAGGTTGGCACGGCTCAAAGTCGACCAGACGTCAGCTACTATTCCGCCGATTCGTATTGATATCATTGATATGTGGGCGACAGGCACAACTAGCACCTTACAAATGTTATAAACATGAGGACTACGATGTTGGCTCATTCGACTTTGGACTCATATCTATAACACACTTTGTTGGTTTGCTGGAGAAGTAGAGAAGTGGAGAAGTGGGCCACGCCGCACACACTTGACTGATTGCATGGGGTAGACCACTGAGGGCCAGTGTCTGGAGCGCAAGTCTTATCATTACAACGTCCAGACGACTAATACTTATACTTATACTTATATTCATACTTATACTTATACTTATACTTATACTCATACTTATACTTATACTTATACTTATACTTATACTTATACTTATACTCATACTTATACTTATACTTATACTCATACTTAGACTCATTTCTTTCCCTTGCAGTTTCTTTTTACTAAAATATCTGCACATAACTCCTTATTTATTGAAACAATTTTCAAATTGTGATGTAGAAATTGCTACTTACTTCTAGTTGATGGGTATTCGTCGGTCAATCATTAAGCAATCTTACTTAATTTCTACGAACATTTAGTCAGCACCCGTTGTGTGAACTTTGGAACTGAGCACAGGAATTACATTGAGCTCATCGAATGTTACGTGCATAGTTATACACATATATATATATATATATATATATTATACGTACATATTTATACATGATGTAGGGCCCAGAGTCTGGGTATGGCGCCATTTACCAAGCTGTGATGACATGATCTACCCTGTATGAGGCAAGCGAATGCATTTCTTATCGGCGACTACAAAAATACATATAAAATGTATGTACATGTATGTTAAATAACAGCAGAAATCTTATATTAGCGGAGGGGAGGGGTCAAAGGTTTCGTACACACACAAACAATACAATTGATAATAAATTCTTTTCGAAATTTCCGTTCTGCGCACTGTATTGGGTGCAGTGGAGTGCGGCGGGGGCACAGGCAGCATGTTAATCTAGTTGTCAAGCATCGCGCGTCTCTTACTCTCTATCAGTACACATTCGATTATGCTTATTTCATTCTCTCTCTCTCTCTATGTCTCTCTCCCACACTCTCTGCGCTCTTTGATCCACCAATTGTCTGTGTATGCTTTGAATTCTCATATATATATATTCCTGTTCCGAATCTTGATGTGATTCCAATTATGCAAATTAAAATTGGAATTGCATACTGCCTTCCTTAGCACAGTATTTCTTCAATTTTAGTCGGCACCCATTAAAAATGCAAATAAACCATAAATTTGATTACGCCAATTTCGAAACGTCATTTTCACATGTTGAAACTCAATTAAAGTCCATGGTAACAACAATACGACACTTACCAATATTTCTTGCAAGAGACTATCGCCACAGTGCCTCTTGGCAGTTGGCGGATTATTTCATTTTGTATGCAAATATTATATATGCATAGAATTCCAAATAAATATATGTATGTACAAGCACATATGTTTGTTTTAATCAAGAATAATTCTTTTTTTTTTTGTTAAGAAGTAAGTTCGTAACCTAATGCTAAATTATAAGTGGACTAGCTAGCTTTGGGTCCAAGTTTTTGTTTGTTTTTCATTATTTATAACTATTTAACACATATATAATTTATGTACAATCCACATATGTAATTTTATTGGGGCTGTGCTTTCACTTGGCAACAGTCACATACTTTTGCCGCACACTGTAACTCAAGTGCAGTCGGCTGCAGCAGAGTAGAGTCAGAAGCGTCGGTGTGCCCGCAAGTCCAAAACTCAATAGCAGCTAAGAGAGCGCAAGTTTGCCTCTTTCGCTTTTTGCGTCTCCCTCTCGTTCGCGCTCTCCCCTTCGCTGTTGGGCCGGCATGCTCACACTCATTTTAAACCATCAGCGTTCGCTCACCGCATGCTCTTCGGCGTTGTCGCTGCGTCGTCGTCTTCTGGAGGAGAGGCCCTCATAATAAACCAGCTGCGCAGCTTGCAAATCAGTCAGAAACGCGTTGAGTGTACCACCGAGTAGACGTGCCAAGTGTTCGAGAGATCATATCAGGCGCTCTTAAGTTCTTTAGCCTGTTGAATTAACACGCATACATAGAAATATACACACACACAATTGTCAGACTTTTTTCTTTGGTGCCACAAAAGACAAAAAAAAAAAAGTGCCGTGCTAAGTAAAAAGCATAAAATAAAAAGTGAAAATCAAGCAAGAAAGAAATAAAAAGAAATATTAAAAGAAACATGGCAAGTGCAGAGCAGAAAAACGCCACTGGCAACGGCATCGCCAAGAACAATCATAGCGCTATAACAGAATCCTCTGAGGCGCCAAAGGATGCAAAGGATCTGTTGCCCCATTTGGAATCGCTGGAGCGCATTATCAAGCTGCCCGTTGTGAATGCCGCATGGGATAAGTCTCAAGATGTCTACGGCAAAGTGAAGGGTAAGTTTAAAAATGAAACTAATTGTAGATTAGCCATGTGCTCGCTCGCCTCTCTTTAAGTACATTGAACTCTGGTTTTACTGCCAGCCGCCGGTCAACTAACGGCACATTGCCAATTGCAGTTCGATATTGTAACAGCAAACCGACAACTGACGAAACAAAACGAAATATAAACCAAAAGGCAAAAGCAAAACCAAAGCCCAAAGCCCGTTGCTTAGCAAGCCCAAAGCGCAACATTGTTAAGTGCAAAGTTCGCCATTTTGAAAGTAAATTGCTTGACAAATTCGCCGCAAAAACTCGAACTCGAAACTTTAATTGAACCGGCGCAATTGGCAATTTAACTCAATTGACGCAACAGTCGATAAAACGCAAATGTAACAACAACAGCGACAAAAACAACAGCCATGACCTGTCACTGTCGCAAAGATGGGCGAAATTCTTTTATTTTGCTCGTGACGTGCCACATCAGTGCGTACAAAGTGCAAAATCACACAAAATTTACATAACTTAAAAATAATTTTTATTTATTATTTTCTTTTTTTTTTGCCTGTCAAACACGTAGTTTGAACGGTTTTTTATACACACACGCACACATACCCAATACACGCATATGAATAATGTGAAATGATTGTAGCGTGTGTGTACGCTATGAATAATTTAGTAAATTCCATTAAATGTTATGACCAACAGGGGGCGCCAACAGTAAATAAATGTGTGCAAATAGTCACCGGCCCTCTGTGTGTGAATTTAAAATGAGTGAAGAAACGTTTATGTGTTTGTGTGTGTGTGTGTGTGCGTTGGACTTTCGACTTGTTTGCGTTATTTTTTTGTCGTGCTACCTTTAAGCTGATATTGTGGCAGTTGTTGGCGATGATGATGACAAACTATCAAAGTCTACCTCATAATTCAGTTAATGGCTCGAACAACAACTATAGCGACGACTAATCTACAGCTAGCTTCTCGTCTATGATGTGCTGTGCTGTGCTGTGCTGTGATGGGTCTCTGCTAGCAACTGCGCAATTGCTTATCATCAATCACGCAACAGCTTCAAGTGCCGATAACTAAGTCTTGAGCAGGGACGGGGACGGGGACGGGGATGGGGATGGGGATCGGGATCGGGGACGACAGATGGGAGGCGCCGACTGCTTATCACTTGCCCGCAGGCCAGAGCTCAATTCTAGCTATGTACACATATATAAATTTAATTATATATAAATGCATATCTATATATATATAATTGGTTTGCTCGCAGATTAAAATTTCTACAAACGCTGACATATAACTTATATATCCAAAATGGTTTGTTCACAAGAATATTTTTATATAAAATGAAAAGAAATCTTAGCTTCAAAGAACTATGAATTTCATCTACTTAAAATAAAATATATTTAGAGGTTTTCAAGAATTGTAAATAATAATTATTATTATAATTAATATATACTTTAATATATAAATGGAGGTGAATGAATTTGGTTTCGTCAAAATATGAATTTCTTAACAATTTCCATTCTTTATATCTAAATTTTTAGTTTAGATCACTTTTCGAGAAAGTTCAACTGTTTAACGCATGTTTTCTTTAATAATTTTTTTTTTGTTAGGCAAAAATCGTGTCTTCAATTGGGCTTTAAATGCCGCCGAGGATTGCGTGGCTCGTGCGGTGACGACAGCTGCTCCCATTGTGAACCGCTTGGATCGACCCATTGCCTATGTGGATCAGACGCTGGTTAAGGGCATCGAGTCGCTGGAGGTTAAGGCACCCATCATTAAGGACACACCGCAGGAGATCTACACTCAGGCAAAGAACAAGGTTATTGATGTGGTGCAGCCGCATCTGGAGCGTGTCGTCAAATTCAAGGCAGCCGGACAGCAGAAGGCATCCTCTCTCAAGGATCTGGCCTGGCAGAAGGCCAACGAGGTACTTGCCACACAATATGGCAGCCTCGCCGTCAACGGCGTTGATACCACAACAGCCCTCGCTGAGCGCCTGCTCGAATACTATTTCCCCAAATGCGAATCGGATGTCGAGGAGGAAAATGGTGAGCAATTTATTTCACGCTGCATTTCCATTTCTTGCATCAATCATAGTCAAGTGGAATTAAGTCAATAACTGTTTTTTTTTTAATGTCTGGGGTAGTGATTTGGTTTTTTTTTTATTTTTCCCTTCTTTGTGAATTTATTGGTCTGGTTCGATAAAAAACCCCCGCATTCGCTGTAAATATAAATCGTAAATATTTTTAATTCTCAGATAATAAACAAAACGCTGTCGCCCCAAATGGCAAACACGCTAAGACTGATAGTAAGTGTGCCATTCCATCCCTCTGTGCCACTAACATCCCCTAACACAACCTGACTAACGAAAAGCATGCGTTCTGTTAATTAATAACAATACTATTCAATATTCACTATTAAATAACAATTGGGTTTAAAAATTCAGATTATTTACAATTTGTTTTTAATTGCCAATCAAAGACAAAGAATTTTTTATGAGAGCCTTTAAAGTTATAGTTTTTATTCGACATAATATTTATATAATTAAATGTGTTGTCCAATTTCTTACAAAGAATACCTTAAACCACATATTTTGAAAGTTAAATTTTCTATTTTTCCTAGTTATGTCTGAAATTTGGGTTAAGTATCTGAATAAATAGCTATGAACTCTTCTTGATTTAATTAAAAATATCGATTTAAATATATCAAATACTTCAAATATAAATTTTAAATAACAAAAAGCGTTAAAGTTTAAATATAGATATGCAAATATTACCTAAGAAATAAAAAACCTGTTCTTAAACCCAGGTGATTAAATATAAATATATATAGAAATATATATATAATGATTGGAATTAAGCGTTAGTTTATGCGGGTTTTTATCCATAAAATCATCAACTCCTCCTCCACCCACTCTTCAAACAGTCTATCCAAGGGGTTAATATATATGTATATAAGATCTGGCTCCATTACACCACAACTCTCCCACTCCCCCGTCTCCCTTATGCCATGTATTAAATTTTGCCCTAAGCTATGCATGTTGAGTTGACTAAAATAAGCTTTAAAAAAAAAAACAACAAAAAAACAATTCTCTTTTCTATCTCTTCCGTCTGTTATCTCTTTCTCTCTCTCTCTTGTAGTTGTTGTTGTTGGGGAACCCGACTATGATCAAGAGATTGACACTAGATTCTTAGTAGCCGCCTCCACGGTATTTCTGTCCATGTCGTTGAAAATCATAACCGAAATTGTTGAGTACGTTAGAAGAAATCCAGAGATCGTAGGCATTATCGATAGGGAAATCAACAAGCTGATGGTAAGCAAGCGAAACTAAAACATTAATCATTACTACCCACAAACATAAAACTCCTCAAAGCTAATACTAACCAACTACCCCATTACCTAAACTGCCACCAAAAGCAGCATGCAACCAATAAAACAATGCATTAATCGATCGATTGACCATTTGAAATTTGTTGCTGATCCTGTTTCGAATCCGAATTAGCATAAATTTCCAAGCATCGATTAATGCAACTGAAGTAAAAACCCATTTTTAAACAATTCTTATTTTTTCTTTTTGTTTTTTTCTGTTTTTGTTTCGATTTTTGCAGTGCCAGTTTCCGCCAGCGAGGACCCAGTACTACACACAGTACAGACAGTCGGACGTTTATCCAACAAGATCTCGCGTCGCGTCTATAGAAATGTCTCCCGACAGATCAAACAGGTCCAGCAGGGTAACATCAACGACTATCTGAGTTCGCTGATCGCCGCCTTGAAGCTGCATCAGTACATCAATTTTATTAATTCGTCGATGGGCACAAATGTGGAGCAGTCAACGCTAGCCAGTGACAACTGTAGTGCAACCTATGGCTGCGGCCCCGGCTCCACAAGCTCCAAGCCAACAGTAACAGCAGCAGCACCAGCACCAGCAACAACAACAACAACTGTGGCCAATAGCAACAACTCCTCGAAGAGCAAATCTTCAGCAGCACCAGCAGCGGCGTCGTCGCCAACTGGACAGTAAATTTATTATTTATTACAGTGTAGCAAGCAGCAGAAGCGAGGGGGAACTTTGCAATTGGTTCTAAACTCCCCCCTCTGCGCACCACTAAAAAACAACAAAAACAAAATAATAATAATAACCGTCGCACCCACCACCAACCTTTCCCCCGCCACATGAACGCCTCCCATGTGCTGCTCATTTTTTAATTTACCTTTTTGTTTCTAAATATTTTTTTTTCATTTTTTTTGTAAAACCTATCAAAAGAAACATAAGAAAAAGGCAATCCCCCTTAACCCCTCAACCACCAACATGCCCACACGCGTTTGCTTTGTAAATATTTATTTGAAGTTAAAACACACACACACACATACCGCATAACACATACATACACACATTTATATATGTATATTTATATAAGTTGTAGTTGAAGTAAAAGTCTTTTTTTTATATAAATTTCTAAACATTTTTAGCTGTGCTAAATTAAAATGAAACATCGCGCCACCTGGCGGCCATGTGTCACACATGCACTGAATGGAGAATATGTCTTAAAATAACAAAGAAAATCGGAAACAATTATACTAAATATACGTACATATAAAAGTATACACATAAAACCGTACACTGTATAATATATTATAAGTATATATAGCATCGATATAGCCAGATCGATTCGCAAGCGGAAGAAAAAAGAGAGAGACGAAGTGAGATCAGTCTCTGATCATCGCTTATGCTGTATGCTTAATGATATATAAAATACTGATTTTTTTTTAATTATGCTTAATATATATCATAATCTAAGCTGATGATATAATGATGAATTATGCTTTATATATATGGAGAAATATATAAATAATTTTGCTCTAACAAACCACAAAACTAAATACTATATGTAAAATTATATTATTAATAAACCTGAAGAAACCAACAAGAAAATAAAAGAATTATAATAAAACAAAAATCAAAAGAATGTGAATTATTGACGTTTCGAATAGTTTTGATAATGTTCGTCAGAAACATCGGACAAAAGGCATTTTATTTAATTTATGGCACGAAATAATACTTAAAAGTTTCCATTAAAAATTTTACGATGACTCAAACTGTACCATTTCCAATTCCAAAGTCCCCACTTCTACCAGCGATAAGCCCGCATACAATATAATATTTGATGGTATGGTATGTGCTCGAAAGATTTGGAAGGCTTCAAGACTTATCTTTCAATACCCACTCTGAAGTTATTGTGACTGTAATATTCTTGAATCCATGTTCTATATAGATAAACTTGCCCATTTACTTAACCAAAATCAAAATGAATGAATAATTAAATTGCAACCCGATTTTTATCGTGCCTATGAATTTTGAACCTGATTACGTTTAATAACAGTTTTTATATGTATCTATTTTTCTTGTATGGCTTTCATATTTGTCACTTTATTTTAGCCTTAATTGTAAATCGGAGATATAACGCATATATTTCTTGGATTGAAACCAGTGTGAATCACAAGAATATCTTCTTATAGAGTAGTTGATCAAATATACAAATTCGCTTTAGCTTTGGCAATGTATTTTTTTATTGGTATTTGAACCATATCATATCCAGGTTATTTCCATGAAAAATCAATGTTGCATTAGCCAATTATTGAAGTATATAAAAAAATCGTGATAAAAAAATTAGAATGGAATAAAGCACTTGCTGCAGATATATTAATGTAATAAAATGCTATAAAGTTGAGCAATATGGTTTCAGGTGACTGAGCTAAGTATATTGGCTATTAATAGCTTTTCTATTGTTCTACTGTATTTGTTTTAATTTGTTTTGCAAATTATTAAGATATGGCATATCAAGCTGCGATTTTTATGTTAAGATTATTTGTGCTGTTTGCTATTCGCCCATTTAAGTGTATCTCCACTTAGAAAAAAAAGTGGTTCTATACACAATGTATTAGTAAACTATAATTTTCTAGAACTTCGCTGGAAAGTTTAGCGAGTGCATAAAATGCTCGAATTTCATTTCGCAGTGTTTACGCCTGGTTTTTGTTATGGCGCCACAACAAGCTGCACCTTTTTTTTATATTCGTTTGTGCTTTTGTGTGTCATTTTTAAATAGAAGAAATCAATGCGTTGCTGCCAGACTCGTGATTAAATTGCACGGCAACGAATCGGTTTTTGTTATCTGAAACTCACCTGGTGCCGCAGAGTACCAATTCAATATATGTATGTATTGCATGTGGTTCAGCAGTTGTGTTTTTACCGCGAAGGGCCTATTTATAGAGCGTAAGATAACACACACACACACACACAGCTTAAGCTTGGACAGCCGTTATAAAATAGGGGACGAAGGTGGGGGTGAATGTCGAGTTCTACAAAATTTCTAATACTTACTCTACATGCTTATTGATATTTTGGCTCTGAAACTCTTTCTGCTTGCTCATTTCCGATAATGACAGTGGGGCAAAAAAAATCAAAAATAAACGTAATTTGACGTTGATTTTACCTTATCAGTGGATTTTTCAATTTTGTTGGTCATATTTGAAGCAGACATCACTGCAAAAATAAGTTTATGCATAAAATATTTTTAAATTTTAGCAAGATATCGCATCTCTTTTTTGATGTGCTAGTTAACATCGGCTTGGTCGAAGACAGTTATTTTCGCTTGTTTCGTTTTCATTTCGCATTCGCTTATTTTGTATGCCCGAACGCGTTTCGGAGCGAACCCAATTTTGGTTATAGAGCTGAATGCTCTTGCATAGCTGGGATGCCATTTTGAGACTCCCAAAGTAATGCGAATCTCGTGCAACGCATTGAAGGAGAAGTTCAATAATTAAATATGTATGTTTGTATCCCAATTGGAATAAATTCCAAAAAAAAAACAAAAAACAAGCGATCAGATTCTTATACGTTGCATTTACATTCTTGATAAATTCCTCTTTGTGCAGGGTGCATTTCTTGCAGTAAGGTTAATTCGCTTGATCAATCAACCAAGTAATACATATTTTATAACTGCACAAAAAAATATATCTTTATATAAATATATAGTATATATATACTTTATATAGAGAATGCTTCAGTTCATGCGTAGCAGATATTTTACGTCGTGTCAGTAAAATTTCTTAAAGTGTATTTTAAGGTCGAACATTTAAAAATCCATGTGTGTGGTATGATTATGTATTCTATTTTTGTTGTGCTTTTTGTGGTTTTTATTTTTCCGTAATGCTTGGCTGTAGTACTGGAAAAGCTGGTTTGGACTTGGGATCGAAATGATTATTGACGACAATATTGTTGGTTGAAGTAAATTGCAAGATGTGGAAATTTACTAATATCAAATGAAGCTGGGAGCTCTTTTAAGGGACTTTGATCGTCACCCCCTTTGCGGTTGTTCTACATGTGACGAAGACGGGAGAGCTTGGAAGTCTTTCAAGTGATGCGGATTACAGGGGTTTATTTCTTATCAAACCAATAAAGACGTCAAAAGAAAAAAAAATCCGCTCCAAACGTTGAATTAAAGACATAAATATAAATAAATATATAGTACAGTATACACTGGTAGGTATGTGGAGAAGAGAGCAATTGCAGCAGTTGCGAGATAAGGCGATCAGGATGAGGTGTTCTTGAAATGTGGGCGTTAAGTGCAACGGAAGGGGCGTGGCGAACAACAGTGTGTGGCAATCAACTGCTCGAAACTGCGTCGGCAAACAACGAAGAAGCTCATGTGCTAAAGTACAGCAAGTGGCGTGATTATTATTATTATCTTTATTATTATTATGCCAACACTCGCATACATGTACGGTATATATATTCGTATTCGCACATCTGGTCTGGCTTTTGCTGTTGTAATTGCAGCACAAGGCTGGCATTCATAGAGCGATAAGCGAAGACACCCTCCATTGAAACGCACATCACATTTAGCCGATTCATGAGCCCGCCAGCTTAGTAGCACAGTTCCTCACCCAATCAATGCACTGCTTGAGCGCCTTAATCGCTTTGTATGCGGTTGTGCAACCGTGTCGTTCATTGTGGTTGGCGTCTGAACTGCGATTCATTCACTTATTTTGAACCCTTTTATTCTGTTGTGCTGAAATTCATTGAATCAAAATATTTTTTATATTTATATTCAGTTAATATTGCTGCTGTTGGACGATTTTCTCGAAAATGTTCGCACAATCGGCCAGAAGATTTATGGACGAAAATTACTCAAATCAATATAGAGCTATAGGCGAACATTTATATGTAAAACAGGATGTAGAGTAGTATTCGTGGTGATCAATATAAAGAATATGCAGATCATCGATACGAACCAAACATCCGAGTATATAGTCTATCTGTATGCGAGTAATCTGATTAAATTTTAATATTGCGCTCCAAATGTTATAATATCTACACAGAGAGCCTAAGAAAATATTTACTTTTTGTAAAACTTTAATTTATCTGAAACCTTGGGTAAGTCAATATTACTTAACGAACTGCCATCTAGTTTCCAATTATATCTGATATGATCAGCAGTTGTATTTCAAATTAAAACTACACATTTCAATTCACATTTAATTTTCTTCAAGTATTCGATTCAATTTATTGTACGCGTTTTTAAAAATAAACGCAGTTTGTATAAGGTTAAATTTATATATATCGTGATTAATTCTCACCACATAATGAAACGTGGATCTTTAAGTAGAACCATTAATTTTGTATAGTACATGTATAGTATATAGATTTATAAATATAAGGTAAACAAGATGTCATATTTGTTAATTATTTTATATAAACATGCAGCTGCCATTATTTGTTGCTGTTATTGAAGGATTTATTTTTTTTTTCATTTTGTTGTGTTGCTCGTTTTTTTCTTTTTTTTGGTGGTAATGATGATCAGGGATGGGGTGGGAAAAGGGAGCGTGAGCTTGCCCAGGCGTTCATTAGCCCCATTCAGCATGTTGTTCATTCTGTCGTGTTTGTTTTCCGTACTCTCCTAATTTATCACAAACGCCCAGCACGGCACAGACCCCATTTATGGGTTTAAGGTTTTAAGATCATTGTTTATCTATCACTTGGCTACGTGCGCACTAATTTTCACTTTGTTTCTTATAATTTTGACCTTAGTATCATAGCTAAGAATTTGGTTTTTTTGTTTTCAAAATATCTTATACAATTGAACATAACAAGCTAGCTATTACGTCCGATTATGGATTTTGGGCGAGTTTTGTTGTTTTGCGAGTTACTTTTTTTTGGGAGTTACTTTCCGCCAACATACTTATAATAACGCTCTATAGCAAGATATACTTTCAGCTTACGATTCCAATGCTTTATCCACCAGCAGAACATATTTGTTTCCTATTCCACTCGTTCTATCTCTCTCGCACGCTCTTTCTCTCTCTCGCTCTGTTTCACTGTCTCTGTCACCTATCTCCCAGTCTCGCTCTCTAGGCGAATCCAGCCGAAAGATTGCTGCTGCTGCTACTTACAACAGGCTCATCGGTGTTCGAATGCTTGTTGAGCAACTTTATAAAATACTCGCCGAAGACGGCATGATTGTAAGAGACGAGGCGACGGAACGAGGCAATGAATGCAACCAGCTCCTCCTCATAGTCGGTGAAGCCGGACGGTGGCGGCGGTATATTGCCATTGGAGCGCAAAGCGACGCGCACAAATCCATCCAAGCGATTGGCTATAATAAATTGAAAGTGAAAGGTTTGATTATTTCAATGCATATAAATACGTTTCAGACACTTCAAAAGAAAGACCCAAATTTTGTATACCCTATTTCGAATTTACTTTGTAAATATTATATAAATTATGGTTATCATGAGTCGACATTCCCCTAACCCAGCTGTGAAATATATTCTTAGTATATTGGCAAATTTCTCTTTTCCATTCAAATGTGAGCAGGCTGCAAAGGCGCTAATTTTGTTAAGTGTTCAAGAATGAACATGAGACGCTGCAAAGCTCAGCTAATTGTTAATGGCAAAATATCATATACAGTCCACTTTCAAGTGGCTGCATTAAAATAAGATAAACAAACATCACATTTGTCGAAGAGTGAAGCTCAGCTATTCGAAGAAGAGAAGACCGCACATTGAGTGGCCATACAAACGCTGCAAAGCTCAGCAAGTTTAAGAATAAACATCACATGGAGTCGCCCTACAAGCGACTCCGTTAATATAAATAAACATAACATGAGGTCGCCTTACAAGCGGCTTCATTTGTCTTTAGGTTTAAGATTTTTGTATAAAATAAAGAAATGCTCATCAGAGCGATCACATCGATTCTAAACGTCGTCTCATCGTGTTGACTACACCCTATACGTGTTTCACACATTAAGTATGAATGTAATAAAGAAAATAAATAGGGTTACGTGAGGGAACAGTAAATATTGATTTAAGTTATGTCAACAAACATTTGCATATTATTTGATTAATTAAATTGACTTTGTGCACAGCGAAAATATCTATTCAGGTACTTACACATTAGGGTGCGCACAGGCGACGACTTGTTGGTCAGCTGGAGCACCTGACTTTTCAACTGAGCCTCCTGGGAGTTGGTAAGCGGAGACTGCTTTTCGCTGGCTAGTGAAGTGTTAATAAATGCGCGTATCTGTTCATAGCAGTTTTCAATGGCAGCGTTCAATTGACTGACGAAAAGGAATGAGAAGGAGCACATTAATAACGGGTATATACGCATGTAAGGACTTTGCAATGACTTACTCCTTCTGCTTTACATACTGCAACAGTACGTCCAGCTGCTGGGCTAGTTTAAGACGATTCTCTCGTCGCTGCGATATAACCGGCACACTTTGTGCTATTGAGATGAGCGAGGCGCATATGATTAGTCGCTGTGCGCGCAAGCTTAGACCGGCAAAGCGATCCTTGTCAATGCGCAGCAGTTCGGGAAACTCTTTTTCAGCAGGATAGTCCAGCATTTGCATGCAAGCATTGTAGATAATGTCGTCGTTGCTGTTGCATCCAGCACGATTACGCTGCAGCCAATCCTCAGTGGTTGGAAAACCAGCTACAAGAAAACAAGGCAACTGTTTAAATCATATCAAAGTATAAAATGAAATAAATAAATCTTCGCACCATTTCCATGAAATTCGCGCAAATAGTTGCTAAACTTTTGCTTCTCGTATTCCACAGAGTTGGCAGCGATATCGTTGCGGGCCACGGACAGCATAAAATTGGCCATGTCCAATTTCATGAGGGACATGCATTCTAATATGCCTCGGAATGTGTCGACAACATCATCCATTTCGCGCAGCTTGACCAGAGTCTCATCACGCGCTGGAGCACACATGCTGGACAGCAGATGGATCACAAAGTTCGCATAAGCCCTGAAATCCAAGGTGCCCCTCTCCGCCTGCTGTCTGATCAGTGCCTCATCCAATGCCGAATTGATGCGAACCAAAGCACTTGCATTCTTCACCGATAACAGCTGGGGAAAATCCTCCTTAATCTCGCCCAGCAATCGAATGGCCTGATCGAATGACGGCGGCTGACGTTCCAGTTGCTCGCGCAGCATATCCCAAAATGCCTTGTGCACCATGGTCTTGATGCGACCCTCCAGACTGCAAGTGAGATAGACAAATTGGGCGATATATAAGATTTCCGGGAAAGTGGAAATAAGAGATAAGAAAGCGAGTTGGATGTCTCACCTGTCCATGGGTGGCTCATATGGCTGCAGCTTAAACTCTGGATTGAGTGCTATCTCATGGGCTAGTTCCATGTTTTTGAGATTCTTCAACATGCTGGCAACCTCATCCATGGTAACCACCTTGGGCGGACTGCCGGCGACGCTGGGTATAAGGAAGCGCGTCATGCTATCCGTGGAGCTTTCGCTGTCCGTCCGCAGACGCAAATCGTTGTCTTGATTCTTCTGCTGTTGCTGTTCATTGTTCTCCTTGGCGTCCATGTTTTCCGTATTACTTTGATACACACTGGAAAAATATATAGCTTCCTATAGACTTCTTTGAGCTGCGCTTGTTGGTTTCCTTTGTTTCAATCACGTTTTCTTTTCTTTTTTTTTTGTCGAGCAACAGGTTTTCTGTAAACATTGAAAAATCGTGTTTTTCCTTATAAGTTGTAATTGCCATTAAGTTCCGCCTTCAGAATGAAGGACAAAGTAAAGATTTCTATTATAATACATCTCATCTCAGGGTCATTTTTAAAGCTACACACATATTACGAAATATACAACTTATACTATTCCAATTTTTTTTTTATTTCAAATCTACCGAATCATAAATTTCGACATAATGTCATAATTATCCAGTTCATACAAGATATAGAATATTGCTTTTAATACTGGCTGTCGGAGTCAAAGTTGTATGTATTGCGACTTTAAAAATGAACGCAAACAACAACCGTTAAAAGTGTTCGTTTGTGTGTGAGTATGCGAGACAACAAAGAAACAGAAACAGAAAGGCCAGCAACCACCTTGCAGTTACAGTTCGCACACACAGAAGAAAATTATATGTGGGATATGTAAGAATCATTTGTAGCCCAGATCAGAATATAAGAATATATGTATGTAAAAAAAATGTTGAAATTTGAATCTGTGGCGCTGACACAGTTTCCAAAATTAGCGCACAGAAGCAGAGTATATTGCACAACTGCCCCTCGCAACGAAATGGCGACGTAAACAAAGAGACGATAATAAAGCAGCCAATGAAAACAGAAACGAAGAAAATTCGACTATTGCGCAGCACCACAGCTTTGCATGCTGGGTCTGGATGTGAGTGTATTTTAAATTTGACACAAGGACGGCCCGTTTGTGTGGGTGGGGAGGATGGCACAATTATTGCAACGATTTCGAGTACACATCCATATAAAAACACAAACACCAAATCAACCTACCTCCAATAAGAACAAATATAAATTTTTTTTATTTTATATACTCGAAAAATCTTTGCACATTTAATTTAGGGGTTTGAATTTATTTTTTATTTTTTAAAAATTTAATACATTTTCTTAGCGCGAACGTATCATTCACTTGCGAAGTCCAAATTGCAATGTGAGTAATAGTCTTACGAATGTAAAAATTTCGATTTAATCTGACGCAGGTCAGCTTTGTTTGTTGTGCTCGCTGTGATGTGTTGCTGTTCCCATATGTTCCACAACATTCGAGAATAAAAGCGGGTATGCAGCTCAGCCAATTTGTAAGTTTTAATAACATGTTACTTCAGCAAGTGAAATCATTAAAAAACTAAATGCCATACAGCATACCTTTAAATTGTACGTAACTTGTGTCTTGTGAATTCAACTATAATATTTGTCCTTAACAAAAGTAGTTTATAAACTAAATAAAATATATTAATCTCCGCACAGCTGGTGAAATGCAGCGTACTAGCCTAACCGCAGCGTTGCCATATTCTTAACACCTATTTTAATAGTTTAAGGCGCAGAATAAAATAAGTTCTGCGATCTTTATACGAAATAAATAAATACAACCCATAAATTACTTTACATTATTTTTGGTAACATAAATTTAGGTTCAGCATATTAATTTAAAAAGCCAAGCCTTGCTGTATGGCCAAAAACAGAAAAGCGTACACCCTGACAATGTGGCAGCCTTACAAATAAATCAGACACTCGACAGACTCAATAGTATAGAAGAATTTCTGAATTTTTTTTTCAGACTTATCTTAATTTGGTTACACACATTGAAGAAACAAACAAAAAACTTGTAAACTGCAGTAACAAACGCACTCCATCACACCAACTGTAAAGTGTTTTGTGTTGGCTAATGTCAACTAATGTTGTAGTCAGAGAGCTGTGTGCCCCACCAAACCACAACCAGTAATCCTCTTGTCATTCTGCCACCCACTGCAGCATGGAAAGTGAAAAGATATTGATGGCTGCCGGTGTCACTGTCGCCGCTGTGGTCGGTGCTTTCGTCTTTTGGGGTCCATCAGGTAAGTGATTATTAGACATTCATTTAAACAAACCAATCAGTATGAATTCGCCTGTACTTTTTTTCAGGTTCCCGTTTGCGTCAGCGTCGCGGTCAAATCGCTGGACTTCACAATTTTGGGCGCACCTGCTTTCTGAATACCCTGCTACAGGCGCTGGCTGCCTGTCCGCAATTTATTGCCTGGCTGCAATTGTATAATGGCGCCACGCCCGATCGCAAGAGCCTCATTAGCTCGATGCTGAGCACTTTAGAGGTGGTAAATGGGACGCATGCAACACTTCGCGGGGATCCCCATTCACCGGGTGCAGTGCTGCGTGCACTGAACTCACTGGGCTGGGTCATACCGCAGGAGGATCAAGATGCACATGAGCTGTTCCATGTGCTCTTGTCGTCACTGGAGGAGGAGGCGACGCGGCCACAGCAAACGGGCTGCCTGTCGGATGCGCTATTGCCATCTGGATTAACAGCCGCATCAGAAGCAGCGAGCAATGATTTTAATGACATGGGCGCGAGGACGCCATTATCTTATCGCAATGTGCCCACTGTGGGTCAACGGATTGGGGACCAGCCTCTCCGGCCATCTAGTGCCATGCTCTCCGATTTTCTCAATATGGAATACGATGAGTCTACCAGCCTGCAGCGTCTGGTGCGCTCCGAAGCGCATACGCCCGACTCTCCGGCCTCTGTTTGTGAACGTGAGTCGGCAGATATGTTAACCCCAACGGGTGCGACTGCCTCATTTTCGGGCCATTCGCCATTTGGCTATCAATCCGCACTTGCTGCCATGGATTTTATTAATCCACAGCTGCCGCTGAATGGGTCACCCACTTTGGGTGGCGAGCGTTTGTCGCGCCCTCGCCAACCGCAATCGCAGCAGTCGCAGGCACAGCAAATTGATGGTCACAGTCGACGAGTTTCGAGTTCGTGTCGTTCGTTGGAGCGACTTAATCGTGGACCTGGACGCGTGTCCATTTGGTCGAGTATGATACCCAGTCCGGTATCGCATCCATTTCAAGGCGCTATGGGTGCCCAAATTGTTTGCAATGGTTGCGGCTCCAAGTCGGCGGTGCGATATGATAAATTCGATAGCATCACCTTGAATCTACCCGAGCAGCGTCGTTCTGGACTAAGTTTGGGGCATCTGTTAAGCGAGTACATCACCTCGGATGATCTGAGCGATGTCAAATGCGATTCGTGCAACGAGACAACAATGCACACCAAATCCGTTACATTCGCCAAGCTGCCGGCGTGCCTCTGCATCCATATTGCCCGCACCATCTGGCTAAACACTGGGCAGCTGTGCAAACGATCGGATTACGTACACTTCCCCGAGAGTCTCTCCATGGCGCCCTACAGTTTCGTGCAGCCACATCTCAACAGTCAGGTGAGTCCCTGAGAAATATGCCATTCCGCTAATTTTGACGAGTTTTTACAATTTTCTTTACATTGAAAAAAAATAATGCTATATCGGACAACTATGTCCAATCTAGCAATAAAACTTTCATGTGTAAATGTCCTATAGTAATATAAATATTATATAATAGCATCTTTATATCCGATCATTAGAAAAACTTTGAACTGATTATTTTTTGTATATAATCAATTTTTAAAACATCTTTTATTTTCTCTTACAGGCGGGCACTCCTTGGGGTTCCACGATGTCGCTGTATTCTTCTAGTCTACCCATGAATAATGGTGGCGGTGCTGGGGGCGAGTGCTTTGGCACAATGTTTCCCAAAAATCTATATCGGCTTCTGGCGGTTGTCGTGCATAGTGGCGAGGCGAACAGCGGACACTTTGTCACCTATCGACGCGGCGCGCTCCGTAATGCCCATCGGTGAGTTCAGCGCTCCCAGCGAACCGAATTGGCATTGAAGTCTTTAAAAATTTGATTTGATTTATATTATTTGAAAAAAAAATGTTTCAGCTGGTTCCACACTTCGGATGCGATTGTGCGTGAGGTGTCCATTGATGAGGTGTTGAGTATGCCCGCCTATTTATTGTTCTACGATCGTGGACATCAGCGTGGACAACAGATGCATGTGCGTTAAGAACTGCAACGCCCATCTCAACCATGTTCCAACCCCTGAAGCATAAGCGGAGAAGATTCGTGTCGGCCTAGTCATTTATACCTTTTCTCAACGTTGTGATGAAAATCTCAAATAATTATGCGATTCAAAAACCAGTGGCCATAGGACAATAGTCATCAAAAAAAAAAATTGATTAATGATCTGCAAGAAATGGTCTCAGCAAGCACCAAAAAACACACACTTTAAGTCACACCTACTTTAATTGAGGACAAGGTTTATATGCCTATAATACCTTCAATAACACTAATTAATTATTTATACTGTTTGTTACATCAATGCATTTAAATTTGAAAATTGAATTGTAAATTCAGGTTATGTGCTTTTAGATCTATATACATGGCACTATAGATTCCATAAAAGAAAATTCGGAGGTATAGCTGCTTCATACTAAAAAAATCAATAAGTATATTTTGGTTGGCCTTTGTTTAAAATATGTTAATATATGTATGTTTTTTATATACTGTATGTATTTATATGAACTTACCGCTCCTTATTGATCAGGGGTAGAATTCGTATTTCAAGCGATTCGATTAAATCGATTGACATTGCATTTATTGATATGCAAAGCGGACTATACAAAAAGGAAATAAGGCTTTCCCTAAACTGGAGTAAATACTTCTCAAATTCCCCTATGGTAACAATGTACATGTTATAGCGAAACGATCATTTACTAAGTCGACCAACACAATAATAATCCACGTTAAAGACATATAAATAAAGTTTGGATAGATACATAAATACAACGGAAAAGTCTTTATTTTTAGCGAAATAAGTGACAAGGTTCTTGCATAAATTTAAAGGATCAGAATTTATCCGAGTTAATTTATAGCTGCGATAACAATTAAAAGTTCAAAATTGAATGCCATTAATCGTTAATTATCGATATATTACTATATGTTACCTCACTGCACAGAATAAGTTGGTGTGTACACACTTCCACAATGCACATTTACAATATATTTGATTTTCAAATGGCAATCCTAAGTAAAACCAAATGTATGGGTCATTCAATAAGTGTACAAATAATTATCAAGTTGATCTTCTTAACATAAGAGAATATTTCTCTGAGCTGGTTAACAAAGCACCAAATTGAGCTGGAATGCTTTGAGTTTATTGGGTTTATTATAATTTAAATTTAACGATTCGACTGATTACATGTTGTTATGGCTGTATATCGATAGACATAGAATTAATTTATTGGCGTGTAAACACTTGTATTTGCTTGCTCACTCTTATTTCTTGAGGCACTCGAATTTGAAAAACAAGCCCCAAGCAATGCTTGAGTTGTGCCTCTGATTAAATAGTATGTCAAACAATAATAATAAAAATCAACAGAATGAAAGGAAAATGCATCACAGGTCGCGTTTCACGCCTAAAATAAGGGAATATCTCGCCGAGCTGCCAAACGAACGCGAATTAGAGCTGGAGCGCTTCATGGCATTATCATCATCCTCACCAGCGAGCAGCAACGTGAGCGTTGGCGCGCGCAGCATCGACGCAATGCGCAGCGGCAGCCGCAGTCGCAGTCGCTGCGGCAGCGAAATGGTGGTTGCAACAGCAAAAACAGCAGCAGTAGCACCAACAACAACGAAAACCACAGCTGCCTGTACAGCTGCCATGGAATGCATTCGTATGAATAATAAAGAACCACAAGTGATTAACATTCCGATCGTCATGGAAATTATAGCGAGCAGCAGCGGCAGCAAACCGACTGCATCCGTTTCTGTTGAGGATTTGCGCACACCAACGAAAGGCACGCAGACGATACCGACACAAATGCAAACGCGCAAAACTCAAACCCCGGAATCGGCATTAAAATCGCACAAGCGCTTGGAATGGGATCCAGCTGCCGATGTGGGCTATCGCTGCGAGCGTGCCGCATCCGTCAGCAATATTAGCACACTGGAACGCTCTGTGCTAGAGGCGGCCGTACAACCAAATCGTTCCGAATCCGATTTGAATCGTCTGCAACAGCAGCAGCAGCAGACGCAATATAACATGACAGTGCCTCCACCATCGTCTGCGCAGCCGCCGTTGGCTTCCAGTACCTTTGTCAATAGCCAGACGATGACAACGCCAGTGCCCAGCCAGAGTTCACGCCGTGAATCCGGCGTCACATCAGCGGCGAGCAGCTTTGACTATCACCACCACCACCACCCCAACTCGCAGCCCTCGTCCACGGTCGCCACGAGTCGCAGCAGCAACAGCAGTCGGCACACGCTCAGCGCCGAGGAGCTGCTGCGTCATGTGGAGCAGCAGCGCCAGGAGCGCGAGTATACCGCCCAGTTGCAGGAAGTGCTCTGCAACAATCGTCGACAGCACAACAAGGAGAATCAACAGTCACAGCCTAAGCCGCCGCCACCATCATCGCGCGCTAAATCCAGCGCCTCCTCATCGGCTGCCTCCTCACTCTCCTGTCCGCCGAGTCGAGGGGATCTGGATTTGGGCATCGATCTGCTCTGTTCGCTGGTCAGCAAGCGCAGCCTAAGCCACGCCCAGAAAAAGCAGCTAATTCGGGACATTGCCAAGCGTCTTGCCTGTCTCGATCTTGCGTCCAGCACCAGCAGCAACAGTAGAGCCGAGTCCACTCGCACCTCCCGGCGTAGGAAATCTGTTAGCCAGCACAAGGAGCATGAGCCATTGCAGCTGCAACAGCAACAACAAGAACATACGAATGATGGCCATTTAAAGGGTAAGTTGCACAGTTTTTTGTTGGTTGATACAATGATTCACTCCTGCGATCTTTGCAGATACGCTAAGCCAGAACCGCAGAGACAGAGCCACAAATACGAGCAATAGGTCCACCTTGGACGATTCAATGGCGACACGAGTGACGCCATCCGCTGTGACAGCTCCTGCAGCAGCAGCAGCAGTGCCTGCTGCAGCTGATACACCTCCGGTGCCTGCGCCTAGAACACGCGTTGCCACGCCCTCTCAATCACCTTTGCAGTCGTGCAGTTACAGATCGTCAAGCAGCGGCGCATCCAATGAGCTGGTCACTCAAAAGACGAATTTACACTCAAAGTCCAGGAGCTCGGCGGATGCCACCGATTTGTTTGGCAATCGTGAATGGCTTCATCCGATGACCCAAAGTGAGATCGATTACGAGAAGCGAGTACAGCGCTCAACTCAGAACAAGGAGGAGCATTCCCAATTGGACTGGATCGAATCGGAGTTGCGGCGCCTGCACATGCTTCAAAATGTATTGAGCAACGCCAAGAAAGAGGCCAATTTGTCACCACGGCCCCCATCTAGTACAAACATTCCGATGCAAGGGGCTGATGTGCCAAGCAATCTGCGTCAACCAAAGCGTCCAGCGCCGCCAGCACCACCAGTGACAGCAGTTTCAACACCGCTACCAGTTGCAGTCACAATTCCAATTGAAATTGTTAGAGTTGCTGCATCACCACCGACAACAATACCAGCACCACCGTCAACGCCACCTCCACAGCCACTACCACCTCCAGTATCACGACCACTGCCACCGATATCGCCATCAATCCATCCACCAGCGGCTGTGCAACGACAGGTGCAGCGCAGCAAAATAGCAACGCCAAACACGCTCAGCCATTCGGGCAGCAGCGAGAGCGTCTGCTCCTTTATCCAGCAACGTCAGCGCCAATTTATGGCCCACTATCAGAATCAGCAGCAGCAACGCCTGGAGCATCAGCAGCAGCGCTTGGAGCAGCAACAACAGCGCCTCGAGAAGCAACAAGAGCTCTTCACGCTACACCGACAACAGCAGCTGATCAAGCAACATCAACAGCAAACTTGCCAAATGGTATAATCTCTAATCTTAACCAACCCAAAGCATAGCAAACTTGAAATTATTTTAATAGTTACGTAAACTTTTCACTTTCGTTGTATAAATAACTTAATTGTTTATTTATTCTATATCTGTCACTCAGCATCAACATGCACATCAGTGCCACCAACTGGAACAACAGCAGCAACTACAACAACAACAACAACAACAACAACAACATTATATACAAATGCAATATGCACATGGAATGGCCGATGATTACAGCTACCTGGATGAAGGCGCTGTCTACTATCAAGTGGTTAACTCTCAATCAGCGCCTTGCTACGTGCACACAACGGAAGCAGCAGCAGCAGCAGCAGGAGCAGCAGCAGCAGGAGCAGCAGCAGCAGTAGCAGAAGCAATAGCACCAGCAGCAGCAGAAGAAACAACAAAACTAGCAATAGTGGCTGCCACAAAAGTAACAAAAAAAGCTGCATTACCAGCCGCATCAAGCAATAGCTGCACATCAACGAGTTCGACTTTGTCTACGCTGTGCATTAGCTCGGAGATGTCCATACCGATGGGCATGGTTAGTGCCTGCGAGGCGACCACAACAACGACAACAACTACGCATCAGTATGATGACGTTGCCTGTCACCAGCAGATGCGGCGGCGTTTGCATCATCATCATCATCACCATGCGCATAAGGAGCAAAATGTGCAGCTTGATCAGCGCCAACAGATGCTGCAGGTGCGTCCACGTGGAATTGCTTATGTCATTGAGTTTAACACCGGTGGTGATGTGAACAAGATGCTGTCAAACGAACTTTCACTGCAGGATCATTTGCGACTTGCCCGTCCACACTTCTTTGCGCAGTCCAAGCAGCGCAAGGCCATCCTCAACGAGATGCAGTTGCTCCGCAATCAGCGTCGTCGCGAACTCGATCAACTTATCGACATCAACAACAGCCTGGAGACCCTAGATAGACGATTGCAACAGCTGCCGCCATCAGTCACCTGTAACCGCAACAAAATCTGAATTATGAAAATGAAAACTAATTTTATACTTGTAATTGCAGCACGCCTTCGCATCTTCTCCACAAAGGAGATGAAGGCGCTGACCAACAAACGCTGCGAAACTCTACCCGAGGTGCTGGCCGCACAGAATCGGGAACTCGAGGAGCGTCGTCGTCGCAACAATCGCATGATGCGCGATGTCTTCAATCGGGTATGTTGCGAACACATTCACATTTGCATACAATCTAAATATGAATTTGCATTATTTTATAGCGCTTGCAGCGTCTCGTGCGTCGTGGCAAACTGTCGCTGAACCACAGTCGGACCGTCATTTAGCCTCTCTCTCCTCCGAGACTCCCAATTGGTGTCAGTTCTTAGCAAAAGCTATAAATCTATAACAAATCGATGTCGATTTCGACAGCAGTAGTTTCCTCTATTGGAAAATCACGTTTCTATTTTATATTTTAATAATATTGTAAAATTTTTTGTTCAACTTAATCTGTATCATATATCATTCAGATATATGATATTGATTTCTTTCAAGTATGAGTTAAATAGTGCAGTGTAGCACACATTGTCGGATTTATTTTATAATATATATATATTTTTTTTTTTCATTTCAATAAATGTATAAGCATTATAGTTTTGAAATCGGTTTTCTTTAATTAAGTAATAACATTGGCGATTAACAATATGAGTAATAATTAATAAGTAATAATATTAAACTCTGCAAGCTATACAACGTTCTTCTGATAAACGTCTCCTAAATAATGGTATTCTATTTCTGAGGACATTTCTTAGGATTAGTAAGAAAGAAAATATGCATTTATTAACAAAACGACGAGAAAAAAATCATATTGTATTGTGTTAAATAACAAATACAATGCAGCTACGAATGTATTTTATATATACGTGTAGATCGTTTATCGATATAGGTTATCGCAATTTAGATTAGTATTGATTGTATTTATATATGTAAGAATATGTAATTTTTGTAATACAAGCCGCAATACCAGATCAGGTCACAGGTCTCACATTTCTGTCGCATATATAGATCGAACGTGCTTTTACGTCGACAATAGCACGGAAAATATTATGGAAGTGTCGGACTTTTGGGTTAGGACTGGCTTGGAAGTGTACTGGACTACCACGAACTGGACCAACAAACATTGCTAGGTTAACTCTCTTTTAGAGTCAATTATAGGGGAATAATTTTCGAGTATTTAGCTACAGTATATAGATTTGGAATATATAAATATATATATATATATATATATATATATATGATAACAACGCTCTTTATATGGGAAATATTTTTCTTACTTATAAGCTAATAATTGAGATGGCAAAAACAACAACTTTCTTTTTGCATTTCTTTAACTTATTTGCGCGCAACCATGTCGAGGCCGCCTTCCTCCTCCATTTTGGATAGAAACTTGATGGCGCGCTGCGAGGGTTCCGTCTGTCGTGCCATGTCAATTAGGGCCAACAGTTTTTTAATACCAATGAAAACGCTGCAGGAGAAAAACAGGAAATTTAATTTTTTTTGGAATATCTCATATTGCCGATTTTGGCTTACCGTTTGCCGGACATCTTCTTGCCAATGGCCTGGACTTCGCCCTTGCTAAAAATGTCGGATTGCTCAAGCACGGCGGTAACATGCTCCGGGCTAGATAAATTGGGCACATGCAGCACCGATGTGAAGGCCGACAGCATTTCCATTTCCTCCAACACTTCACTGCAATACACAAACGTAGGAAAGGAATACAGCTTTGGCAACAGGAAATTAACTTACCGTCTGCTTGAGGTGCAGAGTATCAAGAGCTTTCGTCCCTTGGGCGGCTGCTTCTTGAGCAGCACCAGCAACGCTTGCAGCGTTAGATTGGAGTAACGTGGCCCAATGGGTCCATAGTCGAGCAGACGCTCCACATTGTCGACCACAATGCAGCTGAGCGTGGAGCGATAGGCATCGTCGAAGATCTTCCGAATGTGCAGACACTTTGCCGACTCGGTATAGCCGACCATATCCTCGGGCGAGCAGACCTTTACAAAGGGGAAGTCTGACATTTTGGCCAGTTTGGCGGCCAATGCTGTCTTGCCAGAATTGGGCGCACCTGCAATAAGCACAGAGACGAGGCCACTGGATTCGGGCGCCTTCGCCTGCTGTACATAGAGCATACCATCCTCCAGCAGATTGGTCACCGGCTGACCCCAGTTGATAACGCTCCTAGCGAGCATATTGTCGAGTATCTCCTGGGCGGTACCAAATGCCGGCTTAATATCGTTCTCCAGCGAGTGCAGGAAGTCATTCCGATTCACTTTTAACTTTTCCATGGCCTCCGGATCGACGGTGACCTTTGCATCGGCCTTGATCAAACGATTCATGGCACTTGATTGAGCCGCACGCACGAGACCCTCCAACTCTGCACCGCTAAAGTTCTTGGTGAGAGATGCGATTTCCTTGTTGTCGACATCTTCATTAATTTTATTGAAATCCCGCATACGCTTTGTATGTATATTAAGGATCTGAACGCGTCCGACCTCATTGGGCAGACTGATCTCCATTTGGACCTCAAGACGGCCCGGTCGCAGCAGCGCCTCATCAATCATGTCCCGCCGATTGGTCATACCGATGACCAGAATATTATTCAACTGGTCGACGCCATCTATCTTGGTCAACAGCTGATTGACGACGGTGTCGTGTACACCACTGTTACCGGCCACAGAGCCGCGCTGCTTGCAGATCGCATCGATCTCATCGAAGATGATGATATGGAGGCCACTGTTTGGGCCCAGACGTTTTTCCTCCTCCTCGGCGTCGGCGAATAATCGACGCACATTCGCCTCCGATTCACCCACATATTTATCGAGAATCTGGGGTCCATTGACGATTTTCGGTTCGCGTGCATTCAGCATGGTGCCAATTTGGCGGGCCATCAGTGTTTTGCCAGTGCCGGGCGGCCCATAGAGGAGTATGCCTTTCACATGCTTGCAGCCGAGCTGCTCCACAAGCTCGGGTGGGAAGACTCGGGAGGCGAATGCCCGACGAAAGATCGCATTGAACTCTTGGTCTAGGCCGCCAATGCCCATTTTGCCAAAGTCCCAGTCGGGATTGATGATCGACTGGCGAACCACTTTGCCCTTGGACTTGCCCTGCAAATTCAGTGAACTGTTCTCGGCCTTCTCGAACTGAACCACAGTGTTACCAAGGAGGCGACCAAAGCGAACATTACGCATCACTGGCTCCTTTCCCTCTCCAAGGCTCTTCGGATCGATCGAATCCAGCGATTTAACCGCCAAGCCGAGCAGCTTCTTATCCTTGAAATTAAAGACCAGCGATTGGCCAACGGTTAAGGCCATCCCAGCAAATTGCATTATAAATTCCTTGGCCATTTCATCAGAATCGTATGGCTCTTGGGAGACCCTATTTTTGAACATATGTAAATTTACCGGGCAAGACCATGAGAAATAGAAAGTTAGGGAAATAAAAAATAAAAATTAAATAAAACGAATATATCCAGTAAATTGATATGCTATAAATATTGTTATATAAATATTGTTCAGTTAAATAACTTTCGACCAAAAATTCAACTTTCCCATTTAAATTAAGTATTAATGTAAAATGTTTACGAATGAAAAATTATGTTATTATAAATTTGTTTGTAAGTTCGAAACGTATTGCAGGGGACGTAGCCGCGCTTTTAAGATATATACATATATTCCTGATCAGTATCACTAGGTGATATGGCCGCATTTTGTAGTCTAACTTCGCGGAATTCGCTCACAATAAAAGCTAACTTGATGGAACTTAAGATATATTTGCTGAAATCTGAACATGGGCCGCAGATAACCGCATCGGACCACTATATATATATATATATATTGCCAATTATATATAAATTGGGACACTAATTTTCAGATCCAATTTAATTACACAAATGTGAAATATTATGTTCAAGGCTACAACTCAATGTGAATTTAAATTAAAACTATTAACATAATTATGTTGGTGCTCAAACTAAGATTATTATGAAGTGCACGTATCCCATTATATAACAACCAAAAATTACACACGCACACACACTTAAAGGGCACTTACGTCTTCTTTTGCAGAAAGTCAGTTTCAAAGGAGACGGATGTTATGACATCGGAATTGGCATCAAAACGATAGGGTCGCACCTCCAGGTCCTGGTTAATGGAGAGCATCGCCCATTTGCGCTGCACAAGTGAGAAGCCCACATAGCCTCTGGGCACCTCAAGAGATTTCTCCAGCGCAAAGATGAAATGCTGTCCAGGTGCGGGCGAAATGTCCGCATAGCTGCACAAACCAAAAAATATATAAAACAGATGAATTAGCTGCCAAAAACAGGAGCTTATCCAACCCACATGACATCTTCAGGAAAATCGCCCACGTTGACAATGGCTCGGTTCGTCAAGGACAGCTCGTCCGTGGGACACTTTGTGGCCTTCAAGCGCTGTTAAATTGGGCACGTGATTATAAAATAATTGATTATACCTAATATACGCAAAATGCAATACTCACATAAGCCATGGCTGCTTCTTTTCCCAGATAATGTTGCTGCGGCTGTTATGTATAGGAATTTTCCTTGTCTCCGTTGAGGGTGGGTTGTTTTGTATGTGTTTACAGCCTAAGCCTGAACCACTGAGTATATCGATTCAAGTGCTTTGGGATTTAAATCAACGCTGTTTCTCTTGCTGCCGCGTTTCGGTCCTATTTATTGTTTTAGCCTATTTGACACTTGGGGTAATTGGATGAAATTATAGGGTTAACATTGAACACTTATTAAATTTTGATTATACTGCATTTCCCTATCGATGGAGTTTATTCGAGATGAGATTTTACCAGAGAACCGTTATTGATTTCTTCAACACAAATTTGCTGCGCAGCTTAAAATGCGCGCCTGCCCTGCCAACTCTTTTCGAATAGCATAAGTTGACGTGCCAGCCAGTTACAGAACAGCTGTTCCTTTCTCTGTACATGAACAGAACACATGTTTGGAAATAAAAGTGTGTTAACAGTGCGTCGGTTACCAACATGCGAATGTTCGGTGGCATATTATTATCAGCTAAGACGTCGTCCGGAACGAAAGTGCTTAAGCGCGTTTTAAACGTTTTTGTTGTTGTCGATTACAAAACGAGCGGTTTTATTACTTTGTCCATTTTTTGTTGTTGTTGTCAAGTGATAAGCGATAATGATTTTACCAATGCGAGTGAGCTTTGCGTAATAATTGTGTGAGCTACAAATTTTGTTTAAAGTTTTTGGGCGGGCCTTTTTCAAAGGTCAAGTGCAGCAGCAGAGCAGCAAAACAAACAACAGTAACAAGTGCAGAGGCAGAAGCATCCAACACAATAAAGGAAAAAAGGAAGAGATCGAAAATCACCGTTGACTACCTGTTGAGAGTGTAGCGCCGCAGTCGACGTTACAAAAATTTCATGCTGCGGCGTTAGCTAAAGGTTGAAGAGGATTGTTAAAATTTGCAAGCTATCTGCTCTGCATGCCATTTAGCAATCATTGTTGTTGTTGTTATTATTTTTGTTGCCGGCTGCACGTGTGTGTGGATGGAGCAAGGAAACGTTTAGAGACGTGACAACAAAAAAAACACACACACAATGACAAAGGCGCGGTTACCATCATGCTGCAGCAGAGGCCTGATATCAGCCAGCTACAGTCGAGATTATCTGGCGCTCTTCTGCTTTCTCGTCTTTCTAACTACAACAATTTGGTGCTTCAATTTGGAGCATCGTCAGCCACTTATTAAGTACGGCCATCCAAATTCGCTTTTTGGCTATTCGTTGGCCACGCACTCAATCAGCACCGTCAACAGCAGCCGTGACATCAAATGGTAAGAGCTAAACACTTCAGTTTAACCGGTTTTACATATTATTTTTAAATCTTTTTTTTTGTTCTTGTTTTTGCCTATATATTTGTTGTAACGTATACAAATTTAAAGGGTACCAGCAAGTTGTATATTTCATACTATTGTTAATTATAATTGAATAAGCACCACATAAATTCTAGAATATTTTTATGTTCTACAAATATTGTATCCTAAACTCAGTATTGAAATTTTTATTCGAGGGCATTTAATAGTCGAAAATGCTTGGTAAATGCCTTAGTTGATTGGCCTTGATTAATTTTAATACAACAACTGAAAAAAAATGAAACTTATGGGTTTTTCATGTTTTTTCGTTGCAATAACTTTGTTGTTGTTATTGGTATTGTTGCTTATAATGTATAAAACTTGTTTGAAATACCGTTTATTAGTTGTTGTTGATGTTGTTTTTGTTGTGTGCTAGACACATCAATTACCATATAATAAAATAAAAAATGAATATTGATTATTTATAAAGATGATGCTATATGCACACACAGCTGTTTCGCATTAAGGTTTCAATTTAGCATGTGTCTTCCATTAGCATTTGACACTTTTCAATGTGGGTGGCTTAAGTTCAGAAGCTTATTAAATTAAACGAGGAGATATAGAAAAATTGAATTTCTGCAGTAAAAGATGTATTAAGATTAGAATCGAATATGGTATTTAAAAAAAATTGTATGGCTTAGTAGTATTTTTTATGAAACTAGTTGGTTATGTAAATGTTTTCGGCATACAGAAAAAAATTACTTAAAATTTCATTATAATATTTAATAATTTCATTAAATGTTAAATATTTAACATAATTCCAATTAAATTGGGATATTGGTATGACTCTTTTAAGGAAGAAGTTGTTTTAAAACAGCACCTTTTATTAAGGATTATTGGAATGGAAAGAGTATATAATGGTGATTTCATTTTCAGAATTATTGTCATTTCTTGAGCTCAAAGATATTCCTTTCCTTTTGCGTATTTCAGCTTTATCATGTTTATCTTGTTGTTTTTTTTTTGTTTTTTTTTTTGGCAGTTAAGGTTACAAATGAAATATTTGTCGCATTCTGTCAAATACTTTCAGCCAAAACCCTTGTTATACATACATATGTATATAACTGCAGTTGTGTCCAATCCTCGCGAGATAAGAAACTGTTTATTTTTATATGTACATATTTAAATACATTTCCACAAATATTTCATATGTTTATTTCTTTTGCCTTATTTTGTTGATTTTTTTATTATATTTTTGCCGTATTTATTTTTATTCAAGAACTTATCCTTTGATAATGCCTCTCTGTGCAAGATATTTTCTGACTTGATAATGAATATGCTTTCAAGGCTGAATGGGGACCATGTTAAAATTCCATTGAAATTAATCAGAGTTTTTAATGAAATTAAATTGAACGGATGTTGAATGACTCAATTCGATATCTATTAATTAATTGCAAATGCTATAGGATCATTGGATCCCAATAATGCTTAGTTCAATCGTTGATGATCATCATCCAAATCATATTATGGCCCAAACTAGACGTAGTCGCGGTGGCCAACGGTAGGCCAACAATTGTAGACGTCTGCATTTAAAATGATTCCACAAAAAAAAAAAAACAGCAACAAATAGCACCGTATAACTGTCACACTGTTTATATCCACGGTGAACACAAGTCCAGTGTCCATTGTCCGATGTCCGTTGTCAATTCGCAATCGCCATGCCATACCAGACAGACAAGTTGGAGCCGACCGCAATGGAAAACAACACAACGAAGCAGCAATACACTCACTCATAAAAAAATAAGTTGAAAAACCGCACGCTGCCTATAAATATATACATGTTTTTATATATTATTTATATAATATATATATATATATATATATATATAATATATTAATATATTTTTCTCAGGAACATTTTCACTTTCAAGTATTCTACTTTAGTTTTGCGTTCATATACGTCTTGCTGACTGCTTTAGAATAAGAAAAATATAAATCTGACAGATGATAATATTTATATTTATTTATATCGCCAGACACTGCTACATGAGTTCGATCAGTTAATTGTTCTACCCACTTGGGAAATGGCAAGGGTAGCAAAATAGAAAATCAATGCTGGTGTGTGGGGAGCGAGACGGTTTGGGGGGGTTGTGTGTGGGGTGACAGCAGAAGACAATCAAAGCTGGCCAAGACATCTTATGGCTTATGGAGCCATAAAAAATATTACAAGAGCAATGTGTTTTTTGTTGTTGTTGTTGTTGTCGCCATTTAGTCTGTGGCAGTTTGTTTCGTGGAAGTAACTTGTCCATTTTTGGTTGGCAGTAGGTCAAAGCAATTAGGTTGCTCCTTCTCACCGTCCCCATATTCCCATCTAACTATCTATGCATCTCCCCATCCTGTCTTCAGCTCATATATAGATGAAGACAGACAGATCAATGATTCCATTTGGCTAAACATTTCCAGGCAAATAGAGCGTTGACGACTCTTCTAATTCAAGTGCTTGAGCTTAACAATCATTATAGCCATCAAAGATCATTACAAATTCCAGATGAACTGTGCAACAAGGCAACCTTTCACATGACACACTTTTCATTTAGTATACAGTTAAAACCCGCGTAGTTGGGGCTCCTTTATACTATTGTATGTCTGACCAATTTATTTGTCCTTCAACATGGACGCGTTAACATGTGTTTCCTTCGGTTGCTGGTCGTGCATTTATGATTAGGCTTTGAATCTGACTCTGACTCTGACTCTGACTCTGACTTGGACTCCATTCAAGTCTCAGTCACTGATTGCATTTGTCATGCAGCTCACACATCAGCCGTAACATATTCAACACCAACTATAACAACCACAACAATGACGAGAATTACTGAATAGCAACAAAGTCTCATTGGCCTTGTTAAAGCTAAGATTATAAAAAAAATATAAAATAAAATTAAAAACGTCAAACTGCACAAACCACAAAAATTGCTTAAAGGTTTTATAGTAGCCGCCGCGATATCAAAAAACTCCCAATCAGCCTGTTCTTGCAGCACATTATTGGACCCATTCCCCCCCCCCCCTCCCCACCCTCACATTTCTTTATCGTGTGCCAAAACCTGGGTTCCTTTTCTTTCAAAAATAAACTTTGTGGAAATTTATGACTTATTTTGGATAAGGGTTATATATAAAATTTTTATAAATATATAGAATATATGTAGAATATAATCATTAATTATATATATATTCTTAGTTGTTATATTTAGCTGCATGCCAAGCCAATCTAGGATCAATTGTGAATAACACAAATAAATCAGAGTTTTTTCAGAAGCTGTTTAATTAAGAAGTTGTGGCTTTTTCTAAAAAGTGATCGAATAATTCAATTGTTCTGCAAAGTGAAAGTTCTGCTTTACATTCAAAGAAGTTATTTGAGTATAAATCGATCGATTTTTGGGTGCAAAATGGAAATGGTGAGAAACTGTACTAACCCATTTCGCGTATACGCAAGTAATGCGAAAACTCTACAACGTAATCATTATAACTGTATTTTTGCTAGAGTGTGAAAATTGTGCATGGAAAATGTTGTAATTTCATTAAGTTTTCCGAACCGTAACTGTTTGATTACTTTGTGTATCTGCGGTGCTGATAAGTGATACCAAATGAGAAAAATGTTGTTTACCCCTTTTTTTATGGTTGTTTTGTTTTTGTTTTTGTTTTTGCTTTGTACGTTTTTTTTTTTTTGGAATTTTTGTTTTTATTTTGCTTGAAATGAGTTTGTTGTTTTGTCGCCAATTTGCTTTGTAAATGAGTTGAGTTGTTGTATTGCAAAATAAGCAAATGCAAATCGCGTTCAGGTGCTGCCGGCATTCCTCTTTACCTTAATGTATATACCCTGTATCCATTGCATCATCAGGGTAGTCTGCATCCATTGGCCGTTAACAAACTTAACCTTAAAAAAAAATTGACAAAATGTTCTCGAATTGAAACTGCAGATTTACTACTTATTGGATTACACAAAAGATTGACTATAAGAATTTTTAAAAATTCTTCATTTTATAATAGCAAGTTCTTATTTTTATTCTTAATTTGAATTTTGTCCACCTTGTAGTTGTTATTAAGTATAATGAGAATTGAGTAATTACTTTAAATGTAATAAGATTATTAGAAAAATCGATTAATGATATAAATAAATGGGGTAATCTTTAGGCAAGTCAATTCAACTAAACTATGACTGGGTTGCTAATAATGCTTGATCCAAATTAATTATTCAATATTGTTAAATAACGCACGCGAATCGACGTGTGGCTGGCAACGCTCCAAAGTGTATCCATATATAAAAAATCTATTAGTTTTCAATATTATTTTTACTCACCGACTTGTTAATTATTATTGTAAGTGATGAAGATGATGATGATGATGATGTAGGGCATGGTTCGGTTAAAATTGCACACGCCTCCAGTGCAAATATTTGTAAACAAATCGTAGAAAATGTAATTCGCACCTAACAAACAGAGTTCGGTTCTCAGGTAGTGCTGGGGTCTTATCTACCATGTAGTTCGACTGGGCTGTATAAATGTTAAGCTTTCAATATAGATACGCTATATAGTGGCAGCTCCAAAAGTCACATTAAATATTCTTAGCTAAGCTGGGGCGCTTTTTTGTTGTTGTTGTTTGTTGCCTGACTCGGAACATAAATATGCGCCATGTCGCACACATGTTTCTTTTTGTACATGGATAGTTCTTTTGGGGTTCTTTGCTCTGAAAGTGCGCCAAAATGTTTCGCCCGAGAATGAGGTCAACAGACGCCGAAGAGTCGGGGCCAGACCAATGAATGGCACCAAGGGGTGAGGCTAAAAAAGAAAATGGAGAGGGGAATGTGGAATGTGGAATGGGGAATGGGGGATGGGGAGCAGTTAATGGTCATATTTGTTTTTGTTGTTGTACTCAACTGGGGCGAGAGAGCGAGACTTCTACATGATAGAATATGTCTATTCATATTCGTTTTACGTTTTGGTATTCAGTATTTGTCTGTTTCCACATGCAAAATAGTTTTTTCTCTATGCTTTATGTAATGTTTTTTTTTTTTTTTTCGTTTTTTTGGCGGGTCTATTTCGATGGTTGGGCTCCACCGAAAAGACGGCATAAGACATAAACAAACGAAGGCAGGCAGAAATAGAGAATAGAGAGATATACGACACAGGCATAACAGCGGAAAAAGCAAAGGAAAAAATGAATACCAGACGAGGAAACGCATCTAAGACAAACACACACTTGCCCCACATGAGTGATACGCAGACAGTGAAACCTGCCTAAGCTGTCTCAGCTCTGTTCTCTATGTTCCTACAATCAATTAAAATGTTGTACTTATTGCTTAAACATATCCCTATATATATATATATATATATATATATATATATATAGCTAAAGTTGACAGAGATGCCAAGATGCACCTGATGAGGAGAAGATTTTGTTGCCTTTGGGGCAAGCTTGACTGTGGCACATGCCACGTCATAAACATGCGTGAAAATTCAATTGATTTTTGTTGCGAAAGGGTATGGGGTAGCTGCGAGATGCCGCTAAAAGAGGGCGGGGCAAATAGCCGCAACTGGAAAAGAAGAGGAGGTGTGTGTATATATAGCGCTAAGAAAAATTGCCCATCTTTTTGACTTGATGGGCAGATGCAAGTTTGGTCGGCACTGTGAACTGTTTTGTGTGTGTGTGTGTGAGTGTGCGAGTGTGTGTGCGCGTGTGTTGTGGGAAAACTTTTGTGAAACCAGCTAGAACAACAACAAAGCGATTACAAACTTGCCTAGCAGCTGTCGAGTGTTGAATATATATCTGAAAGATACAAAACTCGACAACATAAAAAAAAGGAGAAAAAGATCGGAGCGTGCAACATAATTTTTGTGAAAACGTTTCATGGCTAAGGCCGAGCTGGGACGTCGGGGGGGGGATGTGGTGTGTTGAATGTGTGCTCACTAATGAGACTGCGGACCAAGTGCTGTAGTCAAATGCAATCTTCGCCAGAGAGAGATCCCAAAAAGTGAGATCCACACACGCAAAATGTCATGAGGCTAGGCGAAGCGTGCTGGCTGTAACGAGGGGTAGATGGGGGGGGGGAGGGGTTGGAGGATCGGTACGAGTTAAGAGACGACGTGTGGGTGTCATGATTTATTGCCAATTGCGACGGGGGCCGCACTTGAGTTGAAGTTGAATTTGTTGCTCTGGCAACAAAAGGTTGAAGTTTGCCCAGCAGTGATGCCACTCGATGCAGCAACAACAGCGGACAACAAGAAACGATCATTCATCAGCGTTTTGCTGAACGCGTGTGGGCAACCAGCTAGTCAACCCCCCCACCACCACCCATCTCCCTCCCCTCTGCCCCAAATGCTGCAATTGGCAAATCAAAGCCTACCCGTCACGTTGACGGCCCACGCAAGCAATCAAATCTCTGTGATTGCCGTTCAGGAAGCGTCGCTGCGATGATCTTAAAGCTGCTTCTTCGTCTACTAACTGCAACAACAAAAGTATCGATAAATCAATAAGCCAAAATGCAACCGTGGCTGCCGTTTCGGCTAATCTCAGAGCCTGACAAATTGCCCGCAGGCTAAGCAAAGCATTCAAGCAAACAATAAAATGCATAATTGCTCGACTAGTTGCTGCCCTGTAAATAGTTTTACAAATACTTAATAATTCAATCGTTTAGAAATGTCATGTATCAAGCAAATACACAACTTAAATAAGGTATAAACCGAATGTATTCAAGAACAGTTTTAAGCAATCTTCTGCTTTGAGTAGTGGATATTGCGGCAGACAACCCAATTCTGTTCTGTTCGGCAGCAAAGGATTGAGCGTATTAAAGGTTTGCCTGTGTGCCTGAAACACGCCCAAATGTCTAGTTGCACGTTGCAAAAATGATGGCAAGGTGGCAAGGAGGCAACCGAGCTCATCTCACGCAGATACAACATGTTGCGCCCATGGGCATTAACCCTCGCATTGTTCAGATTTATGGTGCAAATCTCTCAATGCCTACCCCTCATGCTCTGCCCCTCCTCCATCCACTCTCCATCCACAACTCTCTTTCTGTCTTTTCGGATTCTTGTATCTCGCCTCGAGGCGTTCGAATTGTGCGAATGAAACTCGTTACCAAAACCAAAAACAAAAACCAAAAAAAAAAAAAAAAAAATAAAAATAAAAATAAATATAAATAAATAAATAAGTCGACAGTTGCTGCTTTGGCGCTACTCTCTGAAGCCACCGATCGAAGCTTTTGCCAATAATAATCCAATACCTGCCACCAGTTCTCAGCTGAACCCATCTCATCACCGCTCGCTCCCCCGCTCACACCCCTGCCCCTGTCGTAAGCTGAAACTTTTGGATTCGTTGCTGTGGTTGTTGTCTCCATCATCTATCTTTCAACTTTCAGCTTTCAGCCATGGCCAAAGCCAATGCCAATGCCATAGCCATAGCCATAGCCATAGCCATAGCCATAGCCTCTTGTATTAGCTGTTCTGTTGTGGCCGTTGTTGTTGTTGTAGTTGTTATTGTTGTTTGTCTGCTTGAATCCGGTCGTATTCGCTGCCTTGGATCATGTCGGCTTCTTGCCCAGCTGCCTGCCTGCCTGCCTGACTGCCTGCCTGCCTGGCAGCTTGTTTTCTAATGAAAATTGACGCCGTGCTGGTAATTTAAGTTGTTTTTTGGTTTTTTCGGTTTGGGGGACTTTCTGTTATTCGTTCCTCTGTTTGCTGCTTCCCCAACTCGCCTCATTCTTTTTGTCGCCGAGATATTGTTGTTGCTGCCACAATCGAACTATTTTGCTTGTACACATTGCGTGAGATCGCTGAGAAAACATTGGCATCTTTTGCGCTATTCCAATTCCAATTCCAATTCCAATTCCGATTGCGGTCGCTGGTAGGCATTTCTGCGCCTTCTTCAGCACTTCCTAGCCAAAGAGACAGGCTGGCTGTGGCTGGGGGAGATGTGGAGAGTGTCTCTCGAAGGTACACACACACCACATCTGCCACATCTTTCCATATTGTATATCATTTGCGTTTATCTTGTTTGACATAGATATTTCTTATCTGCATTGATTCAGCGTCTCAAGATGTTAACTTTAGCCAGATCTTGTGATAATCTTAAATCTAAACCGCCAAGTTATTTGCTTGATGCAAATTACACTTTTACAAATTATTATGCATATTTTTATAAATTTGCCATATTTGCAAAAAAAAAGTTGTGTATTTTTTTTTCAAAAATTATTCCAATATGTTTCGAAGCAGCTCTCAGCTCCACTGTTGGTCTGTACTACAATAAAGATACCTCATTCCTAATCCATTTGATACGTTTCTCTTTTGCAGTTGAAACCAATTGGTGTCTGGAGAAGATTTTGTCGATTGTTTCCGGAAATTTCTTCTTGGCAAAAGCGCTTCGCTCGCCTTTTCCTCTTCGCTTCCCCTTGTTCGCGGCCCCTTTGTTTAGGCCATAAATTTGGCATGTTCGAATGCCACTTAGAATCGTTGTTGTTGCCTCTTAACCCTTGGCGCTTCCCAAGGTTTTTCCAGCTCCATCCAAATTGCTGAGCAATTTTCTTATTTATTTTTAATTTTTTTTTTTTGGTTTTCCTGGCTGCGTTTTAAGTTTTTGAACTTTTGAGGCAGATGAAAATAATCTTTGCACCATTAGCGATAGAGAGAGATGGAAAAACAGCAACAACTTCACATGCAACTGTGAGATTTTTCGTGGCTCGTTTATTTATTATGATTATTTATTTTGTTTTTACTTGAGTTGCTGCTGCCGGTTGTCGGTTAGTTGCCACAGATGTTGGCAGTTCGTGTTGAGTTTTTCTTTTTGTTTTCCTTTTCCGTTAGCCAGCTGCCAGCAAGAAGATCAGAACATCTGTGTGGGTGTGTGTACGAGTGTGTGTGTGTCCACATGGTCCATTCAGTTCATCAACGCGTCGCAGATTGATTAGATGCGTTCAAAGTTTGGTTTGCTGCGTCAACACTTTTTCTGCTTTAAGCCCCGTAACCATTTCGTTATTAAAGTTAACTTTGTCCAGTTTTCTCAACTGAACACAAAAACTTTTGCACTTGTAGGCGATTTTCGAACAGCGATAAATATCGATTAGTCAATCACAGTCAAGCAGCACAGCAAGTGGCAACAACGAGATGCGTATAGGGCATCCTGATGGATCACTTTTACTTGTTGTTGCTACTTCTTCGGCTTTCAAGTTGTTTGCCACAAAAGTTCAACAATCGCTGCTCAGCAGCTGTGCCACGCCCTCCGTTCTCCGTTGCCCGTCTGTCAGTCGCCTACTTTTTTTTTTTTGGGCGCAAGTTTGCTTTTGCCTCGTTTTGTTTGCTTTTGCTTGGAAAACAACAACAATTTTTTTCCCGATAAACGCTCGACACGTCGCCGCTGCCCCTAAACCATTTGAGCCACCCATTGCTCGCTGAGCCCCCTTTGTGCCTCTTGCCCCGGCACCATGTGTTTGTGTCACAGTTTGGCGTTTGGCAATACACAGAAATCCTGTCGGAAATATACGCTAGGCCATCGTCGGCTGCGGCAGCCACACCTACCACGCCTACTATCTATGCAGCGGCAGCCAAGTTGCAAGTTGCAAGTGGGTGTCTTATACCCAAACCCAAACCCAGTCGCATTCGCTTGCCCCAAGTTGCACATGCGCATATGACGAATTTTGAGCTGTGGCAAGCAGTGGCGGCTCAGTGTGGGCGCCACAAAATCGAAAACAAAAAAAAAATACAACAAAAAAACACTGCCGCCTTGATGCCTTGCTGCAACACGGCCAAAGGCGCTGGCGATGGGCGATGGCGACACAACTCTTGATAAGAATTGAGTTTCACACACACACACACACACATAGAAACATAGACGGGGCAGGCGACATTGATGTTGACAAACTTGCGGCTCGACGTTGCGCGGCGGTTTTACCAAACGACAACAACAACAAAAACAACAACAACAACAACAACAACTACAACAAAAACAACTACAACAACAACTGACAACTCGTTTCGCTTGTTGTTGCCGCGTTGTTTTATGTACTTCAGCTCCAGTTTGTGACTTGAATTAGTCTCAGACCTGCATCAAACACTCTGCACAGTATCATATTTACTTTTGTTTCCCCCGTCTACATTACCTGCACCCCCCCCCCCAGCCTGTTTCAACAGGGTCATCAAGTGTGCGACGCTTGAATGCCAATATTCCCACAATTTCAGTTAAGTGTCCAAGTTCCCTGAGTGGTCTCCACAACTTGGCATTCAAAATTGGAATTTCGTTTATCTGAAATTTGATTATTTCCATTTTGAAAAAAAAAAACAAAATTATTCAAATTTAATTATTTTGTGTAATTTTGCTATTTTGCAATCTAATCAAAAAAATATTTTATAAGTATAAATTACGTAGGTTTCTCGATCTTTTTATCACTTATATAGTATTCCTGTTAGCAATTCTTCATTTGTTAACTTGAATGGAGAGTGTGTGAGAGAGAGAGGGAGAGAGAGAATGGAGCACAGTGGGTTTGGGTGATAACTATTTGATTTACACGCCGGCTGTTTTCTGTATTTGTTGTTGTTGTTGTTGCTGCCTTATTTTTATAGGTAGGCCACGGCAACAACAGCAAGTACAACAACAACAACAACAACAATAACAAGAAGAACCACAACTGGGGGCGATGGAGTTTATCTGGCCCTCGTGCAACCAAAAACGTATATATATATATATATATATATATATAATAAAAATGAGTAATATTTTCCCCATGGTCTCAATTGATAAGTTACTTTAGTTTTTGTGGGGCGTTTTATTTTTTTATATAGTGGGCGTTTCAGATAGAGTTTCATTTAAATATTACCCCTTTTTTTGCTGAGTCAGTTATTTTCGAAATAAATTGAGCTGTTTCTCTGATTAAAGCACTTCAACTGTGCCTATATTATATATATTCTAGATGTGGACTTCTTTGGGAGCGTATCTAGAAATCAAAAATTTGTAGATCTTGAGCATTTTACTGGCTGTAAACTAATAAATACGTTAAGTATGAACCATAGTGCACTAGTTGAAGGCACCAAGAGCCGACATTAATAACGGTTATTAAATTTCGGCTTGCTCTTTGAGTGGATACACCTGGGCAAAGTGTGGACCGGACCATTCAATTAGCATAATTGCGACGCAGAGCTGGAGGTGCTACTGTGCGCCCCTTTCACTGTTTTTGGAGTGGGTGTTGGAGTTCGGTTTGTGTTTGGGTTTGGGTCTTCTGCAAGACGGTGACTGGGTTGGCGGGGGGAAGGTATGTGTAATGCGTGTGAGTAACAGTCAGGTCCCAAAAATTTATGAGTCAACAAGAATGTTGACATCAAAATCGTAGAGGTTTTTTTTTTTTTTTTTTTTTTTTTTACCCACTGGAAATTCATTTCATAGGCATTTTTTATTTTCTTTTAATTTTCGGCATTTTTCTCTCTCGTATTTTTTGGGTGTAATTAAAAAGCAAATCACGTTTTCATTTTATGATTTCTGTTGGATTTTTCTTGTGCGTAGGCAACACTGCTTTCATTTCATTTCATTTCGTTTCGTTCCGGTTCGTTTCATTTCGCTTTGACAGTGAAAGTGAGCGTTACCCGGATACCAGTGGCTCCAGCCCCTGCTTGGGCCCCGGGTTTCGAGTGCCTCATTTTCTTTTCACAAACCATTTTCACACATTATTCAATGCTGTTTCCGTTTTGCAGAGTTAATTAATTCACATATTGGTCGACTCGGATTCTCGCATTCGCATTAAAACGCATCGAATCGTATCGAATTAAATTGTCCAAAAACTATGTCATATATCGTTTTATACAGTCGTACCAACCACGGACCACGCCCCGTTGTGTGTCACTTATTCTGCCCTGAATTTTTGCTCTGCTCAATTAATTTGCAACGCCTCGATGAGCGCTGCCCAAACTCGAAAATGCGTCAATTGCCCAATTTTGAGTTTGGGAAAATATAATGCTGATCATCGAAAAATGGTAAAATACCATTAAAAACAAAATGCGTCGCCAATTTTTTGATCTAGTTTGCTTCTTTTTTTTTTTTTGGCAAATTTGCGAACCGTTTTTGTCGACATCCGACCGATAAACGGCTTAGGGCGTTCTAATTTCGATTCCCCAAACGATTATTAATACAAAACTGGTTCGGCGAAGAAGAGTTTTTCATTTTCTAGAGTTGAATTACCAGCTGAACGTGTGAGTTTCCATTTTGGCAAACCAGTTGACCAGTTCCATGCAAAATTAGTTCTCAACTAAGCCTAGTTGCAAGCAAGCTAATCAGATTCGACATTAAACAGTCGACTAGCAGCAATAGAACCAATGTTGTTGCAAATTCATGTTTTCTTCTTGCTTAGAAGATTCAATTACAACAGCTGAAACTGGCATGCAAAAGGGGCCAAAATAAAATTAAGAAATTTGCAAAAAAAGCGAGTCTCCTTGGTGAGAGGTTAAACCGTATTCTGGAAGCTTACACTTATTTATCATTTAGCTATATAATGTGACATCCTCGACTCATCCAAGCATTTGCGTATTGCCGATTCACTCGCGTCGTGTCGGCCACAATTAGACCAAATGGTGAATTGCCAGCAGAAGACGTGTATCACAATCCATATACCATTTGTCTACTGTATGTGTCTGACCCAATTACAGGCACTGGCTGCACCCACTCGACCTAATGGCAAACACACAAAAAAGAAGAAAGCAAAGGGGTGGAAGGGGGGGGGGGGGGACTGCTCACCCGCTGGCTGGCAATTAATAAGTCGCCAGTTCAAATACATTAACAATCTAAATAAAAATTACCCAAACGCCTTGAGTTAATTTTTGTTTTATTATTCGTTTTGGGGCAGGCAGTATTAAAATTGTTTTTGCGCCAAATATTGTAATTTGACCGAATAATGTTGTAATGGCAATTGGCAATTGGCCTGGTCGACACATTTTGTGCGCATTCTTTAGAACTTGTTTCGTTTCTTAGCTATTCCATGCCAAGCTAAATTGACCGTACTGTCCGATGGGAACTGCCAACAACGAATTGGGAGCTCAGAGCTGAGTACTAAAAACTGCAAACTTAGCGCTTGGAGCTTGGAGCTTAGAGGTGGACAGTCGAGTTTGCTGCCCACGCGCTTTTGGCTTAAGCCGGCTTCGGGCCAACTCTGTTCTGTGCAGCTGCAATTCGCAGAGCACACTTGCAAATTTAGTCCACTTCAAGTGCCTTCCTAGGCCAAAAATACCACTTAGGAAACACCAATTTACAAATATCAAAATTAAATTCCAGCAGAAATTTCAAATTTTAATAAATGATATATCATTAAAATCTGAAGCCAATAAAATTGAGTAAAAAGACTACAATGGAATTGTGCCACTGTATGTAACAGGCACAAGGAAGCATCTCTGACCGCTTTAAGTATATATATATATATATATTTGTGATTAGGTTCCACAGCCGAATCGATATAGCCATAACCGCCTGTCCATCTGTCTGTATGAACACGCGGATCTCAGAGACTAAAAACGCTTTAAAATTGGAATATTGGAATATAGCTCACATTTGGGTGCACAACTTTTTTAAGGTTGGCTTAGGGTATATCGTAGTTGAGCTCACTTGTCTACGGAATTCTTACTTGTTTTGGCTTAAGGAAATTCTCAGGAAATTTGCCACTGTAATGGTACAGGGCTGACATTGCATGTTGCGTGTATGCAGCCCTGTTGGCAGTTTGCTGTAATTGCCAAAGATTGCCGCAATTTGCTGTGCGGCTTCCGTTTCATTGGCATTTTCAACGCTTCATTCGTAAATGACGTTGACGCTGACGCTGATTGCCAGCCTGCAGGCGCATCTTTTTCTCCCCATGACCACAACAACACCACCCCCCAACCGGCACACAACCCCTCCATCCTTCAGTTCACGTCTCCTCCTACAGCTGGATCCTTAACTTTTGATCATTTGCATGCGCAACTCATTCAATGTCACCAATGAGTGCAATTTGTTGTTGTCGCTGCTGCTGCTGCTGCTGCTGCTGCTGCTGAAGTGCCTCAAACTGCTGCTGCTCATTCTTTTGTTGCTGCTTTTCCTTGCGCACAATAAATTCCAATCAAATTGCTTGCACTCCGAATGAGCTCCAAAGTCTGAGAGTCTGCAAGCTTGTCCGCTGAGGTCTGATCTCTGCGTCTGTCCCTGGCCACTGCCTGTCATTTAACACACGCGGCCGCCAGCTGCACCTGTTGTTGCTGCATTGATTGAAAACTAGTTGCTGCAGCAGCAGCAGCAACAGCAACAGTAGGGCGCGCCCCATCAGCTGTCAGCAATTTGTTGTGATCAATTTATTAAAAAAAAGAAGCAAAATCAATGCATCATCAGCAGCAGCAGTCGCAGCAGCAACTCCTTGTGGCAGCGCAAAGTTGAAGGACGCAATGCGCCTTGGGGGTCAGGCAGATGCTGAGGCTAAGGCTGAGACATAGACAGGGACAGGTACAGGTACAGGTACAAGCAGCATCATCACGATAATCACAGTCATCAGTTGGGCCCTGCCTCATCTGCATAAATACTAGCAATCTTGGCAATATCGGCAACCGGCTTCCAGCCGGCAGTTTCAAGTCTGTTGGCCCCTGGCCCCCACCTCAATAGGGGGCTTAGCCACCCAGCAAGTTCATGGAATTCGCAGCTATTGTAGCACCTTGACTAGGAATTTGTCATTGTTGTTGTTGCTGCAACTGTTGTTGCTGCAACTGTTGCGGTTGCAACTGTTGTTGCTGTCGCTTTTGCGGTTGCGGTTGCCGTAGCTTTCCGTTTTTTTTTTTAAATATCATTTTTATACTATAACTTGTTTAGTCAAGCTTCTGGTGATCAACCCCGTTTCCAAGAAATTCACAAAAATGATTCACAGTCTTTTAAGAATTATTTTCAAAATAAAAACTAGTGTGTTGGTTTTTTTTTTACAACTTTTTGGCTTTTGAAACAAATCAGACTTTTTTAATATAATACAATAGATTGTTTGAGTGAACATTAGTCATCATTTGCATAGAAAGAGTCGGATCTTAAATAAGTATAAACACTGATTATTTTAAAGTTATTTGAAATTGTAGTTCGTAGTTGATAATAACAATGACTAAGTAAGTTTCCTAAAAAAAAAAAAACAAAAAGTGATAGCTTAGGAGCTGAAGAAGAACTACTAAATCAAGTTGGCTATATATACATATTTTGATATTTACAATAGTTTACCGATATTTGCTGCTAGTGGCAATCAAAAGAGTTAATTGAATAAATTATTCACAAACTCCGAGTTTCAATTTGCAGATACTCAAGGCTAAATAAATTTGAACAAATCAAAATCTTTTCCCCTTTCAATTTACTTGAGTACAATTTATGTCAGGCTGCCAATCACTTGAGGCATATGTGATAAGGCTTTAGGTCCACACAGATCTGGAAGACGTTCAAGAAATCTAAGAAAGTGACAGAGACAGAGAGCGAGCGAGTAAGAGAGAGAAAGAGATAGAGATGTTTATCGTTCATCTTCTTGATATGTATTTCATTATTTTTGCAACGTTGTCATAATTGAGACTGCAAATTAGCGAAGCGATAGCTGCGAGTGACCAATGGACCAATGGTGTGAGTGTGTATGTGGGTATGTGTGTGTGGGGGGGGGGAGGCAGCCTGGTTAGGTTAGGGGAGTTGTATGGAAGGGTTGGGTGCGTTGTATTCACCACAAGTGTCGAGAGCGATGAACACCAGTGCGGATGCTGCTGCTGCTGCAAGTCATGAATAGATGCATTCATGTTGCAACTCGCAGCTGGAAAGGGCAGCAACAGCAGCAATTGCTGCCACAGCTGGTAAGAGATCTCTCAGATCTGTGGCCGAGCACAAAGATCACAGATCACGATGTGGTTCGCTCACGCTAATGAAGGCTGATGATGATGGAGCATGCAGTATGTAGCATGCAGCATGAAAAACTTGACTCAACTGGACTGTTAGGCGGTCAGCGTTGCAAGCGTGTCGTGACACGATAATGCGTTAATTCTTACAAGTAAATACTAACGACTTCAGTTATCCGATTAAAAAGAATACCCAAAACATATTGATATTAATAAATATTTTTTTGTTGTGCCATTACAATTACTGGCATTGTTTAGTAGTTTTTTTGTTAAATATTTGAAAGATGGCATTTGGAACTCGTGCCAACTCTCGTCTCGCGTTCATCTCGATGAGCACAGAGACAGTTGGACAAACTGAAACGATCTGGACAGCTTTTGGTTGATGTTTTTGCGTGCCGCAATTTCAATTTGTTTGGCACTTGACTTGGCAGCCGCTTCTCTTGGTTTGTGTTGGTTGTCTTTCACTTGGTTGTTGTTGTTGTTGTCGTTGGGGCGATTGTGGAGCGAGTTGCGCAAACATTTTACTTATGGAAGATGGAAGCTGGTTGAGTTGAAGATGCGAGATGGGAGATGTTTGATGCTGACCAGACTTGGTCAGACTGCCACTTGATTGTCGTCTTAGGCCTCGGTAAAATCTGCAGCTGCACTTGAACTGAAATGCGTCAGTTTTTGCTGTTGTTGTTGTTGTTCTTGTTGTGGTGTGTGTGCTTATGTGTGTGTGTGTGTGTTGCGACTAAATGAGAAAGTACAAATAGAAACTGAGCTGCGGCAGCACTCGGACAGTTGTGCTAACGGTTTGTGTTTTAGCTGTTTGCTTTGCTTCGGTGCGCTTTTAGCCTTGAGCATTACACTCGAAGGGGGGGACGTAACAGAAGAGTAGTGTAAGGGGGGGGGAGGGAGGTGTACTCAATCTAGTCACACTGCAGCAGCTATGGGCTGTGGCAGGCGTGGCAGCAACTGCAACTGCAGCCGCCGCAGCTAAGTGGCGACAACTTCAATTTCTCACCTCGTTACCATTTTGGTGTCATCGTGCTGTGGCCTTATCTCTTCTTGGCCATGTTTATACGCGCTTTTATGAGCACGTTTACTCTGTCAACTCATAACCAATATCTGATACACCCTGCTGTCGCTTCATCACCCCCCCCACCTCCATAATACCGCCTCTGTTGTTGGCGCGCCCTTTTCCGTTTTGCCTCTTCCTTTATGGCATTTGCCTTCGCACTGCTCTCCAGTTCTTTAGCTCCTTGTTTGTTTCCCACCTTTTGCTTGTCTCTCACACACACACACGCAAACACACACTCTCGCTCGTAACCAGACCTAAAGATGCAAAGATACTGATACATTCCGCCCGTCTTAATGCTAACTTCATAAATTCAAACACTTTGCTATAATGTTGGCCTGCCTGCTCCCCTTCCTCCTTCTAACCTTATTCTTGGTTCGTTTATCCTACACAATCATTGTCCTAAGCCGAATTCCCACTGCATTTGCCATGCATTCCCTATGCACCGTCACAACTTTTTCATTATATTTGTCACATCATTTTCTGTACAGCGTAATACATTCAAATCAACTATTCAATGAGGAATATGCCTATTGAGATTTATACTTGCACTATTGAGATTGCTTGTCGTTTTTATCGTGTGTCCAATTAAATATTATAGACCACATATAATAATCATAACTGTTAAATGTCTAAGATTTCTACTCCAAATCTGAAATAGATCTACTTTAAATCTTTTTCAAAAAAATATAGTCCAAAAGTACTTGAAGCGTATTTAAAGTTCGGCGTGGCGGAATTGATAATTGTTTTTTGTTTTGTTTTCATCATTCTTATTTCTTTCCAGTTTTTGTGCCGTTGTTTTGCATCATTGTGTGAGATGTTGTTGTTTGCGCTGTTGTTGTTAGCGACAACTATTTGGGCGTTGCACCTTCGTCTGCCCCCCCTCCCTGATGGCTTTGTCATCGTCTCAGGCTCAGCATCATCCGCAGCATCATCTCATATTTTATTTTTCGTCTTCTGCTTGTTGCTCTTCTTCATCTTGTTTCTTTTTTTGTTTGTTCCCTTGCATATCAATATTTATTAAAAAAACACACACACAAAAAAGGAAAAGAAGAAGCAGAATTGATGGTAGGGTGCAGGACCACATTCTTATTCATAATTTGAGGCTTGAAAACGAAATAAGAGAATGGATGATGAGTTATCCACGAATATTTTAATGTTTCATGGCGCATCCAAGGTCGCCCAGTCGCACAGTGTTGCCAGATGGCATGCAGATGGTTGCTTCGCATTGAGAATGTGCATATAAATTCAATTTGCAGCTGCTGACTTGTCGCCCACGCTTGCCCCAACCATATCAAATAGATAATCACTTTGCTCAGTCAGCTGTGCGCAAATCGAGCAACTGACCAAAATCTATAGTTATCTGGCTACCTCAATGTCCATTATTATTGTTCAAGCTTAATCGCTGGGAAAAATGGCCTTTCGAGAGGGGAGCTGTAACCGGAAGCCGCCGCTGTGGACGGCGTCAAAATCCATTAGGCATAGGCCAATTGCCAATTAGCCGGCCAAAGTATTATGTTACACAAGCTCTAACTCCCCCGCTCGCCCCTTCGCCACCCATTGCCTCAGCTGTCACAGCTTCCACATCATTTGCTCTCATCGGACTCCCAAAACTCCCAGTCGATGCTGGCTGTCATCACTTTCGCTTCTGTTCAAAATCTGTCCAATTATGTGCAGTCACATGAGAGCCAACTACGTGTGCGATAAGGGGGGAGTGAAGTATGAGAGGGGATTGGTGGGGGTTGTTGTTGAAGGTGGCTAAACACCATAGATGGTCAGTTTTAATTAGCAGGCGACGGCGAGTTGCAGAGTGAAGCAGTTATTTCATCAATGACATTTAAAGCTTCATTAAAAGTCCTGCCAAACGGGGCATGGCCATATTTGGGCGTAGGGCAAGCAACCAACGCTTGCCAGAGTTGTCACTCGGCACGCAGGGCATCTCTAAGGATGCATCGCATAAATTTCATTTGATTGGGCACGCTCGCTAACGAGCTTAGCGATGCCGTCGTGATGGTTTCGATATGTATCGTTATCGATGGCCATCGATAAGTGATTACGTCACGTCATTTGGCCATTCGTAAACAGTTGTTAAGTTGTTAAATTACCAAAATAATACAACATTTAATATTTGTTGTATAAATAAGGTATGCATCATTTTTCACATGATCACTTGTGAAAAGATTGGATTCTCGGAATGCCGGTTTGTCTTACAAATATTTACTATATGTGTAACGAGGTAACATGTCAGGGCTTTATCTAAATGGCAAGAAGATACAAGTACAAATTATTTAATTTATCTTTTTAACTGCAAAATTTTCTGAACTTGCATTACTCATCTTACCTGAAAGCCTGCAAATTTGTCTGCACTTATTCATAAGACGAGGAATGTTAGCAATGCATTTATTTCATATACGTTTCTATAACTTATTGTCGTACCTTGCAGCAGGCCTCTTTCATATAATTTGATTTACTCCAAACGATTTCGTGTCGTGACACGCGCTCATCTGTTGCCCAGATAGATGCAGTCTGTCCACAATTTGTTGGCCACTATGACAAATTCAACTAAGCATCATCCACACACACACTGCCTTTCCACCTCACCCTCCACTCCTTGCCATGTTGAGAGCCGTCAGGTCTTAGTCCCAGGTCCAGGCCCATTCCTGATGCCATTAAAAATGCAAGTTGCTTGGCCAGTTTTAGTTGGTTAGTTGGTTGGTTCGTTTGTTGTTGGGCTTTGTTTTGTTTGGCTGGTTGGCTGCTTGGCTGCTTGGTTGGTTAGTTGGTTGGTTGGTTGGTTGGTTAGGTCTCTGCTCCTTCGTTACGTTTTGCGCGCCTGTTTCGCTTTTACTTAACATTTTAAGCCTTTGCGCCGCTAATTGGCAGAAAATACCAAAAATGGCAATGCATGACGCCGGATGACGACGAATGACGGCGACGGTGGCGACGATGGTGATGCTGGAGCGATGTTACGAGAGTTCGCACTCTAATGAGCGGCATGCTGTTTGTCGTTTGTCCTTTGTCTATCGGCTCTGGCAGTGGCAGCGCGCCCAAAAGGGTTTATCGATTAATGATAAGTGATTAAAAACTCAGCTCTCAACACTAATTGACACAACTCTCTTTCGGGTGGAAAAATGCGGGGGCGTTAAAACAATAAACTCAAATATACATAAATAATATTTATTTACTTTATCGACGTGTGGGCGGCAGCTGCCTTCCTTTTTTCTCCTTTACGTTGATTTTTGCGTGGGTGCCAAATCCAATCCCATTGGATACCTCGATCTGCTTGGGTTAGGTTTGGTGGTTTGCTTCGGTGTTTTTATTTGCCTCCTTCTTGGTGCGCTGGCAATCGCGGGGCGTGCATCTGAGATGTGAGGCAGACGTGTTGCCATAATGCTTCAGCAACATGCAACCGCCAACATACAACATGCAACCGTCGATTGGCAAAATTTGCCAGTGCTGCCAGCTTGGTTTACACTCTGACAATAATAGTTAAGAATTTTGTGCTCAATAAAGAAAATAAAGATCGAAATTCCCCAATTTTTTGTTTAAAATAGCACTGAATTTGAACCAGTGCTTTTTCCTGAGTATACCAGCCCAAAATGAAAACATATGTTGCCCCATATCTGAATGAACACACAAGCACACACACACACGTGCATGTTGCATACCAGAGATAAAAAATGTAGAGAAACCTTTATTGCTAACGAGTTTCAATTATATATTTTGCTAACTATATTTAACAAGAGTTATATTCTTAGAACGATAAGTAAAATTGTTATATCAAATGGCAAAAAGGCTAAACAGCTCGTTGGAGACAGGCTGGAAGAGAGAATAAAAATGCTTAAAGCCAATTGCGCAACACTGAAAATTTTCTCGTTGCCAATAAAACTGAGTGCCAAACAATTTAAATTTGAATTTAAATTAGCTGCTCTTGGCGGCTGCCGCCACATCTGCAAATATGCTTCCACTTCCAACTTCCCTGCCTGCTGCCTTCCCCCCCCCCCCCCCCCAACGAATCATGTTTCCTTCTGGATGGCAGTCCAATAACCATTGTTGATGCCCTCGAACGATATCGAAGGTCCAATCACGAGATGCTGCAGCTTTTCATTTCCTCGACTCCGAGAGTTGAGTTTAGCTGAAAGGCTGCCAACTGTTTTTTTTCCTCTTCTTTTCTTTTCTTTTCTTTTCTTGTGTGTGTGTTTTGAATGAAGTTTCTTTGTTTGTTCTCACTGCTTCAGCCACCCCCTCCCCTCCACAGCTTTGCTTTCAGTTTGAACTTTTGCGCCAATTTTCTTTTCATATTAATTAAATTTATTTGTTCTTTCGCTCACACATTCTAACACTCTTTTTCTCTTTCTGTCTCTTTGCAGGTATGTAATTTGAAGATCCATTCGATCAATTCCTGTAATGATAAACCCATTCGATGGAGTTGCAGCTGCAGCTGCGTTTTTTTGTTTTTTGTTTTTTGTTTTTTTTTTGTAATTCCATTTGAGAGATTTGTGATTAATTAACAGATGCTGTGGCAACAACAACATTTTCTCGATTTGTATGCACATAGCATGAACCATTGTCGTTGCCGCTACTAACAATGGACACACGTATGTGGCACGCACACGAGCACGGTGGCAACCAACAACTACAACAACACTGACAGTTCCATTTAAATGTCAATCAGCGACACTTTTGACATGCGGACAGACATTTTGATGGGATGTGAAGGGTGTGTGTGTGAGTGTGTGAGTGTGTGGCTAAGTGTGTGCGTGTGATGTGTTCCAGGGGCTTGGCGTGGGCGAACACACGGCGGCGGCTTGAGTAGTGTGCCAAACAAACAATTTATTAAGCCAAGGGGGCGAGCATCTATCAATGAGTCAAAACTCCCTTAAGCAACATATCTATGTATGTAGGCGGTACTGGAACTGTTTAACAAATACCGATCGATACCAAGATCAACAAATTATCGATTTATATTGTTTTATTAATATAAAACTGTATGAAAATGGAATTTAGGTCGTTCTGCTCTTGCTATAGCATCCCTTACCTGAGTCTTCTGATATATTATATATATATCTTATATATATATATATACTTTTGTAACGATCACCAACATGTCGTTGATGGTCAACAAATTTAAATAATGCCAACTTCATAAAACAATTTCGACAAATGAATTTATCAACACGTCCGCTGACAACACAAGGCAGAAGCTGTGGCAAGCTTGGGAAGCAGGTACAGATGTAGGGGAGGATGGCGGAGGGTACATGTGTGGCATGTTGCACAGTTGCAAATGTCGACACAAAAGTTTTACAACAGCAGCAGCAGCAGCAGCCACAACAACAACTTCAACTTGCAAACGCAATTTGAAATTCAAATTAAGTTTTTTTTTCTTTTTTTTTTTTTAACATTTAACGAGGTTTTTGGTGGAACAGGACACACAGCAGTGGAGTTGCAATTGAAGTGGTGGCAGGGGGCAGTGAAGTGGCATGTGTAGTGCAGTGTAGTTTGTTGTGGATACAACTAAAGTTGACAGCAACCACACTGGCAATGCGCTCTGCGTTAGTGGCAACAATGGAACTGCAGTTGAAGTGGTCGCTGCTGAGTATCCAGCTTGCAGTGTGAGATTGGGGTTGGGGAAGGCGACTTGCTAGACGCTCATCAGGTTGACAGCTCTAGCAAGGCGATATATGCTCAATGCACCCACTGCAACCACCGAGTAGCAGCAACCAAGCTTACAATCAAACGGTTGCATATTTCACATTAATTTTGTGGTCGCCATCGCAGTTTGTGCGAATGAATTTCCAAAAGTTAATTGACCATGCAAAAAGATCAGATTCCAGTTACCCAGTTGCAGCTGATACAACAGCAACTGTTGTTGTTGTTCTTCTTGGTGCTGTTGCGCGCCCTTTCCGCTTGGGCTTCGTCAACAGCAGCAACAACAACAGCAACAACAACAGCAACAGCAACAACAACAGCAACAACAACAGCAACAACAACAGCAACAAAAACAAAAATAACAGCAGCTCCAAATTTGCAAAGTCAACAGAAATAAAAGCAAATTTAGCGTAGCTGCCAACACGTGACAGCTTATTGCAAATGGAGCAGGGTTCAATGCGTTGCCATGAGAGTGCGGCTGAGGAGGCGGGTTTCAAAGCGAGCTTTTGGGAATAATATGTATGCCAAAAGAATGTGCAGTAATAAAAAAAGGAAGGCGTAGAAAGAACAGAAATTATGTTCTCCAAAAATTTAATAAGAATATATATATATATATATATACAAAATACACAGTGCGCAAAAAAATGTATATAACTTAAAAAACAAAACATGTAACAATGCAAATTTAGATTGTAGATTTTAAAGTTAAATCATCTTTAGATAAAGTTTCTCATGCAAGCAAAATTCAGTTGGACTTTCACAAATTTCAATGCATTTTACTTTATTGAATTGTGTTTCTTTTCACATTTTCACAGCTTAAAATTCGACTCGACTTTTTATATATAAATAGCATTTTGTGTAGTTCGAATGTTTTTCAGCATATCAATATGCCTAATACTTGAACAATATTAAAAAACAACATTGGAAGATATCTGATAAACATAATATTTTTAGAATATTACACATATCAGGTTGCCAAATACAATTTTTTATGATATTTCTTTAACAATCTGTTTTAATTTTGAGTTTATCTAAAGTTTTATTTTTAATGTACTTTCGTGTTTATTTGCATTTTTAATCTAGCTATCATACATTACAAATGAGTTATGAAGAGACAAACTAATTTTTGGTGACGTCCAGAATCGGATCAATTAGAATAGAATATCTGCATCTAAAAGTGTAAGCTGAGCTTCTGTTTGTTGAAAGTGCATGGCTCACCGATACCCTGTATTAGTTCACCTTAGTTTTTGAACCTTATGAGATGCTTTTAATTCGATTTCTAGCGTATAATTTGTACACTGAAGTGATTTAAAGATGTTTCATATGAAGCAAGATAATCTGATAGGTCAGCATGGTTGGGAATACTCCACTCTTAATGCTTATAAGTGCTGCTTATACACATTGGCATAACATGCGGGGTATCCACATCAAAATAAGCCGCAAGTCAAAAGGGCAATGAAAATGCCTGAGCATGCTCGATATAAAGCCCCATCTATTTGGCAGCTACCCCACCCTGTAAACCCCCAACCCTTCGCCAGAGAGGGTAATTGGGAATGTGTATATATATATATATATGGATTGGAGTTCAATACCAATAATCAATAGAAATAATAATCAATCGACTAGGTTTGGGGCTACAGAAACAAATGTGATGCTTTGTTTGGTTCTCCTCTGCCTGTGTGGTGACGGATCGTACCACTCCGTCATGCAGATAGCGACTATCTCTGTGGATGGCGGCAACGCCCCAAATAGCTGACCCAATTTTTCGGCTACAGTTCAGCTCAGGCACAACTTCCGCCCGGGAATAAAAGGGGCGGCAGTTTCAAAAATTCTGCCAGATGTTCGATTTGTTGTCGTTGCTTTTGCTCTACAGATCGAAAAGCATATTCATACACAATGTCGATTTGTGAAAGGAGCACAAGCCAATCCACTGCGTTGTTGGATCTACAGTTTGCTAGCTAAATGCAATTGTAGCGGGTTCGGCTGGTAGCTGGCAATGCTGCCAGGACATGCCTCAGGCAGGAGGCAGGAGCAAAAACAGCCGCATCCACAAAGTTCTGAATTGTGGTATGACTGATCTGCAAATGAAGAAGATAAAACGTATTTGAAATGTCAAAATAAGCTGCTGTAATTTTATTTGACCAAGACCAACACAATTTTCAATGGGAACAAACTCTGGTGGTGCAACAAGTGTCTGTGTGGCAGCAAAAGGAAGTTTGACCAAGTGCTGTTTCCATTTCAACATATTAACACATATTTCAAGAATTTTTTGAAGACAATATATTATTTCAGTTGCTGTTTTTCGCTCTTCAATTAAAACTCATTAACATAATGATTTAAGGGGCCTTCAACAATTTATGTGGGTTGTGTTTGTGTGTGTGTGTATGGGTGGTGCCTTATAATATATGCAAATTAAATGCGCACAGAACAGAAATAAAGCGGCTGGTAATCAGAGACGACAGCAACAAAAAAAAAACAAACAAACAATATACAAAACAACAAGAGCAGCAGAGAAAATGCAAAGCCACGCAAAAATGTTGCCTAGAGCCAGAGCAATATGGTTGATGGATGGATAGAGGAGGGGATGGAGAGGATGTAGGGGTGGATGGGTAAGGGCAGTCCCGCCCCCTTTGACGAACTTCTGATGACAGCAGCGTTTGGCATCGACTTCATTGCGTTTATGGTGACATAATTAAAATTTATTTCACATTGCCCGACCGCTTACAACCATGTGGCAATGTGGCAATTATTAAACATAATGGCAACGCCCGCATCAGCATTCTTGCGAGGCACCCAAATCCAAAAGAGTCAAATCAAATTCTAGAAAGAGTTCCCGCTGCTTTAATGTATTCCCCACACAATATCTCTCCCTTAAACGCACATTAATATTCCTTGATAGATTTGATAGAGCTATAAATTACTCTCTTAATTTTTTTTCTCTTTCTCTTTGCACTTTTTTATGTTAAGGTAATAGACTTTAGTTCTGTATATGCTGTAGTTGTAAACTGATTGTTCTATTTATATATCTCTCTCAGTATACACTCTTTTCCATTCAAACAACCAATTATAGACTTAAATACATCGATGAGATCGCATGGAACTTATAAGTTATAAGTTCATTGTCCAGTCACAGTCCAAAATTCAACCTAGTCTCGCTCTTTCTAGTACATGTAACTGTTACAGTCATAGGCTTATCTTATTGAAAGAGCACAATTTCTATCTTATCGAATTTTTTGTATTAAAAAAACAATTCGTAATCAGCATTCTACTATATGCGAGTGTTTACTTTTTGATTCTTTCACATACAACAATATTTTCGGATTATATTTGTTTTGCTCGAAATCCAATAATACATATATATATATATATATAAGATATATATCATCTACAGAATTTTGAAAAAATCAATGGAACCACATTTGTCGCACAGTTTTCTCAAGCACTACTTTGAAGTGGCATCTTTGGGTAAATAGGCTCTTTAGTTTTGTCCATGCTCAAATCTTAACACCCAGGAGCATCTTCAAAAATATTTGATATAGGACAACAAAAAATCAAATGGAAGGCAGTCACATCAATTTCTATGGAGCACGTCCCCGCTTTAGTTGATAGTGTGTGCTCCCCATCCCGCTGCCCGGACACACCAGTTGGGTATGCGGCACATTACCAGCAGCGAGCGAGTTCCAACTTGTGTGGCATGGTCATGTCAGCCAGCGGCGTTTGCTCGACCGTCGGTCGGCCCGATGCCAATTCCTTTCAAATTCAAAACCGAAACTGAAACCCAAAACAAAACCCAACACAACAACAAATGCCGCCTGCTTCATCGTTTTTTTCTGTTTTCTGTTTTCTGTTTTTTTTTTCCTTTATTTTTTTTTATTCCTTTTGAAGTTCTTTGCAGTTCTTTTATTTTCGTTCTGAGTTCTGTTTAGTTCTGTTTATTTATGCGCACGTTTTCAGCCGTTCAACGTTTCACATCCTTTTGTAATTTACCTGCGCGGTGTTTTTGTTTACCTACCACGGCATACCGGCATTTCTGTACCCTGCTATTTTCTCTCTCTATTTTGTTGCCCTCTCTTTTGCACTTGGTGTCCCTGATGGGGCGCCCACTTAACGCTCGGGCTATTAACTGTCATTGTCTCCAAGCGGCAGTTTGTGCATTGATTGTCCTACGAGGATAATAAAAATACCAGATTATGTTTAAATATGCCAATGACTCGCTATCCAAGCACCTTACTCGAAATATATACATATATACATAATACATACATAAATATATATCTCCCTTTTCCATCATCCATCTCTTACAACATATTCAAGGGGCCCATAAAACTAATACTGACATTTCTTTCGGCCCTGGTACCAAGGCGTGTTTTACGAGTTTTATTGTCATTCTCGCATTGTCATACATGTGCTATACAACAACAGCAACAACAACAACAACAATTCATTCCCATCGACCGTCAAACGGTTTTATGCCATCATTAAAGTCAAAAATTCCAGCTATCATTTGGGAACACACTTCATCCAATTTAGCATGGTGGACCCAGGCCCTTCTGACCTAGCCCACCTTGCGACTAGCCCAACCCTAAGAGGGTTGGCCACAAGTGCGCAAAGGTATGCAAGAACCATCCCTAAACGGTTACAAGTTTGACCTTATTGGTTCTGGAATGGTAATTCCTATGATACGCTTAACAACAGGTCTCCAGACATTGAGTGCAAACATTCGAAAAGGTCCTTTAAGTAATTCGTAGAGTTTAAGTTGCTTAATATGCAGGAGGGGTAGCTTAGCAGTATTAGTATTGTAAAAATCAGGTAAAAACAAAGTCAAGTGTAATTGAAGTCATAAATATGTAGACAGGGACAGGATTACGTCCCTGATTCTTAAGAAGATTCTTAAACTCGAATGTATACGTTTTTAAGAAACAAAATAGAGAAAAACTGTGACCAGGCACATTAATAATTAGTAATTAATTAGAAAAAAGCAGACAATTGAAAAGAAATCGCCACAATTAACAATATCTCCTAGGCCACTAGGCAAACTCGACCTCCCGTTGAACCCAAGATAACCCAAATTTCTAATCTTAGGCGCTCTACAAACTTACCAAAAGTATCGATATGAAATTTATTGTCTAATTTGTTGGGTTTCAGTTCGAAATGAAAGCCCACACTTACGCAACACACACACACACACACACACACACACACACACACACACACACAAATGTGTGTTGCTCCTCACATGCCCTGGTCGCGTCGGTCTCTCAGTTCCCGAAACCACCACACACCCCACACTTGCACTGCGACCGCAAGGGTTCAAACGTGAATGACGAGCCATGTCATCAATCTTTCAAGCATCGTTGGCGACAGACAACAGCAAACTAATACAAGAGTGTCGTAGAGTGGCGTTGAAGGGGCAGACGAAAACAAAACACAACACACACACAAAAAAAAGTAACGACACAAAAATTTAGTTGCTTGTACAATTTATGAGCGATGAGTCCAAAAAAAAAAGAAACACACCACGAAACAAACAGCAAATGAAAGAAATTCAACACTGAGTGAAGATGGCTGCGTCTGCGCACTGAACTCAGCGCTTGACCTTGCCATCAATTTACGTAATGGAAATGGGAATGGAAATGAAACTGGAAAACGATACAATTTTTAGTTAAAGCAATTTGTGGTTATTTCTGTTGTTGTTGTTGTTGTTGTCGCGATAAGCTGAAAGCCCGCAATTTGTGCTACTTTGTTACGTTACGACCATGGGGCATAGAGCGGGGATCGGAGGGACTTAAGCTACTGATGCTCCAGCAGCTGGCAGCAATTTGACGCTCGAATGCATCGAACAAGCGCAGCTGATAAATGCTATCTACGCACACATAAATATGTATATACATATATACATATAGACGAGATCCGAGTTAGGTGTCTATTGAATTCCCTTCAGTTCCCTGGCACGACAAATATTATTTCATAAACTCGATTCGGATTTTTCATCTAATCAGAATATTACATATTAAATTCTGTTTCACATCGCTTTAAGGACGCATTATTATTATTAAAAGCAGAGCATCTGCAAGTCTGCTGTAGATAAAATGTATTTTGAATTCGGTTCAGTTTTTTCTTGTTGTTGTTGTAATCTTATCAGCTGCAAACTGACAGCTCAAGTTTGGAGCGAGGCCACCGTCCGTCCACGTGGGCTGTGCTCGAATCGGCTTAAAAGCTGTTTGGCTAAGCTGACAGCCAACAGCTGTCCAGCTGTCCATCTGTCTCACTCTCCATCTGCTTGTCCCTCTCCTCTCTGTCCGATTGCATTTCCTGTGCGGCGCATCAATTTTCCCAATCTGTTGACCACATTAACGAGCCGTAAGTTATGACCCCAAACTTGGTTAACTGGAGCGAGGCCGACGTTACCGTTAAGCACACGTATTACGAATATCGTTCAAATTTTAACGGGTTCAACGACAGTTGCTCAAGCCGACTGATGCGAGCGACTGACTGCTTTGAGTGCTCGTTTGGGGGACTTCCTAATATATCTCCCTTCAACACGTTCCTGGTATTCCCCCAGCACCCCTCCTCATTAATTTGTACAACTAGCTTTTTTATGTCAATTTCGCCACTTCTTGACGGCGCCATTAACGACCATGCATACCATATGAGTAGAACTAGCTGACGTCTTTGCCATGTCATGTCATGTCTTTTGTGTTGTCTTGTCTTCTTTTGTGTACACCCTCTAAACTTGATATTGGGTATAATAAGTTGGCCAACGAATAAATAATGTTTACTTTCAGAAATTGTCTGATTGAAGATCACAGTCATTCAACTAAACTAAACTATAGGCATTTATATTCAAATATTTGCATATGCTTATTGTTTTATCAATTAATTTAAGTAATTAAAACCGATAGTTATAATTGCAAAGGGTATTCAATCACCGACTATTCTCTAACAATTTCTTTCGGGTTTTTAACTTTTGGTTAACTTAATGGACCCATTATGTTGACTTCTTGTTGCTATGTCTTCTTTGCTAAAATTTGACCGGAAGCGCGTGCTGACCTCGCATTTGGCCAGCTAAAATGAAAACATCACAACCCCTGCCTAACAGCTATTTGTGAAAAATGTGCCAAATGCATGAAAATATATTCATTAAGAGGAAAAACTTAATGAGCTGGAGACAAAAACCGTATTACCTATGAGCGAACACAAGCCATATAATTTATTTATTTATTTTTTGGGTGTGGGCCCAAATCTTTTTATAGCCATGATGCGTTGACACCCCGACAATCCCACAAACATAATGACAAGCACAGTCGCGGTGGCAACCCTGTCATACACTTGAGTGACTTAACCAAAATCCCATCAAATTATGCGCGTTCGCTCGCTGCCTGTCTTGAATTTTAACTTAAAGAAAAGAAGGAAAGTTAAAAAAACAAAACATGACAAATTTATTGATTTACTATGGTAAACATATTTTTGACAAATCTCTTTGGATTTGATGTCAACTCTGTTGCTGTTCGACACCATTTGACTGGCTATGTGCCACATGTGCCACAAGGCCCCGCATTTCAAATTACTGTTAGATGTTTCCGTTTTTAAATCATTTGTTTGAGCATATTCTAAGTTTTCACAATAAACTCAGTTTATTGTTTATCTGATTTGTATGCTTGATCAAGTGCAATATGCCTTTCGCTGTAGCGCACCACTCCAAGTGAGATTTTGATATTGATCACTTTTGAATGTCAATCGTTGTCCACGTTCACAAAATCAAAATCATTCAAAATCCTCGATCACATTGTCAGTGTCGTCATTATTTGACGGCGAAAATTCAATTAGCCACTTAGGCAATTCGATTTTTCTAGCTTTTGTTTAGATATTTGTAATTGGATTTGGTTCAACATGCTTTTCGAATTGCCTGCTATGCGTGCACCTTGTGCTTCTTTCAATGCTCCATCTCCCTCTGGTGATTAGCAGGACTCTTTGGGAAGGAACAGCTGCAGGTAAACGACACCGTACGTTGCCTATCGGCGCGTTCGATCTGACAGGTAACAAGCTGAACGGCAGGTAGAGCAACGAGATAGCTTCATCAGCCGGCAGCATGGCAGCATGTCCTGCCAGCAGGATGTGCCGCAAGCTGGGCCTCCTGCGTCTTCCTGTCTGCTGCTTCTTGTTTGTACAAACTCACAGAAAATCACGTGAGTTCCGCTTTCAATGGAATTGGGAAAATAACATTATTGCCTGCTGTTTGATCCATTGCACAGGGATAGCAGAAATACAATACTTTATTTATCATTGAATGCACCATCTAAATACGAACGTGACCAAGTCCCATTGGCCCGTGGCCACAATTAGTGCTGCCATCGACAGGATTCGTTGTAATTCTGATTAACTTATCGTAAATGCACAAATAACATGTTTGATGGGTGTAAAAACGCTAAAAGATATGTGTGTGTGTGTGTGTGTGTGTGAGTGTGCGAAGCTATTCAGTAGCTGTGACTGAATTTCTGAGTTGAAATTTGCCTCTTTACACCTCCAATAACCGACAACCACATATGAAAAGCCTTTGTTATAAAAATGACTTAACCTGTGTGAAACACAGGATTTGGGTGTGATTTCATCTGTATGAGTTTTCGGTTGGTGGGTTGGTGGGCTTTCGAGTGAATCATATTATATAATTGCACACATGACCATGGCGCCATCTGCGTCATTTCATTCCACTTATCAGTGAATAGATTCAGTTGCCAAGAACTATTTATTATTTGCCATAGATGAATAATGTTTTTGGTATGTAGCGGAAATGCTATGCAAATACAAAACCAAAATGGCCAGAAGAACACAGCAACAAAGATGAAGGAGAAGAAGAAGAAGAAGAAGAAGAAGCAGTACAGTAAGAAGTCATTCCGATATTCCCGACCCAATATTGTTAACATTCTTGTTGTCTCCAATCCAAGCATAAATATTTATATAAGCCTGAGAAGGGAGAACAGAAGATTGGAGTTAGACCAAAAGTGTCCCAAGAACAGCAAGCAAACAAAGAACTCGAAATACATGAAAATTAAATGAAATTCTTGTGGCAAGTTGCGGGAGGCAACTCCAACTTGAGTGCAATGGGTTGGCACTGGGGACTGGAGCAGACAAATGATAATAAATATTGTAAAGAGCATTCGGATTTCGGGTGTGTCTCTGTGTGTGTGTGTGTGTGTGTGGGTGTGTGTGGAGTTTCCGCGGGTGATAGGGCCATGCTGCAACACTTACCGCAATTCATTCACTCTCGGCTCAAACTTGGAAGAGACTGAGTGCTGGGGTGGGGTTGTGTGTGTGTGTGGGGGGGCTGGGGGATTGTCCAATAGCTCCGTGGCTGGTGGCTGGTGGCTGCAAACACTTGAAAAAAAAACACTTGTGATAATGATGACTAATAAGGCATACAAGCAAAACAGCCAATGACTTCCAAAAAGAGCCAAATAAAACCAAGCATAACCATGAAATGAAATAAGTTGGGGGGAAACAAACACAGCTGGGTCAGGGGTGGCTGCTGTCATTGGGAGAGGAGGGGTTTGAGTTTTTGACTAAGTCCTAAGACGAATCATCTGGCAGATTGCATGACAAGAAGTAAATAAACACATAAAAGTGCTTCCTGTGGATTACTTTTGTTGACAAACAGATCAAGTTTAACTGGTTCAAGTCATAAAAGTTAAAGCTAACTTTAAAATGGTCCGTAGGCAAACTAATTCCGGCTTCGTTTATTTAAAAATGGGTAAAAATCCTTATTAATGAAAATAAGGAACTAATCTCAAACATCTTTCTCGGAGAACGGCATTTCAAATACTCGCTTAAAACTGATGAAATTTAACGAGAATTGCTGACATTTATGAATTTGTTCGATTTTTGTCTTGAATTTAATTCAATATTTGATTATAATTAAAATTGGAAGAGGCAGAGCTAAATCCAATCAAATTTGTAGGAGATCTTTTAGCTGCGGGCTACACTCCGAGAATTCAGAATTGTGAATGTGGAGTGGGGTTAAGAGCGGGTTGGGAGGGACGCTTTCGGTTGATTGCCACGACCGAATGCCACTTGAAAGGGTTTCGGATTGGGGCTTTGTGATGGGCTCGGGGTCGGTTTCGGTTTCGGGTGCTGGTACGGCTTATGATGCTCTGGCTCTGTGTTGCTTTGTGGCAATTGAAACGACACGCGCGGCGCGTTTATGCGGCAATTAATGCTTAAATTTAATTAAATGCATTTTATGAATGCGCTTCGAGTGCGAGTGCGAGTGTGAGTGCGAGTGCGAGTGTGAGTGTGAGTGCATTCACTCAACAACCGATGTCAAAATCATACGAGCGTATTAATTGCTTCTAGGAGTTGCAAGTGGAGCGAAGGGCCATTCATTCATTCATTCATTTAGGCCGCAACGATAATTGATTTGTATGTGGCATACACCCCACAACCGAAAATTAAACCATTAAGCTACCCCTTCCCCTACGTTCTGCCTACCAAGTGGCCTACTAAGTGGCAAGTGGCATAAAATCAGCTCTCGTTCTGACATTTAAAGCCACTAAAATTTCGTTTGATATCAAACACAACTTTAGCAGCAATCCGAAATTTCGAAATTTCCAAATTCCAAGCGGACACTGAAAGATCATTAAATACGGTTTTATGGACTGAGCGACGGTGCAGCACTCCAAGATTTATGGCACAGCGGCACTCTATGCACAGATTTATGTTATACCAACAACAGGAGAACTCTGATTTGTCATCGCTGTTGTCTTTGGACTCGTCTTCTTCTACTTTTTCTTGTTTGTTTGCCTTGTTTGTTTGTCATCAAGGCAGTTTGTATATATACCCTGTGACTTTATGAGTTTTCAAACCTAGCAGGTAGCGGATGACATCTCATAAATCAGATATATCTGAACCCATCTCTTTAATCTCCTGCGATAATGTTAACATCAATTGCAGACCCCACATTTCCCATGGATTTTGCATTTTTCAGCCGGTTATAGAATAATCAAAACACATGTTATTATATATCTTCGATAACTGTTAGTGGTTGAAATAAATTTGCCTCTGCTTTCTGAAAGTAATATATTCCACACAATTTCTTACACTGAAGATTCAACTAAAGGGCATTTCGTAGTCGAGTAGTCTTTGCTACAGCATACATTTCATTTTTGTTATAATTTTGTCAACATTTCATTACCAAATCTCGCAAGTTGACATGAGTCTAAACATGCTAAATGAGCCGCCAAGTGGCCGCGATCCAAAAGACCTAACCAATTGGCCCAATAACGAGGCTTTAGGTCTTAAGTCAAGATGCTCACCAGCCAGATTTCGATTTACACGAACGTGACCCGGGCAGGTCATAAAAGAGGCATGGAAATGCGACCAGTGGCCTGCGGTATGGGCGGAGTGAGGGGACGGGGCGGAAGCTCAAGTCCATTCTTTAAGTGTCTGAATCAGGTCTAGCTAGTTGGCTGGCTGGAACCAGTTCTTAGTTTATTTTGCTGGTTCAGTGGGTGTGCATTAAGATATTTAAAAGTTATTACAATCTCAATTAATGGCTCTATGTGGCCCGAACGACTGTTTATGGCTCTTGAGCTGGAGAACTAGTTCATAAATTTTGCTAACTGCTCGGGATGAACGAAGATGCGTCGATAGCGATGAATACTTACTTACGGTTCTCTGATTTGTATTGAGTCTTTTTATTTGCAGTCACAACTCTCATGTCCAGAACGACGATACACTTGTTTTTAAACATATATTAAAAGCATAAAAAACGCACTTTAACTGGGATCTTTCCCTATACATGACTGGGTATCAAATGTTTGTCATCTTTTCAGTTTTATAACGAGTACTAAGTAACTTAATTGTGCTGCTTTTGAAAGACTTTTCACGTACTTGCTTAACCAAAGAACTATTGTGCTACAAAGTAGTGGTGGGGCAAGCAACTCAAATCCAAACTTACGTTAAATGCATTAAACAATTTGAATTTAAAATGTGTTTACGCAAACACCTAGGAACGAAAACACTTAAAGCAACATCGTTAAAAAGTGTCAGAGACGGCCAGTGTTGGGTAATGTCCGCGGTTTAGTGTCAAATGGTAGGCGACGAACAAAAAAAAGCAGCAAATGACTTTGGACCTGCCCTCGACGCTGTCTTAACCGTTGTTGTACTTATTATGGCTGTTGTTTTGTGGAAGCACTTAAAGATGCAACTTAGCCGTGTGACAACGTCTGTGTAGGTGCCACACACTTAATGGTGCCCATAAAGTGGCGATTTCTGCTGCTGCTGCTGCTGCTGCTGCTGCTTTGGAGGATAATGAAGTTGCATGTTTACACTGTGCAACGTGGGTGAAGCAACTTTTTAGACTTTTCGCCTTATAGACGACTGCTCATTAGCAACATCTTTTCGTGTTGACTCGCCCAGGTTCAAATCACTCCCACTATCCCCAAGCGTCCAAGCGTCTAACCGCTAATATTACCCTGTCGAAACTACGCTCTTGAGCAATCCTAAGTAATTACATTTTGGCAAGCCCCTTCGAGCAGAGAAAAAAAGGTACATTGAACTGTTTCCACCTACAATAATCGATTTGATTGTCAAACTAAGTCGCCCCAAACTAAGCAAACCATAAATGCACAATTTGCTATACTCATGACTTTTGTTCATTTTTGCAACTTAAAGTGAGACTCAAAGCCCAAAAAAAAAAGGTGACACCTGAGCATCAAGCAACTTCGACAACTGAAAACTGACCACTGTTTTGGAATCATCTGGTAAACTAATAGCTGTCAAGACGCGGAGCAAATATCTCCGTTACGTGAGATTGATCAACTGATCGTCGGATCGTGCGATCATGGGATCGTGATCTATGGATGCATAGTTTCAGCTAACTTAGTCTTTTCTTGCGGTTTATGCCAATTGATCGGTAGGAACTCTGCAATAACCTGCAATCTCTTTTGTTCTGTTCTCTTTCAATTGTAGCCTGCTGGTCGGCGCTCCATTGGATCGTAATCTGCAGCCGGGCACCAATCAATCGGGCGCTTTATATAAGTGTCCCATATCAACGAATTATTACGATTGTGAACAGGTCATAACTGATGGCAGACCGAGTAAGTATAGCCCATGCATATATATATATATATATATATATATCCAATTAGGGCAATAACAATACTCTAAATATATATATATTTAGGCACTACGTATATTTTTATTCATAATTTAATTTAGATTATGTAATAACTTACTTTTATGCAGCCAAATTTTAAAGTTGTTTTCACAAATCACACAGCATTGGTAAACAAAATATGAAAGTTTATTGTAACAGATATATAATATACTTAATTTACTGTTAGTCCATAATAAACTAAAACTGAGCTACGCCTCTGAGGTGAAGGGTTTGCATGAAGTCCAGGAAATATGACCAATAGATTTAAAAATAATAAAACTAGTTTATTGCCGAACAATCTTTAAATGAGACAATCTTAATTTAAATGTTAAGTGACTAACAGATTTGCTTAGATTTATTATACATAACACAAGTTTAAATAGTACAAGATTAAGGTCTAATATCTTTTAGAATATACCAATATAGACCTTTTGAGGTTACTTTGTGTCTATATATATAAAATCCCGTGGCGTATTACAGCTGTATACAGAACTGTAACTAAAATTTTTTAACACTCTAATGTTAGTTAAATTAATATGTTTAGTATAGGCAACATACATACTACATGGATATGTCCATAATATAAATATAAACCTTATATTTTGTATTGTAAAGGACCGGTATTTAAGTAATTTTCTTAAACACTCATATTAATTGTTCTTTTGCGTTTTTTTTAATTCTGTTTTTTCTTTATTTTTATTTTTATTCTACTCCTTGCTTACCTTCCCCAAAATAAAAATATATATATATATATTTGCATAAACAATATATTCGGTGCGCATATGGAACGTTCAACAAAATTATTGACCAACTACTTTTGACATTTTAATTCGTCAACCCGAAAATCAAAATAAAAAAACGAATTTGTCATTTGGCAGGTGATGATTGTAAGTAGTATGGGTGCTTTATTTGTTGTTGTTTTGCCCGTATATGTTTAAAATAACAAAGAAGAACAAAAAAAAATACACAATTAAAGCATTTCATTTATTTGTTAAAAATTTATTTTATTATTTGCATATGCGCTTTAATCTCTCACCTATGTTAATTTCGACCACTGAATATGCAGTGCACACATACGATAAATACCATCCGATAATCTATGCTCTATCGATAACACACGAAACTTTTGCCAATTTACGCACACTCATTATTTGTATATAATCAATAAATGTATAGTTTCGCACGCATTTGCTTATATATCCTAAATGCATATCAATCTTCGAGTAAAAAGCACACATACATACATATATATGTGTATATAGATATAAATAAACACATATATGTATGTATGTATATAAATATATATGTAATACTCAATTTACCACCTTGTTAAGCTAATATAATACATATTTCTCGCATTAATTTACATAATATTTTTTATTTTTAATATTTATATAGAATTCGAATATTGGATCTACAATATTAAACCAATTTACTACTTGCGAAAATCTTTAACTTCCACCATTTATTGACCTAATTTGAATGAACAATCATTGTAATTAACTAGATCACTGTCTAAATCATTTCTCAGCATTGTAAGAATTGGAATTGTTTTTTGGGTAAACAGATGCTCTGGAATTTATATTAGGCTTTAGGACTTCGCTCTGTGCTAAGAACTTGTTTGCTATTGGCATATACTAAATACTATAACTCTAACTGATTTTTTAGTCTTCCTTGTGGCTGTGTGTCATTTAGAAACAAATCACCCAATATTCTCAGGCAACTGATAGGCACGGCCGCGTAATTGCAACTTTTTGTTACTTCACTTTCTTATTATCCCATTCAAATTAAAATATTTGACAGAAGTTATAGTAGACATTGTAGACAGATATTCTTGGAAGGCAAACAACAAAAAATAGAAAGATAGAATTTCCCAGTTATTCAGGCGTTTTAAAAATACTAAAACTAAATTAAGAAAATAATTTTGCTTGAGAGACGTAACAAGTGTGGCCTGCATAAATTTAGAAAACTAGAAAACTTATATAGATTTGAATGTTTCAAATGTTTCTTATTTACTTCAACTATGTAGTGATAGTTTCGTACACATATAGTTTTTTTTAAATTAGAAAACATTTTATATCAATGCTGAGAGCATTTGCGCTATTATTTTTGGTATTCCGCCTTACAGATAATTACAGAAAAAATACAGATAACAGATGGATTTCAATTTAGTTGATCGATGAGCTCTCTTGACTTAAGCATTATGACTTTTTTCGAATAAAATTCACATAAGAATTCAATATTTTCGTTTAGATTTGCCGTATTTCTACTGCCTCTCAGATTATTTTATTGAGTAGTTTTGCATTTGGTCTCGCTTATTATTTGCTGGCATCTGACACATGTTAGGAATTTCACATCCCAAAAAAGTGGAATTCTAAGAATTATTCGTTTGCAACTAAGACTGAAAGTACGATTTTTTGTTAGCATTTGTCATTGGTGACTCAGTTAGCAGTAATTATATAGACTCATCCACTGATCATTTCATTATTGACAATAACAAAGTTTTCGTGTGTAAGGCATCTCTCCGCTCCCCTCTCGTTGCCAGTCCCATTCCCATTTCCACTCCACTTCATCTCACTGGGCTGTTGGCATTCCAAATGTTTTGCGATATCTGCCCGTTTGGCAGTAGTTGTTGTTGTTCTTGGGTATTGTGGCCTTTGCTAATGGAAACGCGCACGGCAATCAGAGCGTGCAGTTGCTGGCCGAAGCGCCCCCCAATCGGCTGCCATACAGTCTCAGAGAACGTGACAAATTTCACAAAATGCTGATGAACAAGCAAAAGAAGTAGAAGATCAGCCGCTGCGTTGGCAAACTGCATAAAAATAGCGGCGACAAAACGCAAATTTGTGTGGCATGAAGAAATTCTTGGGGCGTCTCAAATTGTTGAGCCAAATTCCCCCTCAACAAAAAACAAAAACAAATAGTCACAAACAACAGTGACCCCGCCACCGCCCAATAGCAGCACTGTCAATGTCAAAAACGCGCCGCAAAGTGCAAAAGTTCATTGGGCCTATGCCAACGTAAACACACATACTAAGACACAATCACACACACACACACCCCCACGAACACTCATGTTTGTATGCCAATATTAAACTGCAGCTGCAGCCAAAAATCGCGTGGGCCACAGGCGCAGGCGCAATTTGAATGTGGTTTTTTTTCTCAGCTGCGCTTGCGTCTCGTGACTTTCCCTTTACGTGTCAAACACGTAAAAAAAAAACGGCTGCCGCCTGAACAGCCCACGCCCCACGAAAAACAAAGCAGCGATTTAACAATCATAAATGATAAACGCTCTGCGCACACCTCGCGTCCAATAACTGCAATCAGCATTCTCTCGCTTTGCCGCGCTCTTTATGTTAGCTCTGCGGGCACACTGTAATGATCATTTATCTTATTTCAACACTTTGATGCTTTAAAATGTATTTTAAATCAATTTCGTTACGTTTCACACTCATTATCTATACACACACATGTGCAGTCTTGCGCTCTCACTCTCTTTCTCTCTTTCTCTCTCTGCCTCTCTCTCTTTATATATCTTTCTCCTTATATCGCATGTGCGTGCATTGCTGTATAGCCTAAGCAGGCGCAAGCAACAACACCTCGTCACAAAACTTCAATTCCAATGCCAACTTCACCGTTGATATCGCTTCGGCGTGGCTGCATTCTATCGAAAGTTGACAGCGACTCTGGCAGCGCTTTCCTTTTAATAAATGTGTTAAAGTCACAAAGTAATCAGAATATTGGAGATATAGATTTTATATAATTGCTAATATTTGTTAATGTTTCGATTACTAAATTAATTTTACATTTAGTGGAATTACTATAACCCAAGTTTCTTTGCATGAGCTCTATCTATATACATTTGCTTATACTTTTTACACTGTTGCTTGTTGCGTGGTATCTTGTAGGAGCATGCCAATCTCGTTTTAAATTTGACTTTATGCGTCGTTTGGTTTTAAGTTGTTGTTTTTTGTGCACTTGTTGCTGGTGTTTCTCTTGTTCCCGTTCCTTCTGTTGGTCTTGGGTAGCACATGTGCTGAGCAGCGAGATGCATATGCATATGTATGTTTATGTAGATAACTATTAGTAGAGCAGTAGCTTTCCTTTTAAGTTCGCTCCTCCTGCTAAAATCTTTTGCACATGTGCGCGATATCTGAGCGAGGATTTCTTTATCTTGTTGCGGTCACTCTCACTTCTTGCTGATGTTGCTTTTAATGTTATTTAACAGTTGTTGTAATGTTAACAAAATCAGACTTTGAATAATGTAAATACTGTACATTTTAGTTTAGTTTAGTTACTTATAATCCTATTTAAAAATTAAAAAAAAAAAACTACATTATTGTTAATGCATATCACTTTTGTTGTTTTTGATGTTGTCTTTGTTGTCGTTATTGCTGTTGTTGTTAAAATTGCAACTGATGCGACACATACACAGATACACCCACCCACACATATGTATGTATATCCCATTGTCACACACATTGCTAACAAAAACCAAACAAAACAATTTTTGCACATTCTATCTACTCCCTGGCGCCATCTACAGCTGAAACTAGCACTGCACTGAATCCGCCATCCGCTGACGAGATCAAAGAGGGACAGTGGCTGGGCGTCACTGTCCGTTCCCTAGGATTGGGTAGCAAGGTAACCTCAAGCTCATAATTAAATTTCACAGTAAAGTTTATATTGATATGCCCGCTGATCCTTGATTCTCTCGATTCGTTCAGGTGCTCGTCTGTGCGCATCGCTTCGTGACGAAAGTAGGAGAGAATCGCCATGGGCAAGGCTTGTGCTATGTCCTGAAAAACGATCTGGACTTTGACGATGTGTCCGAGCCTTGCAGTAGCCGCAGTACGCAAAAGTAAGTGTTTGCAAATATTATTGTTATTTTTAAAGACAAAACCCGCTTAGTTGCGAGATATGTGGCTTAACTTAGGTAGGGTGTAATTATCTACCTATTAAAGAAATCTCTGCTTCTCTATAAAAACCATTAATCGTTTGGAAAAATGTTAGAAAACAAAGCTGCATTATGCATTATGCATTCATTTTTCTTTAGGGAATTTTAAACTTGAGTTGTGGGTGGACAACTATGAAGCCTAGGCAACGTGGGAGTTGACTTGACTTGGGAAATCCCTTCATTTAAGACTTTAAAACATTTCGAAAAGCGTAAAGGCAGAATAAATATAAATAAAATTTCGGACGCTTTATATTAAAAAAGAAAAATTTCCCGTACAAATCAATTTGATGTGGTTATTTAGACATGGTCAGGTTCATTTTAATTTCAAAGGAAATAGAAGAAACAGAGGGTGTATCCCTCAAAAAAGAGTCAAGGTGAAGTATATGTGTATAAGTTATTAATTGTGTTTAAAATCGAAACTCTCTAAAAACTAAATGGGGAAGCAAACGGAGGGACAAAGAAACGCGTTTTAGCTTCTGTTTGAGCCAATTAGCATGCATTGTGTGTGTTTGTGTGGGTCAATAGAGAAAGATTTAGGAGGGCTTGGGACTGCTAGCTGGTCAGGTGTGACACCGATGACGTCCTCGTCGCCGTTGCAGGAACCCATGTCATAAGGGCGAAATTTTAATTTATTTAAATGTCACCGCATGTAGCAGGAACTTCAGAGGGAAGAGGAGAGAGTAGGATCTGTGTATGGGAAAAAATGGTTGCTATATATAAACAGGGTCGCACCACCGCACCCAAAACGCTGACCGCAAACAAAGCATAAAATGCTATGGTATATGTTATATGGGTATATGAAGATGACGTGGTGGACTTGGACTTGGACTTGGACCTGCAATTATTCATTGCGCTGGCATCGCGTGTTTCAAAAGTGTCCCGCACCAAACATTATTTCAGCGCGTATCGTGCCTTTATTTGTGACACGAACTCGAAAATGTTGTAAATTAGAGCACTGCAAATTAAGTCAACGAAATTATTTTTACTTACTTTTACAAGATTTTCTGTTTAGCCTTTTAGACTGTTGATCTGCACGTCTATTTGAATATATTTTCCCGCAATATTGTTGTAATACATTCTTCAAAAAATTCAAGTATGAAAAGTTTCAAATAACCGTTCCCGAGTTGGAGTAAAATAATTTATTACTAATTAAGTTCACGCAACCAACTCTAGACACAAGTCGACTTAATCTTGAAAAGACCACTTAGCCCCAACCAGTTGATAACTGACCCTGGACTCATTTGTTAATGTCAGCCTGCCACGTTTTAATGTATGCATGTTTATTTTCTACGTTGCAGGGAACACGAGGAATATAGTTTATGTCAGACTGGCACCTCGGGTGTGTTGCTGGATGACAATTCAATGATTATGGGCAGTCCGGGTCCGTATACGTGGCGCGGCACCATTTTCGTATCAGACTATGATTCAGATTCTGATTTTCGGAACCTTGGAATTTACTACAGTCCTCACTTGGAGACCACTTCTCCGGTGGATAAGTACAGCTATCTAGGTATGGCCGTAACCGGAGGTCGTTACTTTAGCGGAAATATGTCCTATGTTGCGGGCGCACCCCGCTCCAATGACACCGGTCAGGTGGTGATCTTTGGCAAGGGCGAATGGGTTGAATTACGTACCCTCTTGATTATTAATGGCGAACAGTTTGGCTCGAGCTTTGGCTACGAACTGGCGACGGCGGACATCAACGGCGATAGAAAACCTGATCTGATTGTCGGCGCACCATTATACTTCTCAAAGAGTGAAGGTGGCGCCGTCTATATTTACCAGAACGATGATAACAAGCTGCACCAGCATTGGACTTTGCGGCTAACAGGCGCCATGGAGAGTCGCTTTGGTCTGGCACTGGCCAACCTTGGTGATCTGAACAAAGATGGTTGCGAGGATATTGCTGTGGGTGCACCATACGAGGGCGCTGGTAACGTCTACGTTTTCCTTGGGTCACGCAACGGCCTCAACGAGAAGCCCTCCCAGCGCATCCAGGCCTCTGATCTGGGCATTAACTTACCGAAACCGATAGCAAACTTTGGCATCTCGATAGCGGGTAACTTGGATCTTGATGGTAACTCCTACTTGGATATGGTTGTAGGCGCACCACCCGCCGCCGTTGTTCTCCTCGCCCGCCCCATCATCAACATAAAGACAACATATCGGAGCAATGAGACCACCGACATTGATCCCAATCGGGCGGGCTGTGGAGCGAATGCCTTCACGAATTTAACGTGCTTCACTTTTGAGGCGTGCAGCAGCATCGAGCAGCACGAGCAGCTGAACAAGGAGATCAATTTGTTGTACACTGTCGAGGCGGAGCCCTCCGAGCATCACAAAAAGATCTCGCGCGTCTTTTTTGATCTCGACAACAAGAGGAGCAACATAATCAGTCGACAGGTTCGGGTGCGAACCGATGGTGGCGTCCAGTGCCAAAGTGTCACCGCTTACATTAAGGCCAACACTCGCGACATCCAGACGCCCATTCGTTTCCGGCTAGACTGGAGTCTAGAGAAGCTCGAATTGGCAGACTCACCGCTGACGCGTCTCAATCCCATTCTGGATCAAACGCAGGCCTACATTGAGTTCGAGTGCACTTTCCAAAAGGATTGCGGCGATAATGATATATGCGAGAGTGAATTGCTTCTTCTTGCCGAGCCCAATCTTACAGCAGAGGGTGAGTGTAACTTAAAACAAGATTGATTTCAATTTATTTTCATATTTATTGACACCGAACAGATGGTGAATATGCACTAACTCAGGGCAACACAACGGAACTGGAGGTTATGGTGAATGTGAGCAATCGGGGGGAATCGGCATACGAGGCACAGCTGTTCATCGCACATCAGAAGAGCGTCTCCTACATAGCGAGCAAGAAACCGGTAAGTCCACCTAACAATAAGCAATGTCTCCCTCAACTTATCATCATCTTTACTTCCGATAGAGCAATGCGACTTGCAACAGCTTTAATACGACAATGGTGGCTTGTACCCTGGGCAACCCGATGTTGCGTAACACCACCACACATGTGATTATACGCTTCGATCCCAACAGTCTGGAACCGGAGGAGAGGCAAATAGTATTCCACATATTTGCGAACACAACGTCCAAGCTAGTGGGTCGAGATCGGCCCGAGCACAGCCTGACAGTGCGTGTGGTGCGGCAGGCGGAGTTGACGTTACGTGGCTGGGTGAATCCGGAGCAGAGTTTCTACAGTGGCGTTTCCAAGCTGCAGGATTTGCCAACTAAGTTGGACGATATTGGCTCACCGCTGGTGCACACCTATTTCATCTTCAACGAGGGACCCTCGGCTGCGCCCAAGGTCCAGTTGGACATCTTTCTGCCGCTGAGACTTGAGAACAGACATGGCGATGATTTGAAGCACGGTGACGGACCGTATCAGTATCTGCAATATTTGGAGGATAAACCGCAAATTGAGACCGGACTGGGCGATTGCAAGGTGGCGCCTGAGGATGTGAATCCCCTCAACCTGCCCCCAATGATGAAGGGGCCAGTGCGTCGGCAGCAACAACTTCAGCAACTGCAGCTAAACAAAACCCATTTTCGGGCGAATCGTTTACCCCGCAACACCATCGAGCGCATTGTGCGACCCGAACGCTTCATGGATGGACGCGAGGTGGGCGGCAAAGGCAAGAAGCAGCAGATTGTGGAACTCAACTGCGACAAATTAACCGCCCAGTGCATCAAGATCCAATGTGAGTTCTTTGCGATGCCGGCCAAAACGGAGGCACAAGTCATTATAAAGGTTCGACTTTGGAACTCAACGCTCGTCGCTGAATATCCTCGAGTGGATCTCGTGAGGATTATGTCGACGGCCCATGTTAAAATACCGCAAAACTTTGGTGTGGAACGTTAGAGAATAATAATGTTATTGTGGTATGTACATAAAAAAAAAACCAAATTACGAACGCTTTTAAATCCAAGTTCAACTTGAACTAAGTCCAACAATTTTTAATGAAGAATTAATCAAAAGAACTGCCTCGAAAATCGGCGCAGCTTTGAATTGATAAGAGTGATGGAATCGCTTCGAAAATGTTTTTATTTGGTCCTATTGTGATTGTGAGTCAAGCAGAAAGTAATTGTTGAATTTCTTGTTTAATCCTCAAGGTGGAAACACGCGCCTACCCGGAGCTGCTGGACCAGCAGCGTGAGACATATACGCCACTGTGGGTCTACATATTGGCGGTGCTAGGTGGATTATTGCTCCTGGGCCTGTTTACGTATGCGATGTGGAAGTGTGGATTCTTTAAGCGAATTCGACCGACAGATCCGACGCTCAGTGGAAATCTGGAAAAGATGAACGAGGAGAAGCCATTCCTGGCCGAAAAAACTAGCAATAATGTTTTCTAACAAGAGGGCACCGTCGGATGGGATCTGGTGCGGCGCATTGCTGCACCTGGGAGAAAGCGCAACAGGTTCAAGCCGCTGCTACTCCACAAGCCGCAACAACACTCGCACAAGCAACATCATCGAAGGATACTATTTGCCTGCAAAAACAACAACAACAACAACATTGAAGATGCAGATAATGATGAATTTGATGTGTTATCCTTGACGCCACCACCGCCGCCGCTTAGCGTATTGAATTGGGGAAACGATGGCTACTATCAGGCGAGCGCCACCTGGTGGGGTCACATGTAAATGCTGGCAAGGATCACGATGAGGAGCAACAGTTGTAGCTGGGGAACAGTTAAAGATTCTGGTTGTGGGACTTTCAATGTGCCATTATGTTTACTTAAATCATAATCATAAAAGCATCAGCTGGCAAATAGCACTTAACCAAAAGCAAAAACATTAATTTAAAGATCATCGTCTATTTGCCAGTTGGTAGCCTTAGCTGTTTAATTTAAAGATTAGTTCATACACATATATATTCGTATAACTATATGAGTTATATGAGTGTTATTCGTCATGCAATTTATAGGAATAATTTTACGCGCTCCAAAACTAGTTAAAATATTTATAATTTTAGATCTTGATTCGAACTCGTTTATTGATATAGCTTCAGTTATACTATTTTAAGATCTTGCGTTAGAGGAGCGCGTGCTAGGTTTGTACCATATTTGTTATTTATGCAATTTATTGTTTAAGTTTAAGTTTTTAAGTCCATCGCATAACTTAACATCTCTAATCACATAATTAAACGAAACTGCTTGTCTGCGACCAATTTCACTGCCAATAAGAAACAATTTACTTAATACGAAATCGGCAATATATTTCTTGAAAAGCTATCATTATTTCTAAACACTACACCATGAGCGAAAGTTTTTATACATAATTATTGCAAGGGTTGTTTTTACGATAAAATAATAATATTAAATTTGGGGTTCTAGCTCTACTCCAAGCGATTGATATATGTCGGAGGGCAGGGCTTGTACAGGCCATTCACTCCATCGTACACCCATGGCTCCTGTACCAGAGCTAGCCCAAGGTGTTATCTGGTGAACAGCCTTGATGGATATTCACCTGGGCCAGCCCAGTGTTGATGACCATACGTTATAGTAATATATCCTTTAAAAACATTTTACTTTTCTGCGATCCCTTATATTTTTTTTATTTTTTTTTGAAGCCTGATCTTATTTTACATAAAAATGGAAAAAGAAAAAAATTACAAAAAAAATGTTGAACTAACAATTATGTAGAATACAACTATTATTATTTAAGGCTTTTTAGATGTATATATATACATATATATTATGTAATTGTAAATAATATTAGTTTGGCATTAGTTAAGCAAGGTTATATGTATATGTATAATGTATAATGTATATGTGCTAACAAGTACTATTTGTAATTAAAGTAAAAACAGCAACAAACTCATGATTGCTGCAGCCAAGTGCAAATGAAAAATCGCACGAGCGCCTCTTGAAATTCGGCCAGCATTTGCAGACCAGACATAAGTACATAGCTATTATACTAAAATATATATAACGTAAAACGAATAAAATAAAATATATAAACAAATGGAAAAAACACACCTGTTGATTAACTATCTCGAAGGTTAGTAAAATGGTAATATAAGTAATAATTCCTTACCTCTTGCAAAACATTCATCCGAATTTGAAATAATTATATTTTTATATTTCGATATATCATCAATCAAAAACTTGATTACTATTTAATGAGTTATATTTCACTTTTTTATGACTAGTTTAAATATCAGTGAAATAATTAAATGCTTAATTCTTGGGAGCATATAATTGCCAGAAATTCAATAGCAATCGTATTATTTATGTTTTTATACTTCAATCAATTGTTCGAAATATAATATATAATTATTAAATAATATATATAGGTATAATTGAGAACAACAACAAAAAAAAACAAAAAAAACACTTGACTAACTATTTGATCTACGATTTTATGATTATTTTAAATGTCAGCGAAATGATTAATTGTTGACGTGTTGGTAAAATAGATTATCATAAATTCGACAGCACTCTTATTATTTATATTTCTTATATTTCAATGTTAACAACTAGAAATACAAAATAAAATTGTTATACATTTACAAGGTGTTTAATAAATACATTATGGGCTATATGTAGCTGCAGTTAACGAAAGGCATTGAAATATTGAACTTTATTTTGTATGTTGCCAAAAATATTTAATTGTTGAATTATAAATATTGTATATTTAGATGATGATGAAATAGAGATAAAAAAAGCCTTGGAAATGTGTGTGTGTGGGAGTGTGTGTCCATACTAAATACGACAGTTTTCGAGCGATGGTTAGGGGACAGTGGCCAGTCCTCAGGCAGGAGGGGGCCGAAACTATCACAATTTATCTGTTCACTGCCAATTAAACTGAATGTGTGTGCGTGTGTGCGTGTGTGTACTTGGAGAACGCCAATTTCAAGTGTCATTGTCAACCACAACAACAACAACCAGAATAACATGTGCTGTGTGTGTCGCCTAACAGCCATGGAATGAACATTTCTTCAAAAGACTGGCGGAATTTACTTTAAAAAAAACATAATATAACATATAAAAAAAAAAATTCAATAAAAGATCCGTTTATTGTAGAGGCATACATATAAGAAGAAAGTGAGGCCAGCATTTGAACAGCGCATTTTAAATACCCTGTAAATGCATTCCTTTAAATACATTCCGTTCCAAAATAATCGTTTTTTTTCGTTGCCCAAGTGTTTTGCTGCCATCGATCATTTGTGATCTTGAAGTGCTGCCAACAATATTTTTCGATTGTTAAACTACTTTGAACCCTTTAGAGTTCTTTGTAATTAATTAAAGTAATTTATTTAATATGTATTGTTAATTGTTTAAGTCGATTGTTGTAATTGCAATTATTTTGCTCGGCTTCTGTGAATTTTTGTTCAGCATTCGTAGATAATAAAAGTGAAAATATTAGGTGAATGCACTCTGCAATCGAATGGTTAAATAAATTTATTTGCCAATGCTTATGTGGCCTGGTTATCAGCAGAGTCAATTGCTTCTAGTCAAGTTATTAAACTGGTGGCTCACTCGAAACAGTTATTGGAAATGAGATGTATATAAATTACATATATATAATTGAATGTCTGATTACGGTATTTGATTTAAAAAATATAATTCTTTATTCGTCAAAACACATCTGTTCAGTTTGGTGTACAAAATGTAAATCTGCTTATGCTACTGGTTTTATTGATAATGAAAACTCGCATTTGCGTCTTATTTCATTCTTGGCCTATTAAAGAATTTTGTTTACAGTCCGTTTGTTTACAGTGAGTGTAGGAAATATGCCGTTGGGTTTTGTTGTTTATGCTGATGTTTGCATAAGGGTATGCCGTTGTCGCAGTGAGATCTGCATGATCTGGATATGTCACTATATATATAAAGTTGGTAGACTTTTGTTATTATCCACACGCTGGAATGGATCAATATTATTTATATTTATATCTCTGATTATATTGTTATATTGTGTGTATATTAATCACATGCCTAATTGTATGCCCTTCAATAATATTTCATCAGCATCAAGCATTACCCTCAGCTGATGTTGCATGTTGGCGCTGACAGTGACAACCTGCAACCTGTTCGAAAGGCGCTCAATTGATCGCTTGACACAAAGATATCTAAAATGTTGGCGGTGTTTGCGAGGGGGGTGGGTGTTTTTTTTTTTTGTAAAACAAAATAAATCAAAAGAAAATAAAAAACCGGTTGGACATTAGAACCGATTCCGTCAGATATAGTATTGTAATGTGCCACGGATGCGGCCGTTGTGCATTTGTTACGGGGGAAAGTGAAGCGACAGTGGTGCGGGGGCATCGCAGGCAGCGACTGTCAGCGATATAGCAACGATTACGACGACGACAGCAGCAGCAGCAGCAGCAGCAGCAGCAGCAGCAGCGGCAGCAGCAGCGGCAGCAGCAGCCGCGGCAGCAGCGTCAATGAGAGGCGGCAGCGGCAACGGCCCAGAGTCTCAGTCAGTCTTGATGATTTCGTGAAGCGATTAACACACAACGTTGACAACGTTCTGGGCCAATTTCAACGCAAAAGCGGCAAGAACGCATCCGTGTCCGCTCGACAACTCATTCAGTAACAAGTAACAAGTAACAGGAAGAACAGCAACTGCAACACGTGACACAATTGAGCGAACAGCAACAAAAACAACAATAATAATAATTAGAACAATGCAATAAAAATATATCATTAAAAAACAAACAAAAAACGCGCCAAGGAATTTCGACAAATTACGCGTCCGCTTTATTTGCCAAGTCGTATCTCGTACATTGACCGACTTCTCCCATCATCAGCCACTACAACAACAACAGCAACAACAACCAGCAGCAGCTGCCAAAATGGATGCAGAGGTGTGTAAATAGCGCTTATAAATTATAAACATAAATATATACATATAAACCCATAAAACTGTGCGAACTTACTCAAAAAACGTCTAAAAGTGTATGTGGAATATTAAATATATATATATATCTCTCTCTCTCTCTCTATGTATATATATATATATTTAATTACATAAAATTTGTGTCTAACTCATTATTTTTTTACTTATATTTTTTTTTTTCGCTGTGCATCTCATAATTCAGTAATTTAGTATCTAAGAAGACGTCACAAAACCAGTTACATTTGCTTCTCACACCCAAAGCAAAGCCAACTTAGATTTCATTTTTCGAATGTAAATTCAAGTGCAAAGTCAGCAGCAACTACAGCAACAACAACAAATACAACAAGTAGCATTAATTAAAACAACAAAGCTGTTCTGTGCTTGAAGAGACGCAGCCTGTAGTTGCACATCTGAGCAGTGGCTGCGTTTTTAAGGGGGCGCAAAACACGAAAACAAAATTTATATATTTATAGATTTGTGTGTAAAATAAAAAAAATTGTTGTTATTTTTTTTAGATGGTTTCAAAAACACTTTTAAAAAAAACAATTAAAACAAAATATTAAAAATGGTTTGTGGGTTTCATGGCAATTCAAAAAACTTATTTTTATAAATATTTAATTTTTGAACTCAATAAAGTAGTCAAAAATATTACTTTATTATTTTTTGCGACTCAAAAACACTTTATTCTTTCAATACTTTTCTCTATCAATGGATTATATCTTTTACGGATAACAAGCTCGCTTATACAAATTTGAACACAAAACATTATTTTTACTATAATTTGTATATTGAACAAATAGTTAAAGAATAGAATGCAGGAGTTCAAGTGGTGTTTTTCACTATCTTATCATGCATTAGCAGCCATTTAGCGATTAGTCAGTTGAGAAACTTGTTGCATTCCTAGATAACTGTCAATTTATCATTAGTTAAGTATTACAATTATTAAATGAAGGCAAAAAAAATAAAATGTCAATCTTATTGTCAGATTTATTAGAGGCTTTACAATAATTTTATTGATTGGCTTAGTTGTGCATATCATTTTGTATGGCAATTTTTTGTTTTGGGCAGCAGTTAACAGGCATAGAAACAAGTGCCTGCCCCACCCATAAGCGGCACGTGCCCCATGCCCATGCCCATGCCCATCTCCATTGCAGACTGGCAATGTGCCTCAGCATACCAAATGCATTGAGTATGCAGCACACTTGATGTGCATGGAAAATTTTCACTCAAAGACATTAAATTGGCTGCCACAAATGAATGAATGATAAATACATACGTAAATACTTACGTAAATCATACACAATGTATGTTAGGCCCTGTTGAGTGCCCTCGAAACATCCGTATCTGTCTTCTATATATCAATTGGTGAAAGTATAATACGACTGTTTAAAATTATCTTATCACAAGGTAGTTAACCTTTCAGTAAAAATATTGTAAAATTATTTAAAAACTTTCTCTTGCTATTAGAAATATTTTCTAAATATGCGAATATAAAGTATTTTAAATGGGGTTTTTCTTGTTAATAATAATAACAAAAATTTGAATAAAAAAGAAAACGCATTAAAATTAAAGAAAAATGAAAACACTGTCGTTTTTTTTTTTTGTTTATCATAATATTTATTAACACCTGTTCTGATCTTTTGATATGGATGTCCGTAAAATGAGCGAAGCAAAACAATTCATGCCGTTTTCCATTAAGTTGGTATTTGAGTTGATAAGCGCATAAAATGTATGGAATCACTTTCAGCTCTTAGTTACCTGATTACCCACTATTGTCCAACCCCTCCACTCAATTCCCCCTTGCCTGATAAACATTTGCTGTCACATTATCAGCGGAACTCTCCAGTCATTAATACCCAACTTGGCTCCAGGTCCTCATGCACGACCATTATAATCACCAAGGTTGATACTACTTTAATATGATTCGCCAATAAACTCTATTTTTTTTTTAACAATCAAATCTAGTTCTGTGCATTATTTATGGTTGCTTCTTGAAAATCGATTTAATTTGAAATATATTTTATGATTAATGATGCACAGTCTAAGTATAGATTCTAATCTCATTATTTTTGGCTAGATGCGATACAACTTGTATTCATTCATTAAATTACAATATAGTATTATTGCTGATATCTCAATCACTCAATCGGTATGAATGGAAGAAAACAAAAAAAAATATATTCCGAAAAAATCGGAAATATGCGTGTTGATTGAGGTAAGAAACTTTGGAAGATTTTAGTAATTAACTTTATTTGATGTCTATCATTATGACACTTTTAGTCATCCAATAATCAGAGTGAAATTAATTATACAAATCTATTTAATTTTTTGATTTTGATTTTTACAAACTGAGCACGTTATATCTAAATTGTTGTTGTTGTGATTGCTGCTGCTGATTTGCCATGGTCATATATGTAATATATATACTCATATATATATATATATATATATGAACACAGATTCGCATATCGTGAATATATTTAGATTGATGAATGAATTAATTATTACGTCCTCATAAATGAATTGCGTTTGGCAGCTGAGCATTGTTTTTTTTTAATATATGTAAAAATCTCACGGCTTATCTGTCCTTATTTTATTCGGATTTATGATGAGGAAATGAACTCAATGAAAGTCATTCCGTCTATTATAAGCCATGACTTTGCCTCACATAGAAATTCCTTATCGTTTTATGATTTATGGCAATTATCTGGAATTATTTGGTCTGCTGCTTGTGCGGTTTCCTGTGGTAATATTGGCTGGAAATCGCTGTAGTTGTGCCCACGTGACTCCCAACCTTACCCTACCCACAATAACACACACAAAACCCGCCCCCCACCCCCTCTCCTTCTCCACAATTTGCATTTTTGAGCAGCACTTAAATATTATTGGGATTAACATTAGCTTTGAAAAAACCCATAATAAAACAAAATTATAATCAAAGTTAGAATCGTATGGCACTTTGCAATGTTAAGATTGAAAGAGAACTCTCGACTAGGAAATACCCTTTATATATAATATATATCAATATATTAAATCAATTTCTAAAGATCGATTTGCTGACAATTATGTATACAAATTGAAAATGCGCTATATTTTTACAATAGTGTTTTTTATTGTTATTATATCTGACTTGATATTAGATCTCGCCAACTCTTAAAGTCTCTCAGATCTGAAGGACATGTCTCGGAAACGATCCAGATCAAGAATGTATATACATAATGCATGTTTCCTTATGCCTGTCAAACTTTTGTGCAACTTCATTATTATCTCTTGCCCATTTCTAATGGGTTTAGAAAATAGAAATAAAATCTGCTTGCCCATTCAAACGGCCGTTACAGTAACCGCCCAGGCAATGATTCAATGATCGAATCTTATAATTCGCAAGTAGTTCAAGCAGGCAAGTTGCCTATACCCCCGAGAAGTACATTTACACATGTATGTGTGCAAGCCAAAGTGCTTTAAGTGAGTCACTTAAAGGCCACTGACAAAAAACTGAATAATGATTGCCGAAAATGTAGCAATTGAAATGAGCAACAACAATGCGTTGGCATTTATCAATTGTGTAGTCGTAAATAATAATGATATTAATAATAAATAATTCGACTTCCCCTGCAACCGAACAAAAGGCACCAAGCATTCCACAGGCAACAACAGCGCAAAGCAATCGGAATCAGAGTCAGATTCATAATCAGAATAATGGAAAGATGACATCGACTCCAGCGACGAATGGATCGACAGCCAACCCAGACAAGGCAGACTCCGGCAATGGGGAGGGTTATCACCCGCCCACAAGGTATGGCCAATGGAAAACTACATAAAGCCAATACTAACCAACATCCAATTAACCCAAATCCAACTAAAAATCAATGCATCAAAACAAGGATTTATCCATCATCAATTTCTTACCCATACCTAACCAAACATCAGGAAATACTAACACAAAAAAAAACCTCCTAATTACGTAATTCAACTAACAAATAATTGAAAAAAAAAAATATGTATTTGCATCAATACTAAGCCATTAGGATTTACCCATCATTATCAACTCCTAACCGAACATAAGGAAATATTTATCAAAGAAAACAGTTAAGGAAAAATCAAAAAAATAAAAAAATTAAGAAAACTCCTCAACTCCAATCACAAATCGATGCATCGAATAAGGATATACCCAGCATAATCCGTACCATTACTAACCGACCATAAGGTAACACTAACCCAAAAAAGACAGGAATCCGATAACAATTCAACTTGCCTGTTATCGTTTTTGAATCTTGCATGATCCCAATTTCAACTGAGCAGCTACCTGGAGACAATTGTGCATGTGTTCAAGGGGAACATTGGACCCGGCCTCTTTGCCATGGGCGATGCATTCAAGAATGGTGGCCTGCTTGTGGCACCCCTACTCACCATCCTGATAGCCGTCATCAGCATTCACTGCCAGCACGTGCTCATCGCCTGCTCGAAGAGGATTCGGGATCTGCGTGGGGACGCGATCTGTGCAGATTATGCAGCCACCGTGGAGCTGTGCTTCGCGAATGGTCCGATAAAGTTGCGCGGCTGGTCGCGCACCATGGGTCGTCTGGTGGATGTGTTCATCTGTGTCACCCAGCTGGGTTTCTGCTGCATCTACTTTGTGTTCATCAGCACCAATCTGAAGCAGGTGAGCAAGCAATTCACACGCACCAACAAAACAGCAACAAGAAAAGAAATCAGCAAAATAAAAATAAAATAAAAAAACAATAAAAGATCCTGCAAGCATATGGAACTGACATGGATGTGCATCTGGTGATGCTGCTGGCCCTGATCCCGGTGCTGCTCAGCTCGCTGATAACAAATCTTAAATGGTTGACGCCCGTGTCGCTGTTCGCCAATGTGTGCATGATCCTTGGACTGGGAATAACCCTATATTATGCACTGAAGGATGGCTTGCCGGAGGTGAAGGAACGCGCCCTTTGGACGAATGGTGGCCAAATGGCGCTCTTCTTTGGCACCGCCATCTTTGCCTTCGAAGGCATTGCACTGGTGATGCCCCTGAAGAACGCTATGCGCAAGTCGCAGCAATTTGAGAGCACACTGGGCGTTCTCAATGTGGGCATGTTTCTCGTCTCCGTCATGTTCATGTTCGCCGGATCCGTTGGCTATATGAAGTGGGGCGAGCATGTCGGCGGCAGTCTAACCCTCAATCTCGGCGATTCTATGTAAGCCATCTCTCCTCCCCTCTTCTTCCTGCTCTCTCTTTCTCTCTCTCTCTCTCTCTCTATCTGCTTGCCTGGAGATGGGCGCGTGCAAATATTTTCCCAAGATCAAAAGAAAAGCTTTCTTAAATTAACTCCAAATTGCGGTCGTATCAGTTATACAACAAAATATAATAATTCGACCGACTTAATGATATAGCAAAGCAACCAATGTTATATCCAAAACTTATTGATCGGCTTGTCATAATAGCAGTTTAGCAATCCGCACTGAGGATAAGTGAACATTAATGGTTAGCATAACTATAAAAATAATTTACAACAAAATGAATATTTTTAAATTTTTATTATTTTTATAATTATTTTATTAAATTTATAATTATGATAGTAAAGCAATAATAGTGAAGATTTTCAGTTCTCTCTTCTTAAAACTTAGTGTTACTAAGTTTAACATTTGAGAAAATAATTCTATAACATTTTTAATATTATTGAAGAGGCCTCGATTTGATCATAGTCTTACTTCTATATAATGCTATAAAGCTGTTCTACTATTATTTTGACCAAAGCTGATTTTTCTATATGATTTGAAAGACGTCTCATCTCGTTCAATATGTATCCGATATATTGAATATATATAAAATTTTGAAGGCCACTAAAGTCCGTTTTATGTAATGGTTAAGCCGATTTAGATGTAGACAGATGTAGTTGTTTTGGACAGTGTCACGCACCCATGCCTGGGATACCAATTTTTGGATATACGCTTGAACCGTTTGCTTTTCCCTCTGGTCCCTATTCCAATCCGATGCACTCGTAGATTGGCGCAGGCGGTCAAAGCGATGGTCTCCATGGGTGTATTGCTCGGCTATCCGCTGCAGTTCTTTGTCGCCGTGCAGGTGATGTGGCCCAGTGCCAAGCAGATGTGCGGCATCGAGGGTCATTCTCTGAGCGGTGAGCTCATCTTTCGCAGCCTGCTGGTGATCGTGACGTGTAAGTAACCCAAAAATAAACCGTTGTTGCTAGTGGACCCAACTTAACCAACGAAAAACTTAACAAAAAAAAACAATATAGTGGCTATAGCAGAAATGGTGCCGGCTTTGGGTTTATTCATCTCACTGATTGGAGCACTCTGCTCGACGGCATTGGCTTTGGTCTTTCCGCCGGTAATCGAGCTGATTACTCTCAGCGCACCCAGCAAGGGACCCGGTCTCTGGATTACTATGAAGAATCTCATCATATTGATTTTGGCACTACTAGGCTTCTTTACCGGCTCCTACGAGAGCCTCAAACAGATAGTCAAACACTTTGGCGAGGAGGAGCTGCACTAATTATCCCGTTATTAGAAATTTATCAAATTTATATATATATGTATAATTCACGACAGTTATAGTTTATAGTTGATAAATACTATATTTTTTTTTTTTTTTGTATAAGTGTATGTGTAAATAAATTATAATCCGTCATTTTGGCGTCACAAACTCAACCTTTATTTATTTTTTATTGAATGTGCACTCGTCTAAAGTAAGTTTGAATCGTGTCATTATTATAGTTATTATTTGTTGCTAAACTTCATATTTTTCCAACTAGTCCACATAGTCCGCAACTACTTGGTAATTTTTCATAATTGCTATAACATTTAGTAGTCAGAACCCAAAGTGTAATTACGAAACGTTTAAAATAGTTTCAAAAATAACATATAAATTAAATAATATAATATAATTTAAAAATATGATTACAAGAGCAATAATACTAGTATATCTCTATGAAGAAACTCACACTGAATTTATTAAGCATTTGGTACAATTCGACATCTATCTAAGATTATACCAAACTACGAACAGTGAAATATAATCGAAAATCAATTGATGGATTTGATTTAATATATATTGAAATTCAGAAGTGGCACCAAAGTTCAACAAATTAATAACGATTCGGTAAGCGAACTAATAAAATGAGATGAAAGCGGAAGATTTAAGGAAGTAAGACTGCTGTAGTCGAGGGATCTCGTACTGGTACAGACACTGAAGAAAAAAAATGTGTTAGGCATTTTCTTCAAGATCGATAAAATAAAGCAAATTTGATCAGCGCTTATATTCTTATATTTTTATATATATATTTAGACTCTTTACCTCTCACTTTCTTTGAGATTCTTAATAAAACATTCTACCCTTTTTTACTCAATCGAATTGATAAAACTTTATAACATTTTCTATCATTTGCATTAGTGTGCCTTAAGCGAAAAAGTTAAGTTTGTTTAATGACATCTGATTTGGTATTTGCAGGAAAAAAAAAACTAAAAATTATCAATATGGTTATAAATGTAATATTTGCGAGCATCTTGAATGCGGAATGCAGATGCTTCCGTTTGACATTTGGCATTGTTGTCGGTTTATATAATCCAATTGTGCAATTCCGTAAACATCGTTTGATCGAACTTTACGTTGATTGTTTTCTATCAATGTGCGACAACACTGGCAGTCGGAAAAGTCCAAGCTGCCCGAAGAGCCAAGTCATGAATGCCATGCAATTCATTTAACTGGCGCCATACACACACCACACACACACACACACTACACACACACACTACACACACACACACCAACCACAACAGCAGCAAACAATTAAGTGCGGTAAATTTCCATGCGTTCCAAGACAAGTTTTTTTAACAGTTGCGAAAATGATAATATCACCAGTCTAGTAAGAAATTTCGAAAAAATATTAGCAAACTTTTTATGAATAACCATTTATATTTCTCTTTGATTTTAAATATATACATATATTGAAAATAATTCCAAGAGCATTACTAACACTAATTTAAATAAATACAATATGTAAAAGGACAATATTTGAAAAGATTGCAAAAAAAATATTTTGTATTTTTTTTTCATTTAGAGCGGTACTATTATTTTGACAACAAGTGTATGTGTGTATATGAAGCGGGGCAGTTGCAGGTGTAACGATCAATCACGAAAGCTTGTTGCGCTTTCAAACTCATGTTGGGCCATGATCGGCAAAACGACGAAGAATTTCGAATATTGTCATGTTAATATCGATTGGCACGTGCATACAAGCAATATAGCTATATATATATATATGTATATATCCATATGTTATGTATGTATTTTCGAATGTATGTATGTTACTCATACATCCTTGAACCTGCCATATGCATTGTTGTTGTCATGAGTTGAATTTCTATTTGTATTCCAATTCGCATATCGCCTTGTCTTTTGACCGCTTTACGTAATGTTATGTTAAACTGCTTCCTTCCTCTTACGTAAGAAAACACTGCTTTATATTGCCATGGCTGATGATGATGATGATGATGGTGAATATGTTGTTAATGATTATGTTGTATATATATCTCTTTTACTGTGATTGCATTATAAGCTAATATGTTAATTTATGTTGATGATGATGATGATTATGTTGTATGCATGTAACTTTCGTGTCTGCATTATGAACTAATAACGCACGTATTATTTTCATTTATGTTGATGCTGATGAAAATGTTTTATGCTCGTCTATTACTATCTATAACATTCGCATTATGTTAATTTATGTTTTGCTTTATATTTACATTTGAGTATTTTCAAGAGCCACAAAATAAAAAATATTTGCATGATTAGGCCAGCAAAAATGTGCTGACTAAAAATCGAATTGAACTTTTTGTTGAGCTGATTAGATCGCTTTTAAGGCAAAAAGCAACAAAATAAAACAATTAAAAACTTCAAACTGCAAACTGCATCCAGAAAAACAAAAACACAATAGGAGAAAGAGCTGGAAATAGTTAAATAGCGAGTGCGCAAGAGAGATAGGCAAATGTTCGCCAATGCAAGGTAGAAAAGCAAATGAAAAAGCAAAGCAAAACACACTCATACACACACACACACACATGCATGCTCACAGCAGCAACAGTCACTGATATTTTGTGAAGGGGTTTGTGGAAGGTAAAGAGGGTGTGGGGGGAAATTTACACGCTACGACTCTTGGCCAATTGGCAAATTGAGCAGTGAGTCTGGTTTGAGTTCTTGACGCGTCAACACGCTTTTATAAACAAACAAAAAAAAAAAACGGTCAACGCACGCGCAACTTTACAAAACAGTTTTCGAAAAAATTAAACATATTTCCAAAATTGAGCCAAAAAAAATATAAAATAAAATAAAAGGTGATATCAAGCATATTTCTCAATATATTAATACAATAACGGTTACAATTTTTCCATTTGGCTTATCTCAATATTATATTTAATATACTGAGATACCATCAGAAAAAGTGCAATTCTTTATCTAATAAACAAATAAATACATTTATTTACATATAGTATAACCTCTGGAAATAGATGTGATTCTATTGATTTATGCTTTCATTAATCGCGTATAAATTCAGACAACGTTCATAAAAACCTTCAAGCTGGGCCAGAAATATTACAAAATATTTTGTTTATAAATAATTGCACAAACTTTAGTAAAAATCCACAGAAAATGAACATTTATTGAATGGCATAATTAGTTAAATGGGATAATTTCAATGCCAAAATTGTTTTATTCTTTTAAATATATACGAAAAATGTGCATAGATATTCAAACTCAATCTGATCTATTTTGAATTAAATAAACTTGTTGATCTTTGAGAGAAAATCATGTATAGCATTTACCATATAAAAATGAATGCGAAATTCGCTTAATGACTCAGCTTGTTGACATTATAAAGAGATCACTAAGAAGATTTCAAAATTAATAAAACAAATATAACACATAATATGAAATAAATATTTTAAAAAAAATTAATTAGGTACAACAAAAAAAATAAAATGATCAGTTTTCGATAGTCAATAAAGTTTCTTCATGGTCGGAAGATTGGAAATTGTACTTTTTTCATTAAATTAAATATCTAAGACCTTGTGCAGGGTATATTCTAGTCGGTCTATCGTGAAAAGAGCTTTTATTGACAGAAATCAATTTTAAATACCCATTTTTAAAGAATGTATACAGCTCCGGTCATAATAATAGTAGTGAACAAATTTTATTTGGAAAATTTGTAAAATAAATACCTACAATATAATTAAAACACAAGCATCGAATTAAATTGTAGAAAATTTTGAAAATTTCTCGACCTGAAAATTAGTCATATTTTTATGACGTGCTTGCAGACGGAGAAATACTATTTTATTGAGCGCTACTGTATATATTTATTTTAAATTAACTTTGAAAACAATGATTAAAACGAACGAGAAATATGTGTGGCATAAACGTGACCAATTATTCGCATTTAGTATAGAAATCTAGAGATGGACATCTAAACACGTATAATCACGGCTAATTTAAGAAATATGCTTAAGTTAGCAATAATTAAATCAAGAAAGAATGGTTGCAAATCTAACAAAACGAGCGATAGAGAAATAAGCGCCACGGCTTTCTGGGGTTAATTGCGAGTTAATTGCTTGTTGTTTTTTTTTAAAATCATTATTTCTCGCCTTATCTGCATGCTTAGCTAGCGCCGCTTATCCTCTACCTGAAGCACCGTTAACTTAATTTTTAGCTGCGCTTTCCACTTTTGAGTCTCGCCTTGATTCACGATTTTAATTGCCAAATTGTGTCCGAGGCGGACAGAACCAAAAAAAAAAATATATATATAAATATAAAACAAAAATAAATAACTTAAGCTTTTTATGCACTTAACACACACACACACACACACCTCCTCTTAAACAGGGCAACAACAGCAGAGCACTCGAAGCCGACAAAATGGGCAAAACTTTGGAAATAACCAAACCTGAACAACATCAGCAGCAGCATCAGCAGCAGCAGCAGGAGAAGGATGCGGATGTAGAAGGCAGCGTAAAGAGGCGTCATGCCACAAGCAATATGGAGGCAGCCACACATCTGTTCAAGGGCAGCGTCGGCGCCGGCCTCTTCGCCATGGGTGATTGCTTTAAAAATGGCGGCTTAATTGGCTCCACAATATTGCTGCCCATTATTGCCATCATGTGCGTCCATTGCGAGCGAATGCTCATCCGTGGCTCGCTGCTGGCCGTTTCAAAGACGCCGGGTGCCACCTTCTATGATTATCCGGAGACGGTGGAGAAGTGCTTCGAGTATGGACCACGGCCACTGCGATGCATGTCGCGCGCCATGAAACTGATCGTTGAGACGTTCCTCTGTGTGACCCAATTCGGTTTCTGTGCCATCTACTTTGTCTTCATCACGGAGAATCTGCACCAGGTGAGCTCCACTCCGCATAGAAGAAATATTCGCTTTGTGAGCGAATGCTTGAGCATGCAACAGAGAGAAGGAAGCATCTGCCAATAGATTCCTGATCAGAATCAAGAGGCGAGTCGATATAGCCAAGTCCATCTGTCTGATCTTAGAGATCTATAATAGCTAGATACTTCAAATTTTACCGTACATTCAGCGCAGATCGAGTTTTCTTCATTTTACCAATAACTACTTCAGTTTCTCGAATATCAATAAATTTCAATTTAACAATAACAAAAACCTAAATAAAAAAGTTGTAGAAGACATATTCTCATATTGATTTCATTTATATCGGCATGCATGTGTGAGAAAGGGATAGCAATATGAATGACTATGTTTGTCTCGCTTACATTCATGCCACAAGAAATAAGATTAGGACACTAAAAGTTGGGTTCTCGGGTAGAGGGTACTATATCGTACCATATCAACTATATGCAGAATTGTTTTTTTTTTTTTTAACTTTTTCAGGTGTTGCAGCAGAATGGCATCGATATTAGCATGAGCATGGCGATGCTGATAACACTGCTGCCGGCAATGATCCCATCTCTGTTGACCAATCTTAAATATATATCGCCCGTGTCGCTGATGGCGAATTGTGCGCTACTCTTTGGCTTGATTGCGACATTGACGATCGCCTTCTCGGAAGGAGCAATGCCACCAATTGGTGATCGTCGTTGGTTCACGGGCGCCACACAATTATCCCTGTTCTTTGGCACGGCTCTCTTCTCGTATGAGGGCATCGCGCTGATCTTACCGCTGCGCAACTCGATGCGTAATCCGGATAATTTCAGCAGTCGATTTGGTGTGCTAAACGTGACCATGTTTTTCATTACGGCTCTGTTCATCTTCACCGGATTCGTTAGCTATATGCGTTGGGGCGAGCATGTTGCCGGCAGCATTACGCTCAATCTCAAAGTGGAGGATGTGTAAGTCTGCAAGAAAAAATCATCAGTTACTGCTGCAGTTATATTAGGAAGAAATGATTTTAAAAATACTAAATTCCAAATTCTTGAATACTTAAAATTTGCAGTAAATATTTAAAGCAAAACATTAAATTCCTTGAATTTTATAATTTTTATATTTATTTTTATTAAATTATTGCTTTTGCTCCTCTTTTAAATAACCAGATTAGATCTGATGAATTTATTTCACTGCGTTTAGTATTTGGAAAATAATTGTATTTTAAAACATTTCGCAGTAATATTATTTAATCCGCATGTGAATATATTTTATTTCGCAGCACAAATAATCATGAAGATTTAAATTTGTTGGTTTTAATGTTTACGTTGTTTGCAGCATGTCGCAGGTTGTGAAAATAGTAGCTGCATTGGGCGTTTTCTTTGGTTATCCCATCCAATTCTTTGTTATGATGAAGATTCTGTGGCCGCCCGTCAAGCGATCCAATGGGTGTGCCCAGAAGTATCCGATTACCATGCAGGTCGCATTGCGTTTCGTCATGATCATGCTGACCTGTGAGTCAAAAATATAAACACTGATCTAATAAATAATACATTTTAATAATTGTTCTCTTCTCAAATATATTTACAGTTTGTGTTGCCCTGGTGGTGCCACAATTGAATCTATTTATATCGCTTATCGGCGCATTGTGCTCAACTTCGCTGGCGTTTGTCATACCGGTGATCATTGATCTTGTGACACGCACCCAAGTACCCAAAGGCTTGGACCCTCTCCACTATTTGAAGAATATCGCAATTCTAACGATCGCCCTGCTCGGCATCCTTACGGGCACCTATCAGAGCATTGTTGAGATTATCAAAGAGTTTGAATAATCCTGCCTTTAAATGTGCGTGCGTGTGTCTGTGTGTGTGTGTGTCTTTATGTGCGTGTGTATGTGTGTGTGTGCGTGTTTGTGTGTATGTGCGTCTGCTTGCCAAGTATTTTGTAAATAATGCCGATAATCATGAGAATATCTTATAACGATTTATTGTCCTCGTAATTTAAGTTTAATATGTTTGTAGAATATTTTTTTTGCGCATTGCTATTAACTTTATGCTGTCCTCGCCGTGCTTATTTGTATGTGCCACCATTATTTAATTGTCAAAAGCTAGATAAAAAAAAAACATATATTTTAATAAATGATAAATACACATCATGATTGATTTAAATCTGGCGCCTTATACTTTTATACCACTTACCAACACTGGCGTATTCAACAAGCAGTAGTGCAACAGTACATTTAGAAGTCTCTAAATTGATTTTAGAGACGATTTCTTGGCAATATGTTTACAAAGATAAATATAAAAAAAATACATTTATTTTAGTAAGCTGGGCGCCTTTAACGTTGATGAAATGCACACTTAACAACATTGACTCATTCAAAAAAAAAGGGCTGTAACAGCACACAGTCAAAAAAAGTTGATTTAAGTCGTTTTTTTTTGGGAATGGTTTTGGTTTCTATTGCCCAGGCCCTGAGAGACTCTTGTCCAAGAACTTTCTGCGGGCAAGGCACGTCCACCATTTGCTCGGCTTCCCATCGGGCGTATCAAATACTTTCTCGATCACCCGCAAGCCGGTCTCCTGACGCAACTGCAGAATATATTCGCGCATCAGATCGGCATTATCTGGCTTCGCATAGATGGCATTTAACGGAAATCCGGCATCACCGGGAATATCAAATTTTGATATGGCCATTGCATAAAGATCCTGTTGTCCTTGTTCCTTGCTTGTGGAACGCACCAAGCGTTTCAGGCACTCCGTTATATATAGCGTTATATAGATAAGTACTCGATCCACTCCCGACTAAATCAATAAAAAGAAAAACAATTTTTGATTCGATTTACAAATGTAAAAAAAGAGGTAAAGTCAGCCTTGCCTGCGCTTCATAATTGCGAAAGAAAATGTTCGCTTTGAAATAGTATAGTGACTCATCTATAATATCGTTATCAGTATTCACACTGGGCGCTGGTCCTCGTACTTTGGTGCGAAGCGGCAGAATTGCCATGTTTCCCACTTGTCTGTCGAATTGTTCGATTTCCGAGTGATACGCCTATTTAAAGGTGTAAATCAAATATATACAAAATACATTTTTCAAATTATACATTATTAGTCATCGGTGATTTGTCAACTCTGACTACTTACTGGCATTCTGGTTGGATTGTAATCAACTGAATTTTAATATTGGCACCGATTCAATTGTTTGCTGTTTATCAACTGCGAAATGTATCTCAGCCCTGGTAATACCGATAAGCGTCTATCGTATATTTTAAACGTAAGGAAACGTAACGTATATCGACGAACATTAAATAAATATTAATGTTACTTAACCGAAAGAACCGTTTTCATTGTTTGACGTTTATCTGTTGGAAAATGTATATTTTAAACATAAGCAAGCGTAGCAACATAACGTAACGTAACGCTATGTTACTTTACATAAATTCTGAAATTCTAGTGTGGAAGTATTGTTATTTTTGTGTTGCACTTAAACGGTCACACACAGCGCACGTTTTGCATTAAACAAATGAAGAAACAAATAAAAACCAAATCGGATACCGATGAGGAGCTGGAGCAGCAGGATGAGTTGGACTCAAACAGTGATCAAAATCAGCTTGTGACAATTAGTAATGATAATGATGATAAGGATGAAATGGACTTGGCCAACTTTAATGGAGACGCCGTCAAGACTAAGAAACGCAAAAGGGGCATTATTTATATATCGAATATACCGAAGCACATGAATGTGACGCGTTTGCGTGAAATTCTCGCTGATTTTGGTAAAATTGGACGAGTCTATTTGCAGCCCGAGAAACAACCGGGTGAGTGAAAGAAAGAACTTGAACACCCCAAAATATAAATGCTAAAATTTTTGCATTCGTATTTGCAGGTGGCGGAAAGGAAAAGACCACAGCGAAGAAGAAGCACAAACGATTAAATTTAAATTACACCGAAGGATGGGTGGAATTCGAATCGAAACGTGTTGCAAAACAAATTGTGCCCATGCTGAATAATAAACAAATTTCGACGCGAAAGAAATCGCAGTTTTATGATTCACTGTGGTCAATGAAATATTTGCCGCGCTTCAAATGGATGCATTTGACGGAGCGCATGAATTACGAGCAGGCGACGCACAAGCAGCGGCTACAGACGGAGGTTTCGCAGGCGCGTAGAGAGACGACATTTTTCCAGAACAATCTAGACAGGAGTGAGCACATCAAGAAGCTGGCAAAGAAGGCGAAAAAGCTGAAGAACTGTGACAACATTTGAAATAGAAATAGATTACTTTTTTTTTTGCTTAATAAAAGCTCGTTGAATAACATACAAACCAAAGGTGCTCCTCTTGCGTTCTGTAATCCTATCTATTGCGTCTGTCAGCTTTACTTTTGCGACCTGGGAGCATCTTGTGCGTTCCTTAGACTCACTTTGCGTTTGAACGTAAGCGCTTCTGCGCTGTTGGGTTTACGTTGCCGTACTGTATTTGTTTACAAAACTAAGCGATTTGAACAAAGCTGCTGACTTATAATTTTATAAATACAAATTTAATCAAAAACAAAATGCTTTCATTAGCGCACTTAAATCATACGAATATGTTATATATTATATATATTTTTAAATTGTCTAATTTTGTAGACTGTTAACCAACTGTTGCGCTCTCAGAGAGCCTGTTAAGTTAACAGTCGCTGTTTGTTTTTTTTGTAGTCAGTCGAAAAAACTCATTGGTCGGATTAGCGCAACGGCGTCTGCGTGCGCTTACAATTATTATTATTTTTTTTTTTACAATTTGTTTTTTTGTTTGTGAATTGAAGGCTCGCTTTGCATTAAAAGTAGAAAAAGTGTGTGCAATTGATAAGTAATCAATTGTGTGTTGTTATTGTGGGTTTACAAAGCTAAACAAAAAAATTAACAAAATATAAAAATAAAGTAAACTCGTTTACCAACACCCAACATACACTGGATGTGTTTGTTTGCATTTTGCCTGTGCCTTTTGCGATTACGATTGCTAGTGTTGCGCGCGGCATTCAGATGTGAATTGAATGAAAATTTCAATTAAGAACCAAACCATATTCAATGCATTCCCTGCACAACGACAACAACAGTAACATAAACCTTTACAGTTAGCAAATTGTGGCAACAGTTGAGGCGGCAAAACAAATTGAACGTAAAAGGTATGTATATATATATTATGCATGTGTGCATGTGACTGTAAATGCATTAACATTGTATGTAAAATGCTGAAACTGTTCATTAAGATTTGCAGCAAAATGCGCCCACTACAATCAGCATAACGGTATTATTGCTGCCTGCAGGCGCGGTCATAGTCAAGTTGTCAAAAAAATATTTAAAAAGAAACAATAAATAATAATTCAACGCCCTTGACAGATGCTGCTGCGCGACGTCAGCAGAAAATTGTGAAATGCAGTGAGAAAAAAAAAACAAGAAAAGAAAAGAAAAGGCAAACCAGGCAACATCAAAACCAAATGGAATTTAGCCGGTTTCCATAAAAGCAGACAAACTGCCAGACGAAGTCTATCTCTCTCGCCCTGCAGGAGTTATGGATGGCAAGGCCCAGTTTGTTTTTTTTTGGTTTTACCTTTTGTTATGAACTTTCGCAGCTTATCCAAAAGAATTCCACTAAGCTGAAATCCTAATTGCGCTTTACCTGGATGCGGCTGCGAGTGGAAGAAGTCTACTTAGAGTCTTTAGAACCGTTAATTGATTTAATTTTTAATGTGAACTGAAACTAACACAGCCCACTTGCGTTCCACAATGCTAAATTACAGAATAAAGATACTCCCATTAAATTATGTAAATTTTTTAAATGCCAAAAATGCAAATTCAAATTCAAATTGAATAAATAATAAGCTGTAGAAACAACAGCATGCAAAAGTTTAAAAGTGGTCTGAGAACTTGTTCTTTTGTTCGACATTTTATGGTTTTTTTCAACTTTTTTGTTTTTATTACTTTTTACTTTTTTAGTTCTGATTAACGTCAAACGCTGAGAAATTCCAAAAGGGCAACCGAAAGAGATTCAAGCGATCGTTTGACTTTTGCCTGATTTGCAGATACAGATACACAGATACCCTTTACCAGACCCCAGTAAATATATATTAGTAGACCACACTTTATGACAGCTGTTTAAACTTAATTTGGTTTGATTTCTATAATAGTTTTCAGTTCTGATTTTCATTTTATCGAAAAATATTTTCTCATAGAAAGTTTAATCATCTGCATGCATGTGTGTAGGACGGCAAATTTGTCGACGCGGGCTTAAATATGTTTGTCTCTAATATACTGCAACCCCTTACAATTGTCTTGCCTGTATGCATGCCTTACGTTTGAGAGAGAGCTATTCAGGGTAGAGGGTATATCATAGTCGAACTCACTCACTACTCAGTCGACTACAGCATTTACTTGGTGTCATAGCCTTTGTTACTGTCTTTGTTTTTGCCACTCTTCGTTTGTGGGTAGGCTAAATTCCAGTTTGTCTCGCGTCGCCTGCGCTGTGCAATTTAATTGAAGATGCGATCTTATTCGTATACCCTGAGACAAATTGTATAATGCATATGCTCTCTTATAAATATTGATAGAGAGAGAGTAATTTAAGGTCTATGTGGGGTATCTTTCAGTCCAATATGCTCGACTGCGGAGTATTCTAAGTTGATTTCTATGTACATAAATAATTAGATATATATTTTTTGCCTTTTTTTTATCGCATTAAAAATATATTATTTGCCTTCTTGTTTTTCCTTTTATGATTCAATTGCTTAAACAGTTTCGCAAAGGTTACAATAAAACGAAATAAATAAATAAGGCCAACTAACATTAGCTGTCATAATTATGCAGACAGTGACACTTGCAGCAGACCCCAAATTTTGTTATTTATTTTATTTCTTTTTTTATGATGTGGCACATGCATCAGCCTCATCATGAACAAATAAATATCATCATTAGTTTTAGTTTGTGTAGCCAAAAACACATGTGCGAACGTCAAATACAGTTTTGTATGACAGACATGTGGATAGAGTGAGAGAGAGAGAGAGAGATAGAGAACAGTGTGAGCGTAAAGTTTACCGCTTGTTATGCGGTATATATCATGTGCACTGACACAAATTTTCTGCCCTTGCCAATTAATATTTACGTGCATTAAGAACACCTGAAATAAATATTTATTCTTTAAAAATAGCCAAACTTTTGGCGCCAATGTTTGTCTCCCTATTATTAAAAAAAATTCTAAAATGTATTGCTGTTTCTTTTTATGGTTTGCATTTATAGATATGCACATATAGGTCTTTAAATTTTGTTGAGTCTCTAATAACTTAATTTAAAATAATAACACTAAGCTCGTAGTTAGTGCAAAACATTAATCAACTACTATTTTTTATTTATTTACATACGAAGATAGAGAGTGGGCAGTGTTTATAATAATTTAATGATTAATTGCTAGTCCTCTGTTTGCACATGATTTATTACCATTCAAATATGTTTATATATAGACTATATAGACTACTTATTGTCTTAGGCCAATTTAACGATATAGAGCTGTGGTAAAAATATAAGTAGTTTTTGTTTATTTGTCTTTTAAATTAATAATAAATTAACAACAAAAATTTAATTCCGTAAATTTATTGTTTTTATATTTAATTTTATTAAATTATGATTTAAATTAATTATTATAATAGTAGCAGAATAACAGTTAAGTTTTCTTACCTTTCCCTTCATAAAAACTAGATATGATATATACCTTAAAACATTTCCAGATGAGAAACCAAAATGGTTGTATTTCAGTATTAACGTTAATTTTTCTTCATATTAAAGATTTTGAAGAAATCTCGACTATGTTTGTTAGCAAGTGTATTCAATCTTCGGCTTGTAGTATTTGTGGCTTTTATTAATACAGAGTGGCATGCATAACTGAGAATTACCATGAAAGACGCTTTTATTGTTAACTCGTTCTGCGAATACGAAAACGAATCCGAATCCTCAGATCGCAGATTGCAGATACAGAAAAAGATTGTGCCACATCAAATTACAGCTAGAAACAAAAAACCAAAACAATGCTGTAAAGAACTTTAGCGGAATTCGCTTACATTGGCAATATACTGAGTATATAAAATTTACACAGGAAAAATAAAATTGGAATGCATAAGTGCATTTGTACTTTTCAATTTTTATTGCAATTTTTATTCCAAGCAGAAGCTGCTTGTGTCTGAAAGTAAAGCCTTTTTTTTAGGGGAAAAAACCAAGCTGTCAAACGGCGTTGCCAACTCTTCTGAATTGTTCTCGTTTGATGTGCGTGCATGTGTATGTGTGTCGGTCTTTGTCTATACATGTGTGAGCTGTTGTTGTTATTCTTTGCTTTTTCTTTCTTGTCTTAGTTTTTATTTTTATGTGTGTTTTTATTTTTTATTTCACACTTCTTTTTATGCGCTGCGCGTTTGTGCTGTTTGCTGTTGCAGCTGTGCGCATTCAGCCTGCTGCAACTGTTCGACAACAACAGCAGCAGCAGCAGCTCATTGCCAATATTATGTTGAAGGCGGCCATAACGGTATTTCACTGCGTTCATTGCCACCAGCCTGCTATAACAACAACATTAGCCGAGGGGGAAAAGTGAACATTTGCATTTGAAGCGCACAAACCGGACGCAGTTTGTCAACCGGCCGTCGGTGGATCGGATCTTTAATGGTGCATGGTGCGTGGTGCGTGATGAATAATGCCACACACACACATATATATATATATATATATAAATATATATATATATATACATAAATATATATATATGGCGAGAAGCGTTCCATGAGTTTTGGCTGTTACAGCCCAGCAGAAATAGAATCAAACATGTCAAACTATCCAATAATAATAAAATAAAAATATATATATACACCTGGATAGTAAAATAGTAAAATTAACAGAATCAACTGTCGAGTCGATATAGTTATGTCCCTGTGTAGATAAAGTTGGTTTCGTATTACCGATAACTGGCTCCGATTCTCGTGTATTGATATACCACGCTTTTCGATAGCAATAAAAGCCAGAGTTTTAAAGGCAGAGGCATCTGATTGGTATACAATATATATTGACAAACTGAATTTGGTCAGTTTATGTAGCGTTTCAAATTTATTCGTTTTTGTAGGAATTTAAAGAGAGACCCTCGCTCGGGCATACATAAATACATATTAAGAATGTTGCATGTGGCGACACCTTTGCTTTGGTTTTGGGCTGCTCCCATTGCAAATGGGACAATTTGACTGTCAACTGTCTTGACAAGACATAAGCGCACAACTATTCAAAACAAATGAAAATAGTCACAGCATACAAATTTTTAGGTACTCAGCCAAATAAGGCGCATCCGTTTTCCGGTTGCCAGTTGCCAGTTGTCGGTCTGCAAAAATAACAGCAAAACAGCAAATAGCAGAAAGCAACCACAATAACATCATCGGCCCTAATTTGTTAACGTATGTGTATATGTGCAATTATATATGTACGCACACACACGCATACATATGTGCATCCACACACATGCACATATAGAGATTGAGGAAGTTTCGAGTTCAAAAACCTCACGCATGTGTATGGCGTGGGGGTTGTTTGCCATACAGATACACTCAAAGAATAAAGCTAAAAAAATTTCGTAAATCGCCCTAAATAATAGCCATTTTTTTTTTTTTTTTAGAATTTCTAGATATTAATTAAAATATCAAAATGCCAATTTAGGCTTTTATTTTAGAGATTAGCTGTTGTCGAATTCCCGTAGAATCTATAAACTATATAAATATTATCTAATATTAAAATTCGTTACTGTACACAAATAGAAACCACAAACAAAAATTTAACTTTTTTTTTTTTAGAAGTTTGGAAATGCAAAACTTGATTTCTAGAACACAATTATTCATATGAGAAATAGATTTTCTGAATAATAAATGTGGGGTGTTTTTTGTGAGTGTATATACGTACATACATAAACAGGGATAAATGCATGCATGTATAGCTGCTGTTGTGTTAAATGGCAACAGCGACGTAGTCTCCGCTTTTGTTTGTCTCGCTTGCCTTTAATTAAAAACGCAGTAGAGGGAGTCGCAGTGGAAACCAATTGAATCAATAAACTTCACTTAACATTTGCAGTTGAATTTTCCTTTACAGCTGCGGCACCTACGCCAGCAAAAAAAACCAAAACAAAAAATTAAATGTTGCGCAGCATTGAATCACAATAACCACAATGCACGCGTGCGCATTTGCACTCGCTTGTATCTTGTTCAGCTCTTAGCGCACGTACGCATGCTTGCCAGTGTTATTACTTACACGTATGAATTTTAACATTATTTTCAATTGTATTTTATTTGTTACTGAGGTTCTCATTTTGTACTAAAAATTAGGTCATCCAGTCATATCAAGTTTAGCCCCACGCTTGCTGAAAGTGCCGTTAGATATAAAATGCCTTTTGTTGAAATTTCCATTGATATTGTTGTTGTTGTTGCTGTTGGTGATGACATAAGCAACAGCGCCTTAAAATTTGCATTGAGCATTTTGTGCGCTTTTGCACTGTTGTTGTAAACTTGTTGCATTTAACAGCTTAATTTTCTATGAAAAAATTCATAATAAATAATGTTATATTGTTATTGGTGTCAAATGGTTAACAGCACTGGTAACGTACACACTTACAGGCAAACTTACATATATAAATGCAAATGTGTAAAAAAATGTATATATTTATTGCTGTCAAATGGTTAACAGTTACTTAATTGTACTCAATTTGGGCATTCAAAATGAGTCAAGCATTGTAAAGAACAATTTAATTTTGTGTGTTAATTAGATTTGCGTCATCTTGGGAGATAAGAAGAGGGTCTCGAGTGGCAGCATTGTGATTGTGTTGCTCCTTAACATATTTGATAATTCTTTCAGCTAAATACAAACACATATCACAATTAACAAGCCACTTAACATACACACATACGGCCACGATCCCATTGTTTTTGACATTTTCAAGTGGCGCCTAAGTGTGTGTGTTTGGCTGGAACTAATATGTTAATGTTAATGCTCACATTGTGCCTTCTCTCACACTCACATTAAACCCTTTGACAAAGACAGCAGCTCGTTTAAACTGACAACTCACTCATACACGCACACTAAACTTCGATTGCGTTTTTGTCTGCCGCTCGATTTGATGACATTTTTCCCCTTTTTGACTATTGCACGCACGTACACGCGCACACACACGCACGACACTTACAATATGTACGAGGGATTTATTGCAATATACATTTAACAGACTTTATATCGCTTTCGACTGCTTGACTGACCTTCACAATCCACATACACACACACATTTAAAAAAAATTAGAAAAAATAAATGCAAGCGTGCGACTAAAAAACACAGAAATCACTATATAAAATAAATGAAAACAATTTAAAAATATATTTAATTTGAATATTGTTTTGTTTGATTTATTTTATGAACAATTTTTTTTGGTTTTAATCTATTTTAAATTTTTTTTGGCATGCTTTTAATTCAAATTGCGCATTATGTGTGTCGGAAAATGTTTATTTTTATTAACATACACTATACGCAGTTGCACAAACATTGCTCGTAATTGTCTCTACCAAGCACATGTGTCACATTTTTATTTGTGTCCACATTATAAAAACTAGTTTGCATGTCTAACCTAACATCCACAATGGAATCCATAATTTGACCAAGCCTCGAAGTTCTCACTTTGAATGCGCTCCAATTGCAGTGCGAAAGCCTTTTCTTGTGGATAGCCCAACGAACATGGGGATAAATCGCATATTGAAAAATCTCAAAGAAAAAAACCCACGCTATCTCGATTCACTGCAAATTTTTGACATACTTTTTGCAACCCATTCGTAAAACAAAATAGAAACCGCTTCTTTTGAAGACATTACGGTCCACATAGCTTCCTGCCCACATTGTTGGCTTAAGTCAAGGCAAATATTTGTAGTTGTTTAACAGGCAAATTCAATTAGCGAACGCAGATTCCCAAGTTGTGTGCTATGAAACGGCAACCACAACAAAATTATAAAGAAAAACAAAAACAAAAGTTAAATGATATGACAGCCAAAAAAAGCGCTTGCCAATTGAAGACACGAGTCAAGTATTGACAGTTGCTGTGCTAATGCATAGTTTCTATATATGTGTGTGTGCATATGTATGTATGCATAACCACACACTCCCCTCACTCCTTCTCTCTCTCTCTTTCTCACACACTGCTTGTGTCTGTTTGTGCCCCACACTATCGGTTTATTAAAACGGTGTTTTTGCTTTCAAGTTGGGATACACAGCTATGCTTGTGTTTGTGCTCTATAAATAAAAACTACCAACTAAAAATGGCAATGTATTGGTATTCATTTTCCTGTAAGACAGAAAGAGGGAGTGAGAGAGAGAGAGCGGCTGCTGCGAAAGCAAAAACAATTTATCGACTCTGCGAGATGCTATTGGCAGCATGGGAAATGCATGTATTAATGGATTAAGGTAAGTAAAAAAGGAGCAATGAAGGAATGGATTGGGTTGACGTTAGGTGTTCTTTTTTGTTGGTAAAATTCAGCTGTTTGCGTTTTGGCGATAATTAAACAGTAATTGAGTTGACGTTGACTGTTTGTCTCGTTCGTTTTATTTGACTTTTGACACTTTAATGAGTGTGGTTTTTGTGAGATACGTTACGTATAACCAAAGGCAAATGGGGGGATTTTAGCTTATGCCAAATTGGCAGATAAACAACCAATTTATTTATTATGTTTTTCAATGACATTTCCAAAAGGAACTTTCCAATTTGTCTTTAATTAGCATTAGATGTAGCTTCGAAAAATATACATTTTATTAAGTTTCTTCAAGACCGCTTAAGAAATGAAAGAATGGAACTGTTACCAGATAATTAACATAACAGAACTGCTTAATTGTTTTTATCTTATCTCAATTCCAAAAAACAAAAAAACTAGGAATGCTGTAGTCGAGCGAGGGAGGTCGCTTCGATATACCCTACACCCTGTTAAAACTGTTAAACATGTTTGAGTTTTATTGCCAACATTTTTTTAAAAAGAATTTTGCCACTGCCTTTAAAATGTTGACTTTTAGTGTCTGAAATCGAACTGATTCGATATTTGCCAAACGGATACAATTATCGATAAAAATAAAGCAAATTTGTATAAGCAAACTAAATATAAGCCCTCATAACAAAAGACTGCAATTGCTATTCTTAGTTGTGGAACGTATGTTGTTGTTGCTGCTGTTCTCTGACTCATTTGGCTTCTCATTCATTGTCAGTCGGCTTTGTTGTGTTCTGCTGCCGGTTTGTTTGATTTTATTTATTATACATCTAGGCGATTTTGATGATGACTATGCCGATGAAGACACGGACGAGACGCACAAAAACGACGTTAAGAAAAAGAGAAAAGAAACCAAAACAGAAAAAAAAAAACAAAGACGAACGCAACTGCAAAGCAGACAATTATTATATATTTCCTAATGTTAATTATATTTTGGAGTGAATATTAAAATGGGAGTGGAAATGATGCGGCAGCAGCCAGTTGTCAATGCAGTCTAGACAAGCATGGAAAGTGTGATAAAGAAGAAAGCAGAATCATGCCAGCTATTTGCGAAAGTAGTCAGCATGGAATGAGCAATAACAAGCTCTGCACATTTTACATACATACATACATATGCACAAATATGCAAGCCACTAAGAGAGTGGATTGTGTGTCAATAATGCTATCCACAAGCAAACCGTTTTAAAGCGCACATAACAATCGAGCAACGACAAATTATATTTGATTCGTGTTTTTTGTCAAATGCAATCCAAATGCGTTCGTTACAACAATAATAGCCGCATCCACGCACAATGCTTTCCACAAGCGATATTACTCAATAACATTGCTCAAAGCTTAAACACACAACAGTGATTCGTTCACACATGCACACGTAAACACTGCACTTGTAATTGTAATTATGACACACGCAACAACAATATTAACAGCACTAGTAACAGTAACAGCAACAGAGCACAGACTGCTGGCTGCGGCTGATAATGATAATGTTCAGAGAAGTCAGGCGAAGCAAAATATGTGACAAGAATGGCAACCAACATTATGGCACATAAATTGTACATAATACACTTACAAAAACCATAATTTGTATTTTTACATTTTATTTTTCCACAACTATGCCTTGAAAAATTTGGATTTGAATTTATACTTCGTAGAAGTGTTTTTTTCTCAATAATAAAACAAATTAAGATTGTCAAGTTCTAAATTTTTTGTAAATATTTTGCCAAATATGAAGAAACGTTTTCTAAAAACAATGGTGTGTTTTTTTTGCGTGTAAATAGAAATGAAAATAATGCGTGTCCAATGAGAACTTTATCAGCATTTAAAAAGAGGCTCGCAATATGCTCTTATTTTGGGCTTGTTACCCATACATTTGGCCTACATACAACACATACACACAGACGGACGCACACATGTGCACGTAATAAACATTGTTGAGGTTGACGATGATGTAGCTTAATCGCATTGCTTTCCTGCTGTTGGCTTCGCTTGTTCCTATTCGCTGTCGGCCACTTTTGGTGTTTATGACCCAATTTGGGCCATGGAACGTTTCGTAAATGGCCCACCGCAACCATTTCCGCGCCCAAAAATAAAAAAAAAGTGAAAACTTTGTGTGTCGCTCGCTTCGTTGCTTTCCATGTCTTCAAAACACACACACGGTTTTTGTGTATGTGTGTGTTATCAAATGCCGCATTCTTCATTTGTGTACCCAATGCCGTTGATTGATTAGCTTTCCAATTGATTTCGACCCGACTGTCGCCATCAAGCTGTGATCTGGCAACGCTGGGCAACAGCATCTACCCAGCTGCGAAAAAATGCCTTACACTCTTGCATACCTTGTGTGGGTCGTAGAATGGCATTCTATACGACCCCGAATACCAACAAATCGTTTAAATAATGAATGGAATATAGATTGAAACCACAACTTATGAGAAATATGTGTATAGATGTTTAGTTGTATTTATATATATATATATATGTAAGTAATGATATACATTTTTATGAATGTAGAATGCATACGGTAATGATGTGGTCATTCACTAGATCGCTTGTGGATCAAAATGCCGCACATCTGTTGACGCATAATGCATGCACGTGTGTGCGCACGCGCACCGCTTTCCAGCTGCGATTTATGCGCTCACCTCCCCCACAGACAATATTCGAGCGTGTGTATGTGTGACTCCTGCTTATTAGAAAGCAAACAATAGCATTTTAGAGCAGCTGCGCTCACTGTGCATGTATATGTGAGTTCGTGTGCATCAGTTATGTTTTATTTTAGTTTTGTGTGTGTGTTTCTCAGTTGACAATTTCACGCCTTGCCAAATGGACGCTCTGCGTCATCTTATTGTGCGTGCGTCTCTCTCTCGCTGTGTGTGTTTTTTCCTTTTGTACTTTTTCTAATCCGCTCTTCTCGTTCTCTTTTTCATTTTGCTTGCAGATGTCTTTGATGAAGAAGGATCCGTCGCTGCGTGTTGCTGCCTCTGATCCGCATTTGGTTAGCCTTGGCGGCGGTCGGCTGAGCACCGCTGTCACCATTCATTACATACATATAGGTGAGTACACACATTCATACAGTTGGGGTCAAAATAATAGGATTGCTGCTTTTCAAAGCATTTAATAACAATTTGAATAATTACAAAGAAATGGCTATTTCAACTTTTTATATTTACCTATCTTCAGTATTAATTGTGATTTCATAATTTTTGAACCGTATTTAAACATTTTTTTTTTTTGCCGCAAATGTATATATTTAACCCCCACCCTAATCCCCTCCAAGATCACTTTTACGCTGATAACACAAATTAAAATAGAAAAATTACCCAAAAAAAAGAACAATTCCAAAAATCTGAAAATAATTTTTTAATAAATGGCGCGAAGCAACGCATAGAAAATAAAAACAAAATTACACAAGTTCTCGTTAGGTGATAAGATTCTCGCACAGTGTGACTAGAAAATTCTGAAGAAACTCGCTAGCTTTTAGGATTTTACAATCATAAAGATAGTAAGATATGCGTGGAAGCATATTAATATTAATATTAACATATATATATATATATATATATATATATATATATATATATATATATATATATATATATATATATATATATACATTTATTATTATTATTATTATTTACATACCTTAAACCAGTTGAAAACTTGAGAATTTCACATTTGCGTTTTGTTATTAATTTGTTTCTTATCATTTATGGAATTTCGTATGCCCAGTCTAAGAAGAGTCTGGCTAAATAATTGCGCGAGCAAAAGGCTTAATGCTAGTTTCACGCCCAAATATAAAAAAATAAAATTAAACATAAAACTGAGACGACCTTGTTCAATGATTTGTCTCAGTGACGGCATCATTAAGGCAGCCTAATAACAAGTTTCCGGGTTCAAATATAATAGAGGAGATTTATCGGCTGTTAAACTCCAATGGTTTTAGCCAAATATACATACCAAATACAGATTGTTAATGTTTCCGACTGATAACCACACATGATGTTAGTTATATTAAAGAACAACTTTAATATCAGTGGTCGTAATTACTTTTTTACAATGAAAAATATAATTAATATTAGGTACTTAAAATTTTCGATGTGCACGAACCGAGTCTATTTAAATGCTAAATTTGATATTAATTTGGCGTCAAACAAAATAATGGTAGACCAGTGTGCATAATCTTTTTGGCCTGATTTTCGGTATGCCTGGACGAGGATGCCATGTGCTTCTTGCTCCACATAAGGTGAGATAAGATCGTCAACTCAACCTCAACTCAAACTCAAACTCAACTCAAACTCAACTCAACTCAACTCATCTCAAACTCAACTCAATTCAAGTCAATTGCCCAGCTGCAAAGCCAATAAAGAGAACCATACCAAACTAGAATAAGCAAAGCTGCGCCAGCGCAATAATTAAAAAACACAAAAAATAAATAAATACATATAAGAAATATGTCGCAGACATGATTGTGCTTTACTAAGAAGCTGCCGCATGCAACTCTACATACAAATGTTGATTACTAGCATGGATTATTGAACACTGTTAGAGTTAGAGTAACGGTAACAGTGACACCAAATTTAACAGTTACCTTTGCATATATTGGCAAGAGTGGCAATTAAAACTGTATCGATTACAGTTAGTTTTAGTATTTTTATTAATAAAGAAAAAAAATTCTTGCAGGTGACACAACAATTGGTTCAGCACCAAATTGCAGCATTTCATTGAACGGCAGTGGAGTCCGTGCGCTGCACTGCACTATTTATCGCAGCGAGAGTAACGAGGTGACACTTGTGGCCGAGCCGGAGTCGCGTGTGCTCATCGACGGCGCTGCAATTGTCGGCGACGAGGTGAAATTGACACAGGGTGCAATGATCACAATTGGCAATTCGAATTATTTGCGCTTCAACAATCCGGATGAGGCGCAAATGATGCGTTCAGCGATGGGCTCCAACGAGCGCATATCTATGCCACACATTGATTTTGCTGCCACAGATGCAACAGGAGCGTCAACTCTTGACACACTCGACACCTTCTACGAGACGATCATCAATCCGCTCAAGCATCAGGGCAACAGCAACACCAACACCAACAGTAACAGTAACAGTAACAATTCCAGTACCAGTGCCAGTCAGTGCCCCAAGGTGTTTAGCTCCGATTTGGTCACCGTTAATATGCCCGCACGTGATGTGCTCGGCCAGAAATATGCCAGTTTTGCCCGCAATCTGGCCGAGAATCATCGGGGCGAGAAACAGCTTAACAATCAATATGCCAAAACATTGCCGGACAACAGCAGCAGCAGTGGGGCCACCAATGGCATTGGTCACAATGCCGGCTACTGCAACATTCCCAGCAATGCGGCAGTCTTCAAGCAGCAACAGCAGCATCCGCAGCAGGAGCAACAGTTGCTGGTGCAACCAGAGCTGTTGTTGGGTAAGGTGAACAATGATCGTTACGATCGATATCCCAAGCCGGGCACATACACCGCCGGCGGTCTGCAAATCTATGCAATGAATGGCATAAACACCGAACTCAATAGCAGCAGCGGTGCAGAGCTCGAGGATATGCTGAAGATATGCACGGAATACGCAGATCGACAACACCAGCAACATCAGCACACCAATAACAACAGCAATCATGGCGTGCATAATGCCAGTGCTGGAAGCATCACCTCATCGCCCATTGTCCAGAATCGGATAAAGACGAATGGTTCGTTGCCGCGCGATAAGAAGTCACCATTCCATGCAAACACCAGCAGCAGCAGCAGCAGCAACAACAGCAGCAATACGAACATCAGCAATAATAGTAGCAATAATCTGGTAACGCAGCACAATAGCAGCACATCGGGCTATGAGAATGTGCGATTGCTCGGACCCAATCGTGTCGAGATCAATGGTCAGCTGCATGTTGCAGCGACGGCAGCAACAGCAACCGTATTGGCCAGCCATGAGAATCTGTTGACAGTTGGCAGTCAGTGTGGCACTACTGGCAGCAAATACGTTCCACAGAGTCCACGCACCAAGATACGCACCAATTGTATGTCACCCAAAAAGGATGCCACATTCAGCAGTGTCTTTGCAACAGCGACCGCAATGCAACACCAACAGCAGCAGAAGCCACCTTTGGCGCGCAAGCCGGCAGCACTAAATCATCAGCGTGACTACGATCAACTCTTTAAGTCCTTTGAGCGCAAGCAGCAAATCGAGCACCATCAGCAACAGCAGCAGAAGCAGCAACAGCAGCAGCAGCAACAGCAACGCGTTCAAACACCCGCCAAGCGCCCCAACAAGAACATCAACAATCTGACGCTCAATTTGAATGAATCGATAGCCAGCAGTGGCCAACATCAATCGCCGAAGGCCAGCCGAAAGCCAGCCCCTGCGCCGCGAAGCATCATCAATGTAGAGCAGCGGCAGCGACGCGAGCTACTCCAGCGCCGCAAACAGGTCAAGCGTGAGCTGGCGCAGCTGCCGCCAGCCAACGATAACCATCACGAGGTAATAATATTGATACATCCAAACCACACAGCACTCATACAACGCTATTCTAACTAATTCCAGCTGGAGCCCAGCGAACAATCCGCGTTGACAACAGCAACGTCTGCGACATCAACGAAGATGGCGACTCCCCGCCAGCAGCTGCAGGCGTTGCAGCATCGCATCCATCGCCTGGAGGCGCAACGCAATGCCACACGAGTTATGGAGGAGAATCAACAGGCAAAACTTAAGCAGTCCATTGAAATGAAACAAGATCAACACAATAAGTAAGAATGACCATTGAAATCTAGTCAATCTTCAACAAATTATGCATTTTAAGTCGAAGCAGAGCTTAAAGAGAGAAATTAAATATTAATTTAATATGGTTTGTTGTAGATCAGGCATTCAACAATGAAATAGTTGTTCTTTTAGTTGACAGTTATTGAAAAATAAAATAATAAGTAACTGTGTAATGGTATAGATAATATATATATATATATATCATATCATATATATTATATATATATTATCTCATAATATATCTCATATATCATATCATATATATTATATATATATTATCTATACCATTTTATATAAAAATGTACGATATGTAAAATAAGAGAATTAACTTGCTATAGATAAATTATATATATATTTGATATTTATATATGATAAATATATATAGATATATATATAACTTTACGATATGATTATTAAGAGAATTAACTTTAGGTTGCTATAGATAAATATATAGATATTTATAGATAATATTTATATATATTTAATAAATTATTATATTGTACTTACATGTTGTTAAATAATACCATAATGATTGTTCAAAATTTAATACTAAATTGATTTATATACTGTTCAATTAGTTAAAATTGATAGTAGTTAGTATAATTATAGATTTAGATACAAGTTGCTTAGTTCTGTAATAGATTCATTAATTGCAAGACTCTAGTCGAGAGGATTTAAAAGTATTACACATTGATGATAAAAAGAAATATTTTTATATTCATAAGTAATATCCTTTTTAAAAAATCAGACTTATAATAGTCGCCGGTCCACCCACAGGACACTGTAGGCTAACAAGTCACCTAACTAAACTAAGTATTTCTTCATTCAAAGATTATTAACAATTTTTTCTGTCTGTAGACTGCGCTCCATGCTGAAGCAGAAGCCCAATAATGCCTGCCTCAAGGAGGAGCTGGAGCATGTCTGCGAATCACTGTACAGCGATCAGAAAACTTTTGAGGATCTGGAGTTTCAGTATTTTGAGGAGGAGTCCGAGCACCAAGCCTACCACGAGGAGCTCAAGCGACAGGAGCAACGTTTACTACTCGAATCAGAGCTGGCATCGCTGCGCATCCAGCTGGGACCCGATGAGCAGGGCGAGGAGACGGCCACATCGCCAGTCATCAGTGGTCGCAGCAGTCCCATCATCAGCGGCAGCAACAGCAGTAATCTGATCAATGGCGTCATGTCGCAATCGCTGTTCGGGTCCGCTGAGTTGCTCTGCCCAAAGCGACGCAACCAGGATGATCTAATGTCTAAGAGCGTTAACGAGAATATGTTCTATAATAACCATAAAATTGAGCTCCTGGCACATGGGGCGCAGGGACAGGCAAGTACGCCAAAGCGTGCACCGCTGCAATTGTACGATGCCGGCAGCTGTGAGCAGATCAGCTTCAATTTATCGCTGCGCAGCGATAGATTCGAGGTGAATCCGCTGGAGCGGCGTGTGCCCTCGCAGGATGACATCGATCGCAGCTGCAAGGTGGCCAACGATGCGCCCATTTCGACCAACCAAGGGGCCAGCACAAAAATCTTCGACAGTATCAAGGAAATCGAACGCAACCGAAAGCTACTGCTAGCCCAGCAAGGTAACTGATCTGATCTGATTTGAAGAGTGGAGCACTTTGTAATCTCATTCTAATCTTCAATGCAACACAACAGGTCATCAGGTCATCGAGCATGAGCGCCAAAAGATGTACGATCTGAAGAAGAAGTGCCACGATGAGGCACGCACCCAATACTTGCTGTCAACGCAACACAGCAGCACAGAGCCACCAACAACAAAATCGATGCCACCACCAACACATGCCCCAGTGAATGCCAAGTGAGTGTCTACCACAAACCCAAGCAACCATTAAAAGTTCGCCCTTAATTGAATCAACGGCCCAGCTGAAATGGGAATCGCTGGTGTCGTCTCAACATTTGGTCAAGCCTTTCCAGCCCTTTTTCCATACGCTTGACCCTTGATCATTGGCCATTAATTTTAATTAATTGTGCAGCTGACGATAGTTGTGATGTTGCACCATTCCATTGCACTGTGCAACAAAGTTAGATATTTGAGGTTAACAATTATTGTTATGCCATTATGTATGCCCTTTCAAGAAATTATATACTCTTGCCGGTATTTCGAATATCTTATCATATTCATATCGCATTTTTATACAACTAGCATCCGCTTAGACTTGGCCTATATATCTACATATATATTTAAAAGAAATCGTTGGTTATATATCGTTCCTATTGAGTGTTGAAAAGTCAGCTTTTTATCTAACTCTTGATATATAGAAAATGATATCTAATTTAAGTAGATTAAACAATTCTTTATATTGACATTAGCTTAGACTGTAGAATAAGAATTGCAGGTTTTTTTTATTGAATAGAATTTCTTTTATTTATTAATTTTATAAATCATTTTCAACTAGTTTTCCAATTTTACAATTTTTCCGTTTAAAAAAAAACCAATATTTTTTAATTCCAAATGAAAACTGTGATGTGCTGATTATTATAAATTAATTCTCGATTAGAATGTAAATTAAAAAATGTTAACTTTTTTTCATATATTTGGAATTAAAAATTGTGTTGAGAAGTGGATATATAGTAAATATAATATATAAATGAAGAAAGGTGTCAGGTGTTTATATTTAGTCGAATTTTTTAAATTTATTATTTATTTTTTGTTTTTTTTTTTTATTAATTTTATGAATAATTTATATTTTTGTATTTACAAACTGAAAACTGTGTTGTGTTGTGTAAATGCCATTTGGGTGGCGTGGACACTAGTTGCCCGTTGCGCCTCTATATTTAATCAAATATTTTGCCAATGGCAAAGCAATGCGAAGTTGACGTCAACGACGACTGCGACGGTGATGACGACTGCAACAGCGGCAGCTGCTGCTGCTGATTGATTGTGTGTGAGTCGATGGAAAAAGAAACCGGTTTTCGAATTACGTGTCGTTGAGTTTCAAATAAACAAAACATAAGGCGACAGCGACAAGACAAACAGACAAACAGTCAGTCAAATATTGTACGTTATGAATAGTTTGTGATTTTTATTTGATTTACGAGAAATGACACTCATTTCCCCATTCAAGATAACCCATTTCGAACCCGAAGTCGAATTCGAATCAGAAGCGGATACTCTGTCTCTCTCTCTCTCTTTCTCTCTGTCGGTCGATCGATCAGTTAGTCAGTTAGACGGTAGTGTGGAGTCGACAACGTTACCTGAAATTCAGGCGTGCTGCTGCAGCTACGAACGCATTTATTGCTGATATTTATTACTGATAACCTTATCATATATCGTGTTTGCGCCTCTCTTACACTACACTCTCACTCTCCTCGTTCTCTCTTTGTCGCTCTTTATGTTGTTGTGTGGGTGAGAGCGCTGCTTAGTTGTTTTGTGCAGAGTGACGGCAGGCATTGGGCATTTGTGCATTGCCCAACGCAACATCCATTTAACATTGGCCGCGTTCTGATTCGGATTCGGATTCGGATTCGAATTCGAATTCGCAACGCCTGTTGCTGAGTAACGCATCAACAGCTGTTAGTTGACAATTGACAATTGACCATCGCAGTTGGAGTCGCAGTCAGAGCCGGAGTTGGAGTCATTGTTTCTCCATTAGTCATCGTAATGGATAAGCTCAATGCGCTGATTCCATGCTGGTATTAATGAACTCATAAACATAATCAGTGATTGGTCTCATTATCAACTCAAATGTGTCTATTTATCTATTTACGTGTATCCTTGCAGTGGCGGCAAAGATTCCAAGCTGTTTGTAAAAACCGAATTACGAAAGCTCAACGATGAAACAGCTCAGCAGGAACAACAACAGCAACAACAGCAAGAAGAAGCGACACACGATAAGGAAAACAATGCGTCAGCTGATGGCAAAGCTTCAATAACATCAATATCATCATCAAAAACAACAACAACAAGCGGCTGCCAACAGGTGAGTAGAGTGTCTGAAAGCAAAATGAACCTAGGCCAAAGCGAAAGTCTGCATTTATTGGGTGAACGAAGGGGGGGGGGGGGGGGGCGAGTAGTTTTAAAGTGGTTGCTGCTTATTCAATGCGACGCCTTCAGTTTTGTTGTTATTGTTGTTGTTGCGCCCACCCCCCACGCACATGTATAATTTGAAACAATCGAAACGATTTCGATTTATAAATAAACACTGCAGAAAATGGCCAAATAGTCGGCGTAAGATGGAAATATTTACATGCCCATTACCATTACAGTCCAGTGAGCAACTTGATGAATGTGCTTTCAAGTTTACTTTGACCAACTCCTCCCACGCCCCCAATCACTCCTCTGCCTTTGCCAAACACCTCTCGAAACATATGTTTAATGTTAGACTACAAAATGACCAAACCGCATACGTTATAGGGAGGGCAGTAATTCGTTAATATGCAATAAACTAAAAATTCAGCATTTCGAATTTCTTCAGCAATTTCTAAAATTCCGCAATTTAAATTTGTAAATAAATGGTCAGCAACAGAAACAGACGATAAATATTACAAGAGCACACAAAGGTCACAAAATCAACTTGTTATTGGTTAGTTCTTTTCGTGTATTGTGTAAGATATTATCTCACTTGAAATGAAATAAATATTAAGAGCATTTTAATTTTAATTTACTTACCGATTATTTGCACGTGTTTGGAACTTGTTATCCAACACGAGCGATAAGATCAGCAAATAGAGGCCAGTTTACAGCAGAAACTCTTGTTTTCTTTTCGAAGATTTATCGCAAAAGATAAATGTAATGTGGACCGTAGATCTAAAAGGTTACTTACTAACTTACCTTGCATGCCTTTTACAACTAATTTAATTACTTCTAGTCTCTGTTTTATCGTAATTAGATTTTATTTGAGTTTTACTTTTGGTTTTGTTTAAGTTTTACAACCCACAATTAATTTGGTTAGGGATCGCTTTTTTTTGTTTGGTGACTTAAATTGAAGTCATTTGTTGTCATCTTTTGCTGACACATGTTTTTCCTCAAGAGCTGACTTACTTATTTAAGGATATTTTAGACTCCCTCTCCCTCTCTCTGACTCTCTTTCTATATGGAATATCTATTCCCGGGGCTGATTTTAAGATCACCGTCAATCGAACTTTGTCTCGTTAGTCACGAGTTTTATATACAGCGCCTTGACATTTTGCTTGCACAATAAAATGTATATATATATATATATACATATATATTAAAATATTAATTTGATTTTTTTTTTAGCTAATGTTTATTTTAAAGCAAATCCCCCCTTTCACTCTCGCCATGCGTTGCGATCGGTTCAGTTCAGTTCGGTTCGGTTCGGTTCGGTTCTATGGACAACACTTATTAATAAGTTTATAATAATAATTTTCCTTATACTCGCCGCCGGCCAGCTGATTTTGATGATGATGATAGTCCACAGTTTGGCATCGTTGCTCGCGATGCGCACTTCTTAGTCAGCTTGTTATTGCTCTCATTGTTCCCATTGTTCTTAGTGTGTTTTTTTATTGCTGTTCTTGTTTACGTAGCTGCGAAAATTTTGTTTACATCATCATCAGTATCAGGCAGCAGTGGCAGTAGCAGTGGCAAAGGAAGAGGCAGAGGCAGAGGCAGTGTCAGTGTCAGTGGCACTAGCATCGTATCAGCAACAAATCTTTGGGCCCATTACCATTAACCAAAACTCGCGAATTATCTGCTGGATAATGTTTGTGTGCGCCTCGTTTCTTTATTGTCGGCCATAGGCCCCTTGGCCTAGGCAGCCACCAAATTCACATTTGCCCAATATTCCGCATTTACAATCGCGGCACGCCAGCGTTACGATTTCGAAATAGCGCGCTACACTTATTCAGTTATCGAGTTCAGTTGCCCAGCCAGATACTACAGATAAGAGTGTCATTATTTAGAGAGGATCTTCATCAGCGTCATCATGTCCGTCTGGATGACCTATGTGCAGCATCGCCGCATGGATGCCAATGCGCGTCATCGCTCTGAACTTTATTATCTCGTGAGTGCGGCCCCAAAAGGGTGTGTGTGTGTGTGTGTGTGTGTATTAGTCAACTGGATGTCTCCTCTTTGTTTTACACAATTCTGTAGTTAGTTGTGATTAAAAATAGTGTGTGATTTGTGAATTATTATTTAAGAAGAGTCTTGGTGTAAATATTCACACTTGGCAAGCAAATACGTTCGATTTTTATGAACATATATAAATGTAAATATATCCTACTGCTTAAATTCGCATTGTTGTAGCCAGGCTTTTTGTGGGTATGCTCTGAAAACTGGTTCTTTCCAGACCGCAACCATATCAATTATAGCCACCCTCCTCCAACTTGTCAAACACCATTTTTGCTTTACAAATTCTTTAGCCAAACAAATTTTGGCCACCTTCAAAACTGAAAAGATTAGCTTTAACTTTAACTTGACTAGTGTTTTCACAATGAGATAAACCCGTGTGATCCATTGCGGGGCTAAACTTGCCACTTTGCCACTGACGACACAACACACAAGAACAATAGATATTATTTTTAGAGACATTATTTATAGACTACGGTCAATTCGCTAACCCACTTAAATGTATTTGGAAGCACATGCTTGTGAAAATGTCTGACATTTATTTGAATTACAGCAACGCCACTCACAACCGGAACTGGAGCATCATGCAATCCCTCTTGGTGGTGGGGCAGCGATTGCGCGCAGTCCACGGCCGCTATCGGAGGCGAACAACTGTGAGGCGTCCATTGAGGCGCCCAAGTTTGCCAATGGCGGCGACTCATCCGCTACGGAGACCAACAACAAGCGGGCCAGTTGCAACAGCAACTCACAGGACACCACATCGGCGGGCAGCGGCAGCGGTGGCAGCAGCAGCGGCGCCGGCACTGGAAGCAGCAGCACCGTCAGCGCCAATGGTGAACGAAAGCGTGCGTTGCCAAAGCATCAGCGTCCGTTGACACGCTACCTGCCCATCTTCTCGCCAGATCTTAATCTGCGGCATCACATCGAGACTGCCGGCCATCAGATCGATCTCTGTCCGCATGTCTTCGTCGATGCGTCGAGCTGTCGCGGGTGAGTTCCAATCAAAAAAATAAATTAAAAGAAACAAGAGAACAGAGCACAGAAAGAGAGAGGGCGACAGTTGCACCGTCTACCTTCCTTCTTTTTGGAAGAGTGCTACTAACTATGAAATTGTATAATATATATATATAGATATATATTTCCTATATATCTACTTTTTTAGATTTACACTAACAGGTATATCGATTTGCGTGACGGAGTGGGAGTGGTCATCCAAAACTATTACCAATTTTTTAGGGAAGCTTTCAATAAAAAATTAAAATTTTGTAACTCTAGCTTTCAAAGCGATTTTATCGATTTCTGATCCTCTTAGTGGACGTACAATTTTGGTCTGACTCGGACCTAGACCAATATATGGTGCAAATTACAAGGCAAATTGGAGTTTCTTACAGACGGACACAAAACCAATATAATCTGAACAAATAAATATAAACAATTAAATTATATTCGAAACATATTTCGTTTTGCAGTTACTTACACAAACTGGGGGCCACGTTCCATGCGTGGTCAAGGCGCTGGTTTGTGCTGGATCGACAGCGAAGTGCTCTCATCTATTATTCGGATAAGTCGGAGCGGAAGCCACGCGGTGGCGCTTACTTTGCGGTAAGTATACCATGCGACACGTTGCGAGTGACTATTACAACTTATTCACTCTTCTTCTTTGCAGACCATTGACGAAGTATATCTGGATCATTTAAATGCCTCGAAGAGCGGTCGGCCACATTGCACCTTCATCGTAAAGACCAAGAAACGTAGCTATAATTTACAAGCGGCCTCCGATGCAGCGGCTCGCATTTGGATTGATGCCATTATAACCGGGGCCCAGGGCAATTTGGATTATTGACCATTGATTTCCAACTATTATTGTATGCCCATCACACACACACTGAACTTGTTTTTAGCTCAACTAAACTGTAAACTTGTAGATCTTTAAGGCAGCTCATTATTAATGTAGTCGTTTCAAGCTAGGTTACATAAATCCTTTATGTATCCAAAGCAAAAACAAAAATCAAAAACAAAACTAAGAAAACAGCAAGAAACTAAGCTACTAAATTTTGGAAACTAACGAAATCCGAGATTTCAGTACTGGACCAAAGTTAAGAATGTATTTTGTGTGGTTTTAATTTTGTCATAATATAGAGAGTTAAGCATCATATATCACACACACACACACATATATACATAATTATGAAATATGTATAATAGACAGCCAAACGCAAATAGCGCAACTATATCAGCAGCTATAATTATATATTATATATACAACATAAAAATTAATATCTAACAACCAAATGAATATATAACTTTATACTGAAGTTTTGATGTGAATTTAAATTTATTTTACATTTTATGATGAAAAAATAATAATAATTAATAAACAAATATAAGTCGCTACGGCAAATATTAAATAAAAAAAAATTGTTTTCAAATTTGTTATTTAAATGTATTCAGTGATATTTTAACAGAAAAAATTTCAAAATTTTCTTGAATTTACATTTTTTTATTATCAGAAATGTTATTAAACTTAAAGCTTTAGTCAATTGTCTTTTTGAAAATGCGACTATTGTCTGAAATTTTGGGCAATTTGATTACAAATGCTTAAAATACAACTGATTAAGAATATAAATAGGAATGCCATAAACAATTGTTATGCAAGTATTTTCGTGTCTATAGGAACAAATCAAGGTATATATATATATATATATATATATATATATATATATATATATATATATATATATATATATATTTATATATATATATATAAAATTAGTTTTTAATTATCCGAAATATGATTTTTTTTCTAAACTAAATTTAAAATCTAAACTAAATATTTGAAAATCTTTTACAGCATTATATTTAAAACTGATTACTTTCGGCCGATTTGCCATCAGAATTCGTCGTTATAGCGATCCAAATATTGGAATAACCATTTGGCAAACTCATTCATATAGGGATCAATGCTGGAGAGGACATTGTCAACAGCTGGTGGCGGAAAATCGCCAGCCCCAAAGATGCTACGCACAAAATTCTCGCAATGGAATATGGCAACGATCACATCCGCTTCGAGGACCTTCACACGCATGGACAGCTTGGTAATCGATTCCGCAAATTGCTTCAGCACAATGTACGTTTTGCTACTGAATGCGGCTGCAACATAAACAGAGACAGAGATAGAGACACATATCAATATATATAGTAGATTCATGGAGAGTGAGAGGGAAAGATTTGCTGACTCACTGGGCTGCTCGATCCGCGAGACAACATAATATTTTTGCAGCAACTGCTCTGCTGGCTGCGTGAATGCCACTTGGCGCAGTTGGAGCAAATCAAGCATGGTCCGTATATCCTCGTTGGGTATGTTTAAGGCATCCGGCGATGGCCATTCCTCGTTTTTGCTGTGTAAACGGAGCACATAATCCAATATTGTTTTATTACCCCGCGCATCCATGTAGATGGGTAGCCCAAAGATTCTATATTTAAGTAGAAATACATCAAAATATATTTTATTATTTGTATATTATACTTTGGAATAAAAGACTTACAAGCAAAGTTTGGCAAATGCTGTTGCTTGATTGGCCGCATTCTCCGGCTTCCAATATGTCCAAATGGCCGCTTCAAGCGAATGTTCACTCTGCAGCTGTGGCAGCGGCACGCTGCCATTTTCGATGCATTTCTCGATCTCTTCGCTTTGGTCGCGCGTCAAGCGATTCCAGTCGCCCACATAGTAAACGCCCCCCTGTGTCAGCAATAAGGGGCTGGCCACCGCCCAAGTGTGACGTGTGGGCAGTGCCGTAAATGCCGGATGCTGCACACCCTCATGGGGGCCAATGAAACGTGAAGCCAGCTGGCCAACGCTGTCCAGCAGCTTATGAGCCAAACAGCTGTCATTGCAAATGACGCATAGAGCTATGGGTGTTCGCTTCTCGCCTTGTTCGACGCTGGCCAGACTGGCCAATAGTGCCATCTTCAGGTACACATAACACCCCATGGGCACACACTGCTGGCTGAGCTGCGCACTCAGCGTATAGACGAACGCATAGTCCGAATACTTGCTGCTGATCAGGCTATGCAGCTCCTTAATTCTGGGCGGCATAAAGTTCAAATCGGCGATGAATTTATCACCTTGACGACTATTGCCGGCTACAAAAACCATATGGCGTGGCAATGCCGGACTACTCCCGTTGCCCAAGTTACTCATACTCACGTCTGCGGTGATTGGGGTCTTTGGGCTTGGGTCAGGCTCAAAAAACACAGATCTATCCGGTTGCAACTCTTGCGTGTCCATATTCAGTAATAGGCGACTGACTGGGCTACCAAAGGGGTAACAGGTTGCGGACAGCTCCTCGCTGTGGTTTCCAATAACGCTGTGGATGCTGTTGCTGTTGTTTGGCGATATGTCATAGGTGGGTTGCGGTTCCTGGTTTGTTGTTGTTGGTTGTGAAATCTGCAGCTCATCAGGCGCCACCAGCTCAAAAAACGTATTTGGTTGCAGTGAGCGATGGAAACGTTGGCGCCGGCAACGATTCTGTGGGGTGCAACAAGAAAAGATGAGAAAATTGGGCTTGGCCTGAGGTTGGACATATCTCCGGTATTCCAGAGTATAACAAACAGTAATGCTATCGGAGGTTTAACAAACGTATTCGTAATCATTTTATGTAAATAACTCTCTCGCTGACGCTGACACTAGTTGGACTTACGCTTAATATTGGCCTGGGTTCATTTGACAGCATCCCACGTGGATTAAATTCTTTGGCATTGACATTCAATGTGCTAGTTGATGCAATGTCGAACAAATGAGATTGCGGTTGGGATTGGGATTGAGATTGCGATGACAACAACGGAGTATGGTTGGACTGCTGCAGAGGATTGCAATTGTGACTAGGTTCAGTGGACGCAGTGTGCAGCCCCTGCCGCTGACGCTGATAATCTTGGCGTCCACTCGACATTTGATCGACTTGTAAGCGTGTCTTATTGCGTCGCTCTGTCCAATTCGAATTCGGTTCATCCCATAACGAAAATTGTTCAATACTTGCGTCCTCTGATGGATTCGCCTTTGCATTGAGATCAATGCGTTGCTGATTTCCGTCTGCCGTGCTGTAGTTCCAAATAATAGGCATGGATATGGTCACGTCTCGGCCAGACGGACAAGGTTGTTTTTCCGGTTTATTGTTCCCTTGTGACATTTGAGAAAGCTGCTGCTGCTGCTGTGGCTCAACAGCAGCGGGTGCACTCATGTTTGTCATGAATTGACATATCGGCTGCTGCACAGAGTTGAGCCAATTGTTTATCACTGCTTGTTTGTTAGCGCAATTGTCTGTAGGCAACAGCACGCAGCTGCCCTGTGCTGCACCTGCAACTCCTCCTGAGCCTGCAGGTGGTGGTAGTGGTGATGGTGTACGTGGTGGTGATGGTGTACGTGGTGGTGGTGGTGGGGATGGTGTTGTTAATGGTGATTGCGGTGGTGGAGCTGCTGCTGCTGCTGCTGCTGATGTCGATGTAGCTGGTAGGGCAGCTCGAGTGTCTTTTGGCTTCTTTCTGCGTATGGTGCCCATAAGGGGAATCTCTTCATTGTCGGCAATTGAGCATTTATCTTTATATACATTTGGTTTGTTGACAGCATAATTCGAGACGCTTGACGTTGTGGTTGCACTTCTAGTGTAACTTAACAGTGGGCTTATATTTGATCTGAAAGTTGTGTTCAGGTTTATTTATTATACAAATAATGTCTATTCATTACTTACAAGCGTGCGGAGATTCTTGATGGCTGCGACGATGAGTCCGGCACCTCCAAATCGGAACGCAAAAAGTCAAATAGCGAAACGGGCGAACGGCGAAGTCCGCCGCCGTGCCTCATATTCTTTTTAGATGGCATGCCTCAAATTGATAATTGCTCGCTGTGCCACAGTAATAGCCAGTGATCAGATAATTAGCACCCAATTTCAAATTGCAATCGTATGTATGTGCTGGCATTGAGAGTGGAAGTTTCGTCGTTATAATGTGGATAAGTTGTTGTTGTCGCTGTTGATGGATAAGATATGAACTTACCACGTAAACGCACTATAATCGGCCGGTAGATGCAATCTACAGTTCGCGGGGTTTGTACACAGGCGCCTGGCAAGATGCTAATCGCATGGGAGCAGTTGGGACACAGTGGAACTGCACAATTGTACCGTGTGAAGCAGTAAGAAAAAAAAAAAAAATTTATTATTTTCGTTCAAATTTCAATTTGATAGAATTCGTAGCGAGACACGAAATAAAATAAAATATTTGGAAAAAGGAAAAGCTATTGTTAGTCACAGTTCAAAATTAAAGCAACGACTACTTTGATCTGTTTTACAATTGGAGAATTCTTACTTATTTCTGGAAACACGAAATCCAAGATTTCAAACCAAAGTGAAGAATGTATTTTGTGTGGTTTTAATTTTGTCATAATATAGAGAGTTAAGCATCATATATCCCACACACACATATATATAATTATGAAATAAATAAATTAGACAGCCAAACGCAAAAAACGCAACTATATCAGCAACTATAATTATATATTATATATACAACATAAAAATTAATATCTAACAACCAAATGAATATATAACTTTATACTGAAGTTTTGATGTGAATTTAAATTTATTAGACATTATAAATACATGTGTTTATTTTTATGAAAGTCAGAAGGTAAGATATACATATTTTATATATGATACATGTGCTAACTGTTGAACACATAAAAACACATTTATTTATAAAAACTGATGAAAAAGTAATAATAATTAATAAACAAATATAAGTCGCTACGGCAAATATTAAATAAAAAAATGTGTTTTCAATTAATACTGAAATCGAACTGAATAACCATATTTAAATGTATTCAGTGATATTTTAACAGAAAAATTTAAATATTTTCTTGAATTTACTTCGGTTTTTAATTCTGAGAAATGTTATTAAACTTAAAGCTTTAGTCAATTGTCTTTTTGAAAATGCGACTATTGTCTGAAATTTTTGGTAATTTGATTACAAATGCTTAAAATACAACTGATTAAGAATATAAATAGGAATGCCATAAACAATTGTTATGCAAGTATTTTCGTGTCTATAGGAACAAATCAAGGTATATACATATATATATATATATATACATATAAAATTAGTTTTTAATTATCCGAAATATGATTTTTTTCTAAACTAAATTTAAAATCGAAACTAAATATTTGAAAATCTTTTACAGCATTGGGCTTGGGTCAGGCTCAAAAAACACAGATCTATCCGGTTGCAACTCTTGCGTGTCCATATTCAGTAATAGGCGACTGACTGGGCTACCAAAGGGGTAACAGGTTGCGGACAGCTCCTCGCTGTGGTTTCCAATAACGCTGTGGATGCTGTTGCTGTTGTTTGGCGATATGTCATAGGTGGGTTGCGGTTCCTGGTTTGTTGTTGTTGGTTGTGAAATCTGCAGCTCATCAGGCGCCACCAGCTCAAAAAACGTATTTGGTTGCAGTGAGCGATGGAAACGTTGGCGCCGGCAACGATTCTGTGGGGTGCAACAAGAAAAGATGAGAAAATTGGGCTTGGCCTGAGGTTGGACATATCTCCGGTATTCCAGAGTATAACAAACAGTAATGCTATCGGAGGTTTAACAAACGTATTCGTAATCATTTTATGTAAATAACTCTCTCGCTGACGCTGACACTAGTTGGACTTACGCTTAATATTGGCCTGGGTTCATTTGACAGCATCCCACGTGGATTAAATTCTTTGGCATTGACATTCAATGTGCTAGTTGATGCAATGTCGAACAAATGAGATTGCGGTTGGGATTGGGATTGAGATTGCGATGACAACAACGGAGTATGGTTGGACTGCTGCAGAGGATTGCAATTGTGACTAGGTTCAGTGGACGCAGTGTGCAGCCCCTGCCGCTGACGCTGATAATCTTGGCGTCCACTCGACATTTGATCGACTTGTAAGCGTGTCTTATTGCGTCGCTCTGTCCAATTCGAATTCGGTTCATCCCATAACGAAAATTGTTCAATACTTGCGTCCTCTGATGGATTCGCCTTTGCATTGAGATCAATGCGTTGCTGATTTCCGTCTGCCGTGCTGTAGTTCCAAATAATAGACATGGATATGGTCACGTCTCGGCCAGACGGACAAGGTTGTTTTTCCGGTTTATTGTTCCCTTGTGACATTTGAGAAAGCTGCTGCTGCTGCTGTGGCTCAACAGCAGCGGGTGCACTCATGTTTGTCATGAATTGACATATCGGCTGCTGCACAGAGTTGAGCCAATTGTTTATCACTGCTTGTTTGTTAGCGCAATTGTCTGTAGGCAACAGCACGCAGCTGCCCTGTGCTGCACCTGCAACTCCTCCTGAGCCTGCAGGTGGTGGTAGTGGTGATGGTGTTGTTAATGGTGATTGCGGTGGTGGAGCTGCTGCTGCTGCTGCTGCTGCTGCTGCTGATGTCGATGTAGCTGGTAGGGCAGCTCGAGTGTCTTTTGGCTTTTTTCTGCGTATGGTGCCCATAAGGGGAATCTCTTCATTGTCGGCAATTGAGCATTTATCTTTATATACATTTGGTTTGTTGACAGCATAATTCGAGACGCTTGACGTTGTGGTTGCACTTCTAGTGTAACTTAACAGTGGGCTTATATTTGATCTGAAAGTTGTGTTCAGGTTTATTTATTATACAAATAATGTCTATTCATTACTTACAAGCGTGCGGAGATTCTTGATGGCTGCGACGATGAGTCCGGCACCTCCAAATCGGAACGCAAAAAGTCAAATAGCGAAACGGGCGAACGGCGAAGTCCGCCGCCGTGCCTCATATTCTTTTTAGATGGCATGCCTCAAATTGATAATTGCTCGCTGTGCCACAGTAATAGCCAGTGATCAGATAATTAGCACCCAATTTCAAATTGCAATCGTATGTATGTGCTGGCATTGAGAGTGGAAGTTTCGTCGTTATAATGTGGATAAGTTGTTGTTGTCGCTGTTGATGGATAAGATATGAACTTACCACGTAAACGCACTATAATCGGCCGGTAGATGCAATCTACAGTTCGCGGGGTTTGTACACAGGCGCCTGGCAAGATGCTAATCGCATGGGAGCAGTTGGGACACAGTGGAACTGCACAATTGTACCGTGTGAAGCAGTAAGAAAAAAAAAAAAAATTTATTATTTTCGTTCAAATTTCAATTTGATAGAATTCGTAGCGAGACACGAAATAAAATAAAATATTTGGAAAAAGGAAAAGCTATTGTTAGTCACAGTTCAAAATTAAAGCAACGACTACTTTGATCTGTTTTACAATTGGAGAATTCTTACTTATTTCTGGAAACACGAAATCCAAGATTTCAAACCAAAGTGAAGAATGTATTTTGTGTGGTTTTAATTTTGTCATAATATAGAGAGTTAAGCATCATATATCCCACACACACATATATATAATTATGAAATAAATAAATTAGACAGCCAAACGCAAAAAACGCAACTATATCAGCAACTATAATTATATATTATATATACAACATAAAAATTAATATCTAACAACCAAATGAATATATAACTTTATACTGAAGTTTTGATGTGAATTTAAATTTATTAGACATTATAAATACATGTGTTTATTTTTATGAAAGTCAGAAGGTAAGATATACATATTTTATATATGATACATGTGCTAACTGTTGAACACATAAAAACACATTTATTTATAAAAACTGATGAAAAAGTAATAATAATTAATAAACAAATATAAGTCGCTACGGCAAATATTAAATAAAAAAATGTGTTTTCAATTAATACTGAAATCGAACTGAATAACCATATTTAAATGTATTCAGTGATATTTTAACAGAAAAATTTAAATATTTTCTTGAATTTACTTCGGTTTTTAATTCTGAGAAATGTTATTAAACTTAAAGCTTTAGTCAATTGTCTTTTTGAAAATGCGACTATTGTCTGAAATTTTTGGTAATTTGATTACAAATGCTTAAAATACAACTGATTAAGAATATAAATAGGAATGCCATAAACAATTGTTATGCAAGTATTTTCGTGTCTATAGGAACAAATCAAGGTATATACATATATATATATATATATACATATAAAATTAGTTTTTAATTATCCGAAATATGATTTTTTTCTAAACTAAATTTAAAATCTAAACTAAATATTTGAAAATCTTTTACAGCATTATATTTAAAACTGATTACTTTCGGCCGATTTGCCATCAGAGTTCAATTCGTCGTTATAGCGATCCAAATATTGGAATAACCATTTGGCAAACTCATTCATATAGGGATCAATGCTGGAGATGACACTGAAACTGTCAACAGCTGGTGGCGGAAAATCGCCAGCCCCAAAGATGCTACGCACAAAATTCTCGCAATGGAATATGGCAACGATCACATCCGCTTCGAGGACCTTCACACGCATGGACAGCTTGGTAATCGATTCCGCAAATTGCTTCAGCACAATGTACGTTTTGCTACTGAATGCGGCTGCAACATAAACAGAGACAGAGATAGAGACACATATCAATATATATAGTAGATTCATGGAGAGTGAGAGGGAAAGATTTGCTGACTCACTGGGCTGCTCGATCCGCGAGACAACATAATATTTTTGCAGCAACTGCTCTGCTGGCTGCGTGAATGCCACTTGGCGCAGTTGGAGCAAATCAAGCATGGTCCGTATATCCTCGTTGGGTATGTTTAAGGCATCCGGCGATGGCCATTCCTCGTTTTTGCTGTGTAAACGGAGCACATAATCCAATATTGTTTTATTAACCCGCGCATCCATGTAGATGGGTAGCCCAAAGATTCTATATTTAAGTAGAAATACATCAAAATATATTTTATTATTTGTATATTATATTTTGGAATAAAAGACTTACAAGCAAAGTTTGGCAAATGCTGTTGCTTGATTGGCCGCATTCTCCGGCTTCCAATATGTCCAAATGGCCGCTTCAAGCGACTGTTCACTCTGCAGCTGTGGCAGCGGCACGCTGCCATTTTCGATGCATTTCTCGATCTCTTCGCTTTGGTCGCGCGTCAAGCGATTCCAGTCGCCCACATAGTAAACGCCCCCCTGTGTCAGCAATAAGGGGCTGGCCACCGCCCAAGTGTGACGTGTGGGCAGTGCCGTAAATGCCGGATGCTGCACACCCTCATGGGGGCCAATGAAACGTGAAGCCAGCTGGCCAACGCTGTCCAGCAGCTTATGAGCCAAACAGCTGTCATTGCAAATGACGCATAGAGCTATGGGTGTTCGCTTCTCGCCTTGTTCGACGCTGGCCAGACTGGCCAATAGTGCCATCTTCAGGTACACATAACACCCCATGGGCACACACTGCTGGCTGAGCTGCGCACTCAGCGTATAGACGAACGCATAGTCCGAATACTTGCTGCTGATCAGGCTATGCAGCTCCTTAATTCTGGGCGGCATAAAGTTCAAATCGGCGATGAATTTATCACCTTGACGACTATTGCCGGCTACAAAAACCATATGGCGTGGCAATGCCGGACTACTCCCGTTGCCCAAGTTACTCATACTCACGTCTGCGGTGATTGGGGTCTTTGGGCTTGGGTCAGGCTCAAAAAACACAGATCTATCCGGTTGCAACTCTTGCGTGTCCATATTCAGTAATGGGCGACTGACTGGGCTACCAAAGGGGTAACAGGTTGCGGACAGCTCCTCGCTGTGGTTTCCAATAACGCTGTGGATGCTGTTGCTGTTGTTTGGCGATATGTCATAGGTGGGTTGCGGTTCCTGGTTTGTTGTTGTTGGTTGTGAAATCTGCAGCTCATCAGGCGCCACCAGCTCAAAAAACGTATTTGGTTGCAGTGAGCGGTTGAAACGTTGGCGCCGGCGACGATTCTGTGGGGTGCAACAAGAAAAGATGAGAAAATTGGGCTTGGCCTGAGGTTGGGCATATCTCCGGTATTCCAGAGTATAACAAACAGTAATGCTATCGGAGGTTTAACAAACGTATTCGTAATCATTTTATGTAAATAACTCTCTCGCTGACGCTGACACTAGTTGGACTTACGCTTAATATTGGCCTGGGTTCATTTGACAGCATCCCACGTGGATTAAATTCTTTGGCATTGACATTCAATGTGCTAGTTGATGCAATGTCGAACAAATGAGATTGCGGTTGGGATTGGGATTGAGATTGCGATGACAACAACGGAGTATGGTTGGACTGCTGCAGAGGATTGCAATTGTGACTAGGTTCAGTGGACGCAGTGTGCAGCCCCTGCCGCTGACGCTGATAATCTTGGCGTCCACTCGACATTTGATCGACTTGTAAGCGTGTCTTATTGCGTCGCTCTGTCCGATTCGAATTCGGTTCATCCCAAAACGAAAATTGTTCAATACTTGCGTCCCCTGATGGATTCGCCTTTGCTGTAGTGCTGTAGTTCCAAATAATAGGCATGGATATGGCCACGTCTCGGCCAGACGGACAAGGTTGTTTTTCCGGTTTATTGTTCCCTTGTGACATTTGAGAAAGCTGCTGCTGCTGCTGTGGCTCAACAGCAGCGGGTGCACTCATGTTTGTCATGAATTGACATATCGGCTGCTGCACAGATTTGAGCCAATTGTTTATCACTGCTTGTTTGTTAGCGCAATTGTCTGAAGGCAACAGCACGCAGCTGCCCTGTGCTGCACCTGCAACTCCTCCTGAGCCTGCAGGTGTTGGTAGTGGTGATGGTGTTGTTAATGGTGATTGCGGTGGTGGTGCTGCTGCTGCTGCTGATGTCGATGTAGCTGGTAGGGCAGCTCGAGTGTCTTTTGGCTTCTTTCTGCGTATGGTGCCCATAAGGGGAATCTCTTCATTGTCGGCAATTGAGCATTTATCTTTATATACATTTGGTTTGTTGACAGCATAATTCGATACGCTTGACGTTGTGGTTGCACTTCTGGTGTTACTTAACACTGGGCTTATATTTGATCTGAAAGTTGTGTTCAGGTTTATTTATTATACAAATAATGTCTATTCATTACTTACAAGCGTGCGGAGATTCTGGATGGCTGCGACGATGAGTCCGGCACCTCCAAATCGGAACGCAAAAAGTCAAATAGCGAAACGGGCGAACGGCGAAGTCTGCCGCCGTGCCTCATATTCTTTTTAGATGGCATGCCTCAAATTAATAATTGCTCGCTGTGCCACAGTAATAGCCAGTGATCAGATAATTAGCACCCAATTTCAAATTGCAATCGTATGTATGTGCTGGCATTGAGAGTGGAAGTTTCGTCGTTATAATGTGGATAAGTTGTTGTTGTCGCTGTTGATGGATAAGATATGAACTTACCACGTAAACGCACTATAATCGGCCGGTAGATGCAATCTACAGTTCGCGGGGTTTGTACACAGGCGCCTGGCAAGATGCTAATCGCATGGGAGCAGTTGGGACACAGTGGAACTGCACAATTGTACCGTGTGAAGCAGTAAGAAAAAAAAAAAAAATTTATTATTTTCGTTCAAATTTCAATTTGATAGAATTCGTAGCGAGACACGAAATAAAATAAAATATTTGGAAAAAGGAAAAGCTATTGTTAGTCACAGTTCAAAATTAAAGCAACGACTACTTTGATCTGTTTTACAATTGGAGAATTCTTACTTATTTCTGGAAACACGAAATCCAAGATTTCAAACCAAAGTGAAGAATGTATTTTGTGTGGTTTTAATTTTGTCATAATATAGAGAGTTAAGCATCATATATCCCACACACACATATATATAATTATGAAATAAATAAATTAGACAGCCAAACGCAAAAAACGCAACTATATCAGCAACTATAATTATATATTATATATACAACATAAAAATTAATATCTAACAACCAAATGAATATATAACTTTATACTGAAGTTTTGATGTGAATTTAAATTTATTAGACATTATAAATACATGTGTTTATTTTTATGAAAGTCAGAAGGTAAGATATACATATTTTATATATGATACATGTGCTAACTGTTGAACACATAAAAACACATTTATTTATAAAAACTGATGAAAAAGTAATAATAATTAATAAACAAATATAAGTCGCTACGGCAAATATTAAATAAAAAAATGTGTTTTCAATTAATACTGAAATCGAACTGAATAACCATATTTAAATGTATTCAGTGATATTTTAACAGAAAAATTTAAATATTTTCTTGAATTTACTTCGGTTTTTAATTCTGAGAAATGTTATTAAACTTAAAGCTTTAGTCAATTGTCTTTTTGAAAATGCGACTATTGTCTGAAATTTTTGGTAATTTGATTACAAATGCTTAAAATACAACTGATTAAGAATATAAATAGGAATGCCATAAACAATTGTTATGCAAGTATTTTCGTGTCTATAGGAACAAATCAAGGTATATACATATATATATATATATATACATATAAAATTAGTTTTTAATTATCCGAAATATGATTTTTTTCTAAACTAAATTTAAAATCGAAACTAAATATTTGAAAATCTTTTACAGCATTGGGCTTGGGTCAGGCTCAAAAAACACAGATCTATCCGGTTGCAACTCTTGCGTGTCCATATTCAGTAATAGGCGACTGACTGGGCTACCAAAGGGGTAACAGGTTGCGGACAGCTCCTCGCTGTGGTTTCCAATAACGCTGTGGATGCTGTTGCTGTTGTTTGGCGATATGTCATAGGTGGGTTGCGGTTCCTGGTTTGTTGTTGTTGGTTGTGAAATCTGCAGCTCATCAGGCGCCACCAGCTCAAAAAACGTATTTGGTTGCAGTGAGCGATGGAAACGTTGGCGCCGGCAACGATTCTGTGGGGTGCAACAAGAAAAGATGAGAAAATTGGGCTTGGCCTGAGGTTGGACATATCTCCGGTATTCCAGAGTATAACAAACAGTAATGCTATCGGAGGTTTAACAAACGTATTCGTAATCATTTTATGTAAATAACTCTCTCGCTGACGCTGACACTAGTTGGACTTACGCTTAATATTGGCCTGGGTTCATTTGACAGCATCCCACGTGGATTAAATTCTTTGGCATTGACATTCAATGTGCTAGTTGATGCAATGTCGAACAAATGAGATTGCGGTTGGGATTGGGATTGAGATTGCGATGACAACAACGGAGTATGGTTGGACTGCTGCAGAGGATTGCAATTGTGACTAGGTTCAGTGGACGCAGTGTGCAGCCCCTGCCGCTGACGCTGATAATCTTGGCGTCCACTCGACATTTGATCGACTTGTAAGCGTGTCTTATTGCGTCGCTCTGTCCGATTCGAATTCGGTTCATCCCAAAACGAAAATTGTTCAATACTTGCGTCCCCTGATGGATTCGCCTTTGCATTGAGATCAATGCGTTGCTGATTTCCGTCTGCCGTGCTGTAGTTCCAAATAATAGACATGGATATGGTCACGTCTCGGCCAGACGGACAAGGTTGTTTTTCCGGTTTATTGTTCCCTTGTGACATTTGAGAAAGCTGCTGCTGCTGCTGTGGCTCAACAGCAGCGGGTGCACTCATGTTTGTCATGAATTGACATATCGGCTGCTGCACAGAGTTGAGCCAATTGTTTATCACTGCTTGTTTGTTAGCGCAATTGTCTGTAGGCAACAGCACGCAGCTGCCCTGTGCTGCACCTGCAACTCCTCCTGAGCCTGCAGGTGGTGGTAGTGGTGATGGTGTACGTGGTGGTGATGGTGTACGTGGTGGTGGTGGTGGGGATGGTGTTGTTAATGGTGATTGCGGTGGTGGAGCTGCTGCTGCTGCTGCTGCTGCTGCTGCTGATGTCGATGTAGCTGGTAGGGCAGCTCGAGTGTCTTTTGGCTTTTTTCTGCGTATGGTGCCCATAAGGGGAATCTCTTCATTGTCGGCAATTGAGCATTTATCTTTATATACATTTGGTTTGTTGACAGCATAATTCGAGACGCTTGACGTTGTGGTTGCACTTCTAGTGTAACTTAACAGTGGGCTTATATTTGATCTGAAAGTTGTGTTCAGGTTTATTTATTATACAAATAATGTCTATTCATTACTTACAAGCGTGCGGAGATTCTTGATGGCTGCGACGATGAGTCCGGCACCTCCAAATCGGAACGCAAAAAGTCAAATAGCGAAACGGGCGAACGGCGAAGTCTGCCGCCGTGCCTCATATTCTTTTTAGATGGCATGCCTCAAATTGATAATTGCTCGCTGTGCCACAGTAATAGCCAGTGATCAGATAATTAGCACCCAATTTCAAATTGCAATCGTATGTATGTGCTGGCATTGAGAGTGGAAGTTTCGTCGTTATAATGTGGATAAGTTGTTGTTGTCGCTGTTGATGGATAAGATATGAACTTACCACGTAAACGCACTATAATCGGCCGGTAGATGCAATCTACAGTTCGCGGGGTTTGTACACAGGCGCCTGGCAAGATGCTAATCGCATGGGAGCAGTTGGGACACAGTGGAACTGCACAATTGTACCGTGTGAAGCAGTAAGAAAAAAAAAAAAAATTTATTATTTTCGTTCAAATTTCAATTTGATAGAATTCGTAGCGAGACACGAAATAAAATAAAATATTTGGAAAAAGGAAAAGCTATTGTTAGTCACAGTTCAAAATTAAAGCAACGACTACTTTGATCTGTTTTACAATTGGAGAATTCTTACTTATTTCTGGAAACACGAAATCCAAGATTTCAAACCAAAGTGAAGAATGTATTTTGTGTGGTTTTAATTTTGTCATAATATAGAGAGTTAAGCATCATATATCCCACACACACATATATACATAATTATGAAATAAATAAATTAGACAGCCAAACGCAAATAGCGCAACTATATCAGCAACTATAATTATATATTATATATACAACATAAAAATTAATATCTAACAACCAAATGAATATATAACTTTATACTGAAGTTTTGATGTGAATTTAAATTTATTAGACATTATAAATACATGTGTTTATTTTTATGAAAGTCAGAAGGTAAGATATACATATTTTATATATGATACATGTGCTAACTGTTGAACACATAAAAACACATTTATTTATAAAAACTGATGAAAAAGTAATAATAATTAATAAACAAATATAAGTCGCTACGGCAAATATTAAATAAAAAAAATTTGTTTTCAATTAATACTGAAATCGAACTGAATAACCATATTTAAATGTATTCAGTGATATTTTAACAGAAAAATTTAAATATTTTCTTGAATTTACTTCGGTTTTTAATTCTGAGAAATGTTATTAAACTTAAAGCTTTAGTCAATTGTCTTTTTGAAAATGCGACTATTGTCTGAAATTTTTGGTAATTTGATTACAAATGCTTAAAATACAACTGATTAAGAATATAAATAGGAATGCCATAAACAATTGTTATGCAAGTATTTTCGTGTCTATAGGAACAAATCAAGGTATATACATATATATATATATATATACATATAAAATTAGTTTTTAATTATCCGAAATATGATTTTTTTCTAAACTAAATTTAAAATCGAAACTAAATATTTGAAAATCTTTTACAGCATTATATTTAAAACTGATTACTTTCGGCCGATTTGCCATCAGAGTTCAATTCGTCGTTATAGCGATCCAAATATTGGAATAACCATTTGGCAAACTCATTCATATAGGGATCAATGCTGGAGATGACACTGAAACTGTCAACAGCTGGTGGCGGAAAATCGCCAGCCCCAAAGATGCTACGCACAAAATTCTCGCAATGGAATATGGCAACGATCACATCCGCTTCGAGGACCTTCACACGCATGGACAGCTTGGTAATCGATTCCGCAAATTGCTTCAGCACAATGTACGTTTTGCTACTGAATGCGGCTGCAACATAAACAGAGACAGAGATAGAGACACATATCAATATATATAGTAGATTCATGGAGAGTGAGAGGGAAAGATTTGCTGACTCACTGGGCTGCTCGATCCGCGAGACAACATAATATTTTTGCAGCAACTGCTCTGCTGGCTGCGTGAATGCCACTTGGCGCAGTTGGAGCAAATCAAGCATGGTCCGTATATCCTCGTTGGGTATGTTTAAGGCATCCGGCGATGGCCATTCCTCGTTTTTGCTGTGTAAACGGAGCACATAATCCAATATTGTTTTATTAACCCGCGCATCCATGTAGATGGGTAGCCCAAAGATTCTATATTTAAGTAGAAATACATCAAAATATATTTTATTATTTGTATATTATATTTTGGAATAAAAGACTTACAAGCAAAGTTTGGCAAATGCTGTTGCTTGATTGGCCGCATTCTCCGGCTTCCAATATGTCCAAATGGCCGCTTCAAGCGACTGTTCACTCTGCAGCTGTGGCAGCGGCACGCTGCCATTTTCGATGCATTTCTCGATCTCTTCGCTTTGGTCGCGCGTCAAGCGATTCCAGTCGCCCACATAGTAAACGCCCCCCTGTGTCAGCAATAAGGGGCTGGCCACCGCCCAAGTGTGACGTGTGGGCAGTGCCGTAAATGCCGGATGCTGCACACCCTCATGGGGGCCAATGAAACGTGAAGCCAGCTGGCCAACGCTGTCCAGCAGCTTATGAGCCAAACAGCTGTCATTGCAAATGACGCATAGAGCTATGGGTGTTCGCTTCTCGCCTTGTTCGACGCTGGCCAGACTGGCCAATAGTGCCATCTTCAGGTACACATAACACCCCATGGGCACACACTGCTGGCTGAGCTGCGCACTCAGCGTATAGACGAACGCATAGTCCGAATACTTGCTGCTGATCAGGCTATGCAGCTCCTTAATTCTGGGCGGCATAAAGTTCAAATCGGCGATGAATTTATCACCTTGACGACTATTGCCGGCTACAAAAACCATATGGCGTGGCAATGCCGGACTACTCCCGTTGCCCAAGTTACTCATACTCACGTCTGCGGTGATTGGGGTCTTTGGGCTTGGGTCAGGCTCAAAAAACACAGATCTATCCGGTTGCAACTCTTGCGTGTCCATATTCAGTAATGGGCGACTGACTGGGCTACCAAAGGGGTAACAGGTTGCGGACAGCTCCTCGCTGTGGTTTCCAATAACGCTGTGGATGCTGTTGCTGTTGTTTGGCGATATGTCATAGGTGGGTTGCGGTTCCTGGTTTGTTGTTGTTGGTTGTGAAATCTGCAGCTCATCAGGCGCCACCAGCTCAAAAAACGTATTTGGTTGCAGTGAGCGGTTGAAACGTTGGCGCCGGCGACGATTCTGTGGGGTGCAACAAGAAAAGATGAGAAAATTGGGCTTGGCCTGAGGTTGGACATATCTCCGGTATTCCAGAGTATAACAAACAGTAATGCTATCGGAGGTTTAACAAACGTATTCGTAATCATTTTATGTAAATAACTCTCTCGCTGACGCTGACACTAGTTGGACTTACGCTTAATATTGGCCTGGGTTCATTTGACAGCATCCCACGTGGATTAAATTCTTTGGCATTGACATTCAATGTGCTAGTTGATGCAATGTCGAACAAATAAGATTGCGGTTGGGATTGGGATTGAGATTGCGATGACAACAACGGAGTATGGTTGGACTGCTGCAGAGGATTGCAATTGTGACTAGGTTCAGTGGACGCAGTGTGCAGCCCCTGCCGCTGACGCTGATAATCTTGGCGTCCACTCGACATTTGATCGACTTGTAAGCGTGTCTTATTGCGTCGCTCTGTCCGATTCGAATTCGGTTCATCCCAAAACGAAAATTGTTCAATACTTGCGTCCCCTGATGGATTCGCCTTTGCTGTAGTGCTGTAGTTCCAAATAATAGGCATGGATATGGCCACGTCTCGGCCAGACGGACAAGGTTGTTTTTCCGGTTTATTGTTCCCTTGTGACATTTGAGAAAGCTGCTGCTGCTGCTGTGGCTCAACAGCAGCGGGTGCACTCATGTTTGTCATGAATTGACATATCGGCTGCTGCACAGATTTGAGCCAATTGTTTATCACTGCTTGTTTGTTAGCGCAATTGTCTGAAGGCAACAGCACGCAGCTGCCCTGTGCTGCACCTGCAACTCCTCCTGAGCCTGCAGGTGTTGGTAGTGGTGATGGTGTTGTTAATGGTGATTGCGGTGGTGGTGCTGCTGCTGCTGCTGATGTCGATGTAGCTGGTAGGGCAGCTCGAGTGTCTTTTGGCTTCTTTCTGCGTATGGTGCCCATAAGGGGAATCTCTTCATTGTCGGCAATTGAGCATTTATCTTTATATACATTTGGTTTGTTGACAGCATAATTCGATACGCTTGACGTTGTGGTTGCACTTCTGGTGTTACTTAACACTGGGCTTATATTTGATCTGAAAGTTGTGTTCAGGTTTATTTATTATACAAATAATGTCTATTCATTACTTACAAGCGTGCGGAGATTCTTGATGGCTGCGACGATGAGTCCAGCACCTCCAAATCGGAACGCAAAAAGTCAAATAGCGAAACGGGCGAACGGCGAAGTCCGCCGCCGTGCCTCATATTCTTTTTAGATGGCATGCCTCAAATTGATAATTGCTCGCTGTGCCACAGTAATAGCCAGTGATCAGATAATTAGCACCCAATTTCAAATTGCAATCGTATGTATGTGCTGGCATTGAGAGTGGAAGTTTCGTCGTTATAATGTGGATAAGTTGTTGTTGTCGCTGTTGATGGATAAGATATGAACTTACCACGTAAACGCACTATAATCGGCCGGTAGATGCAATCTACAGTTCGCGGGGTTTGTACACAGGCGCCTGGCAAGATGCTAATCAAACAATAATTTTCGGTAACGCGCAGCTTTTGGTATTCACACATGGGACGCGAGCAGTTGGGACACAGTGGAGCTGCACAATTGTACCGGGTGAAACAGTAGCAAAAAAAATATATTTGGAAAAACGAAAACGATTGTTAGTCACAGTTCAAAATTAAAGCAACAACTACTTTGATCTGTTTTACAATTGGGGAATTCCCAACACATGTATTAGAGTGTAGTAAATATGTGAAGAGATATACCATCCGTGGAGCTGGTCTGGATTGCATTCCGCATGCAACCGTTGCCACAATACCAAATTGATTGCAGTCTGTTAAAAAAACAGAATTTTAATACAAAATTCAAAAAGAAATTATCTTTGAGTTGACGAAGATGAAATACTTATTCTTTAAAATAAGAGCTAAGATTTGCGAACAATTTTTTTTAGCAGTAAAATTATTGCGTATCAAAATCAAATTTTTAGTTTAAATGTTCTATCAAAATATTTTCTAAAAAAACTCACACTAATGTCTCCGGCAGCGTATATGCGGACAGGATGCCACTGACCAATGCCAGACCGAGGGGGTACTGATGATGTGTGGGGTTGAATAGAAGATTCGATTGTAGCGGCAAATCGAGTATACGCCACAGAATGTGAAGTTGGGCGATGTCGATCGTTTTGAGTCCGTTGTTGTCCTGGGCCGCCTCCTTAAGCAATTGACGCACTTGTCCGTAAACGGAATATTTGACCGCTTCTGCAAACTGGAGCGGCTCCTCGATGGCCAAATGAAGTAATTGCGCTGCGTGCTTCACCAGCTCCGTGTAGTTAAAGTCCAAGCGCAGGAGCAGTGGCGCCAGCGCGTCCTTCGGCTTGCGTGTGCGCCTGTAGTTGTGCACCAGGCTGTCAGCGGCCTCTTTAATTATTTTTGTCAAGTGCGTGTTCCGGCAAAACTCTTCGACTAGCTTCTGCTCGTGAAATCTACATTATGTGTGCTTTTTATGTGCAAAATTCAATTCGATTTGCAATACTTACTGGCTATGGCGCTGTTGCGAATGATCGTCGTTCGAGTTGCTATCACTTGGGTTTGTTCCAAGCGCTTGCGTTTGCAGACCTGTGATTACATCAAACATATTTTGCAGCAATAAGCCTTAAAGTTAAGGTAAAGCAGTTAAAGACGTGCAAATTCAATTCGATGCTTTTGCACAATTTAAATGAAGAGTGGCAGCATTGACACATAGGTCAGCGTTGCCACTCAATAGTGTTGTGTTAGATTGTATAGAAGAATCAATCGAAACGGCAAATTAGTCCGTTGTTGTCCTGGGCCGCCTTAAGCAAATGACCCACGGAACTGCAGCAGCTCCTCGATGGCCAAATGAATCAATTGATACTTTAGCACAATTCAAATGAAGTGGCACATTGCCTCATCAGCCAGCGCTGCCACCTAACTGTACTGTTGATCAGACCATCAGCTTTGGAGACAATCGCAATCGTTATCGAAAGTTAAGCGCACTTTGCATGCGCATAATCAGATTCAAGAAAACGCTTTCGCTCCAGCGCATGACTGTGAATGTGTTTGTGTATGCGTGGATTGGTCGTACAAAAATTATACAATTTATTTAGTCATAAACTCTACAGCTATTAAAAAAAAGAAGCACCATGTCCTATACTATTATTTTTTGTTTGTTTTGTTTACACAGATTTATTTGTTGAACATTTCATGTGTATATTTAGCTCCTGGCCACCCCACGTGTTCACTTAATGGACGCTTAAAATTGAACAAAACGCTTTGCTACATACAAATTTACACCAAACGTAAGGTATCAAGTTTTAATCGAACATTAAACAAACTGTATTTGTTATTTGTATATTGTGTGTTGTAGTTGTTTTTTAACGGTTAGACTTGGCAACACGCTCCAATTCGTCTTTCTTCTTGATGGCGTAGGAGTTGGATGAACCCTGTAAATGTAAATACAGCAAAATTATTATAGTTAGATTAAATCACAAAAAACATTAATATTACTATATTATATTGAATATATTATTTGTTCTTCTACGTTTCTCGTGTGCATTGAGCTGAGAGCGCTGCCGCAAGCACAAGGATAATAAAAGACTTTATTATTGTCCAAAAGCGAGTCTGCATCAATATCCAAGTGACATGATGCAGAATTAGACTGGACGACTTCTCTTATATCAAAATCTTAAAATATTAAATGAGTTGTTCTTCTACGTTTCTCGTGTGCATTGAGCTGAGAGTGTTGCCGCAAGCACAAGGATAATAAAAGACTTTATTATTGTCCAAAAGCGAGTCTGCATCAATATCCAAGTGACATGATGCAGAATTAGACTGGACGACTTCTCTTATATCAAAATCTTAAAATATTAAATGAGTTGTTCTTCTACGTTTCTCGTGTGCATTGAGCTGAGAGTGTTGCCGCAAGCACAAGGATAATAAAAGACTTTATTATTGTCCAAAAGCGAGTCTGCATCAATATCCAAGTGACATGATGCAGAATTAGACTGGACGACTTCTCTAATATCAAAATCTTAAAATATTAAATGAGTTGTTCTTCTACGTTTCTCGTGTGCATTGAGCTGAGAGTGCTGCCGCAAGCACAAGGATAATAAAAGACTTTATTATTGTCCAAAAGCGAGTCTGCATCAATATCCAAGTGACATGATGCAGAATTAGACTGGACATCTTTTAACCTGAACTTTTAAAAAAAAACAAAACAAAAATTCAACAGAACAGATGAAGTCAGAGATGGAGAAGGTATTTTAGCTTACCTTGGCGGCGTTGATGAGCTCATCAGCCAGACACTCGGCAATCGTCTTGATATTCCTGAAGGCAGCCTCGCGGGCACCCGTGCACAACAGCCAGATAGCCTGTAAAGTTAAAAAATTATGAATTCATTGTAATGCATTATTTGGAATTAATAGAGCAAATGTCTCTTCAGTTCATACGCCAAATGTCGGTTAATTACACATTGTGACGCTACGGATATAGGATAGATGTTTATTATAGCCAAGCGTTATAAGACACAGTCGCTGCTCGAACTGTGCGCCATCGTTGCTGGCCAATTGGACACCAAGACGTATGTACGCAAAACCCACCTGGTTGACGCGACGCAAGGGCGACACATCCACAGCCTGACGACGCACGGTACCGGCACGACCAATACGTGTGGAGTCCTCACGTGGTCCCGAGTTGATGATCGCGCTCACCAAGATCTGAAAAACAAATCCAAATAAATATTGATAAGAAAACGAAAACAGAGCTGCACAAAATGTGCTCACTGGGTATTTAAATTAGGTGTAGTTTTAAGTTCCAAGAGAGCAAGAAGAGGGTGAAATCTTCAGGCACTAGGATATTAAAACTTCATTTGATATTAGTCCATTTAAGATAGATGCTCAGGACAACCTGGAATTTTAGCTGCCTGGCATTGAGGTGGACTATACTGAATTACTGGTACTGATACTGTTGATTTTAACTTTATTAAGGTTCGCATCTTTTAGCCAATGCCCTTAAGAGGAATAGTAAATCATGGGCTTTGGTGTAGTCCAATTGAATACCTCATCAGCGTGTGAATCGCTGAAGCGGTTTTAGTTTTGGACATACCTCGAATTGCTGTACAGATCAATGATTGATCATGTAGTTTTAAGTTCCAAGAGAGCAAGAAGAGGGTGAAATCTTCAGGCACTAGGATATTAAAACTTCATTTGATATTAGTCCATTTAAGATAGATGCTCAGGACAACCTGGAATTTTAGCTGCCTGGCATTGAGGTGGACTATACTGAATTACTGGTACTGATACTGTTGATTTTAACTTTATTAAGGTTCGCATCTTTTAGCCAATGCCCTTAAGAGGAATAGTAAATCATGGGCTTTGGTGTAGTCCAATTGAATACCTCATCAGCGTCTGAATCACTGAAGCGGTTTTAGTTTTGGACATACCTCGAAATTTCTGTACAGATCGTTGCTTGATCATGTAGTTTTAAGTTCCAAGAGAGCAAGAAGAGAGTGGAATCTTCAGGCACTAGGATATTAAAACATCATTTAATATCAGTCCATTGTTATTTAGTATGCTCTGCACAACATAAAATATTAGCTGGCAGGCATTGAGGTGGACTTGGCTTGAATTTCAAAATAAATACTTGTCTTAAGTGTGTATAAGAATTATATATATATATATATATATATTTGCTTCTATACATCGGCCTAAATTTAATACTTTTGTGGTTTTAAGTTCCAAGAGAGCGGAAAGAGGGTGTGTAATCTTTGAGCACTAGGATATTAAAACTTCATTTACTATCAGTCTATTTTTTAAAATATGCTCAGCGCAGCCTGAAAATATAGTCGCTGCCTGGCATTGAGGTAGACTAGAACTACGATTGTGTTATATTATCATTTAATTAATTAATGTGCAATTGTCGTTTCAAGTTCCAAGAGAGTAGGAAGAGAATTGTCGCTTCAAACACTAGGATATTGAAACCAAAGTTGCTCTGCGTGCACATTCTACCTTTCGCCCGCATTGAATTATTTTAGCAAGGGCGTAGTTTAGCATGACACGATATAGGATGGCGATATATAGTATAGGATAGGATGGTGCGCCTACCTGCAGTGGATTCTCGCCCGTTAGCAAGTGAATGATCTCAAAGGAGTGCTTGACGATGCGACAGGCCATCAGTTTCTTGCCATTGTTGCGACCCTTCATCATCAGGGAGCAGGTCAGACGCTCCACAATCGGGCACTGGGCCTTGCGGAAACGCTTGGCGGCATAGCGACCAGCCGAATGAGGCAGATAGCGTGCAAACTTCTCCTTCACGGAAATATAATCCTGCAGTGAAATGTCGTTGACGGTGACATCATCGCAGGACCAGCGACCAAACAGCTTAATCTCGGGCAGCTCAGTGGTGGCGACCAGATTTGTATCGACCACAACTTCGGCAGCATCGGCTTCCACTGGTGCCGGCTCCTCGAACGTCTCAACAGCTACTGTTTCAGCTACTTCGGCCATGCTGCAATGATAAACAAGCAAAGCCAATTTAGATGCATGTTCATTTTACTTACGTACCATTCACATTTATTATTATCATTATTGCTTTGTTGATTTTTGACTTTATTAAGGTGTGCATCTTTTAGCCAATGCCCTTAAGAGGAATAGTAAATCATGGGCTTTGGTGTAGTCCATTTGAATACCACAACAATGTATTTTTTACTGCTGTGGTTTTAGATATGGACATAATTGTTGTACTTTATTGAAGTAATAAGCAATCACATAAAATCGCCTGTTTTAAATGCACAAAAAAAAAATATAAAACGAGCACCGAATTTAACCTCATTGTGCGTGGCGAACAAAAAACAACGAGTTTTAAGAGTAGCTTTATGCATTTCACGTAAATTTCAATTGAAGCCGATGGCCGTCAAACTTTAGATGCATTTGCGTACGCTTTTATGATTACACACTTTCATTTTGACAAAAAAAATCTTACATTTTTCACAGAAGAATTTGTGTACGATGTATGCGCAAAGGCGTACGCCTGAAAAAGAACATGTTGCGGCAGTGTGCGTCAATGCTACAAAAATTGATTTCCGGCCAGAGCGCAGTGTTGCATTTAAGGTACAGGCCTGCAATGAACTCTGAATCGAATATTTAATATTTAAATTTGTTTATTGGAAAATTCAACATAATTTGTCAAATTTATAAGAAGCACAGCTGCTTTAGAATTTAGGTCTATATTATAGCGTTTAAAATAAAATAAATATTATTACTAATATTAATAATCAAAATAATAATATTAACTTTATGTAAAATTTTTTTTTCGATTGACTATTGTTAGTAAAGGTTTTTTTGAAAAATCGGCTAACACAGTTCTCTAAAATATAAACGTTGACGTCATCGGCTAGCTCAAAAGTCTGAATCGATGAATGAATTCGAAGACTGACTTAAGAACTAATTGGAAAGGTTTTGAAGCAAAAATGTATAGCATACTTTTAGGCTCAAGGAGAAAATGGTTCATATGACGAAAAGATCTTATCTTATCTTAATTCTTAGCCCAATATAAATGAATAGACAAATATTAACCCATAGCCATGCTATACCTTAGGTAGGCTTAATATCATATAAATTAGCACATTTAAACAAATATTTATTGCTTGAACTTTACTTAAGTTAAGCTTAAGACTAAATCGTAACACTAATGGCTTAATTTATAAGAAATATTTAGTTTCAATCTTAAATTGCTTAACTTAACGTTATTAATTAAATATTTTGGATATATTGTGCTGTCGTTTGCTAAACCACGAGTTGGGCCCAATATGTTAAATTAATAATATTTTTCCCCATTGTTATTTAATGCAGTTATTAACTTCAGATGCTCCCTACAATGCAATCGTTATTTTAATATCGATAGTCTGCAGAATGGTTAATGTACAGCTCTAAGAATATTAAAAGCAACAACAACAATATGATTGTTGTTTAAATTCACCGGAGAACATACGTTCTTGGAATTTGAGACTGTAATTTGCAAGTAAACCCATTAAACAGTATTTAATGTAAATAATGACAACCGACGAGAGTATTATGGCCGAAATGCTGGGTATGTTTCGCAACGTATGCAGATCCAACATATTTATTTTATACTTTTTAAACTGCGCCCCGCTTGTTTGCCATTATTGTTGACGGCTTTACGGTTTTTTGAGCAGATCGTGCAACGAATCCGTCAAAGGAGCAGGTCGATGAGCTAGGTGTGCAAATGTTTTGCATTGTGGTCCGCAGCAATAGCCAACTGGTGCACAAGGCGCAGGAGATGATTGTGGCAAAAGTGCGGTCGACCAATGTAACCGAAGCCCATCGAGCGATTGCGGTAAGTATGTACACACGCCCACACACACAACCACACACACACACACACACATATCCACATTCACACACTTATTTGATTGTGGCATTAGTGTTATCGTTATACGTCTTCTATTTCATTTCTATTTTTAGCTGCTGGAGGAGTGCATGACACAGTGCGGCAATGATTTCCAGGATGAGGCTGGCAAGTTTCGTTTTCTCAACGAACTAATTCGTTTGGTGTCGAAGAAATATCAGGGCGCCGAAACGCCGCTGGTGGTGAAGCAACGCATAATGGAATGCCTTTTGCTGTGGACAACCGAGTTTCCGCAGCGTCTCAAGATACGGGATGCGTACGAGATGCTGCGCAAAGAGGGCGACATTGATCATGGCCAAACTGCCGCTGCATTGGCCAAGCGCGAGAGTGTGCTGAGCACCATCGATGAGGCAATGTTTGCCAAGCTGATCCGCAGCAAGGATCCGGAAAATTTTAAGCGTGCCAATTTACTTTTGCAGTATCGGATGGCGCAGGAGACGCGACGCAACGATCTGCTCGCCCAGCATCGTCTCGTCCTGCTGGAGGTCAAGGAGACAATAAAGCTGCTCAATCAAATGCTTGACACATACAATCCCAGTGATCCCAGTGATGTCAACGAGACCATACACGATCTCTACAGGAGCTGCAAGAAACACAAGCCCATATTTCAGCATCTGCCCGAGCTGTTGGGCGAGTCCGATGCCCAGTTAATAGGTTAGTATGGCATAAGACTTACGTAAGCCGTACATTATCAACAAAACAGAAACAATATATAATTACATAATTATTTCTGTTCATTAATATTGTGCAATTATATAGAGGACACACTGGAGACAAATGGCGAATTGGTGGCGATAATGACGCGTTACAAACAACTGGTGCCCTCGCCCATTAGGAGCACCCCACCAGCTTCGCCAGCTGCTCCGGCAGCAGCAGGAACAATAACAACTGCTGCAGCAATGCCAGCTAAAGTTGCTGGCTCCAGCAATGCAACGCTGCTGAATGAGCTGCTCGGCGATCTACTGCTTTGCGAAGATGCACCAGCTGCAGCTGCCACTTTTGTATCAACTAATGCACCTAATAATAATAATAATAATAATAATAATACTACCAACACAAAGCCCAATGCATTGGCGGAGCTCAGCGACATCTTTAGCAACTCTATGGTGGAAAGTGAGGACAAGCAGCATCAAAACTCGGAGCACTTTCAGCATGGCGGCAGCGGTGAGCTGCTTGAGCCACAGGTGCTCAGTCCCAAGAGGAGCGATATTAACAGCGATGCTATTGTCATGGACAATACGAGGAAATTGTGCAGTGTACGCACAATGCCCGAAATTGATATGCTGAGTGAGGAACTGTTTCAGCAAGTACTTCCCACACAGGAGCGGATGACCAGCTTTAAGCGAGATTCCGAGAAGATAACACTCAATGATTTGGCGCGCGAGCGCATGAACGTCAAGCCCGCTGAGGATGATGTTCCACTGCTGAGCTGTGCTCTGCCAGCAACACAGGCTTCCGCAAAAAAGGAACAGCAGCAAGAGGAGGAGGCGTCTAATGCAGCATCGGCATCGACTTTAGAAACGAAACATCTGAGCGATATTAGCATTGAACTGGATAATATTCAGGCGACGGGGGAGGAGCGTGTTGTGCTGGACGATGATGATATGCATTTGTGTCTCAACTTTACCAAGGATCGGCCCAGTCGTCATGTGTCCGTTATTGTGATATCGGCGCATAACAAAAGCCGCCAGCCAGTCAAAGACTTTCAGTTTGAGGCGAGCGTGAAAAAGGCAAGTGCACCCACTATGTTTTCAATTCCATCCGCAATTCTAATAGTCCATCTCCATTATACCGTTGTATGCTTGTAGCCCTGCAAAGTGCGCCTCTTGCCACCGACAGATAACGTAATGGCGCCCCTCAAACCATTTCGGCCAGCATCGCCAATTAACCAGGTCATGCTGTTACTGAATCCCACTGGCAATCCTGTGGATATCACTTGCATTGTGGGCTATAGACTGGACGATGATCCAGATCCTATCAAGGAGTCAATTGTGGCCAAAGGCATTGCCTATGTGCCATAGATGTCAATTAAAAGTGTCCAAGTCGGAGAACTATCTATAGTCTTAACTGATTTCTCTGCGTCTGTCTCTGGTCTTATTCGAGTATTGAGCTCCATCCAAATGAATTAATTATTATTGTGTATTTGTATTTACTTATCGTTTATTGTATGCCTATAAGGTTTTATTAAATTGCATTCCCTCATGTACTACTATTTATATGTGACGATGTATATATATATATATATATATATATATATATATATATATATATATATATACATGTTTATATACATTAGCGATATATTATATAAAAAAGAAAAATCATGAAGCAAAAACACTCTGTTTTGTGTTTAAGTTTGTTAAATGATTTTTTTAACCAATTGTTAAAGAGAATATATTTTCTCCAGTTGGATAATGCAGATCAGGATGGACTCTATTTATATTTGCAGAGCTAAGATTAATAATGTTATGGCTATGCATAAGCCGATTTTAGTCGACAATCTCGTCTTTGAAGGACAGTGCAGTAATTGCCTTGGTGTGGCCTGTGTAGTCTCGTACGCATGTTTTCGTCTCCAGCTTCCAGAGGCGTGCAACGCCATCCGATGATGCTGTAAATAACCATTTCGAATCGGCACTGAATGCAGCGTCCCAGATCCAATAATTCTTTATGGTCAGCTCGCGCCACTTACTAAAGTCGCCCGTCTTCCATATGCAGGCGCTGCCATTGCCGGATGTAGTCACCAGTAGTCGCGAATCGGGACTAAATTTACAGCGCAATATGGAGCGATTGTGGGCCTGGATCATCTTCTTCGGACTGATCGTGCTCAACATCTGGCCGGGACTGATGCTCAGCTCCCAAATGTAACAATTTCCCTTGTTGTTGGCGGCGGCCATGTAACGGCCATCTGGTGAGATGGCCACATCCTGTATCGACGCTTCCAGTTCGGGTACGAGCTGTTCATGCATTTCGGACTTAACGTCCCACAGATAGACGCCCCCATTTTGGGCTCCCATCGCAATCTCCACTTGATTCGGATGCAGGCAGGCGGCATTCACTGGTGCCTGGCAATCGAAAACGCGCGAACAATGCGGAGGCGCTGAGATCATGTCCCAGATACGCACACGATGATCCTCACCGGCGGTAAACATCCATTTGCCATCCTCTTGGAAGCCCAGACGCGTCACATTCTTTTGTACAGCATCAAAGTTGATCACCGGCGCTGTGCAATTCGAGTCCAAGTCGTACAATCTTATGCATTGATAGCCGCAGGCGGCCAGTCGAGTCTTATCCGGCGTACGATCCAGTGCATTCACTTGCTATGTATATTTTAAATGTACATAATTATAAGTATACATAATATGTGGAATTTTTGTTTTCTTTAATTAAAGACTCACCGACGTCTCAACGAAGCGCATGGTTTTTATGCAGTTGCCGGTGTGCGCCTGCCACACTTTAATTGTGTGGTCGTAGCCACCGGTGGCCAGGATTAACTGGTCTTCTGTCGCTTCCATTCCAACACAACGCTTTGGATGTTATCGCTTGTTGTTGCTGCCGGACATTGTCTCGAATAACAATTTATTATGAATAGAACTGACGCAAGCTATCGATACATCACTTATCGATATCAAAACCATAAATATATAACAGAACTATTGCTACTCCACACATAACATACTGACTCCACCACATTTTACGTTTCACATTTCGTTGCCATATTTATATGATTTGCAGTTGATTTAAAAAATTATTTAGATTTTAAATTTCCATTTATTTTGCTTATGGTATTTTTTTAATTGAATATTAAAATTACATTTTGTTGATCGTAAAGTTAAAAGCAATGATAATCATGTTTTGTGGTTTTCGTTTTATAATAAATATACTAGAGCTAAACGGTCACTCGGTCTCCCCAGATGTCCAATATTCATGTATAAGAGATATATATGCATATGTAATTATATAAAATAAACTCTGAAATCAGCGTTTAAATTTGACAAACATTTTCAAAATCTGCCTCAACTCTAAAAACCTAACAATACACACTATAGACTATAATTTATGAGTAGTTGCACAAAAAAAAAACAAAAATAAATAAAATTAAAACCAAACTTGTTATATCTTTATGTGTGTTAATATTAATTTGGTAATAAATACAGTTCGCCACCGAAACATTCAATTGTATGTTGATTGGGGGTGATGAAAGTGCTTATAGGGCGGAAGAGATAATACATATACAAAAGGTGTTAAAGGTGTTGTGAAGCACATTCGCTCCAGATTCCGGATTCAGTTCTCCAATGTGCGATGCGATTTATGTCTCAAAGTACTTGTAGATAGCGGTTACATAGGACATCACCTGCGTCCAATCCGGTCGCTCGATTTGACACATATCATTGATGTTCTGTCATGCAAAAAAATAATATCAATAATTAAAGTACTCTCTTTAATAAATAGAGGAGTTGCATCAAATACAACTTTTGTTTGCAAAAGATGTAAGGTTTAAATATATAATATATATAATAATAACGACTAAACTGAGCTATCAAACAATATTAGGATAGACGAAAGAGAAATTGGAATAGAAGATAGAGATGGAGATAGCTACATCCGATAAACTTCTTTAGTAAGTCATGTCAAGTCAAAAAACAGTCTCACAGCTATTGTTTTTATATAAATACTGAAGTTATTATCTTCATACAGCTATTTTAGTGCCCAGGGGGGGATGGCTCCACAACTCACCAGGGTAGTATTGATACCAACGGATTCGGCAGCTGCAAAGGCGAGTGAAAAATTACGCCATTTATTAGCCTGACTGAGGGTGTCGTAGGGTATCGAATCCGGCAGATAGGAATGTAGAATGGCACAGAATGCCAGCCCATCGTTCCACGATGAGCTAAAGTTCGTGATGTCAATGTTGCGATAGCCAACTGTCTTATTCTGGCACCACTTGAGCAGCGCATTACGCTTGGAGCCACCATTCTTGGCCAGCATATTGAGCGGATCTTTGCGTTCACCTAAACAAATTGATCGCAGTATTAATATATGTATATATATATATATATGGAATATATTGCAATTACCGCTGTAGGATTTTGAGACGTTGCCAAAACTGAGACTGGTCACCAGGGCGCTGCTGTTGGGTGTCTGTGCCGACGGGGTTGATAGGCTGGGCTGTTGCTGTTGCAGGCTGCTAGGTGTGTTTGGTGTGGAGGGCGGCGTTGATGTTGCACTTGTCATTGACTGTTGCGACAATTGCTGCTGCAGCTGCAGCTGCTGGTGCTGCTGTTGCTGTTGTATTGCTTTGGTAGTGTTAGCTGCTGTTGATGTTGTTGTGGATGTTGTTATAGTTGTTGCTGCTGTTGCATTATTAACGTTTACATGGAGATTGCTGCTTTGCAGCACGGGCAAACGAAGCTGTTAAAACAAACAGATATATTTATGCCTCTAAATAAATATTAAATGGGTTTATATATATAATTAAAACTTACGCTCTCATGCCAGTCACCGGACACGGGCAATATAATTGGCGTATTGCCCGTTTCGGGTGTGCCGCTGTTTAAGCTGGACGTGGAACTATAATGCGATTCGGTCTCATCCGATTTGCCCTGCTATTCGAAGCGAGTGTAAGGAGTATAAAGAGTGAGTATTTTAAATGCATCAACCCAAGAAGTGTGTGTTTTTATATATCCTGAACCCATTCACATATGTAGCAAAAAGAATAACAGCTAGAAACAAGCACCACTAGAAGATTGAGAGACTTTAAATTTGGATTCGCGCATATCAAGTTTGCTCCAGAGCTGCTTTTCGAGAGCTGCCTCCGTTCCTCGACTATCGAAATATTTTAAAACCACGATTTTAAGGGAAAAATACTGCTAACTCATACATGATAAGCATAACCATATGGTAGGTATAAAATTGTAAATATTTGTGACAGCTGGGTTCAGGGTATATACAGCATCCCAATTTGGTTTTGTTTGCTTACCGGCTTATTGTTCTCAATACTCTCGATGAGAGTTTTGACGGAGAGCCGCGAATCTTGGCGACTGAAGCTGAGCTTGCTACGCCTCGAACTTATTTCCTGCTGCACAGTGGACATCACCGATTGTTGCGTCTCCGTCTGCTGCAGTTCTGTGGATGGTTGGTTGAAGAGTAATTAACAATTAACGATTATCGGTGATATCCTCTCTGTATTGATGTATTGTATTAGCTTACGCTGCTTGGTTAACTTGTCCAGCTGCTGTTCGAGCAGCCGAATCTTGTCTTTTTGCAATTTGTTATCGAGCACGAGCTGCTCGCGCGCGCTGAGCGCCTCAGTCTTGAAATCGTTTGCCACACGCACCGTCATCAGCAGATCCGCCTGAAACTGTTGCCATTCGTCGGCGTCCCGTTTCCGTCGCTGTGTCTCTGTGTCCAGGCGGGATTCGGTATCGCTTAGCTGCAGCTGCACATCGCTCAATTGTCGCTGCGTCTCGTTGAGCAACTGTTGCAGCTGTGCCTTGTCCTCCTGATGACACTTGGACTGCACCTGCAGCTCGGTGACGCGTTCGTCCAGCGTCTGACAATCGCCGGCCAACTTGTCTTTGTCGCATTGCAACTGCTCCAGCCGATACTCGAGATGGGAGACGGCGCATTTGGCATTGTTTTTGGCCACCTTGCATTCTTCGCTCAGGCCGGCAACTTGTTCGCGCAGACGCCGCAGCTCGGCCTGGCTGCGCGACCATTGATCCTGCAGCTCGGCCAGTCGCTCCTCGAGCGCATCCTTTTCTCGTCGCGATGCGTCAAGTACATCGCTTAGATCGGTCTTATCGCCGCGTGCCAAATCCGCCTCGAGCTCTTCAATTTTGGAGCGTGCATTCTCCAGCAGTGTGCTCAGCCTACTAATCTCAATGGCACGCTGTGAGATCTCCTCTTTGGCCACAGACAGTTGGGAATCGCTTTGTTTGCGCTCCGCATTGGCCGCATCCAGCTGGGAGTCAAGCAGTGCGTTCCGTTCACGCTGTCGCTGCTGCTCCAGTTGGACGGCATCGCGCGATTGCCGCAATTCAGCCAGCTCAGCGTTGAGCTCTTCCTGCTTGAGCATGAACACTTCCCGCTCCTCTTGCGACGTCTGTATCAAATCGAGCAGTTTCTTCTCACGCTCCGTAGTGATGACCTCGGCGGCTGTTGCCGCTGTTTGTTTGGTGTCGCGCAACAGCAGCTCCTGCAATGTGCTGATCTGTGTACGCGACTCGTTGAGCTTCTCGGTTTGGCGGCACAGCGACTGAAAGAGCACATCCTTCTCCTCAGCGAGGCGTTCGTTCTCCGTTTGGGTGTCGCTCAGCTGTGTCTGTAGATCAGCCAGCTCCTGGAGTGTCGCCTGTAGTTCCTCATTTGTCGAGTAGTGCGTCTCTTCCATTTGTATGATCTTATCTTGCAGGCAAGCTACAGAAATCTCACTTGACGACGACTGCTTATCCCAGTCCGGCGTAAGACACGGCGTACCATCATGCGCCGATTCGTTTAACTATAAATAAATATTTATATTTATATATATGTATATATATATATCGGTTAGTATTATGACTTACATTGGGCAATGCTATGGAGGCAGGCGCTGAGCTATGCAAGCGCTGCGAATCTTGTATAATCTGATGCTTCTCCGCGTCCGACAATGGCGAATTGACAACGTCCCGCAAACGATTGCGCAAAGATTCATTTTCATATTTCAAATTGCCAATTTCCATTTGTGTTTTCTCCTGTTGATTCTGAGAATGAGAGACAGTGACAGGGAGAGAGAGAGAAAGAGAGAGAGAAGAGAGGCAGGTGAGTCTGTTTGTTGTTTATTGTTTATATGTTGCTTCTAATTTCTCATTGTCATTGTTGTTGTGGTTGTTTTTGCTGTTGTTCTTGGTGACGCAAGTCTCAACATCAAGTGCAAATTGTATTTGTACAAAATTTCCCAAGAAATATAATAAAATAAAATTAAACTAAAAACTCGGTAAAATAATAAATAAGTACAAAAAAGATTAAATAAGAATTATAACTAAAAAAAATGTTTAAAAGAAATTAAAAATAAATCAATTCAATAACACAAAAAAAAAACTAATTTGTACACTTTTTTCACATAATTTTGTGATTTCCCTTTTTGTGCAGTGTGCAGTGCTCTTTTATGTATAATTAGTAATTTACTGTGTCGGAATCCTTTTAGCAGTGACTGTATTTCGCAATTAAAGAAGCGTTGTAATTTTTAGCATAGTATATTGCATATAGAAACATATTGAATATCAATAAATATTGGTTAAAGTAACGAAGCGCAACGCCCCCAGTTCGAATACCAGCAATAGCAACAACAACAATAATAACAATAATTATAATAACAATAACAAATATAAACAAGAAAATTGTTCAACAATAGTTGACAGTTGATTTTGCGGTTAATTCGTCGGTAACGACAACGACGACGACTCAGTTTCTGGCTTGGATTGGATTGGGCTGGAGTCGAGCTTGATTTATTTGTTACCTGCATCTTGAGCAGATCACCCTTCAGTTTGGTCACCTCGCTTTGGTATGGCAGCAGTTCCACGATGCGCGTCTCCAGCTGCAGTTGCTCGCATCCCAATCGTTCCAGCTGTGTATGCAGCTCCTGCATTTTATTGTTAGCCTGTAATTTGTAAAGAGTTTTAAGATTATCGAGTCTTTTCAATTAAATTTAATTATCTAATTCCTAAGAAAGCATTGAGAGTATACTGGGTGTGTGCAATGTTTGGCATGGTGTATGTCCGTCTGTTCCCGCGTCAGGCATGTGCCTCACGCTATGAACTCGATAAGCGCAAACACATATCTCCTGCGATTTTAATGTCTTTCAAAGAATAGAATCTATTAATTATCGATGTAAATCGATAATTTGATTATGCCCACCCCTACCCTTGTAATCCCCAAACGCTGGAAGAACCTTCTCTAATAAAAACCCTTCCTCATTTTTTTTTCCCACGCCCAAATGCGTCCCAAAAATTACACAAAGGCCTACCTATATCTATATCTATGTAAATTACTAGCAACTTCCATAAGAAACCGGTATTTCTTGACACCTGTTAATAGATTGGACTTTTGACAGTCGGTTATGCCCGAATTTGCAACGTTCTCGTCACTTGTTACTGTTGATGTTTCTGATTTACCTACCTCGAACAGTTGCTTCTGATGTTGCTCGTTGTTGATGATTTGTAGCTGCTGTTGTTCTTGCAGTTGTTGTTGCTGCTGCTGTTGTTGTTGTTGTTGTTGTTGCTGTTGTTGTTGTTGATAGCTACTTGCGGCAACAGCTGCGACAGCAACTGCTGCTGCTGCAGCTGCTGCGCTGCTGTTGTTGCTGCTGTCGTTGCCTGCTGCGCTCGTGTTTGCTGTTGTTGCTGCTGCTGCTGCTAATTGCTGGTAAAAATCTGCAGCGGCAGCGGCAGCAACGCTGCCATCTTGCAATGCGGCCAATGCGCTATTGCTGCTATTGTTATTATTGTTGCTGTTGCTGCTGTTGTTTGTTGTTGGTGTTGGCACTGCTGCAATTGACGTCATCAATTGTTGTTGTTGCTGCTGCTGTGGTTGATGTTGCTGTTGTTGTGGTATTTGCTTTGGTTGCTTTTGTCCTTTAAATTTAGATTTCTTCGCTGGCAGCGTATTGCTCAGCAGCTGTTGTTGTTGTTGCTGCTGGTGGCGTCGCTGCTGTTGTTGTTGTTGTGTCGTCAGCAGCAATGCAGCCTCATCGCCCACATCGACGCCTCGCTCGTAAGTCGCGTCGCTGCTTGAATAAAATTGTGTTGTTGTTGTTGCTGCCGGGTTGTTAAGCTGTTGATTCTGCTGAAGCGGTTGCTCATGCGCCGTATTAAGTGATGTGCTAGACTGCGATTTCTGTCGATTGTTGTTGGAATTTTGCTGTTGTTGTTGTTGCTGCTGTTGTTGTTGTTGCTGCTGCTGCTGCTGTTGTTGTTGTTGTTGTTGTTGCTGGTGCTTGTGCGATGAGTTGTTAGAGGAGGCAGAACTCGAGGTTCCTTGTCCTCTGCGAAATAATGATTTCAATTTTATCATTTTGTGTATTATTTTTGTAGCTATATATTTGCCGTTTGCCGTTTCTTGCAAAACGCTAATCATTAACTTTCAACTTTCTGATTTATTGTTTGTTTGTCTACTTCGATTTATTTTTAATTTAATTATTTATCGTTGCACTTAAAGGAAACAATTGCAACGTCGTCGTTCGTCTTGTCGTTATGATCGGCCCTTAAAATTAATCGTTATCGCTAGTTATGCTATAAATTTACACAAATCGATATTAGTTTTAACACTCTGCTCATTTGGCTATGTTTTTGTGTATGTATGTGTGTGTGTGTGCGTGCAAAGAAGAAGAAAGTTAAATTTGAATTTGTGCAACTATCAGTTTTGCAATGCAAGTAGCAGGGAGAAACCGAACGATAAATGAAAGTTCAAAGCAGATGCCGAATAAAACAACACATAAAAAAACTCTTGCATGCCGCCAACAGCTACCAAAAACAACAACTCGTTTATATTGCTGCTGCTCGCTTCTGCCTGCTGTTATTGTTTTTGTTGTTTGGCTCTGACAATCGCTTGCATTGTAGTTGTTATTTTTGAGCGGCTCTGTGTGCGAGAATTCAAGATGGCAAGAGCGAGTTAGTGAGAGAGCGAAAGAGAGTTGCATACAGTAACAATAATAGAGTACTGTCATGTTTACTAACAGGGGTCGAGTCAGCAAAGAGATAAAAAAAACCAAAAGTATGAATTAAACAAAAAACAATTATCATGGACACCTCTTCATTAGTACGCAGTTAATAGAAAATATGTATGCAATTAAAATATGCAAAGCAGAAATACAAACAGAGATTAAAACTACAACGACAACGTCTAGATTCAAGTCGTATGCAACTACACCAATGCATTCATACATGCATATGCTTTGTAAGCGTATGTGTGTGAATAATTTGTTTGTATTGTTTGTATTGTAGTGTGCTCATCTGGTTTATTGTCATTTTCATTCGATTCATTTTTCATTGTCATTTTGTGGTGTGTTGATTACTCATGTCGTGAATCGAACACTTGAACAAAGTGCAATAAGTTGGATAAATAATATATATATATATATATATGCACACACACAAAAATAACTCATCATAATAACTTTTTAAGCCGGCCGGTTCTATGTTAAATTGCTTAACATTTGCAATTTGCAGTTCGCACTTTATGCTGTCAGGTGCCGTCACAATTTCCAAGAGAAGAAATTATCCTTGAATGAGAAATTGTGATCTCAAACTACGCAATCTGTTCATATGAATATATTGCAGCTGCCCACACAAAAGAGATACACCCAAATATTGTTTATTTGGGTTAAAGACTTTGTGCGACACATTTAAATTGAAACATAAACATAAAAAATGACATCATGCACGCAAAACTGTTTTTTTTTGTCGCAATTTTCGTTAACTACATTCGAGTTTTATCAGGTGCGTGTGGGTAATTTATACAAATACATATGTATTTTAATACGAGCGAGTTGAAGTTTATCTCTGTTGTTTGCAGCTTGATAAGTGCCTTGCCATTAGATGATTACAAAATTGCCAAGAAGCAGTTAAACGAAAAATGTGCTCCGTGAACGCATTAGGTGTATGAATACGAATTATTAATGTGGATTATAATCAAATAAATCAAATATATTCACAGCACGCGGGTACATTTCGCGTACGTTTTGCAACACTACGGGAGAGTGCAAGCGTACGTCAGACTGTAATTACATTCGTGTGTGTGTTTAACTAAATTACACATAAAATTGTAGCTGTTGTTAGCTCACTGTCAATGTCAATTAAATTAAAATCAAGCAGGAGCAGCAGAATGTCATGCGTAGAAGAAAGAGAGCAACAACAATAATGAAACTGAGAGACTGCTTAAAAATGAATTGAACACACACACAAATTCATACAAGCAGAGTTATTCATAGTAAATGAAGACACGTACACACACTCGGCCTTTTGATATATTCACACCAACTAACTGTAAAAGGTCTTTTTTGCACACACACACAACATACTAAACACTGTGCTGGCCATCGAAATTGGTTTGAGCGGGGAGGGGAGGGGGTAAGAACAAAATAAACGACAAGAGAATAACAACACAGCGCGCACGAAGAAGAAAAAAAAAACTGAATTAAACAACTGACAACAAAACGCGAACGCGAAGCGACGCGCGTTTTCTGAACGAGTCAACTGTATGCAGTGTGACCGTAGCTAGCCAGCGCAAAACAGCATAATGTTATTGCGTATATGGATAACAGCGCATGCGTAGCGTGTTGACCAACACTAATGACAGCAAGTATTTTTCAGCACTTGACAATGCGCGCGTTCAATATAAATATATGAAAAATTTCAAACTTCAGAAGGCGACTTCTAATTTAAATTCAAAATTCAATTAATTTAAATTTTAAAGCAAAAATATTCTAAAAATGCTATTAAGTATGGATAAGAATGCCGTTTATAAAAAATATGTTGCATGACAATCTCAAGCAAGGCTCTGCACCAGAAGAGGAGCCCAACGAAATCACAGCAGACACGGATATGCTAGCAACAGATCTATTCGACGGAGGCCACAAATTGTCAGCGCTTGACAACATTGGATCGTCCCTAACAACTTTATGGAGTAACTGCGGCTTAAATATCGTACCCAGTAATGAAAACTTTAAAGCTCAAACCGACTGTAAGTTTTGCGCAAAGCTTTAACTATATTTGTATAAAAAATTTCTATAGAAAACAGCACAACCAACACTCAATGAAAAATCGGACGCAACAAAATAAGATGATCAGAAGCAAAATATTAGGCCTTCAGCCAGTTTGTTTAAGTCATTGATTGATTTAACTAACTATATATAAATATATATATTTCGGTACTTCAATAAATCGATCATCATTCAAGAACATAAACCAACACGCGGCATCAAAATAGCAACTTAAACTAATATAATAAACCATAAAAGTCCAAAAATAAATAACGACTCTGGGGTAAACAAAATTAAAAAAAAAACAACTAAGAAATTAAAGATTTATTTACAGGGTGCTTTAAATATCGCCATTTATTGTAAATCAAATAAATTATGGGAAGAAAGCCTTCTTGTTTATACGGATTAGGTTAATGACAAAGAAAAACTAATTTTTTAATTTAAAAAATTGCCTTAACAATAATAAATACTACTATGAAAACTAATTTTTAAAATCTAAAAAAGATTTGCCCTCAATTGACAAAGCAAAGAATATGTCGAATTTTTTTTTTAGACATTTTTTATTATCAAGGAAAACATTTCTAAAAAGTATAAATGCGATGCATATGAATTTATGAATTTACCTTTAATATTTATATAAAAAAAAGACTAATGTTTAATAATAATATAATTAACAAAAAAGCTGATATAAGATTTAACTAATCAATGAAGACGCATAAACAACACCTGGAAATCTGACGTATTTTTTCTTCTAAATTTGAAAAACATCCACCCTAAAATTTAAAACCATAAATTTAACAAATTTACTCTGTATAACGAAGTATAGAGATTTCGGACGAAAGTTCTTAAGAGTGGATTTTTCAGATGTGTTAAGTGGATTATGTTGAAACATAAAAAAATCAAGTGTTCTTCACTGGTCTCTACGCCGTTTTGCGGATTGGATATCGAGGAGCATGGGGGAGGCAGTTGGGTTACATTGTATCGATTTCAGTCATGATTCTTTCTGCGAGCATATTCCAGTTGCTGATGATCTGGCCTATAGGCCAATCAACCAAGAAGCCGGCTGGCCATTGCCTCAAAAGCCTCCGCTCCGCTTAACTGCCTATCCCTCCACTTCCCTCTCCATTCCTAGTCATAGATGACAGTTCAGTTTCATTTTCTTTGATTCATTTTCGTATTCTTTGGCATTTAGCAGATACATTCAAGTCAGTCACGTCAGACAACAATCAACAATCAACAATGGACTCATCAGGTAGCCAACAGCAACTGATGTCTGATGTCTTTTTTACATCATCATTGGCTTTGGCTCTAGACCGAATTATTTATGTACGGTAAGCTTTTCTGCGTGCATGTGCTTATCAAAGCGGACAAAACCATCAGCACCACCAGCACCGACAGCACTACGCGAGGTGAGGCGGCTGCTTGTGGTTACCGGAACCACAAAAGCCACAAACCGCGTCGGCTACACATATATGTATTTATGTACATATGTGTGTATGTGTGCACATTTACGGTATTCAGCTGTTAAATGACTACGATTTGTTATATTTGTATTTGTATACTATTTGAGCTATTCATCAGGGTATATTGAAGTTCTTCTCATTTATGTTACAGACAGAAGAAATCATCCCTGATATCGTTTGCTATATATACATATGTATGTGTGTGTATGTATGTGTATTTATGTCTGTGTGTAACGGCGTACCAGTCTTAAAACTACGAACGTCACTGAAATCGATCAAAATCGATACGAACAAAGACCTTTGAATTGAGTGTGCTCCACCAGCATTTGTCTCCTAATTATATATATATATATATATATATATAAGTACATATATAATCGCCCAATACTTTTGGTCACCCTTTTATTCTGAAAGTAAATATCTAAAATTTATAATTGTGGCTTCCTAAAAACTAGGGTTTGCATTTATACTATAGACTTCACATATACAAATTCATATAAATTAATTTAAAAACATTCAAAAAGTTCTCCTCTTTTGAAATTCTTTTCTTAATAATAATAGAAATATTTCTAAAACAAAAACATAGAAAAAATCTACATTTTTTGTTTTCTAATTGTATGCATACATAAAGTATAAACTATAATTGAATGTAAAGGATATATGCTAGGCGCATACTCTCTATAAGTGCATAATGCTTCTTGTTTCTTTTTTATTGCTTGGCTTTTTTGGTTTTGGCCAACTCGTTGAGGTCTATGACCATCTAGTAGCAAACGTCACTTATCGCTGCTTCGGGGCGTCGTGATAACCGACGCAGTGGGTGCCCCATCCTCTTTCCCCAACGCCCCATTTGTTGATCACTCGGCGGCACTAACGGATCACATTACACCAGAGAATCTAGAGAAACCCAGTGGGCAGTTAACTTGGAATGTCAGACAGTCGGAGCATGACATAAGTATATTTTAAACAATGTAGATATACGTTGTTGATACCTTCCCTCAACTATTGGATACCCTATTTGAGTTATCTGATTGCATAGAAATTTACTAGAATGTATACAAGTTAGTAATAGATATTCCTATGTTATTTGAAGACTTTGGCTTAAGAAGTTATTTCTTCATCGCTTTCTAAATAATTTATGAATAATTTATTTTTTCTGTATATAACGACGTAAAGTTTTTTTTTTTGCAAATAATTGAAATATATGAATATAAGAAATAAAATTTAATAAAATAATATTGTGTGATGTTTGAATCTAAAAAATATTGGTTATTTTATATCATGATTATTTGTATACAAAAATGGTGCAAAAAATACACAAACAAATTGGAAAAAAGATGCTTTTGCTAATGAAACTTGATAATTTTTTTCTTATGTAGTTGTTAAAACTTCCCCTAATAATATAAAAAACAAAAAAAGAAATTAAATTAAATTTTGTTGCATATTAAATGAAAAATACAATCTTGACATTGTCTGCATAATACATATATCGAATATTGGTTTATTTCTATTCGTGTCTGTTATTTCTATATGTATATATATATTTGCAGTTACATTTGATGCGCTTAATGATTGTAGGGTATATAAAAAGTGAGTTGAATGGTTGTATAGTATATAAAAAAAAAGAAGTCCAGTCCAACGGGCATTTACTCGTGTGAGCGGCTCGTTTGTTCGTTTTTTTACTGTTGGTTTGTCGCTCTGTTGGTCTGTCGTTTTGCGTATGTATGTGTTACGCTTTGGTGCGCCCGATCTACCCTACAAATTTTAGGTGTGCGTGAAAATTGTCTACAAATTTTAGAACTATTCTCTAATATTAAGAAAAACATTTCCAAACTGTAAAAAAACTTAGAAAAGATTGTCAAACTGTAGAAATGCAAAGTTTTTAACATTAAATTACATTAAAAAAATAATAGAAAAAAAAAAAAAAGTAATTTACTGGCTCTACTTTTATATTGGAGTTTGCTATCGTCTGCCAATGATATAATAAAATAATCCTTTAATTGTACTTAAATAGGAAACAACACCCTATGGAAATTAAACATAATTTTTATAAATTTTAGAAAATTCAATATTGAGATTTAGAAATGGAAATTGTAGTTTTTAGAAAGCGGCAACAATAAATTTGAATAATTTACTTTCCGAATACTGAGGTAATGGGATAAATCGCAATCCAGAGTGAAAGTTATGTAGTCTACTAATCGGCAAGCAATACTGATGTCACTTTAGTGTTAGATGAAACCAGATATTGGTAATTAAGTGATGATGTACTAATATCAAGCATGATAACTTTAATCAAGCAATTAACTTAGAGTTTTCGATACACTTTGGGTATAGCGTCTCACCAATTCGTTGTCTATGCTTCAGGTCTTTCCCCTCCACTCCTTCAACCCACCTATCACCATATTCTCACACATACCGATTCCCATTCCCATTTTGAATTCCTTTCCCTTTTTCATGCTTTGGAAATATGCTTTGTTGACATGTGTAGATTTATGATTGTGTGCGTGTGTTTATCGCACGTTTTGTTCGCGTTTTTTTTTACCATATGCTAAACATTTCGCGGCGCTTGTTTAATGTGTGCTTTTATTATTCGATTGTTCAAACTTATTATAATAATCCGTTTTCCTTTCGTTTTACGACGAAATATTTTTAGAAAACGGTTTCATTTTTTGCCTGAGCTACAAAAATGGAAATTAACTTTTTTTCTTTTCTTCCAGATATTGTTTGCTATTTGTTATTGTTGTTGCATTTTTTAATGTATGCATTAGTTGTTAATGATTTACGTTTTGCTTGTTATGGTATGTTTCTTAATTTTTTCCCCCATTATTCGTAGTTGCTGCTGGCTTAGAATTCGAAAGTGAAGTCAACGAAATTTCACTCAAATTATTTAATTAATGCGTTTTTAATTATCAGCCTGCCAGCAAACAATCAACGTATTGTGCGAAGAGCTGGCAAACAAAATGCTATAACTGTTAAAAACTTACCCGCAAGAGATGCAATCCAAGAAACAACAACTGCAATCAACAGCAACAATAATCAATCAACGACACACAAACACAGGCACATATATATATTTATATGTGTGTGTGTTTGTAGCACTTGCACTTTGTGTTGGCTTTTTGGTAATTGGCAACACATAAACTAAAAAGCCGTTAGATAAACACGCTGTTTAACACTCTCTCTCCTATAATTCTGATGAACGAAAAACATTAGGAACAGTAAGTAGAAAGATGAGCACATAAATAATTAATATATTTATATATAAAATATATATATTTATTTATACACAGCTGCGGCTGCAGCCACAGGCGGCGCGAACGTTAATTGCATTAGAAATTCGTATGCGTGTCGTGAATGGAAGAAGCCTTGCAACACAAAAAAAAAAACGCAACTAATGCAATCATTTGCGGCTGGAGCTTATTTTAAGCATTTCTTCTTTGGCACAACAATTCCAATTAGACGAGAGCAGCGCAAATGTCATTTGTCTGCAAATCCCGTTATTTCTCACACACACAAACACACGCGCATTATCTACCGCTGCAGAGAGAGAGAAAGAGAGAGGGAGATATGGTCTTTGTGACCTCGACTTGATAGCCAATTTATATTCATCAAATAGATTTCGATGATGTTGAGCGGTCGTTGTTGTGGTTCTTCTTCTTGTTTTATTTATAGACCAAATGCATCGCGACACAAAGCGCAGCGATGACAACAGCAATGGGAAAGACACGAGAATCAACTGTTAATGTTTTTCATTTAATAATTCCTTTTCAATATTACTTATATATATTTATATATTTGTCGCTGGCTTTGCAGCTGGAGTCTGTGATGTGTGTTTTAGCAGCCTTGGCTTTTAGTTTGTTTGTGTTTGCTGCAGCCGAGTCGGTTTCTGTTTCTGCGCGGTCAGTGTGACCGTTCTGCACTGCATACAAAATACCAACACAATATTTGCACATAATTTTAACCATTTTACTTACAACGATTTTGCAATTGGAAAAACATAAATATTCAAAAAACCAATATATGTACTAACTAAGACGGAAGGCTTAGTCCTTGATTTGGTTGACGGTGCTCGAGTCGAAGGGGACCTCCTCCACTTTTGAAAAGCCCGAAATACGTATAATCTTGCCGGTGCCCTCCACTTTAATATGCCTAGCGAATTGTTGGGCCGGCGACAAGGACAGCTCATCCTCCGTTTTGTACCCATAGTGTTTGGCCCAGTCATTGCGACCCGTGTAGACCATGTAACAGACGAGGCCGAATGCCTGCCACGCCAATATCGCATATCCAATGCTCAAGCGGCGTTTCCACAAATCTGCACGATGCTCCGGTATTGGATTTGTATTGCGCCTCACAAAGCGACGCAGCCATTTCATTTCGAACAGCCCCATTTTTTTGGACTGCGCGTTGTTGTTTATTATATAAATGTTTTGCAACGCGTTCCTTACAAATATAAAATCAGATGTAAAAAAGCAACGAACAGCTGCTTGCTCGTAAGATAGAGCAACACTGTCTTTGACAGGTACCAAGATAGTTCGAGTTATGATCTAAAAGTAATATTTAAATATTTATAAAATATAATCAATAAGAACTTTGTAATTTGTAAGATGGAAATTAAAATGATTATTACCCTTACCTTTGAAATGCATGTGTATTATTTAAAACATTTCTTGACCAGCTGTTCATATATTATATTTGCGGCTATGTGGCAACTCTGGTAGGCAAAAGCCAACGGTGCTTCATGCGATTTTGTTCTAGTTGTAATATAACACAAAAACAAGGAAAAAATAAAATCAAGCGTTCATATTAATTTTGCAAAGCGATAAGTTGATGAAAATACATATAGATTTACGTATGTAGGCAAATTCATATTGAATGGTCGATTAAGCTGCAATTAAATTTTTATTTTTAGCCCATAGATAATACAGGAAGAGATACTTATAACGAATTTCTGGCAAACTGAAAAAATATGCCTACTGCGCAGCAGTCGCCACAACAGCAGCAGAATGTGCAGGAAAGCAATGGAGCTCATGAACCAAAAGTGAAGGATGAGAATATGCCAAACTTATCAACGCTGTCACTCGATGAACTAAAGCAGCTCGATCAGGATCCTCAGTTCTTTGACGATTTCATTGAGGAGATGTCCGTGGTGCAGCATTTGAACGAGGAACTCGATTCGATGATGAATCAAGTGGAGAACATATCACGTAAGGTGCATGATATCCATATATAAATCTATTTATTATTAATGTGTACGCAGGTGAAAACGAGAATAAGGGCACGCATCTGCTGGAGCTGAAGCGGCGGCTCAGTGACGATTATACGGCATTAAAAATTCTGGGCGAGAAATGTGACCAGCTGAACAAAAAGTATTTGAAGAAATCAGAGGAATATGCACCGCAGCACATCCGAGTATGCCATGCAACACATACATTGTGTTTGGTTTTTTTTTTTAATTATAGTTATTTTTATTATGACCAGGAACTGTTGCAAATAGCCGCCTCAACTGCGGACGCCGACTGTGATCGTCATGTGGAACATTTCCTAAATGGCAAAATCGATGTGCAAACCTTTCTCAGCACATTTCAAAGCTCCAAGAAGACCAGCGCCGAGCGCAAGGCAAAAGAAGAGCGACTGGGCACACAACTAACGGCCTTGGAGCGTGCCGGCATTTAACCTAGGGATGAGAACTGAAAATATTTTACTTAGGCCCCAATATATATAGAGATAAAACAAAAAAAAAACGCATGTAAAATCTAGTTTATAGCTACTATATGCATAAATCTATTTATAGAATTTATATTGTTATAAGGCAATCAAAATATGTTTCTTAGCCCGTTGGCATTTTTGTGCAACATGTAACAATTGTATTGTAATTTATGATCCAAGAGAAATAATAATGTGTATGACTTAAATATATAAATATGTTTACATTTATTAATTTAATAACATTCGTTTGAATCGAGCATCGAAACCGATTTTTATTTAAAATAAAAAATATATTTACATATTAAATTAAAGAAATCATTACATTTAATAAAAAAAAGATACGGCAACGTCAGCGTTTTAAACACTAAGATAAGTGTCAGCCCTAAAAACGCAGTAACCAGTGCTGGTAAACATCGTAATGTAACACATAGCTTGTCCGCCTTTTTTGCATACAAGTATCTTTGGCATAAATAACATAACTGAGATTCTTTAAAAAATCGGATAAAATATAATTTCTAATAGTTAAAATGGCTTATTGCATACTTTGCTTATCAAGTATCAATGATGAGCTCCGTGTGGGAAAAATGCACAAACTAGACAATTTACATGTACACGAGCGATGCCTGGTGAGAAATGAAATAAAAAAAATGAAAAACCAATTATTACGGAAATAATCTAATAATTTGGCTTGCAGTATTTGAGCTCGAATCTATCTCAGCGCGTCGGAAGTAAATGTGCTATTTTATATTTCGATATCAATGATATTAAAGCCGAAGCAGAACGCACAAAGAAATTGGTAAAAAAAAAATATTTATTATTTTAACGCTGTTTAAATTGCATATATAAATATATATATATATTTTAACATCTTACAGAGATGTTGCTATTGTTTCAAGAAGAACGCTAATATTGGCTGCTGTAATCCGAGGTGTCGTCGCAATTTTCACACAGATTGTGGCAATTCGCATGGTGCTCTGAATCAATTTCAGGGCAGATTTAAATCGTTTTGCAATAGGCATATTGTGTCATATAAAGATCGACCCAATCCGAATGAGAAGTGTGGCATATGCTTTGATGAGCTCATCGACAAGAAAAAAAGATTTAGCTGCACCAGCCATATACATGGCAAATGTTGCAAGAAGGGCTGGTATCACAAAGACTGCCTGCAGCAATATGCTAATTCCTCCGGTTATTTCTTCAAGTGCCCCTTGTGCAACGATAACACTAAGTTCCTATCCGTTGTTCAATGGGGCATAAGTGTGCCGCAGAGGTAAGTTTCCTCAATTGGTTTTCTCGTTCTATTCTGTGACCAAATAAAGTGTCAAAATTGGGATGTTTATTGATATCTGATTAATTCGTCTGACAACATTGTTCTCTCTTGATTAATTATTGTTTTTGTTTTTGCTTTTGCCACAGCGATGCCTCTTGGGAGAATACGGATATGTATGAAGATCAGATGATGGTGGAGACTATGTGCAGCGCCCGCAGTTGCGTTAATCCCAAAGGACGCGAAGCAGATAATCTGCAATTGTTATACTGTTACTGCTGTGGCTCTAATCCGATGCATATTGATTGTACGCAATTAAAATATGACGAATATCAATGCGATACGTGCTTGTCGGTGATGAAAGTTGCTACTAACGATGATGAGAAAGATGATCTCGATTCGGTTGAAAAGCTTGTTGCCATAACAGCAGCTAAATGCCAACGCGCAGCACAAATCTGTGGCAACACGGGCGTTGCTGAATCAGTATCCAATTCCAATAATGATCGCTATGAATCGTGGTCCGATTCCGATTCGGATATAGATTGGAATGAATTTAGGATGCTGTACAAAAATGCAAGAAATAAGGACAGCGAGGAACTAAATAACGAGGCAGCTAAACAGGAAACAACAACAAACAAACGTAATATAAACGAGCCAAAGATTGATGAGGTGACACCATCAAAGAAGGAGGAACCACCCTCCGAAATGGAGACAGAGATGAAAAATGAGAAAAGGACGGATCAGAAGGAAGAGCAGCAGTCAATAGCTTCTGTCCGAACATCTCGACGGACCTCATCACGTAATCAAATTCAAAAGCATTCCTTCATTGCGAGTCGCACACGCGCCCGTTCGAAAAAGTAACTTAATTTAATTAAAAGTGTTTTTTTTTTTTCTTTTGCCTATACGAAGTATTGAAGTTAACGTACTGAAATGTGTTAAAAATTTATGAACTTGAAAAATTTAACACATGTTTAATATTATTTTTTAATTTTAATTTGTATGTTTTAAGAAAATGTTTTTTCATGGAGTAGACAAGGAAAGGCAGATAAAAATAAAGCCGATCGCTCTTATTTATAGCTAACCGAAAATATGCTTGTGCACATAACTAATGTTGAACATTTGAAAAATATATAATATATAGATCGCCAAAAAAGAGTAGAAAAATTATGGTTTTGCTTTGTACCATAATTTTCAAGTCAAACGGTGCGCAACAAATATATCGATTGTCGTCATTCACATATGCTAGTCAATAAAGACGGTAAGTTGCAATCACCTGTGCAGTATTTAACTAAATCGATATTTTTATCAAGCAGTTCAACCGATATAGACAACTGGAATCTTTAATATTAAGATTGTTTATTGCTTGTTTTTATTTTAAAACTATGAATTGTATTGTATTATGTTTAGCTTAAAGTTAAACTAGGTGAGGTTAAATTTTGTATTATTTTATTTACTTTATTTGTAGTCTTGAATCATCGAGTGTATGTTAAGTGTTGTAAATCGTCGAACACATTTGAATATCGCTTACACACATTCGATATATCGATGTATCTTTTTTTACATCCGTACTTCATTCCATATATATATATATATACTGTGTGTTAGTAATAGTTTACTCATTATATGAATATTATTTACGAATATGAATTTAAATAAGTAAAATAAATAAATAATTCAGCAGTGTCGGTGCAAGATAAGCCAAATAGAATTGAAACACACAAGTGTACATATATATGTGTGTGTGAGCCGTAATTCGCTGGCTATTGTGTGCGAGAAAGAGATAGAACGACGGAGAAAAAAGAGGGGAGAGAATTGCTAATTTATTGTGCGTGTAAATTGTCAGTTTTTGCTGTACGTTTTTTTTTTTTTTTGAGATCAAATAAAATACATAAGCGTTTGCCAAACTTCATCTGTGCTTCCAACGCTAACCAGCAGCGACAATAACAACGAAAAGTCGGCAACCGTCTTACATTTAATTGCATTGCCGCCATCCCAACCAAACTGCTGATAATAACTACACGCAAAGGCAGTAAGCTAAGGGCAAAAGCAGCAACAATAACAACAGTAGCGACAAGAGCTTTAACGCCAGGATCTTATCACACGCCGCCACGGTCGCAGTTAGCAGAACAACGGTATATCATAATATTATTTAAACAACCGGCAGCAGAGCGAGCGAGAGGCAAAGAAACACAGCCAGTGTACATGTGTGTGGGAGTGTCTGTGTGTGTGGTACAACAACAACTGAAAACGAATATTTTCAGAAAAATTTTGCATTGTTTAAGTTGGACGCGTCAGCGTCAACGTCGCTGCTAGCGTCAAACTCAAAGTCGTTTTACTGTAAATTACAACAATAACTAGAGGAAGAAGAAGCATCAGCTCAAAAATGGCACGTCATTTTGATCATATATTCAAGCTGCTAATAATCGGTGACAGCGGTAAGTGCAAATGCATATATTTCCCATACACGGCCAAAAATTTTTTTGTTTTTACATGGATACATTTATGCATGTTTTTTTCACCTGCCCAACAATGCTATAAATAGTAACAAAACATAAGGGAACAACGACAACAACTATTAGGACAAAAAAAAGAACACTACTTGTGCTCAATTCCAATTTGTCTGTCTGCCTGGTTTTTCTGATTTTGTGTTTGACCGATTTCTTTGTTTGTGTTTGTGTTTGCTGTGCCCAATCAGCTGTTTTCTTGCGTTTGCATATTTCTCTATTCGCGCACGACGAACAATTATAAATCTTTGTCGCTCCCTCTCTCTTTCTGCAATTTTTTGTTTGCTCTTAATGCGATATATAATAATAGCTGCACTTCGCACAGTGCATAAATATATGTATATGTTGCTGAAACACTATTCTAATTGGAATAATTTCAAAATGAAAAGGAGAGAGGAATTCAGAAAACAATCAAAACTGAATGAAAAATAAATTTCGCAGAATTCAATAGAGTATTAATTTTATATGTATATACATGTGTTTCCTTTATTGTTGTTTGCCTGTCTAGTTTTAAGGGTGTTTTTTGTACAAATATGCAAAATGTTGCCAGATCTAAATTTCTACTAATTACAAAGTGTAAAAAGAAAAACACATAAAAAATTAAGCTGTCGATCAATTTTAATAAATAATTTGTATTCACTGCAAACACACACAAACCTCTCAGAAGTCAATTAAGTTTTAAATATTTATATTTTTATATATTATGTATTTGTATGTATTAATTTTTAGGGGCGTTTTGTACTAAGCCAATTGTAATTAGAAAGCGGCCTGCTAAAAAGTAATAGGTTGTGGTTGTTGTTGGGTAAACGAAACTTACACATAGTGATCTACAGCTGCGGTCAAAATAGTAGTAATAAAAAAAATGAAAATATTCTTTAAGAAATTATGAATATTTGATTTGAATACAAACAATGAATACTTAAGATAAGTAATCATTCAAAGATGATATACCTATAAATTTATTAGAAAAGATGTATGTCTTGAAATCGAAAATCGACCAAATCCTAGACGAACCGGCGTGTTTAATGGCGAAAAACGTGTATATAGGAACTGATTATGCACTGGATGATCATCTTAGATACTTTCAAATTGGATTTGATCTCTTTTAGACTTTTTTCCATCATGTTTTTTGTGTTGAAGATTTTGAGAAGCCTCGATTTTCAGCAGTTCAATTGATCACCACAAATATGCAAATAAGTAACTATTATTATTATTTTACTCAATAAACTCGTAATAATATAATAAAGTTTTCTGTTGGTATATCGAAAAGGAGTTATAGTGCGAGCCATGAAAATATTGACCATAATTTAGCAGTGCATTAGGCAGCATTACTATTATCCTGACAGCAACTGTATGTGAAAAAATTAACAATTGAAATAAAGGCCGTAGATGCATTGAATCGTAATCACATTTATCAACAGTTCTATTTAAATAATTGCTATTAATTATTATTTTTATTGTCGATGTTGTTGCAGGTGTGGGCAAATCATCGTTGCTTATACGTTTCTCAGATGACACATTCTCAGGCAGTTATATAACAACAATTGGTGTCGACTTCAAGATACGCACCGTTGTGATCGATGGATTGCGCGTCAAGCTGCAGATATGGGATACGGCCGGACAGGAGCGCTTTCGTACCATCACCAGCACCTATTATCGTGGCACTCACGGCGTCATCATCGTCTACGATGTGACGAACGGGGAATCCTTTGCGAATGTCCGTCGCTGGCTGGAGGAGATCCAAAACAATTGCGATGTGGTTAACAAAGTGTTAGGTGAGTATAGCTGCCAATACACACATGGACAGTAAAATGGTTTTGTGCATAAGGACAATATGCATTTTGTATGGGATACATTACATTTCTTTTAACAAATTTATCAAATTTATCTGATTTGCATCATTCAGATAATGAATCGGAAAATGTTTTACCAGTTTTAATCCATGTTCAAACATGCTTTTCTAATCAAAGGTATTGCTGGATATTCTACTAGCTAACTTAAGTTTTCATTTATTTCTGTTGCTGACTTAAGAGCATTTGTAAAGAAGTTAAATTTATGTGGCTATGCAATTGTTTATTTGTTGCTTGAATCTATCTTTCTTTTTTCTTTATTATAAAATTTAAATCTTTCATTATTTGCAAACAAACTCAATAGAGATATTAATGTTCTATTAATTTCTCCTATTACACTGTCCAGCTTAATATGGCCAAAGATTTTCATAAAGAAACAATATCGAAATGCCTACAAATGATTTGTTATGTATTTTCAAAATGATATTCAAATAATGCCTAATTTATTGTGTTCATATACATTTTACTGTCCAGGTGTGTGTATTAGTAATATTTACTAATATGTTTTTTTTTTTTGTAGTGGGCAACAAGAATGATGATCCGGATCGTAAAGTTGTCATTACGGAGGATGCGCAACGTTTTGCGCTTCAAATGGATATTGATCTGTTCGAGACATCTGCCAAAGATAACCTCAATGTGGAGGATATGTTTCTGTCAATAACGCGGCAGGTGTTGAAATGTAAACTGCGCACCGCCCCAGATGAAAAAAATGTCGGTGGCATCACTTTAAATCCAACCGGTGGCAAACCCAAAAAATGTTGCTCTTGAAAGCGACGCCGGAGCAGCAGCAGCAGCACTAAAATGATGATAAGGATATGTTGTGAGGGCGCGTAGTACAGGTTCAAATGGCACACACAATACACACAGATAGACAAACATATGTAGCTTACCCAGACACACACACACACACACACCAGACATTTTTTTTTGGTTTTTTTTCTGTTTATAATTTTTTTTGTAATGCCTCTAGAGCCGTTAAAAATATGTAAAGCGCAATTAATTATATTTAGCAGTATATATATATATATATATTATATACATTTATACATATATATAAAATATTATAAAATATAAAAAGGAAATCACAAAAAAAAACAACAACAAAACAAATTGCATATTTATACAAGAATATATTTATAATTGAAACCGAAACACAAATCAAAGAAAAAATGTATTTACAATAATGAGATATGTAACAATAATTGCGAATACGCAGCAAGCATCAGAGAAAACGAGACAAGAAATATGTGAAGAAATTTATACGGTTTTATCATGTCAAGGAACCTACTTATACGCATACTCATACATATATACATACATACAGATAAATAGATTTTCTTTAGTTGCAAACTGTTCATTTGCACTCTGCAGATCAGTTAGCTGATAATTATACAATTCTTAACACACATACAGCAGTTCCACAAAAGTCAAAAACTAATTAACTTAATGACCGACCGTCATTTAACATTTTACTCACCGTTCAGTTGTGTGCATTATACAAATTATATATATATATATATATATATATATATATACATATATATACATAATCGCTATAAATTAACAACAAATATATATATATATATTTTTTTTTTTGTTGTATCTAAATTAGTTTGCTATCGTTTTCGAAAAGCCAATTACATATAAAACAGATATTTATATTGCATATGATAGTATTTTATATTTGATATATATGTATAGATTCATAAATCCAAATGGTATACAGACTTGTTGTGTTTTCTGCACCAAATATGATAAATGTTTAATGGACAGATCGATCGCTTCACAGAGTGTGGAATACTTCATTTACCAAATTTAGAAATGTTACGTGTTGTATTTAAGCATGGTCCACATTAATTATCATCCATACATACCATATATTTCAAAAGATTCAGGAAAGCAAGCAGTACGACGGTATCAAATAAATTAACTAATTACATTTTTTTAAATAATGCTGTTAATTCTTTCTCAAAATATTGCCAATTTCTCGATTGATTGATAATACTGTATGATGAGTTTGGAAATCTGCAATAATGCAAATTACGTTTATCCCAGATAGCTCATCTTTGGATTTAGTCTTAAGCCAGTTTTTAATCAGATTTCAGATTTTTTTTTCGAGAACTGGATCAACAAGTTCTCAACGAGTCTTAATTGCTATCAAGCTTGAGTTTATTTTTGTTTAAATCAAATTATTTTATTTTATTTTTATTCTGTATTATTGCCATGTAAGTCGTAGTTTCTTAACATTCGTCAGTGAATTAGATGCAAGTTAAATTAACAGTTTCTTGTTTATGTTTTGTTTTGTTTTGAATTCGGGCTGCAGGCAGTGCGGCGTTTGCTCAGATGGGGGCCACGCCTCGTCCCCACTAGCTTAATGGTATTTGGCCACGGGAAAGGTGCGTGTCTGGCGGCATGAAACGAGTGCATCACCCGATTGTCCGGCCGGACAACGGCATACGGCGAGATGGGCCTTCGGCTCGCAGGTGGCACCCGTGGCACATTTACCAATGCACGGATCGACGCACTGATAGTTAATACAGGCACGGTGGTCCGGGCACTCGGTGTTGCTCAAACATTCACCCTGCAGCACAAAAAAATAAATATATTTTGTATCAGCTGGTTAGTAAGATAGGTGTAAGTACAAATAATTCATTGTGAAATTCTTTACATTTTGGTCACTAATGTTTCTTTAAGCATCGTTTGCAAAACTTTACTGGATATGCAATTCTATCTTAAGTTTTTCCTTGTAATCCTTGTAATCCTCCTAAATATATTAAATTCTGGGCAGGATATTTATGCCTTTACCCCTATATAGAACTATGAAGATATACTATACTTACGCGTGAGCAATGGGAGAGCGGATTACCAGTGTGGCCGGGCAGGCAATTGCAGACGGGTCTCTCGCGTCCCGTATTATCGTGGCCGGGCACACAGATGGCATTCGTGCCGCACGGATTCGGTGAGCAAAGATCCTCCTTAGTGAATGGGCGACAGCGGATGAATGGATCGCCGGTCATGTCACGCGGACAGCTGCACACCGGTGTCAACCCGCGTAAATTACAATCGGCACCGATGCCACAGGCGCCAATGCATGTATCCTTGCAGATGCCATAGAAACAGGCCGGCCTGCCCGCCGGACAGTCAGAGTCGCCGTAACATTCCGGGCGGCACTCTGTGTACGGGCTGCCAATGTAGCCCTTGGGGCACTCGCAAACCGCCCGATGACTGGCCACCGATTTGCAGTTGGCACCAGTGCCGCACTGTCCGCACGATGGCACACACTTGTAATTGCTGCACATATCCCGGCTGGAGCAGTCGCCATCGTGCTCGCACTCGTGGCGGCAACCACTCAGCGGATTGCCCAAAAAGCCATGCAAACAGGAACAGGTCGGCACCCCATTTATAATCTCGCATTTCGAATTGATGCCGCACGGGCTCGGATGGCATTGTTCCTCTGCAAATATATTTAAATATTATCCATTAGTTAATTTTAATATAAAGTTTATATATATAAATATGATTCGCAGCCAAAGTAGTGCTGCTTCTCAAAGTATTCTATAACAAAATATAACTTATTTTGTGATTATAAATTGCAATAAAAGCCAAATTTAATTCTGCCAGAGAAGAAATTGTTGGTTTCTCAACTAAGGAATGTCTTATTATACTAGTTTTATTTTATCTAGTTTTTAGAATTATTATTTAACCATAGTGAAACTTATATTTATTATACTATAATTCTAACCGACTCAATGTAAAGGCTTCAATTTTGTTATAGCTGAGCTATACATCGTTTCATGTTTTCTTATGATCAGTATTTATTGCTTGTATTCAAATTAAAATGTTTAACTTTTTTTTTTTAAGTATATATTAACTATTTTCGAAGCATATGTATGCACTATTATCTTTTCGCTATTTATATACACACAGTGTGACAAGAAAGATTTTTGATACAGACAAAAATTAATCTTTTTTCATTTCCAATTAAGAATTAGCGATTCAAAAGCAAAATTACCAATTTTTTGGACTGTCAAAAATGTTTTTTTCTTTTTCATTTCTTTTGTATCAAACTTTGCAAATAACTAACAACAACAACTATTTTGAAATTTATGTTGAAGAAAGTGTTCTTTTCTTTCTTGTCCTTGCAATACAATTTTAGATTTTATATATACGTTGCTATATTATAAACAACACAATGTACAAGTGGTTAAAAGTAGCCACTTTCCAGCAAATAACTTAAAAACCTTAGAGGCAAAACCCATCAAATGGAAGTTCTCGGAATAAAACAAACTGAGATTTACAAATATGATTAAGTATAGTAGATCAGATCCATTAAAACCAACTGTTCACTAATTATGATTTAATTTTGAAAAGTAGCTTGCTTTTTTGTACTATTTCTCTATAATCTTTATATTTTTATGGATATTATATTTTTTTTCTGTTATGACGGTTTTGTGTGCCCACGAAATCTTCCTAACAAGAACAGCTTTAGAGTAAAGCTTAAGCGATAAAAAAGATATAATATTAACAGATGCACTGCTCGCGGCATTATTTAATGTGAATTTCAATTAAATATCAATTTACAATATAAACGATGGCATAGCTACACACTAAAAAGGAAGAGTAAAGTGATCTACTTTATTGGTGGGAATATTGAATTGTAAATAATAATGCTTAAGTTATTGCCAACAACATATATGAGACTTTAATTAAAAACAGCAAATTGCTTGGACCATTTTTATGGGCATATATATATATATATATATGTATAGACCCATATTTTAAAATGCATTTTATTTACCTCACCGTCGACAGCACTTTAATAAATTACTAATTGGCATGAATATTTAAATCAACACTGATTTATATGCATTTGCAGCTTGCCCATAAATTGAGGGCATACCAAAGTAGATGTGAATACGTATGTGTATGCATGTATATACATATATATACATATATATATATATATATATATATGTACTTACATTCCGTATTGCAATTGAGCTGACCATGCAATTTATATAATAAATGACAAGGCTATATGCACAAATGGTTGATGATTGTCCAGCGGTCAGTTTCGAGCTGTGAATAGTTTGGCTGTCATCAGGGAGCAATTCAAATTGTACAAATAGCACAAAAAAAAAAAAACAAAATAGAATAATTATATATTTATATATATATAAATATATATATATAATCATGAGCAGTTATGGTCGGTTGCCTACTGGCAAACAAAAGCGAAGCCAAGCACGCAAATCAAGTTGACCAAATCTATAAATAAATATAAGCATTTAGCTCTTAGTTGACTTTCTTTCTTACACATTGCCAGCGATTATGGCACAACTTTTGTCATGGAAACAAATACCAATTTCGAAACTTGTGCCGCATTATAATCATCAGCAATGAAATGAACAACGAGAACAAGGAACCAAGAACTGGAAAGAGGACAACCCCAACCCCAAACATGAAAACCAACTGGGATGGACGTAGAAATGAAAGCAAATTATAAGTAAAAATTATGCGCATAAATGAGCTTTGACTACTTATGTATTTGAACTCGAGGGGGCGGGGTGTAGTTGGGGTCGTGCAATGGGGTGGCAATGCTGACCATTGCCGATTTATTCAGGGTCCATTTCAAGTGACCCGATCCCACAACTGCCCCCAATTATTTGCGCTTTGTTATAGTGCTCAAGTGCGTGTGAGGATAAGTGCAAGGAGGAGAGGGAAGCACAGGAAGATGAGAGAGAACCGTGCCGGACCCTCAAGGGGTCAGTGTCGGAATCCAACGACCTGCACATGAATTACATGACCCAGCATAAATCACACAACAAACACAACATGACAACAACAATAGCAACAAAAACATAAGCCAAAAACGTGAACTTTAATTTATAGATGCGATACTATTTCTAAATATATATATATATAAAATATGTATACTGAATATTTTTATAGATTTCATTTAACGATTCTCAGTAATATATTTGCACATATTTTAATATATTTCAAGTTTTTTTTTTTTAAATTTATATTTATATTTAGCAATCTTACATACATTTTTTAAGACAACGATTTTGCCTTTTAAAATTCTATTTAAAAACCTTTCCGACCCAATTATTTGAAGGGCGGAATTGTTTGTTAATTGTTAACTATTTATTTAGAAGTCAAGTGATGCGATTAAAAAAAATACTAGTAAGATTCAATATATATATATATATATAATATATATGTATAATGTTTCTGTTACAGTCGACTTGCTTCTGGTTTTCCTCACCCTACTTGGACCGTCCTTGATCTTGACAATTACGAAACAAAACACCAGCTAATTATCATAAAATTACAACAAACTCAGTGCGTGGGTATTGCATTGGGCGTTGTTATTGCTCTTGTATTGCATTTTATTGTATTTTATTCAGCACAATTATGAATGCCAATCAACCTACAAACATACACGTATACAAATATATACATCGATTTAGCCCGAAAATGGATGTTTTTGGTCAAAACCAGTTTATTTGCTACAGAGCAAATAATAGCAAGCACAACAACAAAAATATTGTTAATTGTTGTGTTGACTTTAAAAATATTAAATATGCATAAATGGATAATGGATATATTATTGGGATATTGTTATGCAATTTGAATGAGACGTCTCCGGTTTAAGAGCATAAATAGCCGAGTCAATATAGCAATGTCCGCTTGGATTAAAACCATATTTTCTTAACGCAAGATTTTTTTCGTTCTCTCTTTCTCTATATATATTTATATTTATATATATATAATATTTTTAACAATTTCAATTAGACTATTTTTGTATTTTAGAAACTACAAAATATTTTCTGTTTATTTCCTAATGAAATAAGCTGTTTATTTCAGAACTATATTTCAGTTTCATTCGTTGCTCATGCTGTAAAAACTCAAATTAATAATTACCAAAAGACCTAACATAAGAATTTCGCATACACTGATTAGAATGAAAAATAAAAAAAATGAAACAGACTTACAAATTTAGAAATTATTTTTCTAGAAAATTCTACCCTGTATTTAGATCAACAGAAAACTCCTATATATATATTTTTTTTTTATAAAAGCTCATGCTTTGATTTTAAAAACATGCTGTGTGGATAATAAATGCTCGATGATTTTTGAAAATGCATTGTAACATTTCTGCTGAGTGTATTTAGGTATTGAATTCTTACCTGGATCATCCAGACGGCAGGAAGTATAGGGATCTCCGTTGAAGCCAGCCGGGCAGCTGCATACAGCCACATGATTTTTGGCCTACAATGGCAATTAATATATGCATGTAGATTTAAAAGAGAAGTGCAGCAAGGGTCATATAAATATGTACGTACTTCACAGTTGGAGCCAATGCCGCAGGTACCCACGCATGGGTTAACGCAACGATTTTGCACGCAGTGGAGGTCACCACGACAGTCGACGTTGTCCAGACACTCGCCACGATTGCAGTGGGTAAGCGGATTACCGCTAAAGCCTGGCGGGCAGGAGCAGACCGGACGGCCGCCGGCAGCTTCCTGGCACACGGCATTCACACCGCACGGATTGCCATTACACCCGTACGTATCGGCAGCTGATGGCAGGGATTTTTGGTGGGATGGGGCGGGACGAGAGAGGTGTGTATTATTGCATAAAGGTGTTTTCAGTGCCTTATGTGATATGATTTAATTTGTACATTACAATAAAACTCATAACTACATATTCTATAATCGGTGTGAATGTGTATGTATGCGCGCGCGTGTGTGTGTGTGTGTGGGTGTGTGTGTGTGTGTGTGCTGTTAATGATGCCTTAGGTTGCACGTTGTGTTATTTGGAAGTGAAGTGCTTCAATTAACGCAGCTCAACGTGGTTGTTATATTTATTTATATTTTGTATTTTTTGTTGTTGTATTTTGTTTTTATTTGTAAATACCACGAGTGTTGGCGGGATCTCTATAGATGACACGCTGCTGGGATCGGCCATCGCCATAGGTGTAATACGTACGATATGAGCAATTGACACAACGTTTCTCAAGCTTTTTACCTATGCTACTTTGGCAGCAGAGTACCAGTAGTATCACCGCAAGTCCCACGAGCTCCCGATGCTGTAACTAAGAAGAGTGAGGAGATTAAATAAATGGTATTTATCACATTATATGGTATATGGATTATATGCTTATTTCTATCAGTCGCCTTTTCACAGCAAGAAATGAACGTAGAAATCGTGATGATATCATTATATATATATATATATTTTGAAAATGTCAATATCAAATTAATCACAAATTCAAAGTGCAAAAGTATTATTTTAAAATTCTAAGAGGATAACTTAAGCCATGGTCAGAATGCTCTAGCCGAGCAAGCACGACTATATATATATAAATATATAAATAAAGTGAGTCGATCTACCTCGTTTAGTCCCTGAGATAGACGTCTTAATGGGGAGCAACAGATAGTTTTTCGGTATCAATATATTTATGTGGTTGTCCGTCATGTACAAATTATTATACCCATTTTCAGGCTATTTATTTATTTATAAATGTTTAACAACATATAAATAAATCTACAAATTAAAATAACGTGATTAATATTATGACTAATTTCAGGGCAGTGCGAAATTTGGAGTTCGATTTAGTGGGGCTACTTTTAAATTTATGCTTGGACAGCAGCTGTTACCAATTTTGGAATAAGTTTATTGCTCGTTGGGCTATTTAGAAATTAGCTCGGCTGCCGATAATTATTTGCCATGGCACACAAACTTAAACTTAAACTTGTTCTTGCCACCTGGATTAGTCAGTTCGATTTCTGTTTAAATATAATTCAAAAATTCAGTCGAATTATGCTAATTGTTTTTTAGCTCGAATGGGCATAATATAATTAAGTTGTACAGCAGCTTCTACATGGCCAAATTTAAACTGTTGGTGGCCCAAAAAAAAACGAATATTGGCCAAGCATAATTTTAATTTGTTAAATAACTTTAATTAATAGCATATAGCTGAAAATTGACCAAACTACAGTTTTGGGAGAGACCGTGAGCAGGTAATCATTTAATTCAACTTATAGTGTATCTTAGATAATTAATTAAACTTTTCTAAATTTGAAAAAATCAAATTTGTATATTATCTTCTTATAAATTGTCATATCAGATACGATTCATATTTGTAGAATTTATTTTTGAAAATTACTCTTTTTTTATTCTGAGCAAATCAGATTAAAAACTTTCCTGATAAAATCTGTCACAGATAACCGTACCGAGCTTAATAAATATCCTTACAGTTGCACTAAGAATTATCAACATCATACTATTAGATCCTATATACTTTATAGAAACGATCAGTCGGTGTTGCTTAAGATATTTTGAAAAAAGAAATTATCAACTATTTTAAGGGTATGTTATCTTCTCTATGTAATGCTGGCAGCAAATAAGGTTTTTCCACCCTATTGACAACTTATCGCAAATGTTTCATGTACATTTGCCATTGATTGAACAATGTTTGCTTTTCATTTTGTTTACTTGTGAAAACAGTTTAGTTTCACATTTGATGGCTGTGATTCATTGGCGATTGGCCATCGACAAGTGCCGGAAGCAAATACTTCAAACTAAACTCAAACTGAGGGATTTTCCAGTGAATCCGCCTCTGCTTTGACTATTTTCGATATTTATTTTTCGCTTCGTATTCGAGATACATAATTTATATATTTTGCTCACGTAGCGAATTTAATGCATTTTTTATGTCTTGTCTTTGTGTGTAATTTACAAAACAAATAAACAATATATATAAGCACATAAAAAAAAACAACAAAAAATAAATCAACAATTCCATTGATGTGAAGCGTTTTATTTACAATCACTTGAGTGCACTCACCATATTTTTTAGATACAGTACTTGACAACAAAAAATAATAGTTTATTTATACAAATTTTTCAATTGTTTTGTTAAAAAGAAGAGTAATGATATTTATTATATTAATTTCACTTGAAGCGCTCGATTCTAACTGAAGCGCCTTCGAAATGGACTTGTGCTATTTATAAGCCTGTCCCGGCCACATCTCAATCTCAGTCTCAGTCTCCAAAAAGGTCGCATTGCTGAGAACAGCTGAAAATTGAGACAGACGCAATGTTGGCGTCATCAGCAATCTACGATTCAGTTTAAAACCCAGTTGACTTGACAAACTTGGCTCTGTTTGGCACTCGGAACTGCTTTGTTGTTGTTTGTTCTGTAATGTTTTTGATTTTTTATTTATTTTCTTCTCGTTTTTTTTTTTTTGTGTTAGCTAAAAGTCATTTGTTGTTTCTTGACTCAGTCAGTCGTTTATTCATTCATTCGTTCATTCATTCATACTTGTCAAAGAGCCCAGCTTAGCCATCAGGTTATTTATACAAAAATTTATCGGAGCGTACTTGACAACTTGTCTTCGGTTAGGAGGAGGAGGTTCTCTACAACGTGGGCGTTATTATTTAATATTATTATTGCTTATTGTTCACTTTGTTACTGTTCGTGCGCTGAAACTGGCTTTGTTTCATCCAACACCTAATGTGACTGACTGTTATAAGAAATCATATATTGTGTGAACATATTTATGAATCTTCAACTGATTCATACCGAAATGATTGTTATATTTGTATATTTATTTCATTGGTATATGTTTTGATTGTTATTGTACCAATAACGTAAGATTTTTAAATATCATATTAAATCTTTAGAATATTAATTAATTAATATGAAATCTCAAATCATTAATCAGTTCTTAAATATATTAATATTTGAAAAACAAAACTATCACGGCTTATTTGCTTAGATTTGGATTTTTGTTTAATTTGTCTTACATTTGTTATACAAAAGGAACACAATCTTTTTCAAAGCATTCAAATGGCTTAAATAATAACCTAATTTCGTTTCTTCTTTTTTTATTTGCTTAAAAGCTGTTCTAGATAGCAATAAAAATTCCAACTCTCCGACATTTTGATCTCAAATTTTTTGATAGCAATCGTTATTTAAAAAATATATATATAATTTCTACATATCCATTTTATATATTTTTTTTTAGGAATGTTAGAAAATAGACAAGTTTGTACAGCAACTGCAATGTGTACAGAGGCGGCATACGGATCCCAAATTAAGGTGGAGTTTATCCGGATTGCACATTTGAGCATTCAATTCCTGTCGATGTTAAATGAAATGTTCATAATTTCCCATGCCTCCGAGAAGGTGCAATATGAGTCCGAGCAGATGACAATGGCGATTTACAACTGCAATTGGCTCAATATGCCTGTCGCCGGATCGTGTTAATTATTAATTAATGCGATCACAGCAATCCGCGGTTGTTAGGGCAATCAAATATATGCCTATAAACATGAGAACCCTATTGGCGGTATGTATTAAAGCACTACATTTTTATTAAATATTCAAATATACACCTTAAACCATAAATATAAACCATTTTTACAAAAATATATAAATTGAATTTTTTGAAATATTAATTTTTTTAATTTAATTTATATATTTTGTATCGATTAATATTAATCATTTTATTTTCAAATGGTTAACCATCAGTCAGTGTATTCATGCCAAAAGCCGCATAAGTCTATTAAAGGCTACGCGATTTACGGTTTGCCAGTGACTATAAATTATCATTACTATTCAAATGCCCAAAGCATATACACATGAGTTCATCGCCTATGATTGATATTTGCAGCACTATATCTTTAATCATTTTTTTTTATATTTCCATAAATACTTTATTACCATTTGTGGGTATGTTAGGCTCTTAAGCGTAAAGCTAACAAGTTTAACCCTAAGGCAAAGCATTCTGATTCAAGCTCCAACAGTTTTATATTGTCATACCCTAACAAGACTCTTGGACAAGTTTACAATATTTTAGCCCTTGCAAATGGTTTAAATCTTTTGTTTGATCTGCAAAAGAATGTAATCTTCGCCGTGCCGGTTTTTTTTCCCAGTTTTAATCTCAAAATAAATTACCAACAATCAAAAAATACAATGAAAGTTAAAATATAGATAAACATATATTTGACGGTATTTGATGAAGTATATTTAAAATTTAAAATTTATACGCAAAAAACGGATCGTCAGTTTGCCAAAAATCATGATAAATAATTTTACCAAAAAAATGTAGCGAGTAAAATGATATTAATAATAAGCCTCACAGAACCAAAACATAATATAATCAATAAGCAAATAAATATATATTACAAACTATGCTAAGAACAACAGCAATAACAGCTAAAAAACTTGAAAAATGTTTGAAGAAACATAACAGCAAGTACTGATACTGTACCAACACATACTGATGTACACAGGCACATGCATATACACATATACTTACACAACATCAATATACACACAATAAAAAATAACCGCTGCCAAAATATCTGCTGGCGGCGGGCACTTTATTTCTGTTACTGTTGCTGTTTCTGCTGTTATTGCGGCTGCTTCTGTTGGCGATGCTCCTGCTTCTGTTGCTGTTTGTGCTGTTATTGCGGTTGATTCTGTTGGCGATGCTCCTGCTTCTACTGTTATTGCTGCTGTTGTTGCTGCTGTTATTGCGGCTGCTTCTGTTGGCGATGCTCCTGCTTCTACTGTTGTTGCTGCTGTTGCTGCTGCTGCTTCTGCTGTTGTTACTGCTGCTGCTGTTGACATTGCTGATTAGGAAAATTTCACAATATTCGTTGTGGCTTTTGGCTTGGGTTGGGTAGGGTTGGGTGTTAGACATCTTTATATGTAGATAAGGTACACTTTTGTGCCTATGTAGATCAAATTGTGATTGACAATTTCAATGATTTGAAAATTTCAAGTTATTTAAATGCATTACAAATGCAATGTTAAAAATAATGTGAATGCGTGTATGTGTGTGTGTGTGTTTATGTAAATATGTCAAAATGTTGTGTTGTCTACTTAAGTTTAAGTCTGACCGGAAATCTGCAATGAAATAGTTTTGCTCATTTCCGTGTAATTTAATTTCCGTCGGCCCAAAAGACAACTTATGCTAAAAAAAATGTTAATTAAATAAAATGCCTAAATAAACACTAGAGCGTATTTTGTCAAGTCAACTTTCTTGTTGGGTATTTCCATTTTGTCTTTGTTCATCTTCACTATTAGCTCAGGTATTTGAAATAAATAAGTTTCCAAAATAAAATTTTTGAAGCGCGAAGCGGAAGTGAGCCAGAAGTAAGGCTTAAGCTAGAAATTATAAATGTTAGCTCATGATTTGTGTATTACTGTTAAAATTCTAAGCATTAAATAACTTGGGCTACAATGTTGGTTAATAATTTGAGAGAAGTACAAGGTATTTGCAAATTTAGTAAAATCATGACTGAAATTCTGGCGTTCACTCTAAGTCAAAAAACGAAGGCTGTTTAATTGTCTTATAGGCATTTATAACAAATAGATAATAATATTAAATATACTCAGCTACTTTATATGTGGACATTTTTTTAATATTTGTAATTGCCTGTTTTGTCAAAGTCGCATTCTATTTGAAATTTACAATTTCAATTGTCATAATGCCAGTTGCTAAGTTTCACAAGCATTTCGATTTCCAATAAAGAGCCAACCTGCAATTGACATTATTATTTTTAAAAATGGGTTCGAATGGCACCTGTGAAATAGATTTGCCACGGCCTTGGTATGCCATTGTGTTCTTTTTTGTCTACTGCCTACTGTCAATGTCAATGTTGCTGCCTGGTGGCCATTTAATTATGCGTCTTGCAAAAATTGTTCGGATTAAGCAGCTCATTTGTCAAAGACCCAAGGTCGCGACCAGGTTGCCCACTGTTTTAGCCAAAAGCTGGCAACTGACTCTGGGACTGAAACTGAAACTGCTGGCGAGAGCATAGCTACCTCCCAGCTAGTGGTAGCTCCGAGGGCGTGGCCTGTTCATAATTTATGCCACCTAAATCAATCATATTCAAACATGCTGTGTGACGGATGGTTTAGTCCATTCTATCTCCAGCCCGAAACCCGACCTCCATTGACAAATGTTATGTAATCAATTTGGCATTATTAATTTGAATACACGCCGCGCTTGACACCTGTATGCGACACAAGCACCCTCCTCCAAGCACCCCCTCAAATTCCAACATCCTCCCACTCCCCGATATCCAATCAAAATCTAAGTCACCATCCCAAATGCATCACTATTCCTCTCACATACATTTTGCCCAAACTTGGGCCACCAACTGGTTTGGCTAGTGAAACACGCTCTTAATTCAATTTGATATGATTCTATTTTTATTTGGACTGTATACACTGCTTCTTGTTTATATTTGTAAATAGGGCAGTCAACCAACTTACAAATCTAATATTTACCTAGATTTTTATTGTTTTACATTTGTAATACGAAATGAATACAATTTTGATTTACCAGCTTTTGCTTCATACATATACAGCTTGATGAAGTTTATACATGATTAGATATAATATTTTAGTGAGTTTAAATAATATGTCTAAGCACTCAAAGGGCTAAGATAAAAATACATCATTTTGGTTCTTGTCTTTTATTCAATTTAAAACTGTTCTCTATATTGGTAACAAAAATTTAATTCCAAATTCTCCAACATTTCCATCTCAATTTTTTTGGTAGCATTATTTAAATAAAATGAAAATTTGTACATATTCATTTTCATCAAGCCACTTCAAATTGGTAATCCCAATATTTCATATTATTTATTGGGAAATGATATATATAATTAAATACATTGCATATAATTTAGCGGTCAAAGAAAATTCATGAAAACTGCTCAGGTGGCGTGGCGTAGCTGAAATAGGTGTTTCCAAGAGACTGTCCTTGCTATGGGTGGATGAATGGGTGGAGTTGGCGGGACAGTGTCAGCTAATTTAATGACAATTTGCATTAGTCGGATTGCTATAAAAGGAGCACACGTCCACGACTGTGGCACAGTCAAAGTGCAACAGTAAAAGCAGAAAAAACAAGATGTTCAGCGTTGATTCGACTAAAGCATTTTCATACCACTGGTTGACGTGGCGCATATTGGGATACCATTCGCCATCCGGGGATTCGTTCATTGCACGGCATTATTGGATCTATGGAATTATCTTAAATTTGATTTGCCCTGTCAGTTTTTCGATTGCGTTTTTATTAGATTTCGTTAAAACCGAAATATTGTCAGATTTTTTTAAGGGATTCCCAGTGATTATAATGGTAGCTGTGCAGACACCAAAGCTGATAAATTTTTTACGAATTCGTCGCCGCTTATTGGATATCCATGGTATATTGCGCCATCTGGATGAACGCCTGCAATCGCCCGAAGAGTATCGGATAATAGACGATAATGTCCATTGGATGCAAAAACTCTTTCTATTGGTTTTATATATTTTGTTCGGAACCATTGTACTCTCCAATTGCCTTGTGCTCAATGAATGGACACAAGTGTTGCCATATAATGTCTGGATACCGTGGGACTGGCGTCGATCGCTCTTCCGCTTTTTGCTTACGACCTTTTTACTGCATATTAGCCTAATATTGTTTGTATTGAGTATGGTGAGCACTGATACCTATTCGTCTGCATATCTGATAATAGTCGCTGCCCACTGGAAGGCGCTGACCATACGCATGGCTAAGGTGGGGAATGCAAAGGGAACAACTCGCGACCAGAGCTATTTGCAACTGATTGAATGCGTTGAGGATCACCAGATTATATTGCAGTATGTATATGAAAGTCCTAATTCGAATAGCTGCAAGTCATTGGAACGTTATTTACAGATTGCGACAATTGCTAGAGGACAGCCTGTCATTTGGTTGTTTCTTACAATGCTTGTTTCCAGCAGCTGCATTGTGTACAGAGGCGGCATACGTATCCCAACTTAAGGTGGATTTTTTGCTGTGTGTACATATGCTCCTTCTGTTCGTTTCGTTGTTAAATCAAATGTTCATCATTTGTCATGCCTCCGAGAAGGTGCAATATGAGTCCGAGCAGATGACAATGGCGATTTACAACTGCAATTGGCTCAATATGCCTGTCGAGCATCGCCGGATCGTGTTTATTATGCTAATGCGATCACAGCGATCCGCGGTCATTAGGGCAGTACAATATCTGCCAGTAAACATGAGTACTCTATTGGCGGTATGTACTAAAGCACTCAAATTTTATGAACTACAAATATAAACCTTAAACCATAAATACAGACCATTTTTACAATTATAAATTGAACTTACATCTCGAAACCTTGCCTTAATTTCATTTCTTGAAGTATTCATTATTTTAATTTAATTAGTATATTTATTATCGACTTATATTAATGATATATGAAAGAAAATATAAATTTGTTTAAATAATAGTTATATTAAATATTGGTGAATCTTTCACTTACTTTGCAGGTTGTCAAGGGAACTTACTCAATGTACACGCTGCTAAACCAAATGAACTAATCGGGTTAAGTGGCAATCGCATAAGGAGCGCAGAATGATGAAAATGTAAAATTCTTGTTAACATTCTCATGCAGTTATAGACACACACACTCCCTTACACTCAGTTAGGCTTTACAATTTTTAAAAGGAAAGCACACATCGAGCAAAAAATAAAAATAAAAAATGTAAACAAAAGAATTAAGAACGCTGTAGTCGAGTGGCCGCGACTACGATATACAATGAACCCAATTGTTAAAAATATTGTAATTTTATTGAAAATTTGCATTTAAAAAGATTGCCCTGATATGAGTTGGCTAAGTCATTTCTTATAGCAAGCATGGAAATCGGAAATCGGAAATCAAAATGTAACGATAATTGAAATGGAGGCAGCTTTTAAAATTCGTCCGTTTGGCCTTCCTAATCTCCTTGTTGTAGGAGGTCAGACTTTTACGGTACCTTTCCCATTCTCCGTCTCTGTTTGCTTTGGTAAAGAGGCGACCTGAAATGAGACGCAGACTCTCAAGACTAACGTTCCACCAGAGTGCATCCTTTTCGAATTTCTTCTTCCCTACAGTGCATTTTTGGGTATACTAGATGTTTCTCTGGACGTCTTGAATCACTCTTTTATTCGTCTTTAGTTGAAACCTAAATCGAATGAATTTGTGGTCCGACATAGATTCCTCTAATGAGAAGTGGAAGTCTCCCAGGTGTGGCTTATGGGACTGACTAGTCAGGGTGTTGTCTAAGACCTTTTCTCTGATGTATTTTCAAATGTCGGTGTGGATCCGACATTGCCTAGTTCTAAGTTATATTCAATTATATAATCTGTGAGGTACATAGGCGGCCTCAACACCTTCGTTCCTGCTTGGTGGTAGGAACTGATGGTCGGGTTGGTAGGACCTCCATGTTCTCGCGCATCGAAGCTGTGGCCTGCTGTGCCTGCGGCACTCTCCTATATGGTGCAGGAGTTCCACGCTGTGGAGGATGGTCTACTACACTAGATGAGCGGGGAGATAAGGGTTGTGTGAGGCTATGCTTTATCGTACCCGCTGTTTGTCCGGACCATTTGTTTACGATAAATCTGGTATTATTCGCATCTAACCTCTCCGAGGGGTATGCCTTTCGCTATCCGCAACCCGTGATCCACCTGGTGGCCTCAGCTCAGCGCCATCTGAACTATCCCAAAAGTCATTTTGACCAGGATCTTTCGGCTTACGCAGCTTATTTTTTTTTGGCCGTAAGCTAGCAACTGACTCTGGGACTGAAACTGAAACTGCTGGCGAGAGTATAGCTACCTCCCAGCTAGTGGTAGCTCCGAGGTTCTGGTCTGTTCATAATTTATGCCGCCTAAAATATTAAATTCAAAGATTGATTTTTATTGTTTTACATTTGTAATACGAAATGAATACAATTTTGATTTACCAGCTTTTGCTTCATACATATACAGCTTGATGAAGTTTATACATGTTTAGATATAATATTTTAGTGAGTTTAAATAATATGTCTAAGCACTCAAAGGGCTAAGATAAAAATACATCATTTTGGTTCTTGTCTTTTATTCAATTTAAAACTGTTCTCTATATTGGTAACAAAAATTTAATTCCGAATTCTCCAACATTTCCATCTCAATTTTTTTTGGTAGCATTATTTAAATAAAATGAACATTTTTACATATTAATTTTCATCAATACAAGCCAAAATTCAAATTGGTAATCCCAATATTTCATATTATATATTGCAAAATTATATATATATATTTAGATACATTGTACATAATTTAGGAAGTAGCCATTTGGCAGTTGAAGAAAATTCATGAAAACTGCTCAGGTGGCGTGGCGTAGCTGAAATAGGTGTTTCCAAGAGACTGTCCTTGCTATGGGTGGATGAATGGGTGGTGTTGGCGGGACAGTGTCAGCTAATTTAATGACAATTTGCATTAGTCGGATTGCTATAAAAGGAGCACACGTCCACGACTGTGGCACAGTCAAAGTGCAACAGTAAAAGCAGAAAAAACAAGATGTTCAGCGTTGATTCGACTAAAGCATTTTCATACCACTGGTTGACGTGGCGCATATTGGGATACCATTCGCCATCCGGGGATTCGTTCATTGCACGGCATTATTGGATCTATAGAATTATCTTAAATTTGATTTGCCCTGTTAGTGCATCGATTGCATTTTTATTAGAATTCGTTAAGACCGAAATATTGTCAGAGTTTTTTAATGGATTCCCAGTGATTCTTATGATACTTGTGCAGATACCGAAACTGATAAATTTTTTACGAATTCGTCGCCGCTTATTGAATATCAATGGTATATTGCGCCATCTGGATGAACGCCTGCAATCGCCCGAAGAGTATCGGATAATAGAGGATAATGTCCATTGGATGCAAAAACTCTTTCTATTGGTTTTATTTATTTTGTTTGGGACCATTGTACTCGCTAATTGCCTTTTGATCAACGAATGGACACAAGTGTTGCCATATAAATTCTGGGTACCGTGGGACTGGCGTCAATCGCTTTTCCGCTTTCTGCTTACGACCTTTTTACTGCATATTAGCCTAGTCTTGATTGCATTGAGTATGGTGAGCACTGATACCTATTCGTCTGCATATCTGATAATAGTCGCTGCCCACTGGAAGGCGCTGACCATACGCATGGCTAAGGTGGGGAATGCAAAGGGAACAACTCGCGACCAGAGCTATTTGCAACTGATTGAATGCGTTGAGGATCACCAGATTATATTGCAGTATGTATATGAAAGTCCTAATTCGAATAGCTGCAAGTCATTGGAACGTTATTTACAGATTGCGACAATTGCTAGAGGACAGCCTGTCATTTGGTTGTTTCTTACAATGCTTGTTTCCAGCAGCTGCATTGTGTACAGAGGCGGCATACGTATCCCAACTTAAGGTGGATTTTTTGCTGTGTGTACATATGCTCCTTCTGTTCGTTTCGTTGTTAAATCAAATGTTCATCATTTGTCATGCCTCCGAGAAGGTGCAATATGAGTCCGAGCAGATGACAATGGCGATTTACAACTGCAATTGGCTCAATATGCCTGTCGAGCATCGCCGGATCGTGTTTATTATGCTAATGCGATCACAGCGATCCGCGGTCATTAGGGCAGTACAATATCTACCAGTAAACATGAGTACTCTATTGGCGGTATGTACTAAAGCACTCAAATTTTATGAACTACAAATATAAACCTTAAACCATATATACAGACCATTTTTACAATTATGAGTTGAACTTACATCTCGAAACCTTGCCTTAATTTCATTTCTTGAAGTATTCATTATTTTAATTTAATTAGTATATTTATTATCGACTTATATTAATGATATATGAAAGAAAATATAAATTTGTTTAAATAATAGTTATATTAAATATTGGTGAATCTTTCACTTACTTTGCAGGTTGTCAAGGGAACTTACTCAATGTACACGCTGCTAAACCAAATGAACTAATCGGGTTAAGTGGCAATCGCATAAGGAGGGCAGAATGATGAAAATTTAAAATTCTTATTAACATTCTCATGCAGTTATAGACACACACACACACACACACTCCCTTACACTCAGTAAGGCTTTAAAATTTTTAAAAGGAAAGCACAAATCGAGCAAAAATTAAAAATAAAAAATTAAAGTCTCTAAAATCTGCGCGTTCATACTGGGTGTTGTTCCTGATCAAGAATACATATAAAGAGTATATATTAAGGGTATAAAATATACATTGGTCTGTACATTTTTGTTTTTGAAATTTGTATATATATATTTATGTATTTATTAAATGTCAATCGATTTAAAAAATACAAAAAGGAACAAAACATTAATATTTAATTTTAATTCGTTTACTAGTTTATTGCAAAATTGTGCTACAAAATGTGCTTAATCTGAATTTAGTTTTCAAATGGTTAACCATCAGTCAGTGTATTTAATCGTCGGCAATCCGAGTCGATATGCTTATCAGGCCAAAACCCGCATAAGTCTATTAAAGGCTACGCGATTTACGGTTTGCCAGTGATTATAAATTATCATTACTATTCAAATACTCTTTAATCATTCTTATTATAATTCCACGAATACTTCATACCATTTGTGGGTATGTGTTGGAACGAAATCTTTTCCCCGACGTCAGGGAATGCCTGGATAAGAAAATATAACTGAGTCCCACCAGCGTTGTGTACTCAATCAAAGTTTATTCAAGACTGTTCAATTAACATTATAATTATTGATTAATAAGAGACTTAACATATGTATTGATGCACGGTTGCATTCAATGTAAAATAACATAATTTTCAACAGTATGTAAGGCTCTTAAGCGTAAAGCTAACAAGCTTAACTCTAAGGCAGTTTTATATTGTCATACCCTAACAAGACTCTTGGGCAAGTTTACAACAGCCCTTGCAAATGGTTTAAATCTTTTGTTTGATCTGCAAAAGAATGTAATCTTCGCCGTGCCGGTTTTTTCCCAGTTTTAATCTCAAAATAAATTACCAACAATCAAAAAATACAAAGAAAGTTAAAATATAGATAAACATATATTTGCCGGTATTTGATGGAGTATATTTAAAATTTAAAATTTATACGCAAAAAACGGATCGTCAGTTTGCCAAAAATCATGATAAATAATTTTACCAAAAAAATGTAGCGAGTAAAATGATATTAATAATAAGCCTCACAGAACCAAAACATAATATAATCAATAAGCAAATAAATATATATTTCAAACTATGCTAAGAACAACAGCAATAACAGCTAAAAAACTTGAATAATGTTTGAAGAAACATAACAGCAAGTACTGATACTGTAACAACACATACTGATGTACACAGGCACATGCATATACACATATACTTACACAACATCAATATACACACAATAAAAAATAACCGCTGCCAAAATATCTGCTGGCGGCGGGCACTTTATTTCTGTTACTGTTGCTGTTTCTGCTGTTATTGCGGCTGCTTCTGTTGGCGATGCTCCTGCTTCTGTTGCTGTTTGTGCTGTTATTGCGGTTGATTCTGTTGGCGATGCTCCTGCTTCTACTGTTATTGCTGCTGTTGTTGCTGCTGTTATTGCGGCTGCTTCTGTTGGCGATGCTCCTGCTTCTACTGTTGTTGCTGCTGTTGCTGCTGCTGCTTCTGCTGTTGTTACTGCTGCTGCTGTTGACATTGCTGATTAGGAAAATTTCACAATATTCGTTGTGGCTTTTGGCTTGGGTTGGGTAGGGTTGGGTGTTAGACATCTTTATATGTAGATAAGGTACACTTTTGTGCCTATGTAGATCAAATTGTGATTGACAATTGCAATGATTTGAAAATTTCAATTTATTTAAATGCATTACAAATGCAATGTTAAATATAATGTGAATGCGTGTTTGTGTGTGTGTGTGTTTATGTAAATATGTCAAAATGTTGTGTTGTCTACTTAAGTTTAAGTCTGACCGGAAATCTGCAATGAAATAGTTTTGCTCATTTCCGTGTAATTTAATTTCCGTCGGCCCAAAAGACAACTTATGCTAAAACAAAAATGTTAATTAAATAAAATGCCTAAATAAACACTAGAGCGTATTTTGTCAAGTCGATTTCCTTGTTGGGTATTTTAATTTTGTTTTTGTACATCTTCACTATTAGGCATCAGGCATTTGAAATAAATAAGTTTCCAAAATACAATTTTTGAAGCGCGAAGCGGAAGTGAGCCAGAAGTAAGGCTTAAGCTAGAAATTATAAATGTTAGCTCATGATTTGTGTATTACTGTTAAAATTCTAAGCATTGAATAACGTGGGCTACAATGTTGGTTAAGAATTTGAGAGAAATACAAGGTATTTGCAAATTTAGTAAAATCATGACTGAAATTCTAGCGTTCACTCTAAGTCAAAAAACGAAGACTGTATAATTGTCTTATAGGCATTTATAACAAATAGATAATAATAAAATTAAATATACTCAGCTACTTTATATGTTGACATTTTTTAATATTTGTAATTGCCCATCTTCTAAGTCGCCAAAGCTTTGCTGTTTTGTCAAAGTCGCATTCTATTTGAAATTTACAATTTCAATTGTCATAATGCCAGTTGCTAAGTTTCACAAGCATTTCGATTTCCAATAAAGAGCCAAACCTGCAATTGACATTATTCATAAAATAAAAATGGGTTCGAATGCCAGGCTGGCACCTGTGAAATAGCTTTGCCACGGCCTTGGGGCATGCCATTGTATCCTTTTTTGTCTACTGCTTACTGTCAATGTTGCTGCCTGGTGGCCATTCAAATATGCGTCTTGCGCAAATCTTTCGGCCTATTATTATTATTATAAATTGGGGGTTTCTGCACAGTGACCTATTAGATATATTGTACCCCCTTAAAGTGTCATTGAAACTCATAACATGCATCCCTAGGATGCTGTATCTTTTCCGGGATAAGACGTCACATTCTGTTAGGATGTGAATTGAGGATTCCTCCTCACCTTTGAAAACCTACACTGCTTGCTACTATAAATACCCAATTTGGATAGGTGGCTTTCTGTCTACAGTGTCCTGACAGTAGACCAGCAACAGTGCAAGTATCCACCTGCTAGGGAACAGGCACCCCCACTACCCCTTGAGAGGGTGGCCTTTATCGCCTCATGCGATGTGTTATCAAAGGCGCATTATATGTCTAGAAAGGAGCATATCGCTTATTCTTTGTTGTCGACTGCCAGTCTTAAAGTCGCCGCAGTTTATAGAGGGCAGTGTCTGTTTACCTGCCTACTCTATATGCATGCTGCATTGGATGTAGCGGATTTTGCTTTAGCAGAGTGCTTCTGATTGAATAGTCCACCAGTTTCTTCAACGTGTTCAGTAAAAACGATATTAAGCTTATGGTATTATATAGTAATAAAAAATCAAATTCCAAGTCTCCGACATTTCCATCTTAATTTTAAAAAGTATAAAATTTTGAAATATCCATTGTATATTTCCTTTTTCTTAGATCTGCTGAGTGGCTATAAAAATATCATAGTAATTTAGAGCATCGTAGATGTCTCCATGAATGTGTTACACATACAAGCCTCATCAAATAGGTAATCCTAATAATTCATATTATTTATTGGGAATTTAATTATATACTCAAATACATTGTACATAATTTAGAAAGTAGCCATTTGGCAGTTAAAGAAAATTCATGAAAACTGCTCAGGTGGCGTGGCGTAGCTGAAATAGGTGTTTCCAAGAGACTGTCCTTGCTATGGGTGGATGAATGGGTGGTGTTGGCGGGACAGTGTCAGCTAATTTAATGACAATTTGCATTAGTCGGACTGCTATAAAAGGAGCACACGTCCACGACTGTGGCACAGTCAAAGTGCAACAGTAAAAGCAGAAAAAACAAGATGTTTAGCGTTGATTCGACTAAAGCATTTTCATACCACTGGTTGACGTGGCGCATATTGGGATACCATTCGCCATCCGGGGATTCGTTCATTGCACGGCATTATTGGATCTATGGAATTATCTTAAATTTGATTAGCCCTTTCAGTTTTTCGATTGCGTTTTTATTAGATTTCGTTAAAACCGAAATATTGTCAGATTTTTTTAAGGGATTCCCAGTGATTATCATGGTAGCTGTGCAGACACCAAAGGTGATAAATTTTTTACGAATTCGTCGCCGCTTATTGGATATCCATGGTATATTGCGCCATCTGGATGAACGCCTGCAATCGCCCGAAGAGTATCGGATGATAGAGGATAATGTCCGTTGGGTGCATAGATTCTTTCTATTTACTGTCGGTATCTTTTTTTCCTCCACGGTAGTCGCTGATTGCATTGTGCTCAGTGAATGGAAACCAGGGTTGCCATTTCAAGTCTGGATACCGTGGGACTGGCGTCAATCGCTTTCCCGCTACCTGCTTACGATGTTCCTACTGCATATTGGCCTAATCTTGTTGATAATTAGTGGGGTGAGCACAGATACCTATTCGCCTGCCTATTTGTTGATATGCGCTGCCCACTGGAAATCGCTGACCATACGCATGGCTAAGGTGGGGAATACAAAGGGAACAACTCGCGAGCAGAGCTATTTGCAACTGATTGAATGCGTTGAGGATCACCAGATTATATTGCAGTATGTATATGAAAATCCTAATGCGAATAGCTGCAAGTCATTGGAAAGTTATTTACAGATTGCGAAATTTGCTAGAGGATAGCCTGTCATTTGGTTGTTTCTTACAATGCTTGTTTCCAGCAGCTGCATTGTGTACAGAGGCGGCATACGTATCCCAAATTAAGCTGGATTTTTTTCAGAGTGTATATACGCTCCTTCAGTTGCTGTTAAGGTTAAGTCAAATGTTCATCATTTGTCATGCCTCCGAGAAGGTGCAATATGAGTCCGAGCAGATGACAATGGCGATTTACAACTGCAATTGGCTCAATATGCCTGTCGAGCATCGCCGGATCGTGTTTATTATGCTAATGCGATCACAGCGATCCGCGGTCATTAGGGCAGTACAATATCTGCCAGTTAACATGAGTACTCTATTGGCGGTATGTATTAAAGCACCTTAAACCATAAATATAAACCATTTTTACAAAAATACCTAAATTTCATTTCTTGAAATATTAATTTTTTTTTAACTTAATTTATATATTTATTATTGACTAGTATTAATGATATATGAAAGAAAATATAAGCTTGTTTAAATAATAGTTATATTAAATATTGGTGAATCTTTCACTCACTTTGCAGGTTGTCAAGGGAACTTACTCAATGTACACGCTGCTAAATCAAATGAACTCATCGGGTTAAATGGCAATCGCATAAGGAGAGCAGAATAATTATAATCAAATTGAAAAATTCTCATGTATATTCACACACACTCGCACATAAAAAAAAAATAAATAAAAAAAGGTAACAGAAAAATATTTGTAGGTCCGTTCAACCGAATGGTTACCGATACAATCGTTGAGGGACAGGGTTCCTGTCCGAGACTTTTCCGAGTGTGTGCTTGCAGCCATTTTATTCAGCTACATCCGGAAATGCGAATTTCATGCAAGTGTCACCCACTGGAGTTCGGCGGAAGCTGTTTATCTTATAAAGTTGCAACGGGCTCTCGCACCAACTATATCACTTTATATGTGGGTATTGTGGTTGTATCTTCGTTTGCCCAAGGCAAAGTGTAGTTTGTTTTTGTACAAAATTAAATATCTTTACAAAATTGAAAAGTCAAACTGAAACATCTAATTAAAAAAGCTAATGAAAAATTAAAAAAAAGACATTATTATTCTGGAATATGTATTATTATTTATTAATTCATTTATTGTCGACGCAAAAAGACAATAAGAAAAAAAAAATGTTATATTTATTTTAATTCGTATAGATATTTATTGCAAAATTGTTCTACAAAATGTGCTCATACTGAGATTGGGTTTTGAATGGTTAAACATCAGTAAGTGTATTAAACATCGGCTAGAATTATTTTGAACTTTTATTGTTGTGGTTGAATGTATTTGCATGCATGTTAACGGATTTGCGGGTCTGTGATTTGTACGATCCACTGAACTCGGCCAGGAAAAAAATCTTCTGTAGACTTTTGAAGTGCTTATTACATAATCCTGCAGCTCATTATTAAATGGCTTTACATGGTAATTAAACGAAAAATAAAAATCGAAAATCGTTGTCATTATGGCCACACACATCCGCCTGCCCCATGCCCCATGCCCCATGCACACTTGCTTCAGTTATTAATAAGCGTTTATTAAAAATGAGACAGCCCCGCTTATGCCAAAATCAGAGCTTATGATTTCAGCTTAATTATATTTCTGCAGAAATGTTTTCAACAAAATAAAAACAGAAGCCTAACATCCCTAACAAAAGAAAAAAGCACCAGACATGTGTATGGATTGGGTATGGTGGCTCTGATCAAAGCCCGCATAAGTCGGTTAAAGGCTATGCCATTTACAGTTTGCCATTGTCCATAAATTATCATTATTTTTCAAATTATCATTACTATGATTGATATTTGCAGCGCGTTATGTTTAATTTCCATAAACACTTTATTCCCATTTGGGCGCATCTTAAGCGTTAAGCATTCTGATTCAAGATCCAACAGATTTGTAGTGTTAGACCCTAGCAAGACTCTTGGACAAGATTAAAAAAAAGGTTAGCCCTTGCAAATGGTTTTAATCTTTTGTTTGATCCGGTTTTAATCTCAAGATAAATTACCAATAATCAAAAAATACAAAGAAAGTTAAAATATAGATAAACATATATTTGACGGCATTTGATGGAGTATATTTAAAATTTCAAATATGTACACAAATAACGGATCGTCAATTTGCCAAAAATCAACGTAAATAATTTTACCAAACAAATGTAGCCAATTAAATGATATTTATAATAAGCCGCACAGAACCAAAATAATAATAATAATATAAACAATAAACAAAAAAAAAATATTACAAACTATGTTTAGAACAACAGCAATAACAGCAAAAAAAGCTGGCACAATGCTTGTAGAAAAATAACAGCAAGTACTGATACACACACACACACAAACAAATACATACATACGTAATTAACACAACAAATATATACACACAATCGAAAATAGACGCTGCCAAAATTTCTGCTGGCGGCGTGCTCTTTATTTATGTTACTGTTGCTGCTGTTGCTATTGGTGCTGCTGCTGTTGCTATTGTTGCTGCTGTTGCTGATATTGTTGCTTAGGGATATTTCACAATATTCGTAGCGGTTGTTGGCTGTTTGGCCCCAGCACCGCTAGCCCCATTGTCACCCGACAACCTTCCACTTGTTGCGGCTGTTGCTGCCGCCAATCGGTGCTCCTGCTGTTGCTGCTGCTGTTGCTGTTGCTGTTTTGTGCTGGTTGCTGACGCTGTGGCTACTCCAGCTACTGGATGATATAAATGTGTGCCATAGTGCACGGCGCCCGGATGGCTAAAGTATGGTATAATAGCTGGCGAGACTGGGCTATGTGAGTGATGGTGATGATGTTGCTGATGTTGTTGTTGCTGCTGCTCCTCAACGTAGTTGGACAGCGGCCCAGCTTGGGCGTGATAAAATTGCTGCTGATGTTGTTGTTGCTGTTGCTGCTGCTGGTGTTGCAGGGTTGCCTGATACGGTTGGTAATGCTGTATCGTCTGTGGTTGGTGGTGTCCTAATGCGCTCGCAGCTGCCAATCTGACAACATGAATTGGTGGCTGTGATTCATGTGCTATATTGTAAGCGGCCTTTGGGTTATTATTGCTAAAACGTGGCAATATTGCAAATTGATGTTGCTGCTGCTGCTGCTGCTGGTGTTCGGATGGTGACTGCACATAAATGGGATTGTAGTGAACGATGGGCAGTCCTTGATGGTGCTGCTGCTGCTGCTCCTGCTGTTCTCGTGCTGCTGCTGCTGCTGCTGCTGTTGTAGCTGGAGGCAGCAGCAATGTGGTCGTGGCCGATGTCGTTGATGGAGCTGATACGAAAGGAGTTGCTGCCGATGGTGCGGCAACGTATTGATGTTGCTGCGGCGTTTGCTTAAGGCCCAATCGCACCAGTCGCGTCTGCTGCTGTTGCTGCTGCTGTTGCTGCTGGTGTACCGGATATGCTGCAAAATATGAGCATAGTTAACAAAGTTATCGCATTCCAAATTGCCAACGGCGTTTTATAGTCGCCAACGTTGCCAGGCTGCATAAAATGCACACCAGTTGCCAAGTTGAATGCACATGGCACAGTTGTACTCGCTCCTCATCATCCAGCAGTAATGTCAGTTTAGTTTTTGGGCTTTTGTACAATTTCAAGTAAATTTCAAGCATCTTTAAAAACATTTGGAATTAGACACCTTTAACTACAATACAGTTCATAAATATGGTTTTAGTTTGTGATATGAAATACATTTAATAGATGATATTTCTATTATTTGTTTCACTTAGAACTTGTGTGCTTAATGAATTTGTTTGATATACATTTTATTTTATGTGAAGTCATTTAAATAATCATAGCAAATCTTACGTCAGGTTGTAAAGTTGAAAATTTCAAATTTGAAATTGGATTTTTTCCTTTTTGGCTTAGTTAACGATTTAGTATTATTAATATTTATGTTAGGGTTTGGATTTGTTTTTTGCATAATATAAACTTAATGTAAACTCGATTCTAATTTGGCTGGTACAATAATTAAACTGAAATTTTTAATCATTGAAAAATTTTTAATATAAAATAAAGTAAATATCAAAAAAAAAAAAAAAAAAAGATTTACTCGGGTCTTTTGTCAACTATGAGAATAACATAAGGAATAATTCCCTTCCGTTGGGTTAGGTTTAACACTTGGGCAAGTTTTGGCTCGTTCTTGCTGATGGCATGATGGCAAATAAATTTATGGTGTTCATAGTAACGTTAATTAAAATATTGTTAAGGGTACTCACTATACAGAGAGGTGGCTTGCTGACCCATTGGTGAGTCGGCAAAGATCATTGGTGGTTGCTGATAAATGCGCTGCAGCTGAAGCTGTTGTGGATGTGCCTGTGGATGTGGGTGTAGCTGTGGCTGTGGCTGATAGACGAGTGATGGTTGATAAAGGGATGCTGGGGAAGTGGTTGCTTTTGGATACAGAGCTTGAAGTGGATGTTGATGTTGCTGGTGCAGTTGTTGCTGTTGCAGTTGTTGCTGTTGCTGTTGTAGTTGCTGTGCGGCAGCTAGCAACACGTTGGCAGGTATCTGCACATAGTGCTGGCCATATCCATCAATTGGACTTGGTATAGCAGTTGGTGCACTGGCAGCATCCGATTGATAATATGGTCGATATATGCCCTGATGATCGCGAGCCAGCGGACCATACAGCTGCATCATTGGATGACGTGCGCCACCAATTGATGTAGCCGTTTCGCTGTCTTTTGCTGGTACTGGTGCTGTGGTTGTGGTGGTTGTGCTGCTCGTGCTAGTGGTTGAGCTCCTCTCGCTGGCCGCAGTGCTTGGTGGCACTGGTAGCAAGCCGGCACCAAGTTGCTGCTGCAGCTGTCTCATATACGAAAGCGGTATGGCAATAATATACTGAAAACGTTGCTGTGGCTGATGTTGCTGTGTGGCTGCTGTTGCTGCCAATTGATATTGCGGCGGTGCGGCACGTTCATAGAGGGTTGGCGCCTGCTCCGCATAGCTGTAAATGGGTTGCAATGGATGCTGTTGTGGTGCTGCCAACTTAACAACAGGCCGCTGATACAGCTCCACTTGTGGCGGCACTGCGAATCTGAAGCGATGCTGCTGATGCTGATGTTGCTGCTGCGGCTGCTGTTGCTGTGTGTGCTGCTGTGCTGCAAATTGCAGTGGCCCTGGCAGGCTACCGAAGGTGGCGGCATGCTTGTGCCCCGCAGCTGTTGGTGCCACATAGCGAATATTGCCGCTTCCCGGTTTCTCATAGTAGTTCTGCAAGTGTTGAGTTGAGTTCATTAAATACAATTGAATGCGCTAACTTGCAGTAGCAGTTGCTGTTGATGCTCATGTTGCTGTTGCATACCTGCGGTGCTGCATCGGCTGCCGTATAGCGCAGTGTTGTTGGTTCAAAGATGGGACCTCCCTCTGCGGCCTCGTAGTATGTTGCCGATGGGTAAATCGAACGAAAAGATGTTTCTTTGGCTGGCTTGCTAGTGTACACGGTAGCTGCATTCAATTAAATTTAAATTTAAAAATATCTATAAACTTTAGTTTTTTGAATTTTTTTTTTATAAATATAAATGAATAGTGAATTGTTGTAAGCATTTATTTGACTGTTGGTCTGGTTTTTTTTTTTTTTTTGAGAACTTCTTGCAACTGACCTGTTTGGTCGGAGGAATCACGTTTCTCGGTTTTGCTCTTTGGCTCCTCGACGCTGGCTGTTAGTTTTGTTGTTGCAACTGGTTCAGCTTGGGTGACTGTTGGCTTCGTTTCCAGCTCTGTGGCATGGCCCATGTGAACGCAGCAAATGAGCAGCACTGCAAGCTGTGCAAAAGGGAGACAGCGACAACATTTATATTTCATTTTAATTGTCATCATTTATATATATTTATGTGTAAGTTACAACACGGGTAACATACATTTAGCACATTATGCGAATTGTGGCACTTTATGTGGCATATTAAACCCGCCAATGTCGACAGCAGAAGTGCAACGTACAGCATTTGATTAAGCCTTGTTTCATATTTCATGTTTAATGTTGCATGCTGCATTTTGCTTCGCAATTTCACAATATTAATTTCATTAAATCGATTTATAAATGCAATTAGTTTATTTAATGTGAGAGCCATACAATATTAAACTAATTGATATTGTTGTTGTAACTGTTGTTATTGTAGTTTATGTTGCTGTTGCAAATGCAATTACTTTTGCACTACACAGCATAATTAAAACTATTCATTATCTGCAGAGGCTGCAAAAGCAGCAGCACCAGCAACAACAGCAGCAGCAACAGCAGCAGCAACAGCAGCAGCAGCAGCAACTTCTCTCTGTGCCACGTTCAACGAACCTGATCACAGTTCAAAATGTTCAGCTACACCCAGTGAATTTATAACTTATAATTTGCTTTCAACACTGCAGCTTCAACAGCTGAAATGCAATCGGATTGCGTGCCAGCCGGCAGATGCAATCCCCGGGAAGTATAAATGGAAACGGAAGGTGGAGGTAGCTGAAAATCAAATAGACAAATGTCTGCCAATTTTCAATTCACAAACCGTACTACGGAAATTTAATTATGTTAAATAACTAATTGTGGAATTATGGCAGCAAAAGTGCATAATCATAATGAGTAAATACAGGTGCATTATTTATTTATTGGTCATATGCACTGCGACCTTTTAAACATATTATTTAAACACTTTCTCTGGCACTAATCCAAGAATCTCTGTCAGATTGTGCTAAAAACAATATATAATATATAGCTTTGTAGCTTCTTAGTCTACGCTGTCCTATCAAGAGTCTGCTATATATGCTAAGCTATAATTATATATAATTTAATTAAGTCGGTTTTGAGTATGGATCAATTTGGCTTGGTTAGAATTAAATGTCTCTCTTAATTTTATTTATATCAATCTATAACTTTAATATTTTTTATTTAGTTAATACATAAAAAAAGAACTTTGTCTGTCTACTCATAACTCTGATATACAAACGACTAAATAAATATTAACAAATCTGTTCTATTCTTAACCACTATGATATTTTCGGGTTAATAAGAAGTCAATTTAGCCATCTTAACGAGTTCATTTTGTTAACTAATGTTAACTAATTTGATACTTGCATTATACATTATTATTATTCATTTTAGCTGGAAGGCCTGTAAAAAGAATTGAAATAACTTGAAACTCACTTTCAGTTGCTGTAACATGTTGAACAAAATGATTAGCAAAAAGTGCACTGAGTAATATGATTTAATATTATATTCATTCCAATTTTGTGTGTAAATGAGATAATTTGAATTTATGTTTAATTATGTGTGGCTTTGCCTTTCATATAGATAATATGTAAATTGCTTTTATTTAAATGAAAAGCAATTCAATTTAATGTTTTATTTACTCTTCCTAAAAAAAACATCTGTTGATTAAACAACTAAATGAATTGTATTAAATTGTTTTTCATTTGCAAATATGCAGTTCAAGTTGTTATTTTTAATTCAGTTCTTTTTTTCTGCACAATATAACAGCAATATCTAATTTTATATATGAACTAAAGTCAAAGTTAATCAACGAGCATTTATTAACACCTATAATGCGAATGCACAAATAATGAATAAAAAAACGTTGTTTTTTTAATTTAGTTTTTTTTATAGACATTATTCACCTTTATGGGCAACATTATTCACAGTCACTTTGTATATTTAATGTTAAGCAATATTTTTGTCACTTGAAAAAAAACGTATTTAGTTTGTTATTTGTTTGTGTTGTTTACACTGATTTAAAATAGAACAAAAAAACACCATAAAAAAGTCGGAAACATTGCGTTTAAGTTAATCAAATTTGTATTGGTTTAACATAACGCATACGCAGCGTGTGTTGCAAGTCGCAAGTGGCACGTTTATGTTGACTGGCCGTGTTAGCTAACAAAGTGAGAGTGAAATGGGCAATGTGTTGGCGCTGCATTTTATAGGCATGCTCGTGGCACGCGGCATGCAACATGCAACTTACAGTTTGGGTGCAAGCACCTGGTCTTATATTATTGTTGCTGTAGTTCGATTGTTTGTTTTGTTTGTTTGTTTGTTTGACTGCATATCGCTGCCAGAGAGTGAGAGCATAATCATTGGCCATAATCGACTGATTATCATTAGCGGCCTTGGCCATTGTCAGCGCAGTTACTGGTGCCGTTATAAACATTGTTGTTGTTGTTGATTTCTTTTTGTTGTTGGTCAGCTTTGAAGCTAGCCAGCCAACCGCCCATCAAGTGCAACAGAAATTGCAACCAATTAGCAGTCGCTGGCGGCTCTTTGCCAAGTTTTCTCGTTTTTTCACTTTGCTGCGGCAAAATGTAAATTCTACTTAGCAACAGCAACAAAAGCCGCATAAGGTCACTGGTGTTGCGCTTAGTTACCGAGGCAGCATCCAGTTGGCTTTAACCCCCCGCTTCCCCCATCTAATATTCACCAACCGCACCTACTGCCCCCTCCCAGCCGCCACATGGTTCTGTTAGCCGCTGTCTGTTGCAGGTTGTGTTGCTGTCATTCTTTGTATTTGTGCAGTAGCCATCCGAACCACAGCTCATGCCACATGCCGCTTGCTCCCTACTCATATTTCTGCTGTGTGCCTCTGGTTGTCCACTCTTTTCTTGCCACTGCCATTAACGTCTGTTTTCACTTTACGAGCTTATGCTTCACATTTGCATTTGCGATTTGTTGCGTTCTTGGCTCATATTTAATAATTATTATGCGGAAACACACGTTCGTCATTCGCTTCAATTAGGTTGAAAATAATTCCGAAATGCCATAATCTTTGGGTAATTTTGAATTAGAAAAAAACTCAAAACATTTCTTGATATTTAGAAAGACGTATTTTTAAGTTTTGATGTAAAATAAACATATAGTATATATCAAATGTGCTGCATAGCGTATAAAAATATTTCGGAAATGGGTTAATTTTTGGCGAAATATATTGTGATATTTATTATCATTGAATTAAAAAAAAAGTATTTTTTTTTTCTATTTTTAATTTCCATTATCAATACTGCAGTTTATACTGTAAAACAAGCAGCAAAAGCTTTGATTTAATGACTCAAATTTATAAAATAAAACTGAAACTGAAATAAAAACGAAAAGAGAAATGGCTTTTAAAGTATGCAATTTGTCGTTCATTTAATTTGATACAGCAAAGTGACGAATTTTTATTCTTGCAGCTATTTCAATTTCGTCTAGTACTTAATTGCAATTTATTTCTTCTTGTCACTCAACTGACAATGCATCTAGATTAAGTAGTACTTGATGCGCGCATGCACAATTAAATATCCACTTAGATGCCACACTCCAATTATCTATCTCTCTAAGAGTCTCTCGCTGCGTGTCGCACATTGACTTTCATTTTCGCCATATTGGGGCCTATTATTACACAAGAGCATTGCAAATTTAATATCCATTAAGAGCGTGGCTGAATAAAAACTGTTGAGCACATTCAGCATCCCATTCCATGCCCCCCCCCCCCCCACCATTCCCGACACAACACCTACCCTAGGTTTTTGCAGCAACGTGCCGCAACCCCCAACACCTCCCCCGGAATAAACTTACCTTACCACTGCCTGGGCACACTCCGCGTTGTTGCTCAACGAAGCGCTTACGAGGACGACTTTATGAGCGTTCCTAATAAAATCAAGTGGCTTTCAGTAAAACTTAACTGTTACTTCTGCATGGCATAAACAACAGCAACAACAACAGCAACAGCAACAACAGCAACAACAACAACAACAGCATCAGCAACAGCAGCATCAACAACGATGTCCAAAATGCCCATGTTACATCAAATGAAAGCCCCAATTTGCAGTCTCGCATAAAATGTGGCAAGTGGCAAGTGGCAAGTTTAAAGCTTGTGCCAAGGCACAACATATACAGAAATAAAGAATCAGCTGCAGCGTGGTGCCACTTGCCACTTGCCACTTGCCACTTGCCTCTAAAATCCTTTTTTTGTTTATTGTTGTTGTAGTTGTAGTTGTTGCCAGGCGTTAGCCGGCTACCCGGTGTAAAAGTGTTATAATTAGCAGTGCAAACGTTGACTGGAAAATAACAAAAGCCTTTGGGGCAGAAGCGACAGCAGCTGTGGTTCGTCCTGCTGACGAGCTGCTGACGGTTATGGCACTACACACACACACACATACACATAACAGGGATTTGAATGTGCTGGAACAACAATCAACTCCATCTATCACTGTGTCTCTCTCTCTCTCTCTCTAATCCCGCTCCTTGTTAGAAATATCTCTCTCATCCTTAGTCCTTGTTTGTGCATCACATGTGAATCAATTGTTCAATTATTTTTTACTCAACAAAAGTAACGAAATATTAAGATGATCAAATATTTTTGCAGTCCTATAAATATATGTTTGTAGGGTGTAGTCAACACGAAGAGACAGACGACGTTTAGAATCGAACTGTTTGCTCTGATGAGCATTTCTTTATTTTATACAAAAAAAATCTTAAACCTAAATACATATGAATACATATGTAAGGCGACCTCATGTTATGTTTATCTATATTATGTTTATTCTTCAACTAGCTGAGCTTTGCAGCGTTTGTAGGGCGACTCTATGTGTGGACGATTCTTCTTAGAATAGCTGAGCTTCACTCTTCGACAAATGTGATTTTTGTTTATCTTTAAGTAGCTGAGCCTCGCAGCGTCTCATGTTCATACTTGAACATTTGTATATATATATATATATATGTATCTATATATGTATATAGAAATATATTGATAATGTATATAGCAATATTAATATTTGATTTTTTTCAAGTGATTCTTGTAAAATGTCTTTTCTTAGTTTGTATTCATCTTATTTATTATGAAATATTATCTGGAGTTCTGTTATGGTATTGTATTGACTAATAATAGGTGTTTCATAAACTGGTCCTTAAAATACCGTTTGTTTTATTTGGAATTAATTAAATTTTTTCTAACAAGTCGCTTTGATTCTGCTCAAAAACTTTCGAGTCCAAAATTATTTTAAATTGTTGACGAACTATTTTCTCCATTCGCTTCTAAGTATTATAAAAGAACGTCAAACTCATTCCAGTTTACATTTTAAATTATATTCGAATTGCTGTTTACAGAGCAACTCGTTCAACAGAGGAAGTTTCCTAATTTCCATGCATATTAAATTGGATCTGACTCATTGGCAATTTTATATATAATATTGAAAAAACATATGAAGGCTATTAAATTCATCAATATATGCTAATGAGAAATGCGTTTATGGCAAACTTAAAATTTAAATGTTTATAAATTGCTGACTTAATATTTGATAATATCTTAACAATATGTTAAGGACCGAATGACATCAGAAGTTAAAAATAATAAAATAAACTCCCATACACAAAATTTAAATTGCAATTTGTTAAACAAATTTTGGTGCTTTAAAAAACATTGCATTGAAAATGTGTAGAATGGGTATATGGAAGTTGTTTAAAGTTGTGTAACACACAGATAGAATCATTAGGATATATGCAATTGATTAGATTTTTAATAAATAAAGTCTTTGGAATGTCTGATCCGGGCACTTACGCCAATATACAAACTTTATCTATATTAATGACTGGTTTCATTTAGCCTTGATCTTCAATATTATTAAAAAACGTGTGCTGTGGTAATCAAAAATATAATATGTGGCCTGTGTGGAGAGTAACAGAGTGTGTCATAGTCGGAATCTTGTGATTCTGCTAACGTACTAAAAAAGAAGATATTAAATGAACATTAATCAGATTTGCATAAGAGGCAGCTGTGAAATGTGCTTTGTCGAAATTGCCATATAATATTCGTACAATTTTGGAGAGCCAGTCGCGAATTAAATTGTGCAAATATTTGGTTTGTCATTAAATTTGATGTCATTTCATAATCATCAAATGGAATGTCATGATTACTGTTTGGCTAGCTGCTGCTGATGTTGGCCATATTCGCGCAATTCCAGTTAATAACCAAAAAAGGCGGCCAGTTGTCTGACTGTCTGTCTGTCTGCCTGTCTGTCTGTCTGCATGGCTACCTGTCTGGATGGCTGGCAACTAATTAGTTCACCCGGTGAAACTATATGTTAAGAGCTGAAATCCATGGACATGTCAGGAAACGCAGTGCGTGAATCTAAAAAGAAAGCGATTTGAAGTGCATTATGCAATCTATGCGAGTGGGCAGACGAAACTAAATCAGCGCAACAAATCCAACTAAAGTTGTTTTGGCTCAAAACCAGTTGTGATCCCAAAAGGAAGCCAGCAAATCTGGCTGGCTGCTTATTGCCACGGAAGCGCGCAGCTGCCTGTTGTTGCATTTGTTGCATGAATGGGTTAAACACCAACAACAGTTGCATGGGCAACCGGTTGTTATCAGCACTGAAAAGCATCTGAACTGGTTTAAATGGCTTTGACTATGCGGTCAAATTGCATCAAGTGTTGGCCTTACTTTTATATCCTGAACTTATTTCAAATGGTTAAAAGACAAACTCCTAATAAAGTTGCTTGAAAAGCCTGTAAAATGCAGATGCAATTTCTATATACAACATAACGAAATAAATTGAAATATATATATATATATATAATATGATAAAATGATAAAATATATTAATGTATATTTTTAATCAGCATCAAAAGCTGATTTCATGTATTAAAATCGCATTAATCGCAATATATTGGATTTTGTATGTATATGCATAAATTATTTTCAATTTAATAAGTTATTTTATTCGCAATGCACAAATTTAGTTTGCCACTCATTTGCATATATATATTGTTTCTCATTAAGCGACTACATTTCACATTTCAAATATTATTAACAGTTCTACAAAAGGGCTAAAAGCGTTGCACACTTGCCCGTCATTTACGTATGTGCAATGTGTTAACTCAACTGAGCTCTAGCTGACAGCTCTGTTCGTGCCCCTGCCCCTGCCCATGCCCCTGCCACAACCACTGACACTGCCACTGCCTGTAAAATCAAGTTGTCAACGAGCAAATCCAAAGTGGAACCAAACCAAGCCAAAAAATTAACCCAACAGCCACAACTACGTACCACATTGACGATCCGAACCAAATGCAAAATCTGATTTTGTGCCTCAGTTGCTGTTGTTGTTAATGTTGTTGTTGTTGTTGTTGTTGCTGTCGCTGCTGTTGCTGTCGGACTCCCCAAACAGTTAAAAGCAAAATTATTCATTACAATTTCCGCGCTACCAAGAAAACAGAAAAGAAAAAAAAATGCAAAAAATATATATATATATATAGAGTTGGAATAAAAAGTGAAATAAAACGCGGACGTGGACAAAGAAAAAGTTTTCCATGAAAATGTTTCAAATGCTCATTTGGATCTGCTGACAGCAACCACATCGTTGTTGTTGTTGTTTTTTCTCTAAGTGTGAGTGTGTGTGTGTGTGTGTGTATGTGTGGGGAGGCGTGGCTTGACGGCTTGCCGCACTTTGGTTCCTGTTGCCGCCGCATCTGATTTTAAGCGCACGTCACGCCGCCTGCCAACAATTGACTTTGAATAAGTTTCACATTGAAATTATGCCAATTTGTTGTTGCTGTTGTTGGTTTCAGATTCAGCTGCGACACTGGCGCAGATAATTTGCGGCGTTGTTGTAATTTTGCTGTTTAAAGTTTTGCCAGTAAACAACGTGAGGCGCTGCATTGTGGCAGCAACGTTAGCCAGTCACTTCTTTTTATTGTTCTTGTAATTTATTTCGTACGTTTGCTTACTCAGCAACAACAACAACAACAATTGATCGCCTCAGTCCAGCCACTCACAGTTTGCCACTTGTTGTTTGTCCTACCAAAAAACTTATGGCCAATTGCCCACTTCAAACAAAAAAAAAAAAAAAAAAAAATCTCAACTTTTTTAAATTTTAATCAAAAAAGTTTGTTGTTGATTTTTGATGGGCGGAAAAATGCGTTTAATTGGACAAGGGAATACACATAACCCCAAGACAAAGGACATATAGAAATATATATAATAAAATCAAACAAAATTGGCCAACAGCACAAACGCTTAACTAATAGATACTCAGTGTAAACTATACACAAATTGACGACCCATTCTGAACTGGTATCAATGATTGTTATATTAGTGAAGCATATTTTCTAATATATCACTATTGATACGATGATTGATATTAATATTTAACAGGGCATCGACTGACCGATAACTAAAGAACAATTTTATCGATATTTGATAGTAGATATTTGAGCAGTGGTAAGAGATTGGGTGTTTACTACAAAACAGTTGTAGTAATGATAGTCATAACATTCAACATCGTCTTGGAGTGCTATTTATCATATTTATTATTTAACTAACTTTGAATGCCCATTGATTTGACAAATCTAATAAATAGATTTTATTTGCCTATAATTTTTTGAAATTGCTTACTCAGCATGCAAAAGCTATTGCAGCGCCTCAAACTTTGCAAGCAATATAAAATTAACAACAATCGTCAATAATAATCGACAATAACAATATACATGAATAATAAAATTAAAAACTATGATTTAAAGAAAATCACTAGATTGTGCAACTACCACTGATACGAGAGAGCTCGACTGGGAGATACGCTGTATGTAAGTCGTACACATTTTATGATATTGAAATGTTGATCCTGATCCCTTATGGACTTGCAGATATTTGCCTTGCACAACTTTGCACATCATTATTATCTATGCGCCAACTCAAAATTGAACACGCAACCGAATCCAAAATCGCATAAAATGTCAAAATGCGGAAAGCTGAAAATGATGGCTGTTAGAAAAATAGCCGAAAATACAACGCAAAATGCCTAGTTAAATGAAAACCCATTTAAATACAATTGCTGGCCAAGCGTCGAGTTGTTGCTCACTGAATATTCGAGTGTCCAACATCAATGTTTGGTGAGGCACACTCGCACATTCTCGCCACATTTACATGAGGAGTCGCAACCGCAGTCTCTCTGTACCTAGCACCCCTGCACCACTGCACCCATCGCTTTGCAGATAGCACAAGTTCCGCCATCAGAGGTGCATCCGGTGAGGATATGTTCGCGTAGGACACATTGGAATCGAATTGGGAATTTTGGAGGTTAGTTGATGTCGTTGTGTTCATTTTAGCGACTGTTGTGGATGCAACAACAATGAGGCAAGCGTTTAACTGAACATTGCTGTCCAAGCTATCAAATATGAATAAATAAGCCGGCGAATTGTTAATCCAATTGAAAGAGTAACGGATTCCGTGCTTAAATTCAGCTCGTAAGTGCTCATTGATTGGAAATTCGAAGTGGCACTGCGGAAATTGTGATGCTTTAACAAGGCTTGAATATATTTTCATAAACCGATTTAACAAGTACTCTTCGATGTTTTTTGTTGCGCTTTACCAATTTATAATTATTTAAAATTAATTAAGTTGATTTAAATTGGGACAATGCATTGCAAAAGAAATTGCTGCAATTTATTTCGATTAAAACACATTTTTTATAGTAATAAATAGGGTATTAATTATGTTGAATGCAGTTAAATGAATTTATTTCAATAAAAGTAAAAATTTTTTCACAAATAAAATTTCGGTTTTTATTAAATATTTGGAATATTTGTAAAATACTATTGCTTATCAAATTTATAGCAAAAAATTCCTTGTATTTGTTGTGCAAATTGCTATTGTGCAGATTATTGAAATATTTGCACTTATGGCATATTTGAAAGAGGTTGAATAATCAATCTGTTATTTTAAACAAGAAATTACGGCAAATTGGCCACACCGAATAATATATGTAGACCGCAGTTAACCCAAAGGCTGATCTTTGACATTATTTTTAATTTAATGTTATTTGCTTATTTTCTGTTTCTCGATCGAACATTTCAAATTTTCAATTTCAATAATCAATATAAAATTATTCATACTTCGTCAATGCGCTACAATTTGCACGTTCAAAATTAAAGTGCCATTTACAAAGCTATACAAAATGTGAGTTTTGTGTTGTCTGCTTAAGAAATAATGAAATAAATTAAAGCAAGCGAACTGCTGGCCATATTGTAGAGGGATGTGGACCACGCCCACCCTGACGGCTTCCAATAATAATACTTGTGTGAAGAAAGGCTGATTAACAGCTGCGTAAAATATTGATATATGTAAAGATGCGAGCCCAGTTAACGTGGATCGAGTATTTGCTTTTGACCAACATGAAGCTCATTTGTGAAACGAATATTTATCTGCGCCTGGCACCGCGAATAAAACACATTTGCATGGGAAAAAAGTCGCTGCCGGCAATGGGAATGGGCCAAGATGGTAAGCCGTGCGGTGTACAACAGCCAGCAGACAGCCGCATTCGCCACTTTGGACTCCTTAAGCACATTCCAGTGTAACCGTCCACTTAAAACACCACTTCCACTTCGGCACAGCGTCAGCCTGGACGCAGTGGAGTGTGCAACGCCTTGGGCGCGCCGTCAACACGAATACTCTGCATTTAATCATTTCCTTTTTATTTCGATTTTATTAATACCCTATGGTATGTATAATAAAAGGGCATATTAATTATGAATTAAAAGCCATGCCATATGGAATATGTAGTATTTATATACGCAAATTGAACTGGTTTATTAACAATTTGTGTGAGAGGAGACAAATTACAGAGTAACTGCCAGTCGAGCAATCTCTCCTTGTTGAAGGCCTAAATTGAGTTGGTTTTTTTGCTGAGAGTAGAGCAGCGTTGCGTTGAGTGGAATCAAGTCGAGTAAAGTTGAGTCACTCACTCAGTCAGTTAACGTTTCCTGCCCCAGCAATTATATCACTTACCAACTGGAGTCGACTCTTGGGCCACTTTTGGTTGCCACTGCGTTTCATTCGTGCGTGCAAAATTTAAGCTAATTTACAGATTTTTTTTTTTTGCAATTTCTTTTCTTTTTTGCACATTTAGTTTTGTTAATTTTTACGTGCAATATTTTTGCTTTTGCGCTCGCCTAATTTATGTTAAATGATTGTCGGTTTTAGCTGTTTAGTCGCTTTCTTGACTTTTTCTTAGCTTTCATTTTAATCCAATTGGAAAGGCTTTGGAATGCCACAATTTAGTGGCAAGTAGCGCTCAAGCTTTAACTAAATGCGGCAGCGGAAGAAACAAACCGAAATATTTTCAAATATTTTAACAATATTTTTAACATATGCAACCAATTATTTATAGTGCTTACTGTTAATAAAAACAATTATTATTAGTCAATGAGCAAATGAATTTGAACTCTTTTTTTTTGCTAAAAAATTTATTTAAACAAATTTCAAGTTTTGTTTTTTTTTTAAATTCCAATGCTTTTAAGCGTAGATGGTCTTTCTTTATTGGCTCACTTAAAAGGAAATATTTTGGCAAAATCGTGAGAAACATTCAAATTATATGTATTTAAAAAGGTTTTGTAATTGCCTACTAACTGTTGTACTTCAGCAGACACAGATGAAAACTTGTTTCATAACTTCACTAAACTTCATGCCTGAGTGTCAGAACCGATGCGAGTTTCATTTCCTGTTCGTAAATTGTAAAGGTTTCGGAAGAACTTCTGAATCGGTTCCTGTAACTGAATCTCAAACTATGTTTGGGTTCCATTTCCGATTTGAAACGCTGCTGAAAGCAATTAAATATCGGTGAAATTGTTGAAAAATTATATTCCGCCCAAGCACAAAGAAGAATAATTTTCAATATTATTATAATTAGATAGTTCCAATATTCTAATCAATGGGATCTTAAATAAAGTCATACAGACACACATGCTACATACACCTATGCTTTTAAGTAAATTTGCGATTTGGAGCGGGGCTTTTTCCAAGATTAATGTGCGTCAATAATTACATTTAAAGTAGAAATTTTAAATTCAAATTTTTCGTCTCCTGTTCCTCCAGAAGGGGACTTCTTTTGAAAAGCTTTTTGCCTCCTTGACACTGCTGATAAGTAAACAGCGCGAATAAATATGTGCTGTTTTCTGTTTTAAGCGCATTACTCATACCACATGTTGCCCAAGCAACGACTGAGCGTGCTAATAAGCACAACCAAGACACACAAATTGGATTCATATAACAGCTTGCGTTCTCAGAAATATTTGCAGCATTTAAAATATATATAAAGACACATATATTTACATATATATATAAATGATGAGCACTGCTCACATCGTTTACATCCAAAATTGTATTTTTTTTTTGCGAATTGATGCCGCCTACTCGTATTTTATGTCATGTGCATCATCCCTTGCGATCTGTTAGATGTATTAAGATACCTCCCGAGCATATAGCTCTATCATCAGTTCTAACACCTTCATATTTATATATACAGGTGCGGTCAAAATAGTTAAAGTTTACATATTTGTTTTGTAAAATGTTAGAGAAAATACTTAAAATATGCTTTAATAAAAAATTAAAACTTTAACTTAATTAAACTTAGCTATAAAATTAATTAACAAAGCTTTCCCTGCAGCTAAATAATATTTCTAAAAACTAGATATGATGAATGGATTACTATTCTACGTTCAATATTAAAAGAAAAATTTTTTAAAACATTTCCAGATGAGAAACTATACATATTTAGTTCGCAAATCAATTTCTTCAAATTGAAGATATGAATTTTTATTAATTGCTTTAAGAGTTCCTTAATTTGACCACAAGTTTATATTCTTCTATATTATGCTCAGAGAATTCCTTCTCAATTACAGATTTCGCTACTGTATGTAGTTGATATCTAGTAGTAGGAGAGTGAGCTGGCTATATCGACTCTGCTTTCGATGATGATCATGAATGTATGTGTACATATAGGGAAGGTGGTCAGCTTCGAGTTGGACATTGATATATTTGACTGCGAACTGCACTGGATACCGATTTATGTCAAATTTACCATTTAATTTCCTGTGCACCCGAAAAATGCCACACGCATTTTGAGCTTTTTTTTTGTTCAATCCCCCCCCCCCCCCCCCGTCCAGGGCAGCAAAGTGAACAAAACTTGTACGAACATTTCTCGAAAGCTAATATTCAAATGATGGCCATAAAAAATACATACATACGCACATACTTACCAACTGTTAACTAGCAACGGGGTCAAGCGTGGCAGGTGGGAGTAGGGCAGGTGTGCCATGGAGCACTCGAAATGAACTAACGCAAATGAAATTTCAGTTGGAAATTTACGAACGCATTAAATTTGCAAGCCAAATAGCGGAGGCGCAAAGTGCAAACCTTTCGAGCACAGGAAGTCAAAGTTCGAGCAACAACAACCACAACAACAACGACAACAACAATAACAAAAACAATGTATTTTTGGTCTGTGAGAGTGAGCAGGACAAAAGGTAAGTTAATGGCAGCACGTAGCCGAAATGGACAGGGACACGGACGCGGACATGGACATGGACATGGACGTAGAGATGGACATGGACATGAACATGGGCATGGACATGGACATGGACACGACGGATAAGGAGAAAGACTGCCAATATATACGACAACGTTGGCCGGTCTAAGGTTTTGTGCTCCGGCTGCTGCTGCAGATCCTCAGACTCCTGCTGCTCCAAGTTTCCAACTTCAGGCATACGTCCTGCTGCCGGTCTCTGCCTTTTAATAATACACATTTCCATTTGATGCCGCTTTTTACATTTTTAATGAAATTATTTTCAACAATTTATAATTGCCACGCGCAGTCAGCCGGCTTCAGTTGCTCCTTCTGCTTCTGCTTCAGCTCCAGCTTCAGCTCCAGCTTAGACTTCAGCATTTGCTGCGTTTAGTTAAATGCACCCCGGGGAGAGCTTTGTGCCCAACAAATTTATATGAATTATACGATATGTATGCCTTGTATCTGGCTAGCATTTACATTCACACAGTATCCAAATCACCATTTCCCCCACCCTTCCTATCTTCCAACCGAAATTTATCGAACCTGGTTAAGAACTTTGCTGCTGCTACACTCCGAAAAATAATTCGAATAATTTTGAAATCTTAACCTTAAAATACTAACGATTATTAATAATATAAATACCCGATAAATCTAATGTTAGAATTCTGTGTTCACTTATAAATATTAAATACCGAAAATGCTTCCTTAAATGTGGAAAGAAAGCAGCGGTTGTTTTTTTTTACTTGCTGAATAATACGATAAGGTGCCCAAAAATGTGTCGATATTCTAAAATATTTTTTCTGAGTGTAGTGTTGGTGCCTCTTCTGCGGCTGCGCCTCCCATGACGCTTAATTTACTAAAGGCATCAAAGCCTTTAACACTTATAATATGAATTTAGTTCTGGGTGCAATCATTTCCTTAATTTGCATTAATAACTATGTATTTAACAAATACATATATATATTACATATATACATATACATATACATATACATATACATATACATATACATATACATATACATATACATATACATATACATATACATATACATATACATATACATATACATATACATATACATATACATATACATATACATATACATATACATATACATATACATATACATATACATATACATATACATATACATATACATATACATATACATATACATATACATATACATATACATATACATATACATATACATATACATATACATATACATATACATATACATATACATATACATATACATATACATATACATATACATATACATATACATATACATATACATATACATATACATATACATATACATATACATATACATATACATATACATATACATATACATATACATATACATATACATATACATATACATATACATATACATATACATATACATATACATATACATATACATATACATATACATATACATATACATATACATATACATATACATATACATATACATATACATATACATATACATATACATATACATATACATATACATATACATATACATATACATATACATATACATATACATATACATATACATATACATATACATATACATATACATATACATATACATATACATATACATATACATATACATATACATATACATATACATATACATAGACATATATATACATATATATATATTTGGAAATACTTTTACCGGTCGACAAATTGAAATAACTTAGAAGGCTAGTTTGTAACAAACGAACAACAACTCGAACATTTAAGTTGTTTTCTAAAAAACTGAAATTCCTCTGATTTGTAGACGAGAAATTGCGAGAAAATATACAATTAATAATAATAATCGTTCATTGTGACAATTTTGCAACAAAGATTTCAAATTTTCCCAGTGTTAAAAATGATTTCCGGTCAAGAAACCAATATAAGAAAATCAGCCGAAAGCAATGTCGTTGAGGTTAAAGACGAACTGAAGGCTGAAAACTCAGATAAGCCAAAGGGATCTGCAGTTGCAGCCGGTTTACAAGTGGATATACTTCCATTTCCAGCTGCAGGTAAGGCTCCAGCAGATACATTCAACGATTAGGTTGCAACAATAGAAATGATAACCAAATGTTAATATTTTAGCTGTAGATAATGTGGAGATTGCTTCAGATGCAGATGAAGACTCATCTGTAGCTCTAGCTGAGGCTGGAGCAGGCAACCTGGTGGATGGGGGACAGAGATCAAGTGAATTGATGACGGAAGTGATTTTGAAGCATCCATTGCAAAATATATGGACCCTATGGATTTTAAATTACCAACCTAAAAAATTGTGGTCGGATATGCAACATAAAGTTGCCAGTGTTGGCACAATCGAAGACTTTTGGGAGTTATACAATCTAATTAAGCCACCATCAGATATCGATAAGACCTGTCAATATATGTTCTTCAAGAGCAATATATCCCCCAATTGGGAGGATCCTGTCCATAAAGATGGCGGTCGCTGGATATTCTCTTTCCACAAGACACGCACGAACGATTTGGACATCTCTTGGGAAAGGGTGGTAAGAAAAGCATCAATAACAGATTGCCAGGATTGGCAATCGATTGTAATCGATTCAACTTTTTCAATCGTTTAATCTACAGATGTTAAGCTTAATTGGCGAAGTATTTGAAAATATGAATGCAATTTTCGGTGCTGCTGTCAGTGTACGTGACGGCTACAACAAGATATACGTCTGGACATCAAACGGATTCAATAAGAGAACTGTAATGGCGATTGGAAAAAATCTGGATCAAACTCTGTGCCTGGGTTTTAGTGATCTGGTGGAATATCAATTTCATGACAACTCGGAAATGAACGTAATTTAATTTACTTACTTACATTAATAATTATTTTTTTGTATGTGTAAAATTCATACACAGAAGCTTTGAAAAATAAAATACACACCAGAAAGGAACATGTTCGATCGAATAGTGTATATAAAATAGCGGATCTCACAAAATAAAATATATGTATATATATAAATACTTGGAATACAAGTATCTATTTACATTTTTTGATGACCTACTCACTGTTCCCAATATCTGGGCCTAGCCCCCATCCACTCGGATTAATGGTCATGTAATTAATTCGTTCCACGGGGGTAGGTAGAGTAAAGGGTGGGAAATAAGGTTTTGATGTAGCGGTTGTTGGATCCGTGAGATCATCCTTATTTTTCTCCACAATCCAAGGGCCGTCTTTCCTTAACTGTTTGGAGTTAAAAAAGAAAGTGCCAAGGTGCATTGGTGCGAAAGCCTGACCGGCGGCTATAAAGCGGTGCCACGGGAACCAGGAGCCCGTGGAATTTTATTCCGTCCTGGTTGTTGGTGAGGCCCTTCGGGGAGTCACGTGGTGGATGTGGTGTAATACCTATATGCGGGTAAAGTTTCGGCTTGACGTGTGCTTGCGTACTCAACAGGGTGCCGAGAGCCCAAAGATCGGAAGTCGTTTAAGATAGGCGGCGCTCAAGACCAAGAGAGGAATTTCACGACCAAACAGAAGTGACTTCAATTTGGTACCTGCGGGTCCAAATGTCCCAATGGGGCGCTAATTGAAAGCAGAATTTCAATTCTGTGCTTGGCACCGTGAAATTAGGCTGTAAAGGCTGGCGTTCACGTAAAAATAGGAACTATTTCTGTTCCCAATATCTATTAAGTTCGATTTACGATAGAAAGATACAAATTTAAATTTTATAATACCTACATATACATATACATATACATATACATATACATATACATATACATATACATATACATATACATATACATATACATATACATATACATATACATATACATATACATATACATATACATATACATATACATATACATATACATATACATATACATATACATATACATATACATATACATATACATATACATATACATATACATATACATATACATATACATATACATATACATATACATATACATATACATATACATATACATATACATATACATATACATATACATATACATATACATATATATACATATATATATATTTGGAAATACTTTTACCGGTCGACAAATTGAAATAACTTAGAAGGCTAGTTTGTAACAAACGAACAACAACTCGAACATTTAAGTTGTTTTCTAAAAAACTGAAATTCCTCTGATTTGTAGACGAGAAATTGCGAGAAAATATACAATTAATAATAATAAACGTTCATTGTGACAATTTTGCAACAAAGATTTCAGATTTTCCCAGTGTTAAAAATGATTTCCGGTCAAGAAACCAATATAAGAAAATCAGCCGAAAGCAATGTCGTTGAGGTTAAAGTCGAACTGAAGGCTGAAAACTCAGATAAGCCAAATGGATCTGCAGTTGCAGCCGGTTTACAAGTGGATATACTTCCATTTCCAGCTGCAGGTAAGGCTCCAGCAGATACATTCAACGATTAGGTTGCAACAATAGAAATGATAACCAAATGTTAATATTTTAGCTGTAGATAATGTGGAGATTGCTTCAGATGCAGATGAAGACTCATCTGTAGCTCTAGCTGAGGCTGGAGCAGGCAACCTGGTGGATGGGGGACAGAGATCAAGTGAATTGATGACGGAAGTGATTTTAAAGCATCCATTGCAAAATATATGGACCCTATGGATTTTAAATTACCAACCTAAAAAATTGTGGTCGGATATGCAACATAAAGTTGCCAGTGTTGGCACAATCGAAGACTTTTGGGAGTTATACAATCTAATTAAGCCACCATCAGATATCGATAAGACCTGTCAATATATGTTCTTCAAGAGCAATATATCCCCCAATTGGGAGGATCCTGTCCATAAAGATGGCGGTCGCTGGATATTCTCTTTCCACAAGACACGCACGAACGATTTGGACATCTCTTGGGAAAGGGTGGTAAGAAAAGCATCAATAACAGATTGCCAGGATTGGCAATCGATTGTAATCGATTCAACTTTTTCAATCGTTTAATCTACAGATGTTAAGCTTAATTGGCGAAGTATTTGAAAATATGAATGCAATTTTCGGTGCTGCTGTCAGTGTACGTGACGGCTACAACAAGATATACGTCTGGACATCAAACGGATTCAATAAGAGAACTGTAATGGCGATTGGAAAAAATCTGGATCAAACTCTGTGCCTGGGTTTTAGTGATCTGGTGGAATATCAATTTCATGACAACTCGGAAATGAACGTAATTTAATTTACTTACTTACATTAATAATTATTTTTTTGTATGTGTAAAATTCATACACAGAAGCTTTGAAAAATAAAATACACACCAGAAAGGAACATGTTCGATCGAATAGTGTATATAAAATAGCGGATCTCACAAAATAAAATATATGTATATATATAAATACTTGGAATACAAGTATCTATTTACATTTTTTGATGACCTACTCACTGTTCCCAATATCTGGGCCTACCCCCCATCCACTCGGATTAATGGTCATGTAATTAATTCGTTTCACGGGGGTAGGTAGAGTAAAGGGTGGGAAATAAGGTTTTGATGTAGCGGTTGTTGGATCCGTGAGATCATCCTTATTTTTCTCCACAATCCAAGGGCTGTCTTCCCTTAACTGTTTGGAGTTAAAAAAGAAAGTGCCAAGGTGCATTGGTGCGAAAGCCTGACCGGCGGCTATAAAGCGGTGCCACGGGAACCAGGAGCCCGCGGAATTTTATTCCGTCCTGGTTGTTGGTGAGGCCCTTCGGGGAGTCACGTGGTGGCTGTGGTTTAATACCTATATGCGGGTAAAGTTTCGGCTTGACGTGTGGTTGCGTACTCAACAGGGTGCCGAGAGCCCAAAGATCGGAAGTCGTTTAAGATCGGCGGCGCTCAAGACCAAGAGAGGAAGTTCACGACCAAACAGAAGTGACTTCAATTTGGTACCTGCGGGTCCAAAAGTCCCAATGGGGCGCTAATTGAACGCAGAATTCAATTCTGTGCTTGGCACCGTGAAATTAGGCTGTAAAGGCTGGCGTTCACGTTAAACAATAGGAACTATTTCTGTTCCCAATATCTATTAAGTTCGATTTACGATAGAAAGATACAAATTTAAATTTTATAATACCTACATATACATATACATATACATATACATATACATATACATATACATATACATATACATATACATATACATATACATATACATATACATATACATATACATATACATATACATATACATATACATATACATATACATATACATATACATATACATATACATATACATATACATATACATATACATATACATATACATATACATATACATATACATATACATATACATATACATATACATATACATATACATATACATATACATATACATATACATATACATATACATATACATATACATATACATATACATATACATATACATATACATATACATATACATATACATATACATATACATATACATATACATATATATACATATATATATATTTGGAAATACTTTTACCGGTCGACAAATTGAAATAACTTAGAAGGCTAGTTTGTAACAAACGAACAACAACTCGAACATTTAAGTTGTTTTCTAAAAAACTGAAATTCCTCTGATTTGTAGACGAGAAATTGCGAGAAAATATACAATTAATAATAATAAACGTTCATTGTGACAATTTTGCAACAAAGATTTCAGATTTTCCCAGTGTTAAAAATGATTTCCGGTCAAGAAACCAATATAAGAAAATCAGCCGAAAGCAATGTCGTTGAGGTTAAAGTCGAACTGAAGGCTGAAAACTCAGATAAGCCAAATGGATCTGCAGTTGCAGCCGGTTTACAAGTGGATATACTTCCATTTCCAGCTGCAGGTAAGGCTCCAGCAGATACATTCAACGATTAGGTTGCAACAATAGAAATGATAACCAAATGTTAATATTTTAGCTGTAGATAATGTGGAGATTGCTTCAGATGCAGATGAAGACTCATCTGTAGCTCTAGCTGAGGCTGGAGCAGGCAACCTGGTGGATGGGGGACAGAGATCAAGTGAATTGATGACGGAAGTGATTTTGAAGCATCCATTGCAAAATATATGGACCCTATGGATTTTAAATTACCAACCTAAAAAATTGTGGTCGGATATGCAACATAAAGTTGCCAGTGTTGGCACAATCGAAGACTTTTGGGAGTTATACAATCTAATTAAGCCACCATCAGATATCGATAAGACCTGTCAATATATGTTCTTCAAGAGCAATATATCCCCCAATTGGGAGGATCCTGTCCATAAAGATGGCGGTCGCTGGATATTCTCTTTCCACAAGACACGCACGAACGATTTGGACATCTCTTGGGAAAGGGTGGTAAGAAAAGCATCAATAACAGATTGCCAGGATTGGCAATCGATTGTAATCGATTCAACTTTTTCAATCGTTTAATCTACAGATGTTAAGCTTAATTGGCGAAGTATTTGAAAATATGAATGCAATTTTCGGTGCTGCTGTCAGTGTACGTGACGGCTACAACAAGATATACGTCTGGACATCAAACGGATTCAATAAGAGAACTGTAATGGCGATTGGAAAAAATCTGGATCAAACTCTGTGCCTGGGTTTTAGTGATCTGGTGGAATATCAATTTCATGACAACTCGGAAATGAACGTAATTTAATTTACTTACTTACATTAATAATTATTTTTTTGTATGTGTAAAATTCATACACAGAAGCTTTGAAAAATAAAATACACACCAGAAAGGAACATGTTCGATCGAATAGTGTATATAAAATAGCGGATCTCACAAAATAAAATATATGTATATATATAAATACTTGGAATACAAGTATCTATTTACATTTTTTGATGACCTACTCACTGTTCCCAATATCTGGGCCTACCCCCCATCCACTCGGATTAATGGTCATGTAATTAATTCGTTCCACGGGGGTAGGTAGAGTAAAGGGTGGGAAATAAGGTTTTGATGTAGCGGTTGTTGGATCCGTGAGATCATCCTTATTTTTCTCCACAATCCAAGGGCTGTCTTCCCTTAACTGTTTGGAGTTAAAAAAGAAAGTGCCAAGGTGCATTGGTGCGAAGCCTGACCGGCGGCTATAAAGCGGTGCCACGGGAACCAGGAGCCCGCGGAATTTTATTCCGTCCTGGTTGTTGGTGAGGCCCTTCGGGGAGTCACGTGGTGGATGTGGTTTAATACCTATATGCGGGTAAAGTTTCGGCTTGACGTGTGCTTACAGGGTGCCGAGAGCCCAAAGATCGGAAGTCGTTTAAGATAGGCGGCGCTCAAGACCAAGAGAGGAAGTTCACGACCAAACAGAAGTGACTTCAATTTGGTACCTGCGGGTCCAAATGTCCCAATGGGGCGCTAATTGAACGCAGAATTTCAATTCTCTGCTTGGCACCGTGAAATTCGGCTGTAAAGGCTGGCGTTCACGTAAAAATAGGAACTATTTCTGTTCCCAACATCTATTAAGATCGATTTATGATAGAAAGATACAAATTTAAATTTTTTTTTTTTTTTTTTTTTTTTTTTTTTTTTTTTTTTTTTTTTTTTTTTTTTTTTTTTTTTTTTTTTTTTTTTTTTTTTTTTTTTTTTTTTTTTTTTTTTTGTCACGTGGTGGCTGTGGTTTAATACCTATATGCGGGTAAAGTTTCGGCTTGACGTGTGGTTGCGTACTCAACAGGGTGCCGAGATCCCAAAGATCGGAAGTCGTTTAAGATCGGCGGCGCTCCAGACCAAAGGAGGAAGTTCACGACCAAACAGTAGTGACTTCGATTTGGTACCAGCGGGTACAATAGTTCCAATGGGGCGTTAATTGACGCATATTTCAATTCTGTGCTTGGCACCGTGGAATTAAGCCGTAAAGCAGGTGTTCACGTTAAACAAATGGATTTTCATGTCCCTATCTACGGGGCCTACCCCCCATCCACTCGGATTAATGGTCATGTAATTGATTCGTTTCACGGGGGTAGGTAGAGTAAAGGGTGGGAAATAAGGTTTTGATGTAGCGGTTGTTGGATCCGTGAGATCATCCTTATTTTTCTCCACAATCCAAGGGCCGTCTTCCCTTAACTGTTTGGAGTTAAAAAAGAAAGTGCCAAGGTGCATTGGTGCGAAAGCCTGACCGGCGGCTATAAAGCGGTGCCACGGGAACCAGGAGCCCGCGGAATTTTATTCCGTCCTGGTTGTTGGTGAGGCCCTTCGGGGAGTCACGTGGTGGCTGTGGTTTAATACCTATATGCGGGTAAAGTTTCGGCTTGACGTGTGGTTGCGAACTCAACAGGGTGCCGAGATCCCAAAGATCGGAAGTCGTTTAAGATCGGCGGCGCTCAAGACCAAGAGAGGAAGTTCACGACCAAACAGAAGTGACTTCAATTTGGTACCTGCGGGTCCAAAAGTCCCAATGGGGCGCTAATTGAACGCAGAATTCAATTCTGTGCTTGGCACCGTGAAATTAAGCCGTCAAGGCAGGTGTTCACGTTAAACAATTGGAACAATCTGTCCCTATCATCTATTAAGATCGATTTATGATAGAAAGATACAAATTTAAATTTTAAAATACCTATGTTGAAAATTCATATAAGTAGCATTAAAATTAGGTTAGAGTTTTATGTACAAATATACCAAACAATAAATCGTGGAAATGAGACAAACTGGTATTAAAAAAGTTTATCCTCAAACTAAAAAAAGAAGGTTTTTCAGCATTCCTTCTAAGAAAGTGATAGAAGAAAGAAAGTTTTTGGCAATTTGGCATTCTTTAAGAATTTTAGAGTCAGCTTTGCAAGCCGTGAAACGGTGTCAACATTGTGGTAAAAATAACGAACTCCTGTTTCCTGTGCTGCTCCTCATTGTTGTCCTTGTTGTTATTATCTGTTGACAATGCTGCTGCTGCTGAGACCCTTGTCAACATGAGAGACGCGTCGCATTATTGAGCTAAATCAGTTAAACAGATCCCACAAAAACACACACAGCAAAAGTGCTGAGCAAACATGGTGGAAAAAAGCCAGTTTGCTGTGATAGTTCGACTAAAAAATATATATCCAATGATATGCATATGCAATAAATAGCGTGTATTTTTATGCACTCACATTTCAATTTGGTAGCTTTAAATATTATTATTCATGATTATTATTTATGTTGGGCATTTAATATAATATGCCAATAACAAGCCATTTGACGTATGCCATTTGCTGTTTGACATTTAACATTTCGCATTTGTCATTCATTCATTCTGGGCAACCCGAATATCGAATCCAATGCTTGGGCATATTTTTGGCATTTCTGGTAGCTCATTAAATTTTAAGGGTCGCACACAATCAGATCAATCAAATGGGCTAATAATGTTGCCATCCATCCATATCATCCATGATAATGTTTGCTAACTGATGGCAATCATTGGTTGGATGCCTCGGCTAGTGATGGCGGCTGACAGTTAAAGAAATACATTTCTATATATATAGTAGACTTCTGCGCGTAACTTGTTGACAGGTATCACATTATATATATAAAAAAGTTTACTTAAGCTGCAGATAACGTGACTAATTAATTTCTGTCCACAAGTTGATGAGCATACCTTTGCCGATATAAAAATACATATTTTTGTGTGCATTTATTTGTATTTTAACAAATAAGGATTGTTTTTCTGCGGGTACACCTTATAATAAAATTTATTAATTAGTGGTACAAGTGCCTGGGCATAATCATATTTTTCAGAATGTGTGTGAACGCATGCAAGACGCATACTTTTTACTGTGTCATTGCAAAAATAAAAAACAAAAAAATAAAAAACAAAAAACAATAAAAGAAACAAAAATACAAAAAAAACAAAAAAGCATGGAAAATAGAATTGTTAATGCTCACAATTTGCACAAAGAAGCTTTACAAAAATTAGCTCACTGAAATGCTGCCACTTAGTTCATGAATATGCAGTATGTGTGCTTACTGTGCACAACAGCAACAACTACAACTGCAACTGCAACGACAACGACAACGACAACTGAAACGACGACAGCAACAAAAGTAAAAACAGTAACCAAAGCATTTTACATACAACAGCAGCGTATAAAGAGTTGCAACTGTGTGTGTGTGTGTGTGTGTGTGTGTGTATGCACACACATGTGCTATTAGTAGCTGTCAGTCGCAACATGCATATTCAGAGATGTTTCTCTATTGACTGTCAGTCCGCGTGTCCACCCGTCTTTCCATGTGGTCCATTTCGCCACGTTCTCGGCGCGCATTATTGGCCAGCACTATTTACTCTGAAATTACCATATGAAAGAGTTTCATTGCACACCCTTCACACACACACACACACACACACACACTTGGGGAAAACAAGCAAAATGTATGTAAATTTTACACATATTTTTTTCTGTCACTCTTCCATTTTTACATATGACAGTCCAACACTGCTGCAACAACGAACACTTTTGCTTTGTTTTGTATGTTCCTTTCAGTCGATTTAGTTTTAAGCAATATATTTCCTTGACATGTCCATCAGTTATGGGCTCTGATTTTGATCGATTTGCATTATTATGTTTTCATTTCATATAATGGCATATTTATAATAAAGTAGTTGCTCAGAAATTAGAGCCTAACCTTTCTTTTGTTTATTAATGTATAATTTTATTTCTTTTATGGAATAGAACTGAATTTCTTTATTTACCTTTCAATTTCATTCATATTGATTCTATTCTTCGGAAAAAACTGATAAAAGTTCTTTTATTTTGAATCAAACATTCAAAGTATTTTATCATTAATAAATCACTTCAAAACTCCGACAATGAGATTTACTTATTTTATGCAGTTGCATTATTAAATTTCATGCCAGAAGTCTGTGTAAATGTATACACAAAATTAATTTGCATAATTGATGCCTCCTGATGCCTCCTTGCCGCCTATTGCCAAGAGTCAAAAGTAAAGATGCAAGTTTGCAAAATGCCCAAACACAATCAACAAATTTGCCAAGAATTAAGAAAATTATGAAAACTTGTTAATTCGACACAGGCAATGATTCTGCTCCAGCTACTGATGAGGATGAAGTGATCCGAAAAGTGTGTTTCAACTTTAATGGGCACATCGAAGAGGAGGGCAAAGATAAGTGCGAGAAACAATTTCAAACAAACAAACAAACAAACTCAAGTGTGCGTAATTAGAAGTTTTGTAAAACAAATCTTATAATTATATAAGTACAAAGTTTAGAAGCTGACGACGAAACTGAAACTCAAACTCAAACTGTAACTGAAGTTGGAGCCGATGCGGATGCCGATGCGGATGCTGATGCTGGATACGGTTGCCTTAGGAGATGCAGTGGCAACTTTCCCGCCAACACTGACCAATCCAATGCTCGAGCCTCTTGCAGTACTGATGACACTTGGGATAGTGCGGATGATAGCGCGATTGCACCTGGCATAGGGCTCGATCCATGGCAATGGCCCGTGACTTGATGGAGACAATGCCCAGCGGCTGGGTCGTTGTTTTCACATCCGAGACAAGTTTCTCCGCCGACTCATTCTCATCGGAGTCGCCGTCCTCCAATGCTGCCCCTAATAATACCGCCTCCTGTTCGTTGGACAGATTGTCGGCATCGGGTGCTGCATTTGCCACACGTCGTTGCCGCAGATGCACCGCCTCTCCACCGTTGGGGCATATGCACAGGCAGAGGCAGAGACTCCCACAGATCAGCACGATTTGCGTTAGTTTCATTTTTCACGTCTTTGATGTTGTAAATTTGGATTTCGACTGCGTTGCGATTCGCATCATTGTCAAACGTTGTTCCACAATTGGTTGCGCAGTTCCACTTCTGTGCGGCTTATCTGGCTTATCAGGCGCCTCAAGGTTAGAGGTCAGCACTAATCAGTGAATTGTGGCTCGATTCTAACGGAAAGCAGCCTTCCATCTATCTGTGCCTGTGTCTGGTTTTGTTTTGTTCTAAATCGTCATTATGATGGCAATGCGATAATACTCAATGTCTTTAGCATGTATATTAGGTAAATAAGTTGATATATAGGTCACTTCCCCCCTTCTTCTTCTTCTTCTTATATACATTCCTGCCCACCATGGTCTCTTCAAAAAAATAATCGCCAAATTTGTAAAATAAACACTTTAATATCGAGATTGATTAAACTACAAATTATGGGTATGAAATCGAGTCGTATTTTTAATTGTAAAACTTCCTATATAAATTATGATTTCTCCAATATTCAATAACTTTAATTAATGGCTTCTGTAACTGGCTCTCACAGAAATTTTGAATTTAGTTTATACGTTTTTTCAAAATAGATTGCAAAACCTTAAGTTACGAGTCAAGTTAATATTCTTAGATTAAGGCGCTGTCTTCAAAATTGCATTTTGATTCTCACGTTTATGTAGATGCATGTCAGGGTATTAAGTCTTCGGCACCTTTACAACTCACTCTATACCATTTTTTTTCATCCGATATATGTGTATGTACAAACACATGCTTATAAATATATATAACGCAATAATTATGTTTACACATAACAATAACAACAACGAGTAGACGAGTAAATGTTGAGCTGGTAATTTATGCCCAAATTTGTATTTTTTATGGGAGAGAACTGTTTGGAGAGGCCTGCCTGTATCTACAGTAAGTAAAATTGATGGGCAAATGGGCAGGCCAGAGACTGCCAAAATCATAGCTAATTTTTGGCATGCATACACTCCGAAATAAATCAACCTACGTTTTTGGGAAAATCGTTTTTTTTTTTTTTAAATTGAGAAAAATTGTGGTGCTTAGAAAGACACAAGCATAAATTTTAAAAATGTATTTTCTAAATTGACTGTGTGACAGGGTAACAATTGGCGACATACAATATAGGGCGAATTTTTTATAAGTGTACACCTACAGCTGTACTTAGAGACAGGCACATACATACATCTGTGCACACATTTTTACATACGTGGAGAGAAACGCATAAAAGTCCATTTGGTTTAAAATGCAAAAACAATAACAGTAATCATAATAATAATAATAATAATAATAATAATAATAATAATAATAATAATAATATACAATATACAATAACAATAACGACAACGGAACAGCAGTCAAATAATGTATGTACATTACACTCACAAAGAGCAGCTGGCAAATAACTTTTAGAATGTTTGCCAATTGCCTCCAACCAGCCAACGAGGAGCTGCCAGGACCACCCAGGACACACCCAGTCAGGGCAAACCCTATTCTTCGGTCGCCACACCACAGTCGACATCATTAACTGGCCTGGTGAGTTGCCGTTGGCGAATTCACATCTGGGTGCTGCTCGTAAGGAAGTCAGTCAATAATATTATGCAACATAAAGTTGCGGCGATTTTCTTTGCTTGCCCCATCATCAATTGAGCACCTCCATTAGTGGCCGATTTGAAACTGCACTTCCCATTATTTATGGGGCTTCTATGGCAGTTACGACTCCTCACATTTCACATCATAAAAATCATGTTGTAAACAAACATTTATATTTGATGGCATTCGACATTGACTGTTAATGTTGCAAATTTATCAGTACAGCTGTATATTGCACACACACACACACACACACACACACATATACATATATGTGGTCTTGTGAATGTACAAAAATGTTTTTATATTTGAAATTTATAATACAATTTCTCGTTTACAATGCGTAGATCAAATTTATTTCCTTTGATGATTTATTCCTTCTCTTATGGCAATAAAATGTACAATTTTTAAGCTGTTGCTCCCAATTCGATTTCATCAAAATCAGCCCATTAAAATATGACATACATTGCTGAAAACCTATCTTCTATATTGCGAAAGCTTTTTTTTCTTCAAATTATGAATATATATAGGTTCGTTTTAAGTGCGCTTTAAGTGTTCCACAAATTCTTGTTGTGAATCAAATGCAAGACTCAGAAATAAAGCAAATAGCAAAAGAATGGGTTAAAATATGCTCAAAGTTGCAAATCAAAGCAAATATATTAAATTCACATTGTTCTACATTTTTGGATTTGGCTTACTAAAAACAATGTTTTACATTTCTATGCATATAAAATGTTAAGAAATAATATGTTTAATTTCCAGGTGGTTGCATGCACAATTCAAGAATTCCAAATCAAATTAGTTTCTTCAAACCATTGCAAATGAAACATGTGATTCAAGTGAACAAAAAAGTTTAGTTTAATTCAAATTGTGTTAATATTTACTGTGCAAACACAAACTGCAAAGTAAACGCTCAAATTGCTGTTGGTTAAAAAATTAAACACCGGACGAACTTCCTCTGATGTGTTTTCAGTTATTTGCTTTTAAAGTTTTTATTGTGTGTTCAAACAATTAGTTTGAATATTTCAATAATATAATATGTTTGCAATGCCAAAGAGATGCATAAAGAGAGAAAATATAAATTAAAAGAGAATACTTTCAAATTTTATTTTTTTGTTATGTGTTAATTGAAAGTAATTGATATATTGTTGTTGAGACAATGGAAAATTCAGAGTGATTGAATTATTTCATATTTTCCCTTGATAATATTTTTACTTTTTACACACACACACACACAGCAGAGGAATATTGTTCTTGTCTAACATTTATATATCAAAAATATTTTATACATTTTACTATTTAATTTACCATCTACAAGTGGTAAATCAACTAATTTCAATACCGAATTTGCAAACTTGTACGTATGCTACAGGGTAACTACTAGTCGATAACGCTGGTTTCATTAATTGCAAGCTGACTGTTGGCAATTCATGTTATTGGATATTTTTGCAATTACGTGCAAACAATTGTTGTGCTGCTTATTGATAATTCGTAGAACTAAAAGATTGTAATTTCATATTTTCGTAAAATAATTTTGTGTATAATTGCTTTTGCTTTCCAGTTTGTTGGATAAATAAATATAGATTATACAAAAGAATGTTGTCTAACCGATTTAATTCCTTTAACGCAAATAAAGCAGAATAGGAATATAAAGAAACAAGTCAGAAAGAAATTTTTGGGCATAACCGACTCCGAAATACTCTTAAACTCTGGTGCCACAGATCGGGTTGGGTGTAGCAGAGAAATACCAATCTATAAAGGAGCTTTTCAGTTTGCCTTTTAAATTGCCATAGACATTAACTTTTATGAATTTTAGCGGAGGGAGTGTGCGGAAATAAAATGTGGGAAGCGTTTCCTATTAACATTTCTTTGAAGTTTGGTAACATTAGCTCTGAAATTGGAGGAGATTTGGATTCTTTGTGCGCGTGAGTGGGCGTGGCCACACAAAATTCTTGAGCGCGTAGAAAAACTGGTAGATGCAAACTTGTATTCTTAACGGTTAGCAAAATTTCATCTTTTATTTTGATTCATATTTTTGGATTTATGGCTTTTATTAAAAAAGTTTTTGTTTGATATTTTTAATTATGGCATACAACTCATGCGTATTTTTTGTAAATCGCTCTAATATAAAATTACTTTTATTTTACAAGTAATTTGTAAATCGTGCCTTCCAAATAAAGTATATGAATTTTGAAAGCTATGTAAAATGTACGTATAATGATTATTATAAAAAACATAATATAGTAAATTTCCAGTTTACACGCATAGAACACGAAAGCAAAAGTATTGAAATTTTCAAAGCTGATTAATTTATGAACATGCATATGTATTTAAGAGACTTGTGTTATACAAATTTCCTAGCTTGGCTAATATGCTTATGTGGAACTCTGTGGGTTAACTATTTAAGCAGTTTCACTCCGCTACACTTGTGGCTCATTCCATTCAGATAAAAGAAATATGTTAATCAAAAGCAAAAGCAAAAGCAAAATCTACACCCAGATAGTCAGAGTCAGTTTGTGATATGCCGTTGGGAACTCTTCGCAGTTGTTTATAATGTTTTCACTTTGAATTTGAATTCAGATTCTCGCAATGCGTGCGCCAAACAAAATAATTTCTTTGTGTATGTTGATTTAATTAAATTTGCAATGTACATGCATACATACATACATACATTTGTATGTATGTGTATGGCTTGGCAAGCGACTAACAGGGAGTCTCTTTCAGAAAAAAGGAGAAGTGTGAGAATCACATTAACATACGAGTAAAGCTCAAACAGAAATCATAACAAGCAAAAAGCAGAAAGAACCGCAAGCACAACAACAACAACAACAACAACATTAACATCAATAACAACAACGGTTTTGGCCAAGTCAAGTCAGCTGGCTCTGGAAATTGTATATGTACAGTAAACAGTTAAACTTGGCTGCCTATATTTAAATTTCTCCTATATCGTGTACCCTGTGTGTACGTATGTATCGATAAGAATCGAATTATCGCTCGAATTAAAAGAATCAGTTTTTGAATTATCGTTATTATCAGAAATGTGTATACCATGAATAATTTTTGTGAATGTTAAGTTTTAATTTTACGAGTGATGCACAGGTTAAAACTTGGGCTCATGGTATCTAATAGTCGAGCGGACTCGACGATTTCATTTTTATTTGTTTTCCTTTCTGATATGTTCATGGACATTGCGCATAAAAAACAATAAAAGCGTGGCTGACTCCGATGGTGACTGTATTGCAAATCAAATACGAAACACAAACGTATCGAGCAATAAAACTGAAAACGGGGAATCGCACTCGATAAGTAGGAGACTGCTTTAAAGTTCACTTTGAGGAGCTTACATTTGGGATGTATGTGTTCATTCGTAAATACTCGCAATTGTACATAAAGACAAAAAAAAAAAAAAACTAACCATATCAGAAATTTGATAAGTAACATTCAATTTTGCACTGTGAGCATATTTTGTTGTCAATTTTAATTTATTTTTGTATATGTTTTTATTTATATTAATTACATTATACTGATATTTTTACTTAGTAACTTTTTATATGTTGTTTTATCTTCAGGATATGGTTTTATTATATCTTATTATTATATCTGTAGTAGGGATTAATATTTTTTCAGTGAACGTCTGAAACAAAAATAAAAATGCTGAAAAGCAATAAAATGTCTGGCAACATTGTATTTGGGCAATAAAAACATCCGATGAATTTTCTAGTTAAATTGAAAAATGTAAAACCAGAAATTCTTAAGGCATAATTAAGTTGAATATTTGATTTGGATGTTTTGCACGTGAGGAGTGAATGGGAGAATGAATAAATGAATACAAAAATATTCAAGTGTCTGATGGAGCCCAATGGGACCACATTCTCAGGTGGAGTGCAGTAATGGCCAAAGAGTTGTTGGTCAAAGGTTGTCTCTGTTTAAGTCAATTTATTGTAAGGCACATAAAAAGTCTCTGGTAAGATTCTGATTGCTTTTGGTGCGTCTTTGACCACGTCAATTACAGGTGCATGGCAAACGAGATGCCTGCGGGGGAGCATGGAAAACACGAACACGAACAACATAAACTCACTTTTGCCACTATGTTCAGCAAGTTGTGAGCATTTTGGATTTATGCCACAGCTTATGCAATGCCCAATACAGAGTCAAGTCTTATTCTTCTAGTCATCGACATGTTAACATGTGTATTATTGCTTTTTGCTGATGGATTGAAAAATGATGTATGACTCTCTAAGCGTGCAATTAAAATGGACAACAGTAGAGCATTTGCTGATAACAACGGCCATAACGATTCCGACACGTTGACAGCACATTGATATGGGTCCTCCCACTCCCCTAATCCCCTAATCCCATGCTCCCATACTCGCACTCTTACTGGTATTGTTACCTTCTTGTCGTAGTCTTCGTCGCTGTTGTTGCCATTTGAGCTGCCAATCTCTCTGAGCGAGCGCCAGCAGCAGCTAACAGCTAACAGCCTTATTCCCTGCCCCTCTTTGAGCAAGCAATTAAAAAGACAAGGAAAATCGAAATAAGGCAAAGATAAACTGAAAAAAGAACTTTTCTCGAAAGGCACACCGAACTCGATATACTCTGGCAGGCCGGACCTAATCCGCTGATATTCATATCTTTTTTCGGTCTGTTTCAATGCGTTACAAACAGCAAGACAAATTTATAAATTCCTTTAGATAAAAATAGCAATTGAAATCCAATTCAAATTGTTCAATAAATAAAATGTCAGTCAGACTTGATGCCCAAAATGCCAAAAATGCGCACTTAAAAAAGTTTTTGTCTTAAAAGTAAGCTCTAATAACCAAAGTAATTATTTTCACTTTTCACTTGACAATCTGGTTTATTGTTACAGTCATAGTAAATATTATATTGAATATATTTGTATGCAATAAATAAAATACAATTTTATAAAATGCATATTTGGAAATTACTGTAGATTGAGTGAGCAATGCGAAATTAGTTTTATTATGACTCAATTTTAGCCAGAAGTTGTCAAATTTAACGCAAATTGGCAATTAAATAGAATTTAAGCCAATAAGCTAAAATTGTGATGAAAATACATTTGCTTCTATCTACATAACAGACGCTCGCAAATTGCAGGCAGCCAGCATAATTATCGTTATCCTTGTGCTTATCGGGGCATAGGACAGTGGACATAGTGCAGTGGGTGAGGGGTGGAGTGTGGTGTGGTGTGGTGTGGTGTGGTGTGGTGTGGGGAGGGTTTGAAATGGTTCACAAAGGACTATCACGAACAAAACAATTTGATAATTAATCGTTTTGAACTCTCTGTGGCTTCCAGCCAGTAGATATGTGCAAAATAATCACATCACATCATTTATATCGGAGGGCTCTGCTTGCGTATGTCTTTATGTGGATGTGTGCGACCGGAAACGGAAACGGCAAAAACGTTCGCTCCAAATATCATTGTTGTTTGTTGCTGTTGTTGTTGTTAGCCTTTGCGGCTAAATGCGCCTTGCAGCTATTATGATATGACTCCTTTAGCAGCCTTCATTCATAGTTACAAATATATATATCCATACATATATGTTTTGTTTGTTTATATGTATCTGTATCTATGTCTGTCTGTATCTGTGTACAACTGCACACATGTATTTGTTAAGCTTTTCTCAATAATTCTCCACATTGCCCAATTAGTTATGTGGCTCGGCCGCAAATGATGAAATGCTTCATTTGTGCCTTTAAATATGTTAATTTGGTTAAATTACGTAAATTTCTACTGAAATGAATTTCGATTGTATCGAAGGGGTTTAAATATGTTAATTTGGTTAAATTACGTAAATTTCTATTGAAATGGATTTCGATGGTATCGAAGGGGTTGGAGTAATTCACTTTGTGAATTAAATAATATATAACAATCACAAATGTACATAATATAAAAAGAAAATTTTGAATTATAAAAAAAATTTGCCTACATTTTAGAAAATTGTGCTAAAATTAATATCGGCCTACAAAAAAAACTATTAAGCCAAACATTAATAAAATTTAAAAAACCTTAGTTTGCCTAACATTAATTTGTATAAAAACGTAACATTTTTCTTTATGTGAATTATATAGGGTGACTAACCATTAACGCCAAAATCAGCGCCATTTACTACAATTTAGGCCGTTTTCGTATTAATATATAAAATTCAATATTTTATTGAATATATATCTATGTATTACTGTACAAGTAGTAAATCAATTATTTATTAATCGGGAAATGAACTACTCACACTCACAGACACACACACACACACGCACGTGTACACATATGAGAAATGAGTTTAATACCAGATACATGCCAATGTCAACTAATTGTGCCACATTTGAGAATACACAGTAATTATGACAAGTTGTGGCTTTGTTGGTTGCAGTTGTTGCTTGTTCGGTTTGTTAGCTGCAATGTGTTAGAGCACATCTGACTGGCTAACTGGCCATCAAGGCCATTTGCACAGGGATATGATTCTGTCTAATAGCTATGTCAAACAATAAAATGACACTACAAATAATTTGCACTTGCAAATATGATAACAGTTGAGAGCCGACAATCAAATGTGGCAGCAACATGGAGCAGCAGCTACATCTGCGTGAGACAGGAGACAGTCAGAGGCAGGAGGCTTAGATACAGAGCGAGACCAAATATCCGGATTTGTGGGGCTGCAATCCACACATGCTGCAGCAAATGCAAATGAGAATGAATAAATATAAATTTGAAGAGCAGCTCGTCTCTGGGCTGGTCGTTGGATATGTTTGCGTGACATGATGGAATTTTAGCAGACGAGCAGGACATTGGCTCCCTGGCGCTAACTTGGTGGTGGCAAATGGCGTTGCCGGAGTTTCCTGTTTGCTGTCAATGTGCAAGTCACCAAGCCACCAAGCAACCAAGTTACCAAGTCACTGAGTCAAAGAGAGTCCATGGATATTAACAGGACTGGCACCCGAGTGCCGCTTGTCCTTGTTGTTGGATCAACAGCTAGCACACACATACACACACACACACGCACAGCCAAGTGCACATTGTAATCTAATCAAATGACAATGTACATGTTGAGAACGCCCCTTGTTGACCCTTCTATCGCAGTGCATTAGCCAGAGTGCCGCTGATATGGCTCACAGAATTTTGTGTTTCATCTCTGTTCATTGTTGATGGCTGCTGCTTCTGTTGTGTCTGCTGTGTCTAAGCTCCAATTTAAATGTCATTTATTTAAAATGTAATAACTATTTCAGCATGCACTCAGTCTGTCGCCTGGTTTGCCTGATTGCAAAAATGATTGCATGTAATCACTCATACGACACATTGGTCCTCACAATGCAGGACGCTTAGTGATTCGTGTTTGTATTACTGATTTTTTGCCCCTGCTCTTAGTCTTTCCTCCCTCTCTCTCTCTCTCCCTCCTCTCTCATATGGCTAATAGAATCAATCATTATTCAGAGCCACGTTTGCTGGGCATCTTCTTAAGCTGCACAACATAATCCATAATACATATTTCATTAAACCAAATTAATCTATTCATTTGTTGTTTTTTTTTCTGAGTCGTGTGTGTTTTGTTTGATTGAAATTTCAAGTTGAATAATTTCAATTTCGATTTGTTGCAATCATAGAATAAATGTATTTTATACAATTGTCTACACACATTTCATCTATATAATATAAATATATAAAAGCTTTGTTTTGATTGCCAAAGATAAGATACTCCAACAGACCGAAAATATTATTTATATTAATTTAATTGGATTAGCTTATCTATAAATTAAATTGAAAAGTAAAAGTAGTTGCAATCACATATAAATATATAATATAAAAAATATTCAATAACTGAATCGTAATATTTAGAAATATTATGATAACAATTAATGCAGAGGGAAGAACAAAATCCAAGCAAATGTTCCCATATCAAATAGAACCACAGACTTTCTGATATATATATATATATATATATATATATATATATATATATGTATATACAGAATTTGAAGACATCTTCTTCAATGCGTTACAAACTGCACAACTAAGCTAAAATACTCTCAAATCTGCCCACTAATTAAAAGTATCTATGTATATATCTTACAAGTGTGCATACATTTGCACTCATTTCCTCAAACATGGATGCAAAATTCAAATCATCAAATTATTAATTACATTCTATTTGAAAATTGATATTTGGCCACTTGCAATATCTAAATTTGTATCGATTCGATAAACATTTTGATACACATGAATATGCTTACATAGATTTGCGGATTGTATAAACAAATATATATACTTATATATATATATATATGCTAATGCAATAATTGGCTTATGGGCTCAATATTTATCGATTCATCGCCCGCAGTTGCGATTTGTGGCTCAGGTTAGCTTCCTTTGAAGTGAATCAATTTTTTGTGCTTTTCCAATTTCAAAAGATCTGCCGTGGATGTTAGCAGATCCTAAGTTGGTAGATGATGGCAACAACCAGATTTACCGATTATCCCTTATACGCGTCATACCTGCGTTATTTATACATACCTTCGACCCATGGCCAGGATCATTGGCTTTACATAGATATGGGCGTTAACACCATCCGCCGGATGACCTGCAAATTGCAGATAGAATCACACGCAGTAATAATTGGTACATTTCATTTGTATGGGCAAAATATGGTCAACTTACACATTGCAGTGCAGAAATTGGGGTAATTTAAGCCGTATGTTTTATGTTTTATCCCAATTATCACAATTAACATTTCATACATAAGGAACAAGTTTACATTGCGAACATTCAACATTCGGAAAGTAAAAGTTGCGAACTTGAAAAATTAGCTAATATTAATGTGACGCTCAAACAACAGAAAATAATTATATATTTTTTTAGTTTATTATAATTTAATGCTGATATTAAAATTAATTTTGCAATTAGACAAAATGTACACACTTTTGCAACTTAATTGAGAGTCATTTCATATTTGCCAAGTATACCAAATTAAAGTGCTGAATTGAGTTATTATATAATGCCAGTTTCACGAATTTATAATCAGTTGTCGGCAATTGCTCTTGCGAAAATGTAATGTGTTGCCGTAATTATTCTAGCTCATCAATAAGATAGTGAGTGTGTGCATATTGGAACAGTTGTGCATATTGGAACAGTTGTGCATACATGTACAATTGTAGGTGTATATAGTAGAATAAATAGTAGTGCTACTTCTCAAAGCATTTCATAAAATTTAATCCGATTAGATCGAAACCTGTAAATCAGCTGAAAATTATTGAATATACTATTATTTTTCAAATATTGAGTCTATTAATAGTATATAATGTATGTATATAATAGTATACAATAGTAAACAATATACAATATGTAATAAAATACAATTATTTTTACAAATATTATTAAGCCGCAGGGAAAGCTTAGAAACCGTTGCTATTAATTCACTACTATTATAATTATTAAATTTAAATAATATTGTAATACAAATAATTAAAAAATAATAAATAAAATTTAAAATTTTAGAGACATACATTTTTGGGAAATAAATTTATTACATTTAATGTTTACTAACAGTATTGATTCCTTGTGCTTAGTCAAATTTCAATATATATTTTTTTACATCATATTTCAAGTAACTAACCGAAAATTTCCCAATGCAGATGTGTCCTCTTCTATTATTTTGAGCGCAGCTATGAAGATCAAGCATCAGGTGCGTGTGTTATTTCACTCACATATGAGCCGGTCATCCATCTATATATGTGTGCACATCCTGGCCAACACTGGGCTAGGACAATGGCCATCAGATTTGAAGGAGCGGTAAGCTGGAGGAGTCGAACAGCAGCAAGGAGGCGGAAAGCATCTCGTTCGTTTCGAGCTGCCCTGTGATTAAAATGATATTTTCAGACAATGTCAAACAGCGTGTGACTAATGGGTCTATGGGTTGTCCGAAATGTCTGTTATTACTTGATAAATCTTGTCGGTCACACATTTAGCAGACCAACAAACACACATACACACACACACACACGCACACACACGCACACACACACACACGCGCACACTCACTCACTGATGCATACATGGATGTGTGTGTGTTGAAGGCAATCGTGTGTTTGTTTTATGCAAATCCCCCGCATTCGAGCCTAATGACAAATGGGTCAAAAATTTGCGGCTAATGACACAAATATGCTTGTGTTGTATGGTATAAATTTGATGCATAAATAAGCCCGTAGAAGGCTAGAAAAATATACATAAAAACTACGAGAAATGCGCACAAAGACGCACAGAGTGAGAAAGAGAGTCAGTGTGAGAGAGAGAGAGAGAGAGATAGAATGCAGAGCAGACCAGCGCAAACAAGTAAACTATGATTGAAGACTTTCTGGCAACGACCTTTGCGGGTATTTGGCATCACACATTAATCAATGGCCAAATAAACATAAGATTAACTTAAATGGCCATAAGAGCAGTCCAACATTATAATGGATCCGACTGAAAGCCGACCCAATAAAATATTATTGCAATTCCAAGTGCTATTAGCTGCCATTATATATATCTATGCCTTCAAATCTATCGAATCGAACTGTGTATTGAAAATTTAATTTTCGGCATTTGACTTATCTTGCAGGAGATTGAAACAGTTGGGCACATTTAGTCATATTTAAAACTTAACATAATCAAATGGAAATGTTGCAATTGGCCATAATCGACTGTCTAGTACTAAGTAAGCAATTAGTGCTATTACCAATTTGTTGTTACCAAAAGTTGCTAACCAGGTGAACAATTTGAAAGCAGCTTAATTTATAAAAAATGATTCACGTTCTCAATGCAAAAATCTTAAAGTTATTAATATTAATTATTAGGTGTAAAAATCTTAAAGTTATTAATATTAATTATTAGGTATTAAGATAGATATATCTATATGATATAGACACATATTTTTATGATAATCGCATATTGTGCAATTTGTAAATTTTTTATTATTTAATGCGCATATGCAATTATTTCTTGATGCAGCAATGAGGATAAACCATAATAATAAAAAAGCTGCACGATTGTCGGGCAATTGTAAGGCAAATTTGCCGCTAGTAGTTAAAAGTTAGCCGTTAGCAGTTATCAGTTAGCAGCTTCTGTTCGAGTCAATGAAATGACATCAAAGTGCAGAATTTGTTTAACAGTAAATTGAATATATAATCTCGTGGCACGTACAAAATGCTACTCTGATGACGATATGTGTATACATTATTTGCATTAGCTTTCCAATTCAAATACAATAACTGCAATACAATAAAGAAGAAGTTGGTTAGCTGGTATTTGGACATATGTACATAAATAGCTGTTTGTACATGTATGTGCTATATAGTATATTGTATATTTATTTGTTGTTTGGATTTGTGTTTGTATCAGTGTTTGTGTTTGTATATTGTATTTCTGTCGGTGGGCAGGCGGTTCGGTTGGACAATGCTGAGAGTTGAAATGTGTGTGTGTGTGTGTGTGTGTGTGTGTGTGTGCGTGGCCCAAAGAATAGCTTTGCTGGTGACAAGAAAAAATATACGCTATCACACAAACTAACAAAGATGGAGATAAACTAAAACAAACACAACAAGTCAAATACGTGTAACTTAGGCAGCTGCAGATAGGTAGAGAAAGAGACAGAGACAGAGAGAGAAAGAGAGAGTGAAAAAGATTGACTCGGAACCTAAACAAATATGCAGCAAGCCTGTCAGCACGCTGGATGCGAAGTTAAAGTCCTTGTTGGATCTGTAGCAACTGGAATTGCCTCCATTTATCATCATAATGTTTTTTCTTTTTTACCCTCGTAAAGGGTTTTATAATTTTGCCGTGACGTGTGTAACGCGTTAAAGTTGAGGTATTTAAAGCTCATCAAGCGTTTTGTTTAAATTTCTGTCCAGTTTCAGCAATGGCTTCAATGTGGCCAAAATTTGTTTTCTTATTAAAATCTGTATTATTTACCAAGTTCAACCAGATAACCAATAACCAATCAAATTTGAATATATCTTACAGCTGGTTCCAGGGTAGATCGTAGTCAAGCTCACTCGACTACTGTATTCTTACTTGTTTATTTTATTTTTGAGCTTGGATCTAGAAAAGCTGATTGATTCTCATCATCGGGCATTGAGTGCGCTTTGCATAATATTTGTCATGCCTTGAAAACTTTTGTAAACTATTGTTTATTGCCTTATTTACATAGGTAAATCGGTTAGTTAATATCCGATAAAATGAAAGTAGCAACACTGGTTAAATGCCAGCACCTTCAAAAGAATAAATAATTTACATATTAAACTAAGGAAAATATATTATAAATTTAATTTGTATAACTACGCATTTTTTTCTTTTTGAGTACGAATGTACAAAGAGTTTTTAAAGCAAAAATAATTTTATTTAAAATAAGTGTGTAAGCAGCACACTTTTGTGACTTAAAATTTTAGTGCGAATACTTTTAACAACTACTGCTGGTTAGTGTTGGTCGAGAGCCTTGTGTTAATTAAGATGACCATTTATTTATAATTAAATATTGGCAACTGCCACGCTTCTGCCAACTCAGCTCTTTTTTTTTTTGGCTAGACATGAAATGGCCAAATATTGTCCAACAGTTTTAAGGCTGTGTCGTAAACGTAGAAGCCTCTTCAGATTTACTACACCTCGATTGCTGAGCTGGCAAAAGTTGCGACAGCTTAAAGTGTTGGCATTATGAAAAACACTTGACAGCCAGCCTCCCTTCTCGGGACATTGAACTGGCCCTGGCCAGTCCTAAGTCAACACTCTGCAACATCCATCAACACCTTCTGGACAAAGATAGAGAGAGAGAGAGATTGGGCCTTCCTTTTGCGGTAATAAGCTGCAATTTGGTTATAACACTTTTGACAGCTTGAATGGAGCAGTTGGTTTTGTCGTCTGAGCGCGTTAATTTTCTGATAAATGAAATGAAAATGCGAATGTTAATGTTTATGCATAAACAAAAAGCTCATTAAAGTCTATTGCATTGCATTTGCAATCCAATCTTAAAATACAAAAAAAAAAAAAGAAAATAAAACAGCGGGAATTGAGCAAATTTCTGATTTTACTTTGGCATTGGGAAAAGTGACTGAGAAGTGTTTGCAAACGCAGAAACTGCCATGTTCTATGTCAATTTCAATATTAATTTCCTGTCGACTGGCTTTGTGCGCTTTCCATTCGCTTCTGTTGTTGACTTTGTGCTTCCCATTTTAAAGTTCTCGTCTCTGATGGCTGTCCATATCAGGGCCATGTATTGCAATTTTTTTTTTTACTAAATTGCAATGTAGTCCTTTACTGCTACGAAATAGTTTAAATCACATAATTTACATTGTTAATGGCTTGTTGAGCATTCAAGGACCATTGCTGGCAATAATCAACAATGTCGTCACATGATACAAAAGCAATTAAGAAATGGTTTATTTGTTTATTATTTTATGTGGTTTTTTCCTGTGAATTGTTTATTTGTAATTATTTTGTGTATATATTACAAGTGATATTTTTAAAGTCATCCCATTTAAATTATTCATTTTACATTGTTTTAAAATAAATCTTAAATTATATTTGAAACAGCCAATATGAGTGACAGATATATTTAATTACTTTAAATAAATGTTATCTTATTTATTTAAGTTAACTTGGGTATGTCTAATCCGATCTTAAATTGATCAATTATATATCAAATTGTATATTACCTAGAAGCCTCTACTTCTAAAATTTCTAGCAAAATGTATCGTTGTTCGATATGTCGCCAAAATTGGAATATAAAATAAGAATAACACAGTTTAGTATTTTAAAAACACAAAATGTGTGTATTTTAGCAGTAAGTTGAAGCAATTGAAATGAAATTCGGAGCTGAAATTAACTTAAAGCCACAGTTGCAGCCATAACCAAATGCGCATTACTGTTGACAAAAGGGTGTGTGTGTGTGTGAGTGTGTATGTTTGTGTGTTCGAGTGTGACCAACTTTAGGATGTCTACTGCATTTTACACTTCATCATTGTCATTGTCAACTGTCAGCTGCCACACGGAAAGGGGAGGCTTGCCTAACACACATTACTCATACGCCGAATGTGCGCAAATGTTTGCTTAGATATCGCCAATGCGCAGACGTACGTTGGTGGCTTGCAAAAGACAGAGTATCTCAGAGATACTTTTGCAGGCCCGAATATTTGCTCAACACTTTTGGGATACCGCGTTCGCACACACACACACACACACACACATACACAAACACACTCACTGAGGCAGGGGTGATTTGGTTGCAATGGCTTTGAAGTTGGCAGTGTAAACGCATCTCAGCCAAATGGCAAACAAATACAAATTGTATTTGAATTGTTAGCATTTTGGCTGAAGTGGGCTAAGCAGGATACAAGAGGAAGATTGGATTGGTTTGCCTGTGACAGTATTTCTTTTTGTCACTCCCTCTCTCTCATTTTGATTAGCTAACTGTGAGTCTCAATAAGCTTCATTGGCATTGAGTAAATATTAATCTGCAAACGACGATGACGACGACATCGACAACGATTATTGCCCTACTTCTTTGGCAATAAATCAATGAAGCCCAAGGAGTTGCTGCTGCTGCTGCTGGTTGCTGCCAAGTCAATTGCACTTACAACATAGCTTCACACAGCTCATAGGCAAATGGAAATCAATTTGAAATGGGAATCACGTGCAACCAGCAACTAGCAACCACTTGCAATCGCTCTAATTTCCAGCGACAGCAGCAACAGCAGCAACAGCAGCAACATCAGCAACAGCAGCAACATCAGCTTCTTGTTTGCATTCGATTGCCTTGCTGAACATGTGCAATATGAATTCGTGCATAAAATGCATGACTCGATTCGGATGCGACTTATCTAACTATCTATTTCCACATAAACTAACTATTTAATATCAACCATTAATACTAGGCATATCATGTAAGCTATTTAAAAATTGTAAATATCTGGATAAAGAGATGAGCTGTAATAGAGAATTTATATACCCACAGTATATATGTGAGGGCCATATTATTTATTATCTTTCAATTTTCATTAACTTACTTTCTTTAGTAGCTTATTTTTCATTTCAATGGATATTCAAATGATTGGAGTTGGGGCATCTTCAAGTCGAATATATTTAGGAGAGCATTTTAACCTACTAAATTAATTAAAGAGGTTGAACTTAAAGGGGAATTCACACCTTCTTTTGTATATGATGGATTAACAGCAACATCTTGCGCCTAATAGTAAAAGTGTTTTGCATAAATATTAATTAACATTTGAAGTGATGTCAGCAAGTGAGGTAGGAAAGCAAAGGACCAAATTATAATATCACCTTCTCGTGAAATATGTATCATCATTATACCCATGCCAAAAAAAGGTAAGAAAATAAACTAGAAAAGAAACCCAACAACAGATATAATAATAAAATAAATAAAAATGACGGCAAAAACATAGAAAACAACTGAGACAAATGACAATCGATTAATTCTCGCGTTGCACAGTGGAGTGTTTTAGTAAAAAATAATATACGACTAAGATATGTTAAAACTGAGTGAGTTAATGTTGATTTTGTGGTTTTAAATTTGAGTTTTTGGATACCACATTTTGTTGGTTCAAATTGGTATTTTCAGCTCCATAGTGCGTTGCTAAGGGAAAAAATTAAAGTCGATTTCTGCTGCTATTGCAGACTCTACCCAAAAACTCAAACATTAATAGTATTGAAAGGACAAAGTTCAACATCATTAAATCACAATTATAGATCAATCCATGAGCCATCTTAGCATTAGCATAGGAGCAAAGTAGTCTAAGCCCACTGTCGTTGTTGTCAAAAGCATCCTAAATTGTTTTGCCACAATATAACCAACAAGAGTATTAGTATGTTAAATGATAATGAAGTCCTTACGACTAACCAGCATTGCCTAACGAAGCATATAGCTTAAGATTAAATGCGACTATTTAAATGGTAAACCATGGCAAACACATAGCAGATAAGAAGCATTTTTTCAACAATACCAAAATCAGTTTAGTTATAGGTGTTAGGTAAACAGGCAAACCCGTCTATTATTATTATGGGCCAACACCATAAGGAGTTAAAAGAACTTGAGATGAGTTGGTGTTGGATCTGGGCCAACAGGATCTGCCTATATTTTTCTGTCTTCTTGCGAGAGTAGACACAGAATCAGCAATGCTAATCATCATCGAACATTAAGTGTTATGTGTTCGCATAACTCTTGACTGGGTTTCTAAGTAATATCCAATTCAAAAAGTAATAAGTTAAACTGGCTAACTGACTTCTCGACCGGTCAGCAGTTGGAAATATTATTCTATTTTATTTTAGCATTTAAAGTAGCATTAAAGTTGTCGAATTTTGAAGCGCCTCACACATACAGATTGTGATACGGGCAAATTACGTGCCTTGAGATTATTTATCTACCTGATTAGTTGAGAAGATTTATGAAGCACTTTTAAATTACTTAGTTTGTCGATTTTTGGATTTCTCGAGTTGCAGTGCGAGCATGAATGCAAGTATTCAAAGAAGATAGAGACAGATAATAGATATAGTGGTTTCCTCTTTCCAGTTGGCCAAGTCTCCAAATAGTTATTTAATTTGTTGAAAACTTTACTTAACTTTTAAGTCTATCCGTTTGCCTGTCTTTTTGTCCTTCTGTCCGTGTCTTGTGTTCGTGTTTGAGGTGCATGTAGCATAATTTGTGGCGCCAAACGGTTGACTGCTTGCCAAATGTGTGGTATTTAAGCCAGTGTGTGTGTGTGTGTGTGTGTGTGTGGAACTACACTCGTGTGTGTAAATAGTGCTTCTTGCGGTCGCTAAAGACAAATGAATTTCGATTTAATATTTAATGAAAAACCACAAGAGCTATCACCAAAAGTGGCAAACTAATTAAAATTTAGATTTTCATGCGTATGCAGCAAAAAGTCGAGCCAGATTTTATGTAAATTAGAATACAGCATTTCTATGGCATAAAACTTCTGGCAAACTAATTAAAAATTGAAAATGAATTTTTTCTTGCATAAGCAATTTACTATTTAAGCCCAGACAGAAGATGTTCTTGCTCTAATAATATATAATATAAAAATATATAAAATATACATACTCTTGACTGATTTTATTATTAAATATTTGTTTTTAAATAGCTAACTACTTATGATATATATATGTAAAACAGTAAGATTAATATCTTTACAATTGAATGAAATAACTTTTATTGAGAGTGCATTGTGGTTATTTCAAAGCAAATCTGAATGTGCCACAAATACTTTATACAAGCAACAATAAACTTATGAATATATAGAAAATGTCATATTTATCACATTTTCTCAATTTATTTAGGTCATTTCGCCGCATTCTAACTTTATTTTCTTGCTAACAAGATGGCTGCATTTCGGCATTTGAGTGAGGCAACAGCAAAAACTTTGTGGCAAGCACAGCGCTGAGTAAGGGATTTTATGGCTTTGAGCGCAACTCACCTCACAAAGTTGAGTTCACATTTAGCTGTGGCATCTGCCACTTCTGTTCGCCTGCTACGCCGAGTTGAAATGAAGCCAACATTTGGCATTTGGCCAACAAATGGCTATTCAACTCAGCTCAGCGCAATCAGTCATAAATATTGCATTGTCCGGTTTTACTGACTCATGCAATATATAAATACTCTTGATAAGATGATTTCCTCTCGTGCTCTTCAATTAATTTAATTTATTTATTATTTATTTAACTTAATTTAATTATCGATTATTTATTTTATATAACTAAAGCTATAGCTTGAATTTCAATTTTAACTTTACTTATTATTTGAAATTTATATTTTTTAAAATCTTTGTTGTCGATACACAATACATATATATATATGTATATATTTGTGTGCAGAAGAAACAAAACACGTACGTAAATACTCATGAAAATTATTTGTATTTGTTATTCGGCTTTTATTATTGGCAAAAAAACACAATTGCAATAAAGTGCAAACATTCATAATTTAATTCTATATTAAAATTAATCTCATTAATTAAGTTTGCTGCATGCTATTTTATTATGTATGTTTTCCTTGTGTCCGACATTCAAATGCTGTGGATACATTAAAATAGATACCATGTCCCCATGGAGAGACTGGAATAAGCTACTGGATGGAGACAGAAAAAGCTATGATTTAGATTGCTCATTGTACCCGGACACAGACTGTCTAAGCTGCCCGCTGCTAATCCCAAAGCGAGTCATAATTTTTTATGCTGGCCCCGTTGCTTCACATGACCAACTGGCTGACAATTGAGAGCTGCTGCTGCTGCAGTTGCAACATGTGGCAATGGCGCGAGAAGGGCTGAGGATGGCAATAGTAATAGCAAACGAGAAGCTTGTGGAAGTCAACACCAAAAGCAGATCACATACAAAGTATTGTTGAGAGGTTGAGAGCTCCACTTAGATTTTGAGCTGCGTCTCCCGTAGTTGACATAATTATATTTTAAAATATCTTTGCTCATTACGACACTCTCTAAGGCTCAAGCACCCCCTCTAGGTGTCTGTATGCGTGTATGCGTGTGTGTGTGTGCGTGTGTGGGTGTGTGTTTGTGTGATGATATATGATGTAAGCGTCAGAACAGAAGCTTTGGCGCTTTATCGCCCATTCTAAGAGTTAAATTTTTTAATGCTCTGATTTATGATGTGTTGCACGCTGTGCATATGTATATATATATATATACATATGTATATATATCTGTGTGTGCGTCATTGTGTGTGTGTGTGTCGTTGTGTGTGTGTATTGTCATATTATTATTTGGGATTTTATAAGCCATCAATTGAGCTTGGTTTGTGGTTTCCATATATATTGCTGTAGTAGCGCACTCACAGAGCATCACACTGAAACTGGAAAGTTTTCTTGGCTTAATAAATAATTGACAATTATTTAAAATTAAATTTTTATCTAATAGGATTAAGATTAGGGCTAAGGTTGGGATTAAGATTTATATCAGCAACTAAATTAATATCATGACAAATGTGTGTTTGCAGATTCGATATATTTACTCTCAGTCTGGAAAAGGAAAAGATAACTATATTTCTATAATATAGAGCATCAAATCATAATTGATAAATCAAAGTACTCTTGGAGAAACACCTTCATAAAACACATTTACACACACACACATACATACCCTCACGCATTCAGCTTATATATAAATATATATATATATATATATATGTATGTATGTGTCTATATCTTAACTTGACCGTATCCGAATACAATTCGCAGCAGCTTGTTAATAATTGAATTGAGCAAACTCAACACTGAGTTTTCCACCTAATGAAATACAATAATCGGTAATGGGATTTTATCCCGAGGCTGCAATTTGCCAACAATACTGCAAACATCGCAGATGCTCATTTCTTTTGTTCTTGGAACTCGGATGAGTGTGTTTCCGGTTAGTGTTGTGGGGGTGGAGGGGGGGGGAAGGCAAGAGGGCAGCCTGCCGCTGGCAGTGTTAGCCAAATTTGCCATTCGTGTTGGGATGCTGGCCAAAAGTAAACGGACGAGCAACTCAAGTGTATCATGGTGTGTGGGTTTTGAATTTTACAATTTTTAGCAAACCGCAATGGATAATAGTTTTATATAAAATATAACCAAGCTCAGACTTTTCAGAGAATCGCTCATCTGTATCTAACTGACATAAACATAAATAAAGCCGCCAGCAGCAATAATTGCTTTGTGGACACGGACGCTAAACTGATCCGGCGACCAGTGCCATATGCATATGCGGAAAGAGTGGGCTGCCAATGATTTATGCTCCACATCAAAAATAAAGACCAACCCAAAAGCTGATCCCTTACGTCCCGATGCTAACTTCAAGCACTCTTGTAGATTATATGGTATATATAAGCGAATTCTAGCGAATTTCTGACAAACTTTAATAGGTAACCCAAAGTACAACGCTAGAAACAGGATAAACCCAAATATAAAAAATCGAGCATCATATATATATATATATATATATATATATATATCTGTAAGTGTAATATCGAAAGCCATTACAGCATTCCGCATTCCTTGTTAAAAAGGACATCACTGCAACAATTTGGAGTATGAGTTAAATGCGAGTACAAAAAATGTAGTGCAGTAACCATTATAAGAACATTTCTGTCTTTGTGGGTGTGTGTGTGTGTGTGTGTGTGTGTGTGTGTGTGTGTGTGTTGAGAGGACTTGTGAAATGAAATTCTTTACGATTTTCAAGTTTTTCAACAACCACAACAAATGTTTTTAATCTCTGAAAAATCAGGAATTTCTAATTTTATCTACATCTAAGAGCAGGCGTCATTTCATTGTCCACAACTTGGCTAAGGAAAGTTAGCCCGATTTGACTTGCTTGGACAATTTAAATGAAAGCAAATCAAATGTCAACCAGAATTGTGGTAGAATACTTATTCGCATCATTGCTCTAAAGAAAACTTTAGGCTCAAATCTATTCAATTGCCATTAAAACTATTAAGTTTGTAAGCGAATTTAACTATTCGAATATATATATATATATATATATGAATATTTGAATGATACATGGAATTTAAGTTATCGCATACCACGAGTAGAAAAAGATGATTTTCTAATTTCAAGTAAATCGATTTCCATTTGCAATATGGTCGTAAGTTTGGTTTAAGTGCATAAAAAGGTATTTTCTAATAAAATCGGTTTATTATGAGCAAAGTTTTGGCAGTGGAAAGTTTTGGAGCATTTATAGAGGAAATAAAGGCTTATATTGGAAGGCAATAAATTTTCGGGTCAAACAGACAGACCATCAGGCAGGGCTTGGCCTTGTCTACTCAGCTCCTTCTGCTGATCAAGAATCAGTTTTGACAAAATTATAACAGTAAAAAAGTTTGTCCCTTTTTTATAAGGCAATCCTTTGCGAAATGCTTAAGGAACAGTTTTTATACACTTGTCCTGAAATCGCTGCTGCTGTCTTCTTCTATAACACTCATAAATGCATATGGAGTACATCATGGCCCATTTTGATGGAGACCGTTGTATGAGTGGCCTGCTGTCGTCTTAAGTGTTAACTGTTTTGTGTTCTTCTTGTGCTATAGACGTGCAGTTGAAGGAGTTGTTGTAGTCCTCACAGTTTCCAGTAACAATGGCAGCCCAGCGCAATAAGCCCCAACATAGCTGCTTTGTATATATATATATTTTTTTTTTTTGTAGTTTTAGCCGCCTGCCAAATACTTGCCCCGTAGCGGCAATTTGACAATGCCACGTAGGTTAGAGCAACACTAAGCAGCACTAACAACTTGTGAAAGTGCTTAAGTGAAGAGATTGACCAACGCACGCGTTGACGCATGCGTTGACGCGTGCGTTAACTGAAGTCTTATGCAATTTTTTGTTTCTCGTTTTTTGTGATGTGTTTGGATTTCGACGGTTGCATAGGCTTGCTGCACATTGCAGATACGCGTTGAAAACGGGTAGATGGCATAACAAGAAAAGTGCTGTGGTTGGTATAATGAACAGTTAAATTGTTGGCCAAACCAAAAAACTGTAAATAAATATTTAAACTATTTGTGACTTTATTAACTTTGCTCAAGTGGAAACAAGAAAATAAAAAAATTCATCAACAGAAAGCAACTTTTGTGCAGGCTGGCAAAAAAAAATTTAAAAAAAAATGGCAAGGAAAATGGCGAAGAATCCAACAACATTTAAGCCTGGCCAAATAGTTTTGAGTGCCCCAGGAAGTATGCGCCATGCTACGAGTGCTTTGCGGCCCACTGCAGACATCTCCAGAGGAGTGTGTGCATGTGTGTGTGTGTGTGTGTGTGTGTGTATGTGTGTGTAAGTGTGTTTGTAAGTTAGAGTTGTTGTCTTTTGTTGTCTATGCTGTGCTTGTTAGCCTTGATGTTTACTTTACTCGCCGTTAGAACGCAAACATTGCGCATACGTCGCGTGTCACATGCCACATGCCACATACCCCGTGCCGCTTACTGTTTGCCAATGGATGCATTTAATTAAGTTGCCGCATCGTGGCACCAAGCGACTTTAAATAAGTCACGCCTTGCACATGCACAGCTTGCCTGTGTGTATACGTGTGTCTTAATATACACTGAAAGAAAGTAATTAGCAAATCCGAAAGCGCATGGAAAAATAAAAAGACCATGATGTCACAATGGAATTGTAACTGTATCGATTGCAACTCAGAACCTGAACTTACTTCAAGATATATCGAGAATGGAAAACTTATATCTTAGTGACAATAATATAGTTAAAAGTCAATAAATAAACAGCAAATAAATAATAGCAGTGCAAAGTTGCACGCTCATCTTTACAGTACATATTAATATTACCTTAATAACTATTTTTTTCTGTGTATGTGTTGTGTTACATTTACTTAAGTAGTGGTCTAATTAGCTGACCAGCCCTGGACCAGGGATTGACTCCGACTTTGCATTGGTTGTGAAGTTGAATGCAAGTATTCATAATGTCCATGAATAGTAATCGAGAACTAGCGAAAGGACAAGCCAGTTGAGAAATGAATATATACCAGAAGGAATTCCATGTCCTTCCTCTAGACTTGTCTCTATGCAAGTTATGTAGCACAGATATATATGCCAAATGTATAATATCTTAAATTATTAAAAGCTATCTAATCTAAAACAATCGATATTTTTGCGGCACATATCACCCAACAGCAACCAGTTGACACATATGCATTAATATATATATATAAATAAATATATATATATATATATATATATACATAGATCCTGAGAGACAGAGCAAAAGCGAAAGTGAAAGTCATCACTTTTATTTCATACAATTTTTATTAGGCAACCATATTTCATTCACTTAGGCGAGCCGCCAAAGCGTTGTCTGTCAGCTCTCCTCGGGTCGGGTCAGGGCGGTGAGCGCGGTTTGAGGGGCGATGTGGCATGGCCATGTGAAGCGGCTGCATTTGCAGCTCGACACTTGGAAAAAAGTCGCATGTCCTCGCATTGAGGCCAAATGTGGCACTGCAATGGAATTTGTTCATTTATTTGGCCAGGTTTCCCATTTATTATACGCAAATTTAAATTAAATAGACTAAAAAAAATATATATAAATAAAAATGTAAAAATTTTAAATTTTAAACTCGTATTCTATGCTATATATTTTTAATTTTTTATCTAAGATTTCCAATCGTATATATTAATTGTTCCTGATTTTAATTTCGGCATGCAAGAAAATTGTCTTGTATTCATTTCATATAAAAATAAAAACTTTTGGTTCTTACATATGTGAATTCAGTAGAATATGTGTACTTTTTTTTCATTGTACTCGTGGTCGTATGGGCTCTATTTGCTTTTACGACCCGCCAGGGCTGCCAGGACTGCTATGGCTAAAGCCCGAGCAACAATGCCATTAAACATGTACATCTATCCCCTCTCCCCGCATCAGGTTGAAAAAAAGTGTCGCAATTGTTACATAAATTATTCACGTGTTGCGAGTCGGGGACATTCTCCGGCACGAATCCGTATCCGCTGCGAGCCGGTATAAAAACTTTCTGCTAAAGAGTTGGCAACGCTGCTTACATTTTTTACCCAACCCCAACCCACCCTCACCGCTCTCGAGTATGACTATATATATATGCGTGTTGGTGTGTGTGTGTGTGATTCCTTTGCTTTCTATGTCTTTATACTTTTCTACATATTTCATGAAAATGTCAAGTCCGTCTGTTAGTTTCATGTATTTTTTGTTGTTTTTTTTTTTTTTTTTTTGCATTTAAACGAGTCTGCGAATTGCGTTTTTCTGTTAAATCATGTTTGTTCAAAGCATTCTTACGAATGAATCTGTTGAAACACGTCTAAAAGATTGTATAAGTTATTCATATTTGCTCACATCTGATTGCCAAAAATTAAAGTGATCCGCTTAACTGTATTGTTATTCTATTTTTAAGAATAGAAATATTTTTTTTTTAAAAAAATAAAAACTAAGTAAATAATAAAATATTCGCCAATTGGCAACACAATATTTTAATTGCCGGCTCATTCATAATTAATAAGGTAAGAATTTCAATTCAAGTGCGATTTAAGCAATTATGCAGTCTTTCAGGGCAACAAGCAAACAAACTGGCAGCATAAATTAGTTGACCCAAAGGACAAATGTAAAAAACGGCAAGAACAACTTTTATTTGTGGTTTTTTTATGTTGTGGTAGCTTTTGACTTGCACTGGCTTTGTGTGCGTTGTTTTCTGTTGCCCTTTTGTGTCGTCGTTGTTGTTGTCTTCGGACCACTGCAGCAATTGCAGCAGCCATAAAAACAATAACAACAATAAATTATTTATATTCTTTTGACCAGCAAATGGGAAAATAGAATTGGCTTAAAAGTAAAAAAAAGAACCCGAACAAATGTGGCAACAAATAGAATAACCAAAGGCACCTGCAGTTCCCCATATATATATATGCATAAATATGCAATAGTCTCACATGACCACAAATTTGTATATTTTAAAGTTGCAGATGCCTTTTATTAAGTTTTTATACTTTGATAGCAAAGGTCTCAGAATATATTGATTTTGTGCCATGTCCGTCATGCGGTCGTTCCTAGAAATCCAAAATATCAGCAATTTTGCAAATGTTCCAACAATATTTTTCGGCCACACTAAAATTCACAAAAACCTGTATCTATCGCAAGTTGTTTTTTTTTTTGTTTATGAAAATTGAATAATAATAATCTGTAAGAGAAGATATTTAAATTCATATTACCCACATGAGTACATTTTAATCCGCTTTGAGCTCGAAATGCGATTGGTCGTTGAATTATGATTAAGTTGATAGGAGTAAAAAGAGTTTAAAGTGAAATGAAAAACATGAGTTATAAAAAAAGTGAATAAAAGCTGGCGATTAGCCGGCGGATTGTCCGCAAAAGCAAATGAAGTCCTGCATGCGTTGTCGAGGGACAAATGTCCTTCCTTCCGATTACTGCTCGTGCCCAGCACCACAGCCAGCCCCAACCTTACCCCAACCTTACGTCTCAATCAAATGCCAAGTTGTCACACTAAATGTGGGAAAAGACAGAAATATGGCAAGAGTGTCGAAATTTCATTGGCTTTGCCTGCCTGTGCTGGGACACTGACTTCTACCAGATGGCAACAAAAAAAAAAAAAAAAAAAAAAAAATGATGGCAAAAATCTGATCCGATTGCCGCCCAAAAGCGGCAACTAATGCAGGGCCAAAGATGTTGGTTACGTTAGCCATGCCCATAAGTCTGCCCCGCCCACCTGGCAAACAACTTGGGCTGCATACATGCGATTTATTTTTGATTGATATTTGCGTAACTGTCAACCTCGGTGATTGATTGAAGACTTGCTCCACACACGCAAATCCCTCTGCACGCACACACACCCGCACACCCCGTTCAGCTGTTGCCTTTTGCCAGCACAAAGCTTGTCTACTTTTTGTGGCAGTGTCGCAAAGCTGAGTCTGAGACTGGGACTGAGATTGAGATTGAGAGTGAGACTGAGACTCTGTCTTCGACTACACCTCTTCGACTTAGCCTGTCTGCAGTGAGCATTTTGAATAATGCGTAATACGGAATAAATAAGTGGCCTGTGCATGTGTGTGTGTGTGTGGTGTGTGTGTGTGGTGTGTGTTTGCGAGAGAGAGTGTGCTTGACAGACGATTTGCATTTTGTTTTTGGAAATTGGTCGCTGACTTTTGCGCTTTTTGTCCGCTTGGCACTCGCGAGGCAAATACATACATAAGTATTTATGTATGTACATCATTTCGATCTATATATACACGAAGATTTCAGTTGGGAGTCTGATGTAAAATTGCACTCTTAAATACAATTTGTTAATATAATTCAGAAATAATTATAAAATAGACGACTTTATTTACAATTTTCGATTTTATTCATTTATATCTTAAAAAGTTTGTAATATTAATTTATATTACAATCAATAAAGAAAATGATTTTAAATATATTATTAAATTAATTGACACCCTGAAAATTACATAAAACAACATTTTTCGTAATTACAATCCATTTTATTCCATTCCCTCCGCACTATATCCAGAGTCGTAATTTTTAAGTCTTATCCAATTTTGTCATGATTTGCCATATTTACTCCATAGTCGGATATGCAATTTTTATGTTTATTTATCCCATTTTGCCATGATTTTTTACATGGCGTTTTCATTATTTATCAGAATGGAAAAAATCGGATATGTTCTTATAAGTGATTGCCGTCGTTTGTCTGCAAGCTCTATCTCTTGCTATCTCTCTCTCTCAATCTATCTCTTCCTCTTCCACTCTTGACAACTGCCTGAGCTCGGCCATCAGTGGCTGACTTACTTCTAAAGTATTTATACACATAGCCAAACGGAGGAAGGAGAAAAAATGTCGACAAGTAAAACAACTTAATTACTGATGCAATAATTATTTGGCTGACGCAGATGCGGTGAGGGCCAAGGGGTTCCCCGTGCTCCATAAATTCAATGTCATTAGCCGCCTGCGGCTTCGTCTCGATGTCCTCGCGATTTATCTTTTTAAGCCAAAAACATTATTTTCTTTATAACAATTAACACACTTTATGTGGCCCACTGTCAACAAGGGCGGGGGGGGGGGGGGGGTGGAGCGATGCTTGGAATGGAGCCATTGAGCAAATAGAATACATTTTGGGCCTGCCAAATCTCAGTGGCACACAGGCGCTAGGACAATCTGACAGCTGATGAAGAAGTCAATGCCATGGACAATTATGCTGATGAACTTGACGAGCATTGAGCAATGAGCAATGAGAAATGAGCTAGAGGCAAGGGGATAAGGGGATGCGGGGATGCGGGGATGCAAAGTAGCGAACTGGACCCAGTGACGCATTGCCTCATTAACGCAAAGCCAACGCACTTATTTTTCAGTGTTATCCAGTGTTCTAAGCTGGAGTCGCAGACGCAGCCGGAGCCTGTGTCTGTGGCTGTGTCTGTGTCTGGGTCAGCTCGTGGGTGAGTGGGGCGTGGTCACAATGCACGCATGTCCCATGGAAACCAAAAAGTGTCTTTTAAATTGAGAGCTCATCAATTATCAGTGGTTGGCCCCTTGTCGGGATTCTTTAACGTGGCTGCCAGTAAAAGGTCACGAGAACTGAAGTTCTGAATCCGCTTTAAATTTTTAATTGTGCCAAGGTTGCTTTTAGTCCGGTCTCTATTTGCCAGTCATAAGAAGAATAGGAGGCAACAAAATCAGCCATAACTAGGGCTGTTCCTGCTTGCAACCAATGCCAACACTGATACCAACTGCCGTCGTTGCCGGAAGTCAAGTTGCAATCAATCACCCACAAATTTAATTAAAAATTTTCTTTTTTAATTTTATTATGATGAGTCGCTAGTCTTCATAAATGCCCAAAAAAAAAAATTCCATCATCTGCCGAGGCATATTTTTGAGCATATACAATTATGTATATTTGTATATATGTAAATGTATATATATATATTTATGTGATTCTCAAGATATTTATGTACGGAATTTTTAAACTTTTTTTTTTTATAATGACTAATAATAATTAATTAGTTTCTTGCTAGTTGAAGCGTTATTAAATCTAAAATTAATATTATTATTAATATTAATATTTATTTATTTAATATTTATTTATTTAATATTTATTTACATAGTGATTTGATTATTTTTATGTATGAGCTGCTTCTGTCGAGCAACGGCGATGTCATTTTGTTTTTAATTCGACAGATGTGATATTAAATTGTTGACAGCTTTTGGGGGCCTGATTGTGGAGGGTGCTTTGTCAGCATAAGATGGGCGGCTTAAGGGGGCAGGGGATGCTCAAGGCTGGAGTCGGCGCTTTGCTTACTGACAGAGGCAATAAATTGCAACAAGCGCTGCTAAGTGAGCAACGATTGGTGTCATGCTACAGCGACACACTTCTAATATGCACATAAATCATAAAAACTGTCTGCATGTGTGTGTGTGTGTGTGTGTGTGTGTGTGTGTGTGCGGGTGTGTTACTGTATTGCAAGTGCATGTTTGGGGCAGTGCCATCAGTCAAAAATGCTTAAGTATTTCTCTATGTTAATGCCAACGCCAGGCACTGTATCTACACTGAGAAATTATTTGATAATCAATGTTGTTTATTGCACAAATCTGTCCACTGTTAATTTCTACTTCGATAATTTTCCTGAAACTTTAATTTATGTCTAACGGATGACATGGCATGTTAATATATATTTAAATTTATTTACATGTCAAAACTAGAAACATTTTCAAGTTTTCGGAAATAATGTGTAAATACGCAGGAAAATTGTTATTAGAAAAATTGTTATTTTCAGAATTATATTTATTTTTAATAGAAAATATTTCGAAAAAGAAAAAAATTAAATGTGAATTAGAACATTATCTCTGAAATGCTGAAAATGGTAATGAAAGCATTTTTACACTACCGCAATTATTACACCGGGTTGTTTAATAGATTATAAACACAGGGTCTACACCCATTTATACCTTCGGATTACCCTTTTTATTACGAATATTTGTTGTTTCTAATGTAGTCACTTTTCGTAATTAAAATTTACTTCTAGGGAACAATTTGAGGTGAGGAATCGCTTGGTTTTTTTTTACAGCGTATTGAGATTACCTGAGTATGCATCCTGCTATTGCACATGCTCGTACATGCACACGCACACGCACACGCACGTGCGGAGATACTCAGGGACACTCACTTGAAGCAAGGCAAGACACCCAAAGGAATTTTTGAGTGCCATTTACATCTAATAGTGCAGCGGCCGTCTCTTAACTTGTGTGTGTGTGTGTGTGTATGTTTGTGATGGCAGCAATGCTGTGCGCTTGGCCAACACATTTATCACACATTGAGCTGTCATTTACGCAGTTTACCGTTAACCCGTATTACAATGACAACAACTTCTACATTATCTCGCTCGAAACTGCCAGTTGAGGAAATTGTAGTTAAAACCCGAGTTGCAATGTTGCCACAATGCCAATTTAGCAACGATAGTTAAATTTAGGAAATAAAAATAAATATAGATAAACCAGTTGATAATAATTTATATAATTTTAAAAGAATTTTTTTTTTTAATTTAGTAGGTGCAATTTGAATAGCCTCAGAGGAATAAAACGAAAAAATAATTGCAATCTTTGATGAAATTAAATTGTAAAATAAATTTTAATATTTAAGAAAATTGCTTAAGTACTAGCCACTTTTTTGCAGTGTACACACAGTTAAGAAAGCTGCTTGTCGCATCACCCACATGGCCCAAGTGTCCAAACACACACACACACACACACACACACATACACTCAAACGTGATAAGCTCATTGCCAGATCCATTTGCCGGGATTCGCTTGAAATTTTTGGCAGTGCTGGAAAGTATCTTAGGCTGCATGGGCTCTGCAGGTGGTACTCGGCTCTTGGTTCGGCAAAGAGCTGATGCGGTCTACTTAACACTATCATTGGGAGGCACACACACATGCAGAGAGTGATATCTTGCGGCTAAAACTGTCAACAGCTAACTGCTTTTGTTTTTGCCTTTTGCATGTTATTTTATTATCGCATTGTGCCGGCTGCCAAAAAGAGCCTATTGTAGGTGTGGGGGATTGGAAGGTGAGGTTACTACTGTGTCACCACTCAAGTTCAAAAGTCAGCTAAGGCAGCCGTCGCCATAGACATAGACATAGTCATAGATATAGACACAGACAACATCATTATTGTCACACTTAACTGCGCCATTTGGAAGTGCAACTGCAGCTTGTCGACTTGTTCAAGTGCCGAATGCAAAATGCCAACGGCTAACAGTTCTCAGCGTACAAACATCTACAGTTGCGGTCAAAATATTGGTATCGCCCATTTTATGGTTATAAAACATATTTAATATGAACAAAAATTCAATTCGAAAAAACAACAAATGTTTGATTTTTCCTCTGGAAATATCTACTTTTTCTAGTCGGGAAATATAAAAACAAGCAATTTCACAATTTTTGTAAAGAGATGTTCAATGATAATTGAATAAAAATTAATGTGCCAACTCAATTTTCCAATTTTTATAACTATATTTTGAGTAATTTTTTTTTAACGTTTTCCACAAAATATGTGTCCGCTACTATTATTTTGACCGCAGCTGTATTTAGCATTTGAGTGAGCAAGGACGCAGATGGACTGAGTTGGCTTGTCCACGAATAGGATTGGGCGGGTTGGCTACAGTAGGTTGTTGGGTAGTAACTCATGTTTCCATTTGGTTGGCGCTGCTCAAAGCAGATGCTGCTGCACTTTGATGGCACAACTTGAGTGTCTGGCATTTATCTAGACCAAAACGCGTTCCAAGTACCCCCTCAACAGTGGCTCACCTGCTGTGAAAAGAGTTTTGACTTTAGGAAACGGAGGCGGGGAATGGGACGGTGATGGTGATGGTGACGGTGACGGGAATGGGGTTGGGAATGGGTGACCAACTGCTTGCACATCAAAGTTTTCTTTATTTCTTGTTGGTGTGTGCAAAAGTTTTTATATCAAATTCATTTGGCTGCCTTTGTGGTGTAAGTGAATCCCAATTAAATGCCAAAATGACTTTACAACTTAAAAAAAAAAAAAAATATATATATATAATAATAATCGTAATACGCAAACAAATAAAGACAATTAAGTTGAGCATACCCTTGCAGAGCGGAGTCCACGTCAAAATTGCATTATCAATGCAAAAATTCGATGAAAGCAACATTTTGTTGTAGCCAGCGACAAAAGGACAAACGGCGCAACAAAATGAAATTACCCAACCTCAAAGGGAATACAAACATAAGTCGCCAAAAGTAAATGCAATTGAAATTGTTTAAGTCTTTTCGACTTTGGTTTTTTCATAGTAATGTTTGCTGAGCCGCTTATTGTGCATGGCTTCTTGTTTCTCATTTTTCTTGTGGCTTTCAAATATCATTTATAGCTGCCTGACTGACTGTGAATAGATAGAGTTTGGCATAAAAGAAATCTAAATTGGAACGAAAGACTCAACTTTTTGGTAACGTTCCATTGTGTTGCTCGGCGATTTCGGGCAGGTTTCACTTGCAGCAACAAAGTTGCCCAAAATGAGTGTGTGTAGCTTAAGTTGTATGCCTCCACATAGCACACACACCCCACCCCCTACACCCTCCCAGTTAGTTGTTAATGGTGCCTAATGTTTTGGCACACAATTTAAAGTATGTCCTTTGCTACTTGCACGCTCAGAACAGAATTTTAAGGAGCAGGCTCGGGCGACTCAAGCGCCTGGCCAAGATTTATTTAGCTTTGGCCTTGGCTCTGCCTCATTAATGTTGGCTGTTGTTGTTGTTCGTTTTGGTGTTGCTGATGTTGCTGTTGGCACAGCCTGCCATTTTCCAAATAATTACACATTTACATTTTCATAGACAATTTTGGCGCAATCATGAAATCAACTTCATTTCACGGCTACCACTCGTAAATAAAGTCAACACGGTCTCCGCAGGTCACGTTGGCCGGAAACGGAAGTCAATGCTGCGACTGGGCGTATTGGCCTTGATCTGAGCCTGGGCAAGCAAATTAAATACATTGCACAAAATCTATGCCCTCAATTGTTAGACGGAATGATGCAATTTTCAATACGAATCGAACTACAAATGTGATATTATGCAACAACTCGTGTTTCAAGAATGGAATCTTTTCAAAAAACAACATTTGTGAAAAATGTAATTGGAAAATAAATCTATAATTTTTTCCCGTGTAGCTATGTGAATGTCGCTGTCACTGTGACTGTGTGTGTAAGTGTCTGTGTGTGCTTAAGAACTAAAATATTTGGGGCTACCAGTCATTGTGGCTGCTTCATCTGGGCAGCTTTTGCCGTTGATGTTGATGCCTATCTTTAAAAATACATAAATCATTCGCTGCATAGATTCTAGGTGTGTGTGTGTGTTTGTATGTGTGTGTGAAATGGACATTTGGTCTAGGCTCTCATCCGGTCGTTGTAATTAATCATGGACCAAGGCGCTGACTTAATTTTCTCTTCTTTTTGCATATTATTTGGCACTTGTACTTTGGCATTTCTCAGTTTCGCTTACAATATTTGCTGTTGTTTCAGTTGTTCTTGTGTCTTGTGCCAATAACAAATCGAATACATTTATCTAAATTCGCTAAGAATCCATCAGAACAGATGTACATATTCAATTTAAACGATATTTTTAAAATGATTTAATTTCTGTTTTTTTTTTTTTTTATTATATTTGGGTATTTAGGGTACCATTTGGTTCTAATTCTCGTTGCTAATTCAGTAACTATTGTGCATAATGCATTAAATTGATAAGCTTATCAAAGCTAATCCCAATTTATAGCTGAATAGGATATTGGAACTGATGAGTTTTTGCATATATTCTCTGTCCTGTTGTAAGAGTTTTGCGCAGTTGACAATTTTTTAGTTACACAGGCTTTCTGCGAGGGATGGATGATGTTTGTTCATACAATTGATTTTTAAATTTCATGCCTAATTAAATTCCATTGGTCAGAGCCAAAAAACCGCAAAATGCTTTTGCAATTGCAATTCCACTTGAAGGAATTGTGGGCGCAGACCAAGTTGCTGACCGACTCCTCTAATAGCATAAATGTGTCCAATACACACACACACACACACACACAAACAGAGAGAGAGAGAGAGAAAGAGGGAGACAGAGATTCTGACATAATTCTACACTTAAGTAAATTTCGGTCTTAAACTTATAATTCGAGCGCCTTAAGAACCTTTTGCAGATTCAGATTCATATCAATATTTTCGATAGGAATACTTAAAATTCAATGACATAAAAAATAAAATGTTATAGCTGAAATATTGCATAGTCTTAAGTGGAATCAAAAACAGTTACTAATTTTTTTATTAATTTTGGGATAAATAAGAGAGTCTTTTTTCTGAGCCTGGTTTTCGACTCTCAATTGAGGTGTGTCCACAATACTCGATTGTTTTTCCGAGTGCACATGTACACATACACACATACACACACCGATGCCCACAACACACATACGCAATTAATTATTTAAAGCCCAATAATCTGGCAATGTTATTGGTTAGGGCCTTGCCAAGAAGGGACAAGTGGACAGGCTTAATACACACGATTACAATTAAAACTTACAAGGCGCCGAAATGTACACACACACACACACACACACACACACACAGAAGAACGCAATTGATGCTGGGGCACGCCCATTGCCGAAATGCGCAACTAGCCACGGCTGTTGTTATTGTTGTTTTTGTTGCAAGTTTATGAGCCGCACCGCCCGTTACATTCGTCATGAGGCCGTTTCGTGTGGCAAGCTGTAAACGCAGCAGACAAGGCAGCAACATTTCTGCTTATTGTTATGAGCAAGCAAGTGACCAATTATGTTGCACACACACACACACACACACACACACACACACACATACATTGAGCTGTTGTTTTGCCGATTTACCAAAGATTTCAAGCGAGTGGCAATAATTTCCAAGCGGCGCCCCATTTAATGTCTACAAACAATTAGAACTTCTCCTTTATTTTATTATATTTTTTTCTTAATTTACACTCTTTTTTTCCCTGTTTTGTGCGGTTTGTGTTTGCAGGTTACAGCAGTGGCAATGTGCCCCATCCCTTTCCCCGCATGCCGCACGATCTCGCTGTTTGCTAACGCCGCTTTAATTTAACAACCCGGAGCAAGCGTTTCCGTTTGGCCCCTCCCTAGCAGCCGGGGAGCAGGGTGCTGCTCCAGTTGGAGCCAATGGCTTGGCGGTCGCCTTGCTCATTTACGCCATGTCCGCCAGCATCCTCATTAGTCCTGCCATCTCCCGTGTTGCCCAAGTTGCCCGTTGCGCAGGCAAAAGCAATTCAAAACAACCATTTTTTTTTCTCGATTTTTGTTGTTGGTTTTTATTTTTTTTTTTTACCGAGCTTTTTTGGCTTTTTTATTTTCAGTTTTTCCCTACAATTTACGCTCTTGCTTGTTTGTTGTTCTTGTAGCATCCTGTTCTGTGTGTGTGTGTGTGTGTGTGTGTGAGTGTGTGCGCTGCTCTGCGCGCAGTGGGCAGTTTTGGTTATATTGCCTGGTCTGATGATGCGGTTTGCTCGACTGTTTGCCAGACACTTGCCGGGGCAACAAATAAGCAGCAACAGCGTCCATGTTGCGGCTGAACAAAAGAAAGTTTCAAAAGCTGACATTTATTCCAGGCATGGTTTGTGAAATGCATCCCCATGCCAACAAGTGAGATAGTCCACGTGCATAGCATAAATCAATTGTGTAAATATTAATAAACATTTCTCAAAACTAAAAACCATATTTTGCAAAAGTCAGTGGCTGACAAAAAGCGTCAAATAATTAAGCAAAGGTTTTTCTAATGTCAAATAAGTGCAAGTTTATTGCCTGCATTCTGCTCTTAATTAAATCTTAATTTTAAATTTGATTAACAATCAAAATTAATGGTACTTAAATGTTAAAAACTTGTATTAATTTAGGTTTTTAGATATATTTTATTATTATATTTACTGTACAACGTTCGATAAGCCAATGGAATCGATGGAATCAATTGTAGCTGATGAGCCAACAACTGGCAACGGCGACAGCAAAAGCCACCGCAACAGCAAATGTAATACGCTGGGACCAGTCACAAAATGTTCAGGTTATATGCACACACACACACACACACACACATGCGGACACATCATGGTATGAGTCGACCAAATACGTGATAAAAATTATGCTACATGCAACTTGTAAGCAATAAATCTTCGATTTATTACAAAATAATTAAAATTAATGAGTAAAAATTGAAAATACGCACGTGTCGCTTCAATATAATTATGTTGCTGTCTCTGTATGTGTGTGTGTGTGTGTGTGTGAATGTGGCATGATGGTAACAGACAAAAATTAAAACCATAAACTTGGTCAATTGGTTTGCGCTATAAATTACATACAAGTCTCTGGTGTGGCAAGGATCTCTACTGAGGCTGTGGCTAACAAAACAGCTTTGCTCCGTGTTGATTTTCTCGATAAGAGTTGGGTATGTCGGTGTGTGTGTGCGTGTGTGTTTGTGTGGGTGTGTCTCTACTATGCAAAGCTAAATGATGCTTTGCGTTTGTTATTGTTGTAATTGCTAGATAGGTATGCGTGTTATATAAGCGCGTTTCCGTTTCCGGCAGCAGCAGTGCAAAATGGCGCTATGCATTTTCCATGCGCGGAGCGGGAACAGTGTGAGTATTTACCGTTATGCACGCAATTTAATTGCAGTATTTGTTAGGAGCAGTGTGCATTGTAGCCACATTTACCCCTTCTTGTGTGTCTGTGTGTGTGTGTGTGTGTGTGTGTGTGTGTGGGTGCGTGTGCGTGTGCGTTGCGGTCATGTTGTGCTAATGATGCATGCATATTTTAACAATAGTTGCATGTGCATTTTTTGTTTGGTTTTCTTTTCGTAATAATAATACGTAAGTTTAAATTAAGTACAGTTTGCTCTTTTGGTTTTTAAGGTAATACGAACTGGGTGGAAAATTTATCGACTTGCATTCCCAAAGATTAGAAATGCATTAAAGAAAAAAATTAATGGGAATTTTCCACATTTTCCCATACCTAAAGAATATATATATATATATAATTTGATGTCATATATACATGTATATATGAATGTATGTTTTTATCGTCGCTTTATTTGAATTATTCATTGAAGCATTGCTAACTGCAATTTATTTTTTTTTAATATGTTAAAATTACGACAAGTTCAGTGCCAACAATAAAACAAATTTTAATCACATTTCCCATTAATAAATAATAAATTGGAATAATAAATTTTTGCTATGTGCATTTTCGAGAAATAAATTTGAAAGGCGGAGCATATAATAAACTAAATACTATTAATTTATAATAAATAATTCGAGCAGAGGTTTTCATTATATTTTCTCTATTGCAAGGTAATTTTTTAACTTTATTCATTCAATTTATTGATTGATGTACACTTCAATCACTTGAGGCCAACGCACAGTAAATTTCATTTAACTTAAAAATATCTCTTATTAGATTCTTATTCTTTTTGGTAAAACCAGTTATGTGTTGTAAAATATAATAAAATAATGGCTAAAGTAAATATTATTACAAAAATAGATTTAACATATTATTTATATCAAAGCTGGGTTGAAAAAAATATGTATTTTAAACCCAACATTTTTTTTAAAATGGCCATTTTTGGTTCGATTTATGTTGTTTTGGCAATCAATAGTTGAAAACAATATTTGCAATGTCCCAAAAGCTGTCAGCACAAGCTAAACAGACCGGTTCGTCTGACAAAAACAAATAATAAAATAATATCGTAACTTTTGTGTATCATTTTTATGGCATGACAGAACAGAAATTTCACACTGGTTAGTTTTCTGTGATTCTGTGTGCCCGCAAATTTTCAGATTGGTATTTACCTTGCCGTGTACTCTACAAATATAAATATTATTCTTAGGATAGTTGCACATATTTGCTAGACCAGTGGCCGGGCAAAGGGGCAAGTGCGCAGGCAATATCAAATTTCAAGCTCAATACTCAAAATGGTAGAAACCACAATGGAAAACCAACAACCAAAATGGAGCACAAAAGTAAATAAAAAAGGGAGAAACTAAATGAAACTGAGGGTTGCAAGATTTTTAATTACGTATTGATTATTTTTCTAGCATTGTACTTCGAGTAGCCAAAGGCAAACGAACTCCGAGACCAGCTCAAAAATGTGCGCTAGCGACAGAACAGCGATCATCACATCATCCATATTTATTTGGACCATATCGCCGCAGCCCTGCAAAGCCGAAATGCAGTTCCGGTGCGGCAAGATAACCCCCCTTCGGCGTCCCTGTTGAGCCCGGCGTGTACATAATAAAGGCATCTTTTGCTTGAAGGAAAACTCATTAATCGGATAACTTACAGCCTAATGCCACATTATGTAGACAATTAGCCAATTTTCTATCCTATTTATCTATGCATCTTTATTAAAAAACATGTGGCATATATGGAATTCGAATTGAATGCAACAATTCACATTTAATTGACCATAAATATCCGAGTATCCAGTCTATATACATTTGTCCGTTTACCTGTATGTCTGTATATTAATATCTTATCAAAAATATCTTAGCCAAGTTCATTAAATTTTTTATCTTCAATTCTATCTTTGATTATTATATACGTCAGTATATTAAATCTTTATGTTCACTCAGTCAAAAATTATATATTTTTTTTATTTTCTATTATTTTAAACAATCAGCTTTAAGTATTTAAACCTTTAGTCCATCTGTTAATTTTCATTCGAATTACTAAAAAATATATATATTTTTTTTGTTATGCTCCATTTATTAAAAATTCTTTGATTTCTGAATTTTAAATTCCTGATATTAAATCCATCTTAAATTCTCTGATTATGATATGCATTCCTTTACACATGTTCTTCTGAACTTTTGATTTTGATACCTTCAGTCAATTTATAAACTTTTCCCTTCTATGTGGATTTCCTCACTCTCCCTTGCTGAAGTTGCTAATTAATAAATTTGATACACTCGCTAATCATCATTAACTTCGTTTCGATCAACAAACTTATATTTATATTTTCTCGAGCAGTTTCATAAGCTTGTCCAGCAGATCCCCTGAGCTGATGACAGTGGTTACAAACGTTTGTCTAATAAAAAGCACAATTCTACCATCGCCCACTGTTGCACAGACTGTTACAATAGGCATTGAGTGTTTGAAGCAGCCCTGAGGGCCAATCATCCACCCGGCACGCGTCTCCGCAAAAATGGCAATATTTTTTACCAAGCCACGCCCAAAATTGGCCACCATGTGTTCGGCCTCTGTATAGCTCCTCTATATGTAATCGCCCATTTTGTATTTTACGTAGCAACGTCTGTTTGGCAGAAGTTCATCCTGCTGGCTGAGTACTTTCCATGTGCCCAGGCACCGCTGTGTGCATAACTTGTGGCCACATATTTGGGCAGCTTCTCCAGGGCATCGATGCATCTGCTCGTGCATCGCTTGTGGTGTTTTTGTGATCGATAGGTTTTTGAATTCCCATTACCCGATATCATCAATGCCGTAATGCGTTTTGAGTTTTTTGTCTTCTTCCTTGTTGTCTGCAATACGATATATATCCCTACGCATATATGATGAGCACTGCCTTGATGGCAAAGAGCACTCACTGCAACAACAAATTCAACATGATATTGCAAATCCACACAATTATTCAAATATCTATTTAGATATAAATATATAAACTTTTCAGAATTGCAATGTGTACAATGTCGATTAACATTTTTACCAAGCTTACAAACGAACATAAAACTATTCAGCATTTTACAGTTTTTTTTTGGGGGCACCTTCTTTACAATGGTTATTAGCAGTCACAAAAACAAAATAGTTTATTTCAAGTATGATTTTAAGAAATAGCAGTCAAATTGGTTTTTTACAACATCACTTCAATAAACATACTTTGTATCTCAAACTAAGCGTATTGTATCAATGATTATAATTATTGAATGATCGTTTTTGGATTGCAAAAAAAATTTGTTAAAGCATCTATAATTTAAGTTTGTATTGCTAAGATTGCCGAATTAAGGAAGCATTTTGAAATCAAATACCCCATAACGAAAGTTGAAGAAAACTTCGAGTCTCATATGCCAATTGTTTTTATTTACTGATTTGTTTGCCTCGTTAAGTTTGCAAAATTAAAAATTGAAATAAATACGTAATGCGATTAACTAGCTTGAAAGGTAACCAATCTTTCATCCTAAACAAATATATATCATGTAAAATATAACGCTGACTGTCTGCCGACATGGCTTGCCTTTTCCTCGTCTCATTTGCACCCTTCGAAAAGAAACTTTCAAGCAACTGCTATAAGTATGCAATATATTTTGCTGTTTCCCATTTGCTTGGCCTGTGCCTTTAAAGCAGCAACATAATGAAATGGCGCCCAATACACACACACACGCACACACACACACGCACGCACAGCATCCCCGACTCATTTGCAACACGTTCGCAGTGGGGCTGCCTTGAAATGTTGTTTTGTATTATAAACAAATTCACACGTTTCGAAATTCGAATTTCGAACTCAAGCCGAAATAGCTTCGTGCAGCTTCTCTTATATGACTGAAGAGAACCGATTCATTTTCCGTTCTCTTTGCCTTGAATTCGTTCTCTCATTTTGAAGCTGCTCTAGCGAATTGCAGTACGGCTGACAGAGAGAGAGAGCGAGAGAGAGAGAGAGAGAGATAGGTTAGACAAAGAGAGTTGCGCACATAACACACGCTAATCAAATTACACATTAGCAATTTTTACATGCTTGTTGTTGTTGTTGTTGTTGTTGCTATTGTTTGTTTGTTATCAGCAACAGCAGCGCTTTTCCGAGAACATTTTGTAGATTTAACTTCCGGCAATTGGCAATTGCAATTATCACAGCTGGCTGACAGAATGTCTTGGCTCAATGTCAATTACAGACGCTGCGAGCACTTAATTGCAACAAATAAATCATAGACAGCAACATTTTATGATGTGGCACTCAACCCAACACATTATTCGATTGTGTTTGACTCACAGATACCCTGTGTCCATCTCCCTAAGCTCTCAAAATCATCTGTTCAGCAAGCGCTTTGAATTTTTATAAATTCTCCTAATCCTACAACTATTACTTGCTCAATTTCAGAATTATAAAATTAATAAAATAAATTGTTAAATTTAAGAAAATATTGTGAAATGTGCTGATTAATAATTTCATAATTATATATTTGTATAATTGTTCACACTTCTCTTTGAAAAGGGTATTCGAAGTGCGGTATGCCAGAGTCGGTTAATCGCATTGTTTATTGATGTTGCGCCTGTGTTCGTGAGTAAAATGTGAAAAATATTATTGGTGAGCATCGTTGACCGTTGTAGTGGACACAGTGAAACGGTTGTGTGGGTGTGTGTCTGTGTGTGTGTGTTTGTGTGTGTTTCAGTTGCGTTCCGCACATAAATGTTAAGTACGCGTGTTGCTCATATGAAGCTCACGTTCTCACACATGGCTACTTACTCAACACATACACACGTTAATTGCTTTAAGCCATATATATATATATATATATATATATAGTATATACAGTTTCGATCAAAATGCTGCTTCTCAAAAACATTTAATGAAAAGATATAAAAATTCCATTTTATGCTGACAAAATGGAGACCTCTTTAAAATTTTCAATTTTAAGGAAAATTCAATTCTGCACATCAAAAAAATGTTTCACTTTTGTTCCACTACTATTTTAATGATAAATTTAAATAATAATTTAATAAAACTAAATACAAAAATTAAATATTTAATAAATTTATATACATTTACTTTGATAACTTTTTATTTACTTATCTGCAGTATTGATTTCTTCTGTTCAGATTACATTTGCATACATTTTAAGCTGTAATTATTTTTCTTTAATTTTCCAAAGCATATGTTAGCTCTGCTATTATCTTGACCGCAGCTGTACATTTATAAATACCGTTAGTCGCTTTCACACTCACGTGAAATGGCACACAGCGCGTGAAACATTCGTCGATGATGAATGCGCATAAAGTCGCCATAAATAACTTTTTTTGTCCCCAGACATTTTCGTCTTGTTTGTTATTGTTTTTCGTATTGCTGGTGTGTTGTTGTTGTTGTTGTTGTTGTTGTTGTTGTTGGGGCGATGCTATTATGCCGGAAACGAAAATCACACGCTTCAAAAGTTTAAGTGACTTAATTCGCTTGAATTTGCAGCGCGCCTCCAAATGGGCGTGACCCGTGCCAATATCCCTGCGACTGCCTTGCGCCTCAATTTTATATGTTCACCTATTGATTTTTGACTTTCTCTTCCCACCGTTGTTTTAAGCTCTTCTTAATTGTTTTCTCTTTTTTCTATTCGATTGCGGTTTTTATATATGATTTTGCCATCCTTTTTTTTGTTTTCTTTATTTGTTGGTTCTTCCGTAGTGCTGTTCTTTGTGGTCTTGTTGTTTTCGTTGTGTTTTTCTGAATTGATATTCTGTGTGTGTTTTTGGGTGTGTGCTGGCCCAAATGTGTGTGACTAAGGCGGAAGTGAGCTTCACTGTACCCGTCTTAATTTATGTCTGCCCAGGCACGAACCTTGTGTTATTTTTCTGTTGCCAAACACATCGCAAAAGTCTAACACGTGATCAAACAACTGCAATGTTAAGAAAGTAAAATTCAAATTTGTTAAAATTTTATATCTCTTTTGTGATTTTCTATTGGCCGCATTGCCAATTCCAATTTATGTTGTGTTCGGCTGAAATGTGACTAATAACATGGCCTAACCGGAACCAAAACAAGCATTAAATTTAGATGACTCTGGATCACACCTGCCCATGCGGAAAACCGTTCCGACGAAAAACTAATCTGCTTAGCATCCAACATGCTTAAACCCTAAAAAAGCTCGTTTGGATCACACAAATGTCAGCGCCCCGGTTTTACTGGCATTCGCTGTTGTCGCGTGGAAAGGAACTTCCAGTTTATCACGCTTCCCTTTCACTCGCTTTTTGGTGTTGGTGTTGTTAGTATTTTCAATTTTTTTTTTCCTTTTATCTTTTTGAAAAATATTGCTGTTTGCGCCGCACAGAATTTGGGAAATAAAATAAAATGCGTCGACATTTTTTGGAAAAATGCAGCCTGGCAGCCCGGTAAAGTCGATAAGCTCGGGGGGCAGATTGTAGGCGACAGAGACGACGAAAGCGTGGCCAGCCTTAAGTTATGCAAATATGCACGACTCGGTGAATATGCAGGGCACATGGAGTCGGAAAAACAAAATAACAGAATCAAAATCACAATCGGAATCAGAATCAGAATCAGAATCAGAATCACAAGTCACACACAGAGCAGCAACTACAACAAGCACGAGACTAGCAACAACAATTGGCAGCATTTCAGATGAAATGTCTAGCCACGTTCTGAATGACGACAATCCACTCAATTTGAGGCGCATGCAAAATTCAAACAAATCCTCAACATCATCCGCTCGTCACCTTGCCAATTCCCACCACCGCTCTACCAACTGCAAAATAGTGGCAAGGATTTCGTACTTTGCATTTCGACATTTGATGCCAGCAATTGAGACATGCCGCCACAACAAACATCATCATAACATTTTAGCCGGTGCCAGAGATTTGTGCGTGCTGAAATTACGGGGCTGACTGAGCCTTTCGTAGTTGGCCTCTTCGATTTATTCGCGAGTCAACCCCAATCCCCCCCCCCCCCACACACACACACACAAAGCATCCCATCCCTTCCGATGTGCTGGCTGCCTTTCGTATAAGCTGTGCATATTTTGCCATTTGCATAAACATCCGCCGACAAGCAGACAATTGACAGCAAAACAAGGCGCTTAACTTGTGCGGAAAAGATGTCGGAGGTGCTCTGCATATGTTCTTGGAATATTCAAAATGAAGCTAAAGTGAATAGAATAAATATACATACTAAAAAGGAATAATATATGTTCAAAATACAGATATGAAAAAAAAAATACAAATATTTTTGTATATATGGATGCTGATGGATCTGCAGATTGAAAGTAAGGCACTGTTAGGTGTTGAGCAAGCGATGCATTTGGACCCCAAATCAAGATAAAGCTAACATATAAATTAAAAAAACCAACAAAAAAATTCCTTCGAAAATCACTTCGATTGCGATGCGGTAAACCTATGCAGTTGAAATAAACTCTGATATATTTACAAGTACATCTGTCGATACATACATATACACAGACAGACCCTTCACATTCATCCAATCCAGGGATCAAAGACAATATCCTTCGAATAAGCAATTTTACATTGAACAAGTCTCAATTGTTAAAGCCCCTGTCGATTTGGCTCAAAATGTGTGGCTGAGCTTTTCGATTTAAATTTCAATTGTGGCAGCTGGTTGGTCGTGGTCTTGGTGGGATTTGCTTGATGGCTGTCCTGGTACCGACAATTAATACGACAAATTTGATTACTCAAGTCGGATTGATGTTGGGTTAGAGATAAACATTATTGGGACAAGTCGCCGTCGCTGCAAATGTGAAAGCAACCAGCAAAGCGAAACATGAATTTTAAATGGAGCCAAGCAACAAAATCGGCTATCCTTGCGGACTTTGTCTGTCAGTAATTTTTGTTTTGTTCTTTTTTTTTTTTTTTGCATTGGCAGTGAGAAATCACAACTGGACAGCAGCACTTGAGCATAAAATGGAGAGCAGGCGAGCAGGTGAGGGGGGAGCAGAGAGCAGGTTGGAGCAAAGTCGACACAAGGTGGGTTCGTTCGGTTGGTGTTAAGCTGACAGGCATTCAGTGCGGGGCAGGTGTGGCACGTCTGTGTGTGTGTGTGTGTGTGTGTGTGTGTGGGTGGGTGCGTACTGCCAAGCCTTGATAACGTTGTAGTAGGCTCAGCACTTTAGCTCATTTCCATGCAATGCAGCATCTCCTTTTTGGCCATTTTAGTCGTAGGCAGAACATTTTGTTGCTTAATGCATGGCCAAATTCAGCTGTGGCTGTCTGGCAGCAGAATGGAAATTAGATTTGTTGGTGTTTTCAGTCTCTATTCACCATTCTCTATTCTTTCAACCTTTATGCTTTACGCTCCTTGTCGCCTCTGCATGTATTTGACAGTTTTCTATGCATCTGAAATTGGCAAATCACTGTTAACGCTTTTTGCTGGCCTTAATGCCAGCCTCAGTTGACAATTAGACCGAGAATGCTGGCGATTCAAGGCAAAAACATGAAAGGAAAAAAAAGAAAACTTACAAATGCAAATAGTATTAAAACTCAAGGCAAATTAAATATAATATACATATATACAATAACGATATAAAAAGAACTGATAAATGCTAATGAAAATGTATAACAAAAAAAAAATAATAATAATAAAAATTAATATATAAAAAATAGTTGAGAGAAATAATTATTAAAAATGTACTTGTCTGAGACTAATTTAGTTGATGTCTATATATATATATATATATGTATATATAAGACATATGTTTGTCTAGGTATATATACTATGCGATGTATTTTGGAGGTGAGTGGTGAAGCAACCATTGACTGATTGCGTTTTGCAAATAGCTATTAACTTCAGCCCGAGTTGGCTTTCTTACCTGCTGCGTGATTAATTGATGAGGCATCTGCAGGCAAGGATGCGGTGCTCATTAGCGACTACACATCCAGTGAATGATGTATGCCCTCTCACACTTCACGTGTGTTGTGTGATATGTGTATTTGTGTGTGTGTGTGTGTGTGAGTGGGTGTAAGCAATCAAGTCAAAGTCGAAGCTGACAAGATCGAGGCAGGAAAAACCCCTTTGATAAACTGAAAATGCAATTTTGCAAGTATCGTTGTGGAACAGTCAGAGAAAAGCCAAAGACCACACAATAAAACACACACACACACACTCACATACACATGGATAAATAGTTAGATATATGGGATGGCTTGGTTGCCGAGACCTTCGGTCAGGGGACGGGGTGCAAATAAAATGCACATAACACGCCTCATCAACTATAAGCTACAAATGACAGCAGCGCAACAAAAAAGCTTGCAGCACTGCCACACCCACGCTACTCACAGGACGCGAATGTATCTGATTATACACACACAAAAAAAAAGAAAGAAGAAAAATGCGGAATGTGGAAGAGTCTTCCACGTGTTGCAAGTAAAGGAATATGCGTGATGAGTGAGTTGTTGAAAACATTTCACAAGAGTTCAGCATGGGAGACAGGGACAAGTGAATTTAGTTGTCAACTAGTTGCAGTCTCGCTCCAAATTCCACCTATGTCGAGGGGCAATCACAGAGCCAGACATGGACACAGAGCTGGACGTTCGCCATCGAGTCGTGGATATCCTGGCATCGGTGTGGAAATCTATACTTCTTTTTAAGCGTTGCGCATTGAAGAGCATCGTTTGCTTTGCCAAACAGCAGTGCAAAATGTCACCCATTGTCCCACCGTCTCGCATTCGTCATACTCATGGCGCTATCTCCCCCCCCGCCCCCCACTCCACCAGAACCCCTGCTCGTGCTCCTGCCCCGGCTCCGTCAAGCGCGAACGCTTTGCCTTTGTAAATATTTATGGAAAGATTGCTGTATGATTTATGACAATGATAATCTCGCATGCACAATGACGTGTAAGAAATATGAGTTGATATATTCTAAACAAATATTTAATTCGCATTGCCAGCAAGCAGCAAGCAGCAAGGACATGTGTCTAATGCCGCACACGCACTAGGCAAAGGATGAAGCTCTCGCAATCCCCAGATTCATATGCTCCATGCTCATTTATTTAAATATACATTACGGATTAAAGGTTAATTGCAGAACCATAATCAGATTTCATCAAAGCGCTACTCTTTGCTTTAATAAACAACATCTACAAATGACAAACTGCTTCTCATTTTTATACACTGAACACATTAAAAATGGCTAAAAAAAAATGATAGGGTTTTGTGCGAATGTAAGTAGTAAACCCCACCCCAAAATATATATATATTTTATTTTTTTCTTGATCAGGATCAACAGCCGAGTCGATAATATAAATATAAAAAATTAAATATCCTATTAAATTTAGAGTGTTTTGTAATATTTATCACTTGTACAGATTTGTGCAAAAATAGCTCTAACTCTAACTAACATAATAAAAACGTGTAGATCAATCGCTTAAATCAATAAAATTAAATAACTAAAACAGCATATTTATTAACATAATTGAATGCAAAGCCAAAAGCTGAAATAGTATTAACATAATAAAACTTAATTAATTGCATATCTATTCAACAATTGATTCCAAATTGTGTGATTTGACTTGAAGTTTAAGCTTAAGCATATCATCAAGTATATAAGCAACCTCAAGCGAGCAGATGGAATAACGATTATCTAATTGAGTATGAGTCTAAGAAATAATCAGGAGCTCTAATTAATCATATCAATACAAATTATTTAAAACGCTCAAATTGTGCCCACTAAAGAGGGTTATCAAAACAGCTGCCATTTTGGCGCATAAGTTGAGGACACGCAATTTGGCGACTTGTACCCAAAAGGGGTACAGGACATGCGGACATGGTAAATTTACACGTGATGGCCATGGCTGGTAAAAAAAAGGCGGATTCCTATTTAACCCAGATAACCCAAAGCTGGGCCTTTGTGCCTTTGGCGCCCATACAAATGGCTAAATCCATAAATAGATCCTGCGTCCTGTCCGCTTTTCACAGACCCAACCAGCGACAATCAGTTGATTTTTTTCCATATCCTATTTCTTTTTTAGCCAGTTTTTTTTTTTTTTTTGGTATTTCTTTTTTACCCTCCATAATCGATAAATGATTTTGTTTAGCTTTCTTGTATGCTGATATCTATTTTTCAAGCCTGCACGCTGACGTGAACCGCATCCGGGACTACTTATGAAATGAGAAATGTGGGAGAGGGGCAGGTAGGTATGGTGGGGTTGTATGTAAAATAGCCATAGGTTAGTTGTTAGGACAACTGAGTAGAAAAGAAATGAAAATAAAGAAGCGAACTAAAGCTCAACCCAAGCTAAACACCACCGAACCGAAACCGTATGACATAACAAAAAGGATTTGGACTTAAGCAGCTTACACGTAAACAGCACGTACACACACACACACGCACACACACACCCACACACACACGCACACGCACACACACATACACACAATGCAAAAATGTTGCTTACTTTTATGCAGATTATGAACATGGTTGTTATAGTTACGAGTTTCGAGTTACAAGAAGGTTCCTGTCAAGGTAGCAGCGTTTATCTTGTTGCAGCTGACGCCCCAAGACCTACCGTGCCCCACAGTTGCATGAAAGTTGTGCCCACACAGGGCACACAGTGGGCGCCCCCAAAGATGTCTTAAGTTAAGCAACGGAAATCTCAAATCCCGAGCCGGAGACAAAGACATAAAAGTGAGAGAACCAAGCAACGAATCCCAGTCTAGTCATGCCATGTCCAAGTAGTCTTTTTACAGTCGCGCCTGCGCAGGGCGCGGCAGGGCGCGGAGTCTGAGACTCGACCACAAGTGCCACGGATAAAGGATGTAGCAGCTGCAGAGCCGGAACCTAGATGAGTGGCAAATATGCTAAATGCAAGATGTCTGCCCGCCTGCCCGCCTGCCTGCCTGCCTGCCTGCCTGCTGCATAACTTCCGTTTCATTTCGTTTTGTTTTGTTCTATTCCGTTCCGTTCCCCTCGTCAATCCGTGTTTCGCCTTTGTTTCTCTCTGCATGCAAATGAGCGTCATATTCCCCCCCTCCCCCCCTCTTGCTTTCCTCTTGCCATGTAAAACTTTCAACTTTGCACCGTTTCTATTTCCCGTCCAGCTCCATTTGCTCCTTCAGCCCAGCTGCTGATTCTTTATTTTTTTTTTTTCAAATATTTCTCTCCTTTAGTTTTTAAGCTATAGGCATACATTTCGAGAGCGAGAGAGAGAGAGAGAGAGAGAGAGACGAGATTTGCGAGTGACAAACTACCAAGGGGATGGGATTTGTCAGTTGCTGCAAAAACCCACAAAAAAGCACAGAATTCATATTTTCTCTTTATAGCAAAGTGCTGTCAATACGAATAATGATGATGGAAAAGTCGTCCCTTATCAGTTGACCGTAATAAATATAAGTATATCAATAAAATTCAATTCAAATGACTGCATTCCAATCAAAATGTGATATACAGGAGTGCACATGACGGGACTTGAACCCGCAATCTTCTGAGTAGAAGTCTGACGCTTTCTCCATGGCTTAAAATAAACAATAATTTATATTTTCTTTGATTTGGCAATATTGATTCCAGATATTTAACTTTTATTCGCTTGGAATATATTTTAACTCAAACTATATGTTTTACAATATCCATTAAATGGTTTTTTGAATATTGCATATTTAATATATATGGCCATAAGATGCTTTTAGAGATATTTACAAATTAGATTCATGCTGTTTAAGGCTCATGGAGTGATAGAGAGAGGGAGAGTGAGAGAGAGAGAATGAGAAACTTTTACATCGGGCTCACAATCCATGTGTGTAATTTATAACGTTATTTTATGCCTGCATGTTTAGCACAGATGCAATCAATCTTTAATTAAATATAAAAATGCAAGCACACACACACGCACACACACCTCACAGCGAGTGCAAATAATTGCATATTATGCATACAATGTGTATGCAACTCCGAGCAGCGAGCTCCGAGCACCGAGCACTGTTTGCATTTCATGTCTGTAGTTGGAAACTTGGCTTAATTTACTTGTGCTTGCATCATCCACCCTTAGTTGCAACTATATAGCCGTTCGTCTTACATCTCGTCACAACAACAACAACAACAGCGACGGCAAATTGCAGCAAATTTGTCAGAAATCAAAAGTACTAAAAGTTATTTATATTATTTTTTACTGGCAGCCAGCAGCTGCTCTCTAAGAGCAACACAGCCAATGGGAGGGGCAAGGTTGTTGTGCGTGATGCACTTGCTTTTTGGCAACGAATTCGTGCATCCTTGCATCCTTGCTAAAGTCGCGTAGTTTCCGTCGTCTCTGATGGTAGCCAAGTTGATGACTTCACATACAGCTCGCATTTAGTTGTTGTTTGCATTTGCCACATCACTTATATATATATGTGTGCGTGTGTGCGTGTGTGTGTGTGTGTGTGCACTTAAGTGCATCTCGCAATTTGACTGAGTCTGTCTCTCAAGCTATTTGCCTGTCTATTTTTATAGCAGTCTCTCACAATCTGTGGTGGTCTGCCTCGGCGGACTAATAGCTTGATAAACTATATTTCACGCTTTTAAAATGGATGACACATGCATTCACCTCTACCCCCACAACACACTCTCCCACTCTCCGCCCACTTCCCCCCCCCACCACTCTACCTCTCTCTTTAAGGGTCTGTTGTTATTTTTGTTTTCTTGCGCTGCCAAATCAGAGAAAAATTTATCATATATTTTAAAACATTTTTTGGTACTTAATATACACACACACACACATACACTCACATATGTTATACATTTATATGCAAATTTATGAATTCCATCCAAAGATCGGTTAATGCATTTAGACGGGCTAAGACTGGTCTTACCTGCAGCCATAAAGCAGGGGACAAGACAGGATTGTTGCTAACAACTTTCAATATGGTGCTGAAAGAATCAGTAATCAAAAATTGCCCCTCGGCTTATTTGTTTCCTGTGTCTATCTCTGTGTGTGTGTGTGTGTGTGTGTGAGGCAAGCCTCAGTTGCACCCCCCCCCCAAGTTTGTCGTTGAATTGCTCGTTTGCCAAGGAATTTCTCTTTTAACTTTTGATTTTCTTCCCTTTTTTTTTTGTTTGATATTTTTCCTTTTTTCTTTGCACTGCCTGGCTGAGTGCTGCGGCAGGAGCTGGCAGCATAACGGGCAGAGCACACTGCACAGGGCACATGCCACATGGCACATGGCACATGGCACATGGCACAGGGCACACGGCATACGACGCACGGCAGAAGAGTACTCGTATGATGAAATACAAATTAAATTTCCACGCACAAAAAATCAGATATGAAATGTAAAACGTAAACGAGAGCCTCAGCAGCAGCAAGAGCTTGCAGATTGGGGATAGGGGATAGGCTAAGGGCCAAGGGAGCTGAGAGATGAGGGTTGAGAGACAGCAGCAGCACAAGCAGAAGCAGCAGCCTGAGCAGAGCCATCGGCACAGCCATGGGCTGAGGCAGCATCAACAGTTCCCACCAGCAAGGAGCACATGAGACGCCAGCCTTATGCTCCCCAATCCCATACAGACCGCTCATTGTTGTTCCCTGGCATTACCATGACGCCATCAAGACAAAGACGCTTTATCAACGCTCCTGTCTTTATACCCTGTAAATGGCAGACGTTGGGTTTACTTGAATTCGACTGCCTTTTGTGAATAACACCATTATTATACACTTATATAAAAAAAATAGACGTAATTGGTAAAACTTATAGTTTTGGATTTCTAAAACTTCGCTTTTGTGAATTTTAGAAATTATTTATATAATTTTTAAACAATGTTTATATAAAATATCAAAGTCGATTATCATTTGACGAGGACTTACTAAAATTTTAGTTGATATTTTTCTCTGAGTGTAGTTAAAGTTCTGTGAAATATTAAAATTTTTAAGATTTTATTTTCGAATAGGGCATATTACAGTCGCTCATCTGGAGCCCAACTGTTTTTTTTTTTTGCTTTTAAAGGGGGCTCAAAATATGCAGTTCACAGCAATTGGAGGTAAATTTAAATGAAGCAACCCCCTGCCTCTGCCCCTGCGCACAGCACGTCTTGTAATATGGCAAAGGAACTTAGGAACTCAAAACAAATCAGCACTTCACAACTGCCACAGCTCCCACGCCCACGCCCACGCCCCTCGCCCAGCACTTCCATTGCGTAAATGCGTAAAAAGGCGTATATATTTTGCATGAGATTTGATTTGAAATGGAGAAAGCTCTGCTAAGAGCTAAGTGCTGATGCAATGTATTCCTGTCTGTTTGATTGTTTGTTTTTTTAATATGTTTTTCTTTTTTGTTGGTTATGCAATATGTGTGTTTGTGCAGATAACAAACAGAACTGGTTCCATTACAATGCAATACTGGCTTACCAGAACTAGAATTTAAGTGCCATGATATTGACGGAAGAATTGCAGTCTCCCAAGTAAATTTCAGCTAATACCATAAGTAAAATAATGTCCTGGCAGTAGACCGACAAGTATCCTTAGCCTATTCCTGCCCATGGATATTACTTGCTTAAATCGTTTATGATTATAGCCGCTCAAAAGACATTTGGCCTGCCGCAGTCCCGGTGCTTCCTCCCAGCTCCTCAGTCTCCTTAGTCTTTCTTCATTCCTGACTTGCAGCCGTATTGTGTGCTTACCTATGCCACAAAACGGTTCAGGCCCTATAAGGGGCCTCTCTGCACCCTTTCTCGCCTGCTCATCCGCTGCTACGTTCCCTGCTATTTCCCTGTGCCCGGGGACCCACCTTAGGGTGAGTCTGTTGTGAGCCCCGAGATGGTCAAGCTTGGATCGTACCTCTTGGACTAATTTTGAAGTTACCTTCGTCCCATTTATAGCATTTAATGCTGCTATACTATCGGATAGGATAGATATATCCGCATTCCAATAGTTGCGCTTTAAATTAAATTCCGCACACCTCCCAATGGCACACACCTCAGCTTGGAATATGCTGGGAAGTTTGGGTTTGTGTGAGGCTATGTTTTTGAGAAGGCGGCGACACAAACGCCTTTTTGTCCGGGACTGCTTACTTCCCATTTCGACCCATTCCGTATTATTAGCAGCTAACCTCCCCGAGGGGAGGCCTTTCGCTATCCGCAACCCGCGACCCGCCTGGTAGCCTCAGCTCAGCCCCATCCGAACCATCCCACAAGTTCTTTTCACCAGGTTCTATACATTTACTTATAGTTAAAAATAATGAATAATGGAATTTTATAATTGAAAATACCGAGAAAGAGTCAATTTTTAGTCCGTTAATTATTTATTTATTGAGATCATATAGTTTAAGATACAACAAAAATTAAACTATCGATCTCAGAAATAAACAGAAACAATAGCAATGCAAATCGTTTCATAATTTTGGGATAATGGTTCCAAAACATTTATATGGTCAGAATATAGGAACCTTTCTTGTTCATCGAATTCATATGCAACTTATAACGCAGCACGTTCTGCTGACGCAGTCGTAAAGTTTGGATTATCTTCCTTCCAATTGCCAGAACAGTGTCCCTATCGTATCCGCTAGTTGTCCAGATGGCTATCTTGTGGTATTTGTAACCACTGCTGACAAAAGCTCCGCATATTTCATCCATATAACCAAATACTCCTCCAATCAAGCAAACCATCTAAGGATTAATTGGTTAAAAATGGGTGAATCGATTGCAATTGGCTGATGATGCTGATGATCTTACCACATTATGCCATATGTTATCCAAAGCAGCAGATTCCTTTGGGATAGTGAGAACCCAACGACCGCCATACTTATTATAAGGATCCTCCCACATGGGAAGTACGCTGCTCTTGAAGAACGAATAATGGCAACCCATACGGAGTTGTGACGGCGGCTTGATTTGATAATATATCCCCGAAAAATCTTCGAATCTGGTAAAGCTGGCTAATTCATTTAGCATGTCCGTCCAGGTCTTCAAGGGTTCATAAAATATATACCACAGTTTCCATGCATTTTGCGATGGATGCTTGGGAAATACAGCAACAGCTGATTCTTCATCCGTAGTTAAAGATTTTTCAGGCTGTGTAACATTAGCCGAGGTTTTTTCATCTGGAGATTCATTTATAGCTGAAACTTCAGATACTAAGACTTGAACCGTTGCCAAATCAGCAGGAGCCTTTTTGGTGGCTTCTGTGATTATTTTGTGTTTAGCTTGCTTTCCGAAGGGCTTAACTGCCTTATTTTTGCTTTTAAAAACTGACCGAAGACCACGAAACATTATTAAGTTTGACAAAATACAAATAATCAAACAATATCGACTAGTAACTATGCAATTTGCAACTGTGGTTATAAAGTTTACGTAATATTTCTGTTTGGAATACAATTTTGGATATATTCAATTGATATATGAGCTGCAAGTGTACAGAATGAGTATAATGATTAATTACTATAACTTAGCCTACTTCAATCTTTCCCAAAAATTGTTGAGCAGAAAAAAAAATTTAAAAAATGAAAGTTACTCAAATTAAATAAAATAAATAAATAATAGCTAAGTAAATAAAAATAAAAATAATAAATTTGCCAAATAACGGCAAATCGATCGATTTGATTAATATTCGCAAATTATTAAAATGAAAAAAAAAATAGATTTATACGGGAATCGATATACACATATCGATAGCGGAAACTATCACAAACTATATATATTTTTGATATGAGGGAACTAACAATCCAAATTTAATCCTAATATTCGATCAGGCTAAATCTCCTAAATATCTAAATTTCCATAGGCTTGGATATGCTTTCCTCTGCCAATTACATACACTGACAGAATGAACCCATTGTTAATGGTTTTGGTTTTTCAATATTTCTCCATATTTGCTGTCATGTTTTGGTAATCCATAGTTGTCACCACCGATAAACATGACATTCACAACATGCATCCCTAGGATGCTGCATCTTCTCCTGGCAAGGGCGATGCATTTTGTTAGGATGTGAGTTGAAGACTCCTCCTCAACCTCACAAAACCTGCATTGACTGCTGCTACAGATACCCATTTTGGACAGGTGGCTTTTTGGTCTACAATGTCCTGGCAGTAGACCGACAAGTATCCTTAGCCTATTCCTGCTCATGGATATTACTTGCTTAAATCGCTGCTACGTTCCCTGCTATTTCCCTGTGCCCTGGGACCCACCTTAGGGTGAGTCTGTTGTGAGCCCCGAGTTGGTCAAGCTTGGATCGTACCTCTTGGACTAGTTTTGAAGTTACCTTCGTCCCATTTATAGCATTTATTGCTGCTATACTATCGGATAGGATAGATATATCCGCATTCCGATTGTTGCGCTTTAAATTAAATTCCGCACACCTCCCAATGGCACACACCTCAGCTTGGAATATGCTGGTGTACATCCCCAGAGATTCATGGTATAATATCCGAGGTCCCACCACTCCCAGACCTGTTCCCTGATTGGTGAGTGATCCATCGGTATACGATTTTATGGTGTGCGGTTTCATAGGATGGATTTCATCTAATGATGTCAATTCCTTTTTGCAACTCATTTGAACTTTGAATATATGTTCTGGCTTCATTTCATCCCTAGTTTGTAACAGGAGGGGAAGTTCATTTGTAAGAAGTTGGGCATCTTTATGACTCAGTATGTGTCTGATCCCAACTCCTTCTGCTGACATCCTTAAGATTGTAGCCTTATGGTGTGGTGGAGGGGCGTGAGCTCCATTAGGGCTTCCAGGGCCATTGTAGGGCAGGTGCGCATTGCCCCTGTCATACATACGCAGGCCATTCTCTGCAATTTTTGCAATTGTTTCTTTACGGTGGCTAACCGTGCTCTATCGCCCCATGCTATCACTCCGTAAGTCAGCATGGGTCTTACAACCATTAGGTATAACCATCTGGTTATCTTTGGTGACGTACCCCATGATTTCCTAGCTATACTACGACATGTATAAAGCGCTCTAGAGCACTTCATTATCGTGTTTCGCACATGGGTGCCATAGTTTAATCTGCTGTCAAATGTGACGCCGAGGTATTTTACCTCCTTGCTTATCTCTAATAGGCTCCCTAAGAGCCGTATCTGTTTCATCCTCTGTAGCTTATACCGTCTAGTAAAGAGGACAATGACTGTTTTGGTAGGGTGTAACCGATGGATGAAACCAGATACAGATAGGGCCAGATATTGGAGGCCAAAGAAATCTGTAACTGTTAACTCGCACAGTTAAAACCAAGACGAAGGTTAATTCAACACACAAACGAATTGTATGTTAACTGGGCGAGCGGAAACCGGGATGTGTAGCGGTGTGGGACCCTACTGGTGGTAGCTCATGCCGGGAGGTGGGGAAGGTTGTTGCTACCATCCTGATATTCCTTTCTGAACATAACTTTATTTTATTTAGAGTCCCTTTTTATTTGGAGTCTAAGTCCGAAGCAAGCAATTGCGGGTTAAAATACCTACCCGAAGATGCGAGAAGCGCGACTGCTTCGTTGGTGTTGGTGAAGGGTATCGGGTTGCTAGCTGTTGTTTGCCCCGATAAAGCGCTCTGTACCCACCCATCCATTTGGACTTCCTGCGCTGCATGGTTAATTCCGAAAGTCCCCAAATGCAAAGTCGTTGTTCAACTTAAGCCATCATTTCGGCCAGTAGGAAATAATAAGTCAGTTTAAGTGTTCATTTTTTTCGTACGTTTACTAATTGTTCATAAATTCATATTTGACAATTCATCCTTCCAAAGAAACAATTTTTTTTTTTTTTACAAAAAAAAACACTGTTGTATTACTACTAACTAATTGATTTGTTTAGTGGACTTAAAAAAAAATTTTTATAGAAATTTACAATATTTATTCTTATGTCTGATGCATAATTTTTTTTCAAACGCCTTAATCTAGTACTTAAGTATGCAATACAATTTTTCGTAGCCTACGTGTGTTCATATTTAATAATTGTGTTTCTTACAACTTATCTTTCTCTTGTTGTTTTTTTTTTTGTTGCATACTCGTAGGCTGCATTCAAATGTTCTACGTTTAAACTAACCTCAAAAGATTCAAGTGGGTAAAGCTTATCAACTTAAATATATACGCTAATTACAACAAAAATGTATATATTTTTTTTAATTATCCCTTTGTTAACGGTTTACGGGGTGATAAATAAAAAGGTATGAGGAGCAAAAAAAAAGGTTTATACTGCATATATATTTGCATCTGAATTTTACTTATGGTAATTTCTATTATTCTTTTATTTGGTTTTTTTCTCCTTCGTGAGTCATTAATTTTTCTTTTTCTTTTCAATCCCTGGGTCGATTCTTGATCTTCGCATAAATAAAGAAAATCAATAGAGTAAAACTTACATGAGAGTCCAGCGAAGAAAGGCCTTTCGACGTCGTGGGTGTCTTGCACACATATTTATATTTTTTTTGCTATTTAATAATTTACCTTAATTTTCAATGTTATGCATGGCCAAAAAATCTTTTGGCACTAAATTATTCGAACCAAAATTTAACAAGAAAAAAAATTAAACCTTGGAAAAACATTTTTTCCTTTAAAAAAACTAATCCTTTTTTTTTTCTCACACACTTTGATTGTGTAACAACATCAAATGCTGTATAACTTTTTATCTTTTATTTTTTTTTTCTTTTGGTTAATTTAAACTTTAAACTTTACTTTACCACACTTGACCTTTCGTTGACATTGACGCAAAATCGGTAAAAGGCAACAAAAATTAACATGTCGGTTGCAAACCACTTATACATAAAAAAAAATTAACTTTGATTATAGCTGCAACATCTCGGCACTGCACTGAAAGTTTTTGTTGATGAGGGGGGATGATGGCGCTCCAGTGGACCGGTTTGGCTGCGGTGGGTTTTTCTTTTCTTTTCGTTTTCTTTTATTTTTTCGGTGGTGGGTATATTAACATTTTGGGTTATGTTAACCTAAAATTGGTTTTCCGGCTGGGGTTGTTTTTTCTCCCAGTGTTTGAGCTCGGACTTCTTCCAATTGTGCAATGTTATCCCACTTGGTTCACTTATTAACTCGCGATTCAACACGTCCGCGCTGGATTTATGATATTTTTTCCGTTTATAGCCGCAATGGGGCTTCTAGGTTAATAACACGTTTTACTTTTAATGCACGTGTTTGCAGAAAATTTTTCACCGGCGATCCGCACTGATGCGTTGACGTGCATTATCACCCGAGCGAATCGAAAAGAAAGAGAGCTTCTCAGAGCGGATCTGGGCTTATATACGTCTGTGGGGGCAAGCTCTTGCCTTCAGGAATTTATTCAGCCGTTATCCGCAGTAAAGCTTTCACCTTAAGCAGGGCTTGCTTCCCACAACGTTTTGCTAGCGGCCAAGGGTATGCAACGATTTTTAACTTCGTGCTCGATGAGAAAAAAAAATCATTGCCTACCCAGATCTACTTTTACATCGCACCCAAAAGTCTGCGATGCAAACATAATCAAAGCTTCCGAGCACCGACCATTACAAGGGTTCAGGTTGAATCCAACCTCCATACACCAGTCACTCGTGATCTTCAACCCTAACTGGACTATGTCACAGAGTGCTTCTTCGTATTGCCTTTTGCTATTATTACAATGTCGTCGGCGTAGCCTTGACATTGAATGCCTCTGGCAGAAAGTCGGTTAAGTAGTTTGTCTACTAACAGACTCCAGAGTAGCGGAGACAGTACTCCCCCCTGGGGGCAGCCTTTAGTGGTTAAGACTGTTACCGTACTGTTGTGCGGCGATGCGGTGGCCTGTCTGGACCGCAACAATGCAAGTATCCACCTGCTGGTAGTTGGGTCCAGGTCCCTCCTCAAGAGAATGGCCCCCAATCGCATCGTGCGAAGTATTATCAAACGTGACTTCTATGTCTAGAAAGGCACATATTGCTACTTCTCTGTTGTCAACTGCCACACCTAAGGTACGCCGCAGCTTACCGGGATGTTCCCAAATCGGATGATGACTTGGTGACCGCGTTCTACGCGTCTCTGGATAGCTCATGTATACCGATAACTAGGAGGGCTTTTCCACCCTCATTCCTCCTGGGTATCACCTTCCACGTGTCTACCTCTATCCCATTCTGGCTTCTTAGCAAAGCCAGTAGGGATTCGGAGGTTCTGTCCTCACTCCTTAGGCAGTATATTGTGATGCAGTGGGGTGATGGTATTTTATCGCCCACTTTGCAGTCGAGGGAGATGCCCATCCATGTATGGAATGTCGACGCAAAGGTTATCAGCCAATTTGCTGAGTTCTCATCGGAGCATTCTACGACCAGAAATTCGGCCCGAAAGTGAATGCCCGCAAATGCGATCGGTTTATCCCATTGGTACGCAATGAGCTCATCAATGATTGCCTCTTCCAACTTAGAGAGCTCTCCGTGATTGAGCAATACCTTTGGGTATTCCGCCGTTAGCACGGCCACATTTACCTTCTTTGTCATATCTGCATACGACATTCGTGGTGCGGTGGATGTATTCGATGTGGGCCTCATGGCGGCTGCCCGTGATGTGCTCGGATGTGAGCCCAGGTCTGCTGTTGTATTTTTTGTCCTCTGATTCGTTGCCGATTGTGGTGGTCCGACCACCACATTCTCGCGCAATGAAGTTGTGGCACGCTGTGCTTGCGGCACTCTCCTATATGGTGCTGGAGTAGCACGTTGTGGAGGATGGTCTACCACATTAGATGACCTCCCCCTCTCGATGGTTCGATATTTCAGATGTCTTGCGACATGCTCCGCGGGAAGATTCCGCGGTATGTTAATGTTTTCTGGACTTTTCATGTTTTGGTCCCACTTACTGCAGAGAAAGGTATGTCCGCCCGGGCAGAGATTCGCATTACCCGGGTAAGGCTAATTACAACAGGCGGTCGCCATTTGCCTGAGCTCACCGTAAGAGACTGGGCTAGTTATTAGCCCGGGCCCCCAGCCAGACTGACTCTCGGCACGGTTAGAGTCAAACCTTAGTCCGGCCCGGAGTGAGATGTGGGGATAGGGAGGGGGTAGGTACACTCGTGCAGGGAAGTTTGGGTTTGTGTGAGGTTATGTTTTTGAGAAGGCGGCGACACAAAAGCCTGTTTGTCCGGAACTGCTTATTTACGACCCATTTCGTATTATTCGCAGCTAACCTCCCCGAGGGGAGGCCTTTCGCTATCCGCAACCCGCGACCCGCCTGGTAGCCTCAGCTCAGCCCCATCCGAACCATCCCACAAGTTCTTTTCACCAGGTTCTATACATTTACTTATAGTTAAAAATAATGAATAATGGAATTTTATAATTGAAAATACCGAGAAAGAGTCCATTTTTAGTCCGCTAATTATTTATTTATTGAGATCATATAGTTTAAGATACAACAAAAATTAGACTATCGATCTCAGTAATAAACAGAAACAATAGCAATGCAAATCGTTTCATAATTTTGGGATAATGGTTCCAAAACATTTATATGGTCAGAATATAGGAACCTTTCTTGTTCATCGAATTCATATGCAACTTATAACGCAGCACGTTCTGCTGACGCAGTCGTAAAGTTTGGATTATCTTCTTTCCAATTTCCTGAACAGTGTCCCTATCGTATCCGCTAGTTGTCCAGATGGCTATCTTGTGGTATTTGTAACCACTGCTGACAAAAGCTCCGCATATTTCATCCATATAACCAAATACTCCTCCAATCAAGCAAACCATCTAAGGATTAATTGGTTAAAAATGGGTGAATCGATTGCAATTGGCTGATGATGCTGATGATCTTACCACATTATGCCATATGTTATCCAAAGCAGCAGATTCCTTTGGGATAGTGAGAACCCAACGACCGCCATACTTATTATAAGGATCCTCCCACATGGGAAGTACGCTGCTCTTGAAGAACGAATAATGGCAACCCATACGGAGTTGTGACGGCGGCTTGATTTGATAATAAATCCCCGAAAAATCTTCGAATCTGGTAAAGCTGGCTAATTCATTTAGCATGTCCGTCCAGGTCTTCAAGGGTTCATAAAATATATACCACAGTTTCCATGCATTTTGCGATGGATGCTTGGGAAATACAGCAACAGCTGATTCTTCATCCGTAGTTAAAGATTTTTCAGGCTGTGTAACATTAGCCGAGGTTTTTTCATCTGGAGATTCATTTACAGCTGATTCTTCATCCGTAGTTAAAGATTTTTCAGGCTGTGTAACATTAGCCGAGGTTTTTTCATCTGGAGATTCATTTACAGCTGATTCTTCATCCGTAGTTAAAGATTTTTCAGGCTGTGTAACATTAGCCGAGGTTTTTTCATCTGGAGATTCATTTACAGCTGATTCTTCATCCGTAGTTAAAGATTTTTCAGGCTGTGTAACATTAGCCGAGGTTTTTTCATCTGGAGATTCATTTATAGCTGAAACTTCAGATACTAAGCCTTGAATCGTTGCCAAATCAGCAGGAGCCTTTTTGGTGGCTTCTGTGATTATTTTGTGTTTAGCTTGCTTTCCGAAGGGCTTAACTGCCTTATTTTTGCTTTTAAAAACTGACCGAAGACCACGAAACATTATTAAGTTTGCCAAAATACAAATAATCAAACAATATCGACTAGTAACTATGCAATTTGCAACTGTGGTTATAAAGTTTACGTAATATTTCTGTTTGGAATACAATTTTGGATATATTCAATTGATATATGAGCTGCAAGTGTACAGAATGAGTATAATGATTAATTACTATAACTTAGCCTACTTCAATCTTTCCCAAAAATTGTTGAGCAGAAAAAAAAATTTAAAAAATGAAAGTTACTCAAATTAAATAAAATAAATAAATAATAGCTAAGTAAATAAAAATAAAAATAATAAATTTGCCAAATAACGGCAAATCGATCGATTTGATTGATATTCGCAAATTATTAAAATGAAAAAAAAAATAGATTTATACGGGAATCGATATACACATATCGATTGCGGAAACTATCACAAACTATATATATACATTTGATATGAGGGAACTAACAATCCAAATTTGATCCTAATATTCGATCAGGCTAAATCGATTTCCATAGGCTTGGATATGCTTTCCTCTGCCAATTACATACACTGACAGAATGAACCCATTGTTAATGGTTTTGGTTTTTCAATATTTCTCCATATTTGCTGTCATGTTTTGGTAATCCATAGTTGTCACCACCGATAAACATGACATTCACAACATGCATTCCTAGGATGCTGCATCTTCTCCTGGCAAGGGCGATGCATTTTGTTAGGATGTGAGTTGAAGACTCCTCCTCAACCTCACAAAACCTGCATTGACTGCTGCTACAGATACCCATTTTTGACAGGTGGCTTTTTGGTCTACTATGTCCTGGCAGTAGACCGACAAGTATCCTTAGCCTATGCCTGCTCATTGATATTACTTGCTTAAATCGCTGCTACGTTCCCTGCTATTTCCCTGTGCCCGGGGACCCACCTTAGGGTGAGTCTGTTGTGAGCCCCGAGTTGGTCAAGCTTGGATCGTACCTCTTGGACTAGTTTTGAAGTTACCTTCGTCCCATTTATAGCATTTAATGCTGCTATACTATCGGATAGGATAGATATATCCGCATTCCGATTGTTGCGCTTTAAATTAAGTTCCGCACACCTCCCAATGGCACACACCTCAGCTTGGAATATGCTGGTGTACATCCCCAGAGATTCATGGTATAATACCCGAGAACCCACCACTCCCAGACCTGTTCCCTGATTGGTGAGTGATCCATCTGTATACCATTTCATGGTGTGCGGTTTCATAGGATGGATTTCATCAAATGATGTCCATTCCTTTTTGCAACTCATTTGAACTTTGAATATATGTTCTGGCTTCATTTCATCCCTAGGTTGTAACAGGAGGGGAAGTTCATCTGTAAGAAGTTGATGCAGTGGGGTGATGGTATTTTATCGCCCACTTTGCAGTCGAGGGGGATGCCCATCCATGTATGGAATGTCGACGCAAAAGTTATCAGCCAATTTGCTGAGTTTTCATCGGAGCATTCTACGACCAGAAATCCGTCCCGAAAGTGAATGCCCGCAAATGCGATCGGTTTATCCCATTGGTACGCAATGAGCTCATCAATGATTGCCTCTTCCAACTTAGAGAGCTCTCCGTGATTGAGCAATACCTTTGGGTATTCCGCCGTTAGCACGGCCACATTTACCTTCTTTGTCATATCTGCATACGACATTCGTGGTGCGGTGGATGTATTCGATGTGGGCCTCATGGCGGCTGCCCGTGATGTGCTCGGATGTGAGCCCAGGTCTGCCGTTGTATTTCCCACCCTTGCCGTTGATGGTCCGCAGGCCGCACTCCTGGCCCCCGGGCACACTCTCAGGAGTGGCCACCTGAGGCGTTAGGGTGCTGTTGTGTCTTTTGACAGCTGGTGCTGCTGCTGCTTGGTCCCTCGGCTCCTTCGCCTTCTTTATGGCTTCCTCTGGCGTAAGTCCTTGCTGGAGGTATCTTAGATACCACTTGACCCTAGAGTTGCAGAGGTTGCGACGGTTCGGGTCATCCAGCCCACCGGGCTGTCCTCTTGGTGGTAGAAGATTTACCCTCTTTTTTGTCCTCTGATTCGTTGCCGATTGTGGTGGTCCGACCACCACATTCTCGCGCAATGAAGTTGTGGCACGCTGTGCTTGCGGCACTCTCCTATATGGTGCTGGAGTAGCACGTTGTGGAGGATGGTCTACCACATTAGATGACCTCCCCCTCTCGATGGTTCGATCTTTCAGATGTCTTGCGACATGCTCCGCGGGAAGATTCCGCGGTATGTTAATGTTTTCTGGACTTTTCATGTTTTGGTCCCACTTACTGCAGAGAAAGGTATGTCCGCCCGGGCAGAGATTCGCATTACCCGGGTAAGGCTAATTACAACAGGCGGTCGCCATTTGCCTGAGCTCACCGTAAGAGACTGGGCTAGTTATTAGCCCGGGCCCCCAGCCAGACTGACTCTCGGCACGGTTAGAGTCAAACCTTAGTCCGGCCCGGAGTGAGATGTGGGGATAGGGAGGGGGTAGGTACACTCGTGCAGGGAAGTTTGGGTTTGTGTGAGGTTATGTTTTTGAGAAGGCGGCGACACAAAAGCCTGTTTGTCCGGAACTGCTTATTTACGACCCATTTCGTATTATTCGCAGCTAACCTCCCCGAGCGGAGGTCTTTCGCTATCCGCAACCCGCGACCCGCCTGGTAGCCTCAGCTCAGCCCCATCCGAACCATCCCACAAGTTCTTTTCACCAGGTTCTATACATTTACTTATAGTTAAAAATAATGAATAATGGAATTTTATAATTGAAAATACCGAGAAAGAGTCCATTTTTAGTCCGCTAATTATTTATTTATTGAGATCATATAGTTTAAGATACAACAAAAATTAAACTATCGATCTCAGTAATAAACAGAAACAATAGCAATGCAAATCGTTTCATAATTTTGGGATAATGGTTCCAAAACATTTATATGGTCAGAATATAGGAACCTTTCTTGTTCATCGAATTCATATGCAACTTATAACGCAGCACGTTCTGCTGACGCAGTCGTAAAGTTTGGATTATCTTCTTTCCAATTGCCAGAACAGTGTCCCTATCGTATCCGCTAGTTGTCCAGATGGCTATCTTGTGGTATTTGTAACCACTGCTGACATAAGCTCCGCATATTTCATCCATATAACCAAATACGCCTCCAATCAAGCAAACCATCTAAGGATTAATTGGTTTAAAATGGGTGAATCGATTGCAATTGGCTGATGATGCTGATGATCTTACCACATTATGCCATACGTTATCCAAAGCAGCAGATTTCTTTGGGATAGTGAGAACCCAGCGACCGCCATACTTATTATAAGGATCCTCCCACATGGGAAGTACGCTGCTCTTGAAGAACGAATAATGGCAACCCATACGGAGTTGTGACGGCGGCTTGATTTGATAATATATCCCCGAAAAATCTTCGAATCTGGTAAAGCTGGCTAATTCATTTAGCATGTCCGTCCAGGTCTTCAAGGGTTCATAAAATATATACCACAGTTTCCATGCATTTTGCGATGGATGCTTGGGAAATACAGCAACAGCTGATTCTTCATCCGTAGTTAAAGATTTTTCAGGCTGTGTAACATTAGCCGAGGTTTTTTCATCTGGAGATTCATTTACAGCTGATTCTTCATCCGTAGTTAAAGATTTTTCAGGCTGTGTAACATTAGCCGAGGTTTTTTCATCTGGAGATTCATTTACAGCTGATTCTTCATCCGTAGTTAAAGATTTTTCAGGCTGTGTAACATTAGCCGAGGTTTTTTCATCTGGAGATTCATTTACAGCTGATTCTTCATCCGTAGTTAAAGATTTTTCAGGCTGTGTAACATTAGCCGAGGTTTTTTCATCTGGAGATTCATTTACAGCTGATTCTTCATCCGTAGTTAAAGATTTTTCAGGCTGTGTAACATTAGCCGAGGTTTTTTCATCTGGAGATTCATTTATAGCTGAAACTTCAGATACTAAGCCTTGAACCGTTGCCAAATCAGCAGGAGCCTTTTTGGTGGCTTCTGTGATTATTTTGTGTTTAGCTTGCTTTCCGAAGGGCTTAACTGCCTTATTTTTGCTTTTAAAAACTGACCGAAGACAACAAAACATTATTAAGTTTGCCAAAATACAAATAATCAAACAATATCGACTAGTAACTATGCAATTTGCAACTGTGGTTATAAAGTTTACGTAATATTTCTGTTTGGAATACAATTTTGGATATATTCAATTGATATATGATCTGCAAGTGTACAGAATGAGTATAATGATTAATTACTATAACTTAGCCTACTTCAATCTTTCCCAAAAATTTTTGAGCAGAAAAAGAAATTTAAAAAATGAAAGTTACTCAAATTAAGTAAAATAAATAAATAATAGCTAAGTAAATAAAAATAAAAATAATAAATTTGCCAAATAACGGCAAATCGATCGATTTGATTAATATTCGCAAATTATTAAAATGAAAAAAAAAATAGATTTATACGGGAATCGATATACACATATCGATAGCGGAAACTATCACAAACTATATATATTTTTGATATGAGGGAACTAACAATCCAAATTTGATCCTAATATTCGATCAGGCTAAATCTCCTAAATATCTAAATTTCCATAGGCTTGGATATGCTTTCCTCTGCCAATTACATACACTGACAGAATGAACCCATTGTTAATGGTTTTGGTTTTTCAATATTTCTCCATATTTGCTGTCATGTTTTGGTAATCCATAGTTGTCACCACCGATAAACATGACATTCACAACATGCATTCCTAGGATGCTGCATCTTCTCCTGGCAAGGGCGATGCATTTTGTTAGGATGTGAGTTGAAGACTACTCCTCAACCTCACAAAACCTGCATTGACTGCTGCTACAGATACCCATTTTTGACAGGTGGCTTTTTGGTCTACTATGTCCTGGCAGTAGACCGACAAGTATCCTTAGCCTATGCCTGCTCATTGATATTACTTGCTTAAATCGCTGCTACGTTCCCTGCTATTTCCCTGTGCCCGGGGACCCACCTTAGGGTGAGTCTGTTGTGAGCCCCGAGTTGGTCAAGCTTGGATCGTACCTCTTGGACTAGTTTTGAAGTTACCTTCGTCCCATTTATAGCATTTAATGCTGCTATACTATCGGATAGGATAGATATATCCGCATTCCGATTGTTGCGCTTTAAATTAAGTTCCGCACACCTCCCAATGGCACACACCTCAGCTTGGAATATGCTGGTGTACATCCCCAGAGATTCATGGTATAATACCCGAGAACCCACCACTCCCAGACCTGTTCCCTGATTGGTGAGTGATCCATCTGTATACCATTTCATGGTGTGCGGTTTCATAGGATGGATTTCATCAAATGATGTCCATTCCTTTTTGCAACTCATTTGAACTTTGAATATATGTTCTGGCTTCATTTCATCCCTAGGTTGTAACAGGAGGGGAAGTTCATCTGTAAGAAGTTGATGCAGTGGGGTGATGGTATTTTATCGCCCACTTTGCAGTCGAGGGGGATGCCCATCCATGTATGGAATGTCGACGCAAAGGTTATCAGCCAATTTGCTGAGTTTTCATCGGAGCATTCTACGACCAGAAATCCGTCCCGAAAGTGAATGCCCGCAAATGCGATCGGTTTATCCCATTGGTACGCAATGAGCTCATCAATGATTGCCTCTTCCAACTTAGAGAGCTCTCCGTGATTGAGCAATACCTTTGGGTATTCCGCCGTTAGCACGGCCACATTTACCTTCTTTGTCATATCTGCATACGACATTCGTGGTGCGGTGGATGTATTCGATGTGGGCCTCATGGCGGCTGCCCGTGATGTGCTCGGATGTGAGCCCAGGTCTGCCGTTGTATTTCCCACCATTGCCGTTGATGGTCCGCAGGCCGCACTCCTGGCCCCCGGGCACACTCTCTTAGGAATGACCACCTGAGGCGTTAGGGTGCTGTTGTGTCTTTTGACAGCTGGTGCTGCTGCTGCTTGGTCCCTCGGCTCCTTCGCCTTCTTTATGGCTTCCTCTGGCGTAAGTCCTTGCTGGAGGTATCTTAGATACCACTTGACCCTAGAGTTGCAGAGGTTGCGACGGTTCGGGTCATCCAGCCCACCGGGCTGTCCTCTTGGTGGTAGAAGATTTACCCTCTTTTTTGTCCTCTGATTCGTTGCCGATTGTGGTGGTCCGACCACCACATTCTCGCGCAATGAAGTTGTGGCACGCTGTGCTTGCGGCACTCTCCTATATGGTGCTGGAGTAGCACGTTGTGGAGGATGGTCTACCACATTAGATGACCTCCCCCTCTCGATGGTTCGATCTTCCAGATGTCTTGCGACATGCTCCGCGGGAAGATTCCGCGGTATGTTAATGTTTTTTGGACTTTTCATGTTTTGGTCCCACTTACTGCAGAGAAAGGTATGTCCGCCCGGGCAGAGATTACCCGGGTAAGGCTAATTAGAACAGGCGGTCGCCATTTGCCTGAGCTCACCGTAAGAGACTGGGCTAGTTATTAGCCCGGGCCCCCGGCCAGACTGACTCTCGGCACGGTTAGAGTCACACCTTAGTCCGGCCTGGAGTGAGATGTGTGGAGAGGGAGGGGGTAGGTACACTCGTGCAGGGAAGTTTGGGTTTGTGTGAGGCTATGTGTTTGAGAAGGCGGCGACACAAACACCTGTTTATCCGGAACTGCTTATTTACGACCCATTTCGTATTATTCGCAGCTAACCTCCCCGAGCGGAGGTCTTTCGCTATCCGCAACCCGCGACCCGCCTGGTAGCCTCAGCTCAGCCCCATCCGAACCATCCCACAAGTTCTTTTCACCAGATTCTATACATACATTTATATATATATATACATTTACTTATAGTTAAAAATAATGAATAATGGAATTTTATAATTGAAAATACCGAGAAAGAGTCCATTTTTAGTCCGCTAATTATTTATTTATTGAGATCATATAGTTTAAGATACAACAAAAATTAAACTATCGATCTCAGTAATAAACAGAAACAATAGCAATGCAAATCGTTTCATAATTTTGGGATAATGGTTCCAAAACATTTATATGGTCAGAATATAGGAACCTTTCTTGTTCATCGAATTCATATGCAACTTATAACGCAGCACGTTCTGCTGACGCAGTCGTAAAGTTTGGATTATCTTCCTTCCAATTGCCAGAACAGTGTCCCTATCGTATCCGCTAGTTGTCCAGATGGCTATCTTGTGGTATTTGTAACCACTGCTGACATAAGCTCCGCATATTTCATCCATATAACCAAATACGCCTCCAATCAAGCAAACCATCTAAGGATTAATTGGTTTAAAATGGGTGAATCGATTGCAATTGGCTGATGATGCTGATGATCTTACCACATTATGCCATATGTTATCCAAAGCAGCAGATTTCTTTGGGATAGTGAGAACCCAGCGACCGCCATACTTATTATAAGGATCCTCCCACATGGGAAGTACGCTGCTCTTGAAGAACGAATAATGGCAACCCATACGGAGTTGTGACGGCGGCTTGATTTGATAATATATCCCCGAAAAATCTTCGAATCTGGTAAAGCTGGCTAATTCATTTAGCATGTCCGTCCAGGTCTTCAAGGGTTCATAAAATATATACCACAGTTTCCATGCATTTTGCGATGGATGCTTGGGAAATACAGCAACAGCTGATTCTTCATCCGTAGTTAAAGATTTTTCAGGCTGTGTAACATTAGCCGAGGTTTTTTCATCTGGAGATTCATTTATAGCTGATTCTTCATCCGTAGTTAAAGATTTTTCAGGCTGTGTAACATTAGCCGAGGTTTTTTCATCTGGAGATTCATTTACAGCTGATTCTTCATCCGTAGTTAAAGATTTTTCAGGCTGTGTAACATTAGCCGAGGTTTTTTCATCTGGAGATTCATTTACAGCTGATTCTTCATCCGTAGTTAAAGATTTTTCAGGCTGTGTAACATTAGCCGAGGTTTTTTTATCTGGAGATTCATTTACAGCTGATTCTTCATCCGTAGTTAAAGATTTTTCAGGCTGTGTAACATTAGCCGAGGTTTTTTCATCTGGAGATTCATTTATAGCTGAAACTTCAGATACTAAGCCTTGAACCGTTGCCAAATCAGCAGGAGCCTTTTTGGTGGCTTCTGTGATTATTTTGTGTTTAGCTTGCTTTCCGAAGGGCTTAACTGCCTTATTTTTGCTTTTAAAAACTGACCGAAGACAACAAAACATTATTAAGTTTGCCAAAATACAAATAATCAAACAATATCGACTAGTAACTATGCAATTTGCAACTGTGGTTATAAAGTTTACGTAATATTTCTGTTTGGAATACAATTTTGGATATATTCAATTGATATATGAGCTGCAAGTGTACAGAATGAGTATAATGATTAATTACTATAACTTAGCCTACTTCAATCTTTCCCAAAAATTTTTGAGCAGAAAAAAAATTTTAAAAATGAAAGTTACTCAAATTAAATAAAATAAATAAATAATAGCTAAGTAAATAAAAATAAAAATAATAAATTTGCCAAATAACGGCAAATCGATCGATTTGATTGATATTCGCAAATTATTAAAATGAAAAAAAAAATAGATTTATACGGGAATCGATATACACATATCGATAGCGGAAACTATCACAAACTATATATATACATTTGATATGAGGGAACTAACAATCCATATTTGATCCTAATATTCGATCAGGCTAAATCGATTTCCATAGGCTTGGATATGCTTTCCTCTGCCAATTACATACACTGACAGAATGAACCCATTGTTAATGGTTTTGGTTTTTCAATATTTCTCCATATTTGCTGTCATGTTTTGGTAATCCATAGTTGTCACCACCGATAAACATGACATTCACAACATGCATTCCTAGGATGCTGCATCTTCTCCTGGCAAGGGCGATGCATTTTGTTAGGATGTGAGTTGAAGACTCCTCCTCAACCTCACAAAACCTGCATTGACTGCTGCTACAGATACCCATTTTGGACAGGTGGCTTTTTGGTCTACAATGTCCTGGCAGTAGACCGACAAGTATCCTTAGCCTATGCCTGCTCATTGATATTACTTGCTTAAATCGCTGCTACGTTCCCTGCTATTTCCCTGTGCCCGGGGACCCACCTTAGGGTGAGTCTGTTGTGAGCCCCGAGTTGGTCAAGCTTGGATCGTACCTCTTGGACTAGTTTTGAAGTTACCTTCGTCCCATTTATAGCATTTAATGCTGCTATACTATCGGATAGGATAGATATATCCGCATTCCGATTGTTGCGCTTTAAATTAAGTTCCGCACACCTCCCAATGGCACACACCTCAGCTTGGAATATGCTGGTGTACATCCCCAGAGATTCATGGTATAATACCCGAGGACCCACCACTCCCAGGCCAGTTCCCTGATTGGTGAGTGATCCATCGGTATACCATTTCATGGTGTGCGGTTTCATAGGATGGATTTCATCAAATGATGTCCATTCCTTTTACCTAATACAGGCTAAAAATAGTGCACAAATTTTAATAGGCTGTTATAAATTATAGTTTTGAATTAAAGTTACCATTTAAAATTAGTCCAAACAGTTTTAGTAGGTCTAATAGAAAATTAGAAAAATAGCATAAAAGAACATTTTGTAATCTAGTTTAAAGCGAATTTTTAGAGCTGTGCAATTCAAATTATATTTGAAAATATTCGTTACTGTTCATATGCAAATATAAATAAATCAGTACATGTTATGCGATATCAGAAAAGGCGGCTTTGGCAAAGCCTTCAATAAAAGTCTTTTGCATTTGACTTGCATTCAAATTGCCCATTTATATTGAGATGATAACGCTGCAATAAACATAATTTCGCTTGGCATTTGCTGTCAATTCGTGGCATAAAGATGGAGCACATACATGCATGCACATACATATAAATACGTATTCAGGATAATTTAGTATTTGAGTATGCATCGCTCCGATAGGATAATAATTTGTATTTACGCGCATTTGCCATGTGCCGTGTGCGAAATGTAAAGCGAAAACCGCACACACACAGGCAAGTGCTGTGTGTGTGTGTCGCAGACACACACAGATACACTAACATATATACACTTGCATATACGGTTAGCAAACAGTCGAGGATCCGTGCCTGCCATTCGTGGTGGCCTTTGGCCTTAGGTCACCTGCTCCGCGACTGCCGCCTTCAATTGACAGTCGCAGATACATTGTTGCAAATAGATACAAGCTCGTATTGCAAATGTATTTCCTTCCATTGGTGACTGCTGTTATTGTTGTCGTTGCTGCTGCTTCTGCCATTGAGTACATATAAAAACAATAAGCACAATGCCAAGAACAACAGCAGCAACAGCAGCAACAGCAGCAGGAACAGCAGCAACAGCCACATTGCCGATGTGGTCGATGGCAGAGGCAAGCAGATACACCAATAAATATTAATAAATTTCACATGAACATAAAAATGAATTTGTGAATCCCACACGCATGCACACACACACATGCACACAATACAAGCACAGTCACGCACACACACACACACACACACACAAAACATATTACATTATATGGCTTAACCATAACAAGGCAATCGCATTATTAGGCAGCACTGAGCACAAATACGACAGCAACAGCCCCGCCCCCCCCCCCCCCACTCCCCCCCTACTACCCCCTCCAACATACTTGCCTCATGAGTCTGCTAGGTGTTTGGCATTGGGCGTGGCTGTCAGACAGCCAGGTGGGCTGTTGATTCAGAGTTTATTTCTATAATTCGTATTTCTATACTCTTTTTCGGGGGGTCTCTCAAATGCATCTCCAAGTTCATAAAGTATATATATATTCTTGATCTGCATTTAGACACAAGGCACAAGATATATTCATCTCTGTCTGACCGTCACTGTGTCTATCCAATTTTTAAAAGATTTCCTCTTGAATTTTTGTAACGTTCGATGTCCGACTTGATTGAGCTACTATATTCTATAGCTGCCATAGGAACAAAGGCTCCAAATATTTTGACGAACTGCTTAAAAGCGTATTTCATATTCGGTGTGCTAAGTTCACCGTTAATTTTCGTATTTTTTCTATTCTTCTATATTTTTCTTTGCTTTGCGGGAGGCGTTTTTGTCTTTATGCATCAATGGCAGTTGGGTGTTTTATCTTAAAGTGCACACACACGCACACACACACACACACACACGCACACACACACGCACAATACATAGAGTCATCGACACACGCATGTCTGTAATGTAAACATATGCAATAAGGTTAGCTTATTACCAGCGCCAAGAAATGGAGGCTGACACAGAAACAGACGCTGTGGGTAAAATGGACTCCCCGGGGAAGCGGGGAGGGGGGGGGTTTCTATTGTTTGGAATGGGGGCGGGTGAGTGGTGTTTGGTGTATCTTCCAGGAAGAAGCAGTTGACAGGACGTAAAATGCGCTCGCAGTAAATCGAAGACAGGGCAGGGCGGCAGGACTATTTTTTTTTTTTTTATTTATTTTGTTGTTGTCAATTTGTAGTGAAACTTTTGTAAGCGAATAATCGAATAAATATGCAAGAGTATTGAAAAAATACCTGTCAGATTTTGGATTCAACTCCAGAATGCATGCAATAATGCTTAAGGAGATTTTTGCAACATACTTCGGTATGTCAACGATTTGCAAATGCAATTGCATTTTTCAGCATTTGTTGGCATGTGGATTAATATTGTATTTCAGTTAAAACGAAAAAACTCAATATAAATTCTGTCATGCATATAAATATGATATTATATATTATATGTATATAGTGCTGGACAAAATAAGACCAGCGCTGCTTCTCAATATGAAGAAAAATGCAATTCAGCTAAACAAAAAAATATATATTTCTCATCTGGGAATGTTTTAATATAATATTGTTTTCTTAATGCTTGGAGTTGTTAAATATTGTCGCCCATTAGATTTTGCTTTTATAAAGGAAAATCTGAGAAAACTTATTTCATTTTTTGGTAATTTTTTTTTATATCTATGCCAACTTTTTATGTTTACTTCTCTTCAGTATTTATTGCTTGTGTTTAAATCAAATGTTCATTGTTCACTTCTATTATTTTGAACGCAGCTGTATATATATATATATATAGAATAATACCATAACATCTGAAGCCATTTGCGTGCAATCTTTTTTGCAATTGTTATTTGAAAATTTGAGGGCACATCGCAAATTTTAATGATATTGTGTATATATATATTGTGTTGTGCTTGGGTGATCTGATGATCGCAATAGCAACACAGCTTCAGAGATTTTGAAATTGACGCAGTTACAGCTAACTTCTCCCCCCCCGCCGCTGGTATGCCCCATTTGGTGGCAAGCGGCAAGTGGCTGCTTTAATGACATGCCTTGGCGATGGCAATATTCTCGCAGCTTCTGCACCACCTTTCCTATGTTGCAAGGCGTGTTTATTATATTCAGTAATTTGCAGGTAAACCGAGTCGCATCGTTGTGGCAAACAGCATGCAGAGAGCAATCCACGGCTGCTTTGCTCCTTTATCGTGTTCACCAAAGGAAAAAGCAAAAATAAAAATAAAAATAAAATAAAAAAATGTACAAAAAATGTTCCAATCGATAAGAATGTAATTTGCCATAATTCACTGAAATTTGCTCGGGATATTGGTGTTCTTTTTACACACACAGCACTAAAGTGTGGCTGTGTGCAAAATGCACATACGACAGCCATTGTGTGTGTGTGTGTGTGTTGTTGTGTGTGTGTGTGTGCTTATGTCTGTGAGGTGGCTGAAGCAAAAAACGAATATTATTAATGGTAAAGGGCAGTTTGTATTAAAATTACACCTACTGAAGAAAAGTCACACACACACACATACGCAATAAATAAGTGAGTGTGTGTGTATATATGTGTATATATATATATGGTATATTTATGTAGCTGTGTGGAGTCCCTCGCTTTTATATGCATTAAATTGACATTTGTATTACTTATTTATGCATGGGAAATTAATTTTGATGTGTTGATTTCTTGCATGAGCAGATCTAGCAAACCAAGAAGTACACACACATAAACACACACGCACACACACGTATACAATCAATTTATATATATATATATATATATAGGTATATATATTTATCAAATATTTTATTGTTACAAATATCCTGTATGTTTGTATAAATTGGAAAAATGACCTAAATAATTGTGGTTTCCAAATGAAGAAATCGAAATGAGTTCAATGCCCACCAAGTGAACGATAGCATAGTCCAGCCCCAAGCGAAGGATTAAGTTCAAGTACAGCTCAGCGCTGAGTCCACGATGAGGTTTCGAATTAATGCCGGGATTTTTTGTGGGCAGCTGTTTGCGGCCATTTCAATCAATGGTTTTGTTTTTAATTTTGTGGCACAGCTATTTGTGAACAGAGGAGTGGAGGCAGTTCGTCGCACGTGAATAGCAGCCATCCGTCGTCCATTGTACATCGCCCAACGCCGGAGCCGGGAATCGTTCGTATGCATAAATTGCCAGCTCGTCCATAATAATAAGCAGCGCCAACGGCATTTTGCCATCGATCCACTGGCAATGGACGGCGTCCAGCTCCAAGGGTTGGGGGTATTAGGTGTTCCCCTTATGGCTTAGCCGACAGGCTATGGCCAGCTTTGCAGTCTGCTTTCGTTCCGCTAATTCATTATGCGCACTTCCTGTCATCCGGTTCTAGGAACTGGCACTCCCTCACCACCCACCCACCCCCCCATTAACCACTCTGACTGCATAAATTATGACACAATCGTCTCACACTGTGCATTTCATTGTTTTTAATCACATTCCAGTTGCCTCAGGTCGCACTTTGATTGGCAAAATAATGATGCATACAATATCAAAAATAGCAAAATAATTATCAACTTGTTCTATGCTCAAGCACACTGAATTTACATTGCTCATTAAAGAATCCGTCGATTTTTCGGACCTGTCGACTGATGCCTCGGGGCTGATTTATGAGAGCCCAGAGACCTGGGTTACCCAGCTACGGCATAAATCGTCGGAGAAACGTTGACCACATTGGTTGCAACCTGCTAGTTGACCAACAACTTGTTTTGTTGCACAAAAAGAAACACAGAGAGCGAGAGAGAGAGAGAGAGAGAGAGAGAAAATAAGACAGAGAGAGAAAGTGAACTTTGCATAGTTTCTATAAGTTATTGTTCTTGGCATTAAAAACAATTTCAGCCAACTTTTAATTACACAGTCTAAGAATTTATTAACTTGTTTGGTTTTTGTAAAGCTCAAACAAATATTGATTTAATAAAATGTTTTAATATGTCCAAAATAGTTTTGTTTTAGGGTATTGCTGGGTACGTCTTAATTTATTTGTGTTCAATTTCATTCTGACTTCATGTGGTTCATTGAAAAACCCTCCGCTGGTTTTCGCCCCTCATCCAACGCCAAAGCTGAAAACACTTTAAAGTTTGTCTGCACAAAATGTTGATAAATTTTGTATTTATTTTGTATATTTTGGGCGGCAATCGTTGCCAGTTGTCGGTTGCCAGTTGCCAGTTGTCGGTTGTCAAGTGTTGTTGTTGTTGCTCTTTTTGTTGTTGTTGTTGTTGTTCGTCAAGCAATTAAGCGATAAGCATGGCAAGCACCCAATGTCCCCCCGCAATTGGCCCACAAGCTGCTCCGCTAATAGAAACACCGCAAAAATGTACCATGAAAAGACACAAAAATCATTGTTGTTGTTCCTCGACAAGAAAGTCTAAGCCAACAGCAACAATAACATCAACAACAACAACAATAGCAATAATAGTAACAACAACTATTGCTGGAGTGGGGGAACTTGCACATGGACAACCCAGTTAGCTCAGCCTTAGGACGCAGATGAAGATAACCACTTGAAAACTCATTAGTTGAAATTATAATTAGACAATTATTATGTTTTTCATTTCTTGTTTGAACAGTTGCGTGTGTGCATGTGTGTGTGTGTGTGCATGTGTGTGTGTGTGTTATTATTGTTTAAGTATTATTTTAATATGATTATCATAATCGTTAAGTGGCAGACAAATTGCTCATACGTCCCGTTGCCCACAAGCACAAAATTATTATATTTGATCTGTAGCTTAATAGGAACTGTGAATTATTCTGGGGCATTTCTCATAATTGCTAATATGCAAATTGGCCCATTTAATCATTTTTTTATTTTCACACACAATAATTTATGCATAATTCCTTAACTGAGTACATCAAATTTACATTTAACGCTGAGAGTAACTAATTAGATAAACAAAGTGAAAACATGTATTTGTGAAAATAATAATTAAGAAACTAAAAATTAAACCAAGCCAGGATCAGAATCCAACAATGTTAGATTAAGGTTACCACAAAAAAAACATAGAAACCAAAAATGAAATTAAATTAAAAGTGACAAACTCATCCGCTTAATAATGGGATAACTATGCGTGTTGGCTTCCCCAGACCGAGCTGTGTGGGCTCAACTGCGGATATTATTTCAATATTATGAATGGAATGTGAGTGCCACATGGTGAGTGTGTGCGCACTGCTGCGTGCTGCGTGCTGAGAAGTGCTTGCAACACGCAGCACGTCGAATCTGTGACCGCAGAGTGAAGCTTAAATAAAAAGCGATGCTGGCAACAAATGCGCACAGACCAAAATAAATCCCAAGCACAGGCGCAAGCCGCTAGGTGTGTGCCTCCCTCTGTGCGAGTGCGTGTGCGTGTGTGTGCGTGTGTGTGTGTGCGTGTGTGTGTGTGCGTCGGGTAATAATCTTATCTTTAACTCGGCAGAAACAGAAGCCATTGCCGTTGCCGTTGCTGTTGCCATTGTCGTGGCCAGCAACTGTGAAAGCAGCAACAGCAACATTGCTGCTGTTTCCATTGTACGGGAAGTGTGCGTACCAGTCACAGTCACAGCAGGTATGTGTGTGTGTGTGTGTGGATGTGTGTGACTGTGTCGGTGTCTTCGTGAGCACTGCCATTTCCATATGGCGTCATATTGCTGACTGTCATGACGGCGGCTTCTGCTGCCGTTGGTTTCATACAATTGAAATTTGTAATTATTCAAATCGGATTTAAATACAGACACACACACATACACACACACACAGACAGCAGAGGCTCGACAGACTTTAGTTTTGTGGCAGCGAAACGCGGAAGCAAAAACAGAAACGTTGCCGACAGCCAAAAAAAAAGAAAAGTAGAATAAAAAAATCCCAAATTATGGGCTGCCACGAGGCAGCAACGGAAAACAGAGCTTTAAGGGCGTGGCAAAAGACCTTAGAGTCGCTTGGCTGGGTGTGGGCAGAGGGGATGGCTGTGCTGGGAATGGCGGGGGGGGGGGGGGTGTGGCGGGGGAGGGTTATAATGTCAGACAGGTGCATGCTTTTGCCAGATGAAGATTGCGAGAAGCTCTGTGTGCTGTTTGCTGCTCTCGTTTCCGGTTCCGCATCCTGTGTGTGTGTGTGTGTGTGTGTCTCTGTGTGTGTGTCTCTGTGTGTGAGTGTGTGAGAACGTCAAATTGGATGAAAATTAATTCATTTTGAAGCGTTAAGATTCTTTACGCGCTAATGAGTTGAAGTGTGTACACACAGACACATGCACCGACACCGACACACACATGCAAACACACACACACACACACACACACACACACAGAGAGAGAAACATAAACACACATCGACAAAGCAGCTGCTTTGCACTGGCAACATCTGGTTTTATGACCGGACTGCCGCATTCGCTTTGCGGTTACCAACAGTGGGCGTGGCAACGAATAAGCGACCATTAATTCTCAGCTACAGCGAAATTCCTCCACGCCCCCCCCCCCCCCCCCACCAACCAACAAAAAATCAAATAAGCCAAAAAGTATTACTAATAAATAAGGCATAATTATGAAAGAGTATCTTTAGCACGCCGAAAACAAAATACACTTTCTAATTTATTATTATTATTGTTATTATCATTTATATTAATATTATCATTTTCTCAACAACTATATATATATATATATATACATTTATATATATGTATATATATATAAATAAATATATAATATATATATAAATAAATAACCATTGAAAATTCATAGAAAGATTTATAGTTATGCTGTTTGCATCTGGGGAAGCACTCAATTTTTCCTTTTGGTGTTTTTCTTGATGTATTTCTCACTGCAAGAGCCCAGCATTTTCATGAAACCCGTTAACCGGAACGCACGTCGCCGCTGAGTTGCTTGCCACTTGCAGGTTGCCACATTTGCGCGCAAATGTCGCCTTGATTCCCGCGGCGATGTCCTTGTAGCTCTTTACTGCTCTTGCTCCTGCTGCTGCTGCTCCTGAACGAAGCTGATCTCTTTTTGGTAATAGCATACGGCATTGTATAGTTCCTAATCCCAAAGCAAATATACACATTTCATAATTTTTAATATATATGTTGCAGAAAATACAGTACGACATCGTAATTTCCCTTTTCACGATAAACCTTTATCGTGATATCTCTTTTCGATGTAACCAATCTTAATCTTAATTTTCATCATGGCTGAGATACCATTCTTCCTTGGTCTTTAGACCATTATAACTTAATTTTATCGTATATATATATATATATAGATTATTTATATCGACTTGGCTGGTGTCGGTGATCAGTCACAAATTAGGGTTTATACTGCAGATTAATACGGAATTGGTGTGTCATTAAAATTATGCAATTGTTAAATTAAATATACTATTTTTATAATATGATTTCGTGTATTCAACTTATAAATCTCTTGAGAGTTAAAACCAATTTAAATATGATGACAACTTTTATTTATTCGATTAGGAAAAAGGGTCTGAAAACTTTACTGCAGCCAAAGGCCAAGTTGTGTTTATGGATTGAATCAGAAAACCAGAGCGTGTTATGGATAAGGATCAGAGTGGTATGTCCAAGGCACTTACTTAACAGCATTTGGGCATTTTGGTACATCATGCAACTGGCCGTCTGAAGGTTCGTTGCGATGGGGTTAAGGTGGGACAAGGGCAAGGGGCAAGTGCCAAGGGGCAAGCTCAATCTAGTGCCAAATTACTTTAACTTGACTCATTTTGCAATTGGTTCTCATGCTGCTTTCTGTTCGCATGTGTTTTTTTTTATTATCTCTTTTTGAACGTATACACACATGTGTGCATGTGTGTGTGTGTGTGTGTTGCATGTAGCTGCGCCTGGCACAGACAGGTAATGGCAAGGGCAACACTAAAGACACTTGGACAAGCCTTGGCGTTGCGATTTTCGTCGCTGGCTATGAAACAGATAAATTGCAAAAGTTTTTCCAAATATTTTCACAAGACGCTGCCGACAAGGACGAGAACGAGGAACACAAGGACAACATAGGAAAAAAAAAAAAAAACAAAAAAAAAACCGTTAGCTATCTAGCTATCAAGGATTGGGGGATAGAACGTGGTTTTACTCCGAGAATTTTGGCCTAACAAAATGGATCGTCTGGCTGGCATAGCGCAAAAATCTGCAATAAAATTTTACCAATAAACTTTAGACGCACACATGGTTGCCGATGTGCAGATGTGCGGATATGCGGATAGGCGGATACTTGGATGTGCGGATATGCGGATATGCGGATACGGACAGGTGGAACTTTTTTCAACTATACTAAAATATTGTAGTTGTCGGCAAAAGTTGGCCCTATGCTCGGCGCACGCACAAAAAAAAGGCAACAACAGCAACACAAGAACATGTCCTGACATACACACACACACACACACACACACACACACACACATACCTCCCTCTCCATCACATTACTGTGGAATGCTGGCGTGTTGGGACACCGACGCACCTTTTGACATGCCCCTGGCACTGTGGCGTGTGAGTGCCGCAGGCGTTACGCCGGAGCAGATAACGCTGCACATATGCATGGGGAGACAAAGAGCTATAAAAAGCGGTGAACTAATGGAAAAAGCCTCCGTTTGCCAAACACCACCCCCACTCCAATGGCCTCCAGCCACCAATTTATCCTTTCCCGCCAACTCGGCTAGCCCCTGGCTGTTATTAACTTTGAATGATAGAGGTGATTGGTGGCCAGGTGAATGGTGGGGTGGAGGTTATAGGGGCTGTGATTGTCGTGCGTGTGTGCGACTGTGTGTGTGTGTGTGTGTGTGTGTTGTCTGCAACACTTTAATGCACTCAGCATGCAATGCTCGATTACCCAGTCCCAATCGCCCAATCGTCCCAATCCACACTTATTGACGGATCCCGAACGAATGAGCATTTTAAGCACAAACCTTTATGTGATGCGTTAAAAAAATCGATAAATATCGATTCGTCAAATATGTATTTGGCTGGATGTAGATCGTTTCTTTTTACATATCCTATATCCCATATAATCGGAATTTCATCGGGACTTGTCTTTACCCTATTTGAGTTTGAAACCGTACAAAATATCGATAAATATCGACAAGCTCGTTCACTAAAAACATATTTACCTTAAAGATACCAATCGATACTTATCTCAGATTGCTATGAACACAGGGTATCACATTGGTCTCTTTTTGTTGCCATGTCCGAGGTGACAAATGTGCCAAACTTGTGCGAAACTCCGGAAGCACAATTACGATGTCGCCTGCGTAGTTCTGAGTTCAGCAGCGGCTGCTGGAGTCCCGCAGAGTGTCGGTGGTGGGTCAAATGATTTCGCCTTCAAAGGCGCTGTCTGTCTGTCTGTGGGTTTGTTTGTCTGCCACACCGCCAGTTGCAGATCCTTTCAAACTTTTCGCTCCCAGGCGACAAAACTCGACTTTGTCGCTGTGCCGCACAGAAGGATGCGGTTTTAGTTGCGCGTCCCGCGGGCAAGTTAATATAATTGATTGATTCAAGGAACACGGATATTTGACTTGGCCACAAACTAAATGTGGTTTTCGGCAGGTATGTGTGTGTATGGGTGTGTGTGTGTGTGTGATTGAGGGCATACATAACATTTAAAATGGATTATATGCAGTATTCCTGCAATTTGTCCTACTCTCTCAAAACTTAAGGCAAGCAAATTGCATCCGCCAAAATTACCTTCATCATGCTGAAACACATCCAAAAAGGGCGGGGAAGGGAAGACAGGGGGAAGGAAGCTGATGAATTTCTATTGTTATTTTACATTTAAACTGCATCACGTTTCTTACATTATAATTAAATAATTTAAGTTGCGCAACGTATTTTTTGTTGATAAATCTTATTTTTCTGATATTACCCCTATAACCTGCCACCCCTCTACACCCCCTGGCAAGAGTTTAGCTTTGTGTGAAATGACCACTTTGTGGGGTTGCCGGTTTCTACTGGTTGGCAAAAGTTTGGCCACTATCAAAATCAACCAACTAATATGTCTTTCATATAATTTATGTGTGTGAGCCGCATAAAAACCAAAACCAAATTCCACCACGCCCGGCAACGTGAGACGGACGCGGCCGTAAACAAGCCAAGTGACACCAATAACAACAACGAGAACAACAACAACAACGGGAACAACAACAGCAGCAACATGTCCAAGGCACTGTGGAAAAGAAAAGTTTCTTAGTTGGCACACCAGGCACGTCCGCCTGTGGATACAATATGTCATAGTGGCTCCCAACTCCGCGCACCACATGAGTGCCACGGCCGGAGCAGCAGTCGCTGCCGAAGCACTTGGAGTAACATGTGTCATTCGTGTACCTACCCAATACCTCTTTGGAGGGGGGAAGTGTGTTGGGGAAGGTTGGGAGTTGGTTAGGACTAACGGACTGCTCTCAGCGCAGCGCTTGTTGACAGCACTTACGGCCTCAAGTCGCATATATTTTTGCATTTCCCGCCCTTGATAGCGGAGCAGAGATCTCTCTGCCCCGCCTCTGAGTCAACTGTTACCCGCTGCGCTTCAAGCTTAACTACCCCCAATCCTCCCATCCAAAGGTCCACTTGCTGTGCGCTGTTGTGCCAAGCCTCAGCACCTGCCACCCATAACTTATGTGTGTATCTGAGGGTATTTCACTGGGTGTGCGTGTGTGTGTGTCTGTGTGTGCGTGTGTGTGTGTGTGTGTTTGCGAGCCATGTCACAGTTGGCATGCAAATCCTAAAACAATCACTTAAAGTTTACGTGCGGAAGGGTCACACTTGGAATTGTACTTGGTCTTGGTTGCAGATTGGGGATGGAGGATTGAGGCTTTCGGATTGGTGACTGGGGATCGGGGGGTGCCAAATTGCCACTGAATTTGTTTACTTTGATTTGAATTAAAGATTTCGCTAAAGTAATTTCGCAGTCACTTGACTTTAAGTTCTATTAAAGCTTTAGTCTTCTATATGTTTAAAATTGTATTATCCACTTTTTTGTTTATACATTTTTATTATTTTGGCTGATGAAGGCTCAAAGATGAATTAATGCAGGAAAGCCATAATTGCATTTGCCAAGATCCTACGACAATATTTCTTAGAATCGAAAATATCAAACTAAAAATACTAAAATTGGATTGCATTTTGAACTTCAATATTAAGTTAATTCCGGTTAATTCCACAGTAGTAAAAATTGAAGCAAACCCAAAACTTTGTAAATCTTTAGAATAAATTTCATATATGCGCTGATATATATATATATATATATATATATATATGTGTCTATAATATGTGAAGTGCAAGTTAAAAAACAAAAGTTGTAAATACTGTGTCGGAACACGAATAATAAGTTGTATGAACATAAATGTTCACAAACTTGGCAAAACACTTCAATGTTAATGGGAAATGCTAAAGTGCAAATAGAAACTGAGAACTGAGAACTTTGTCAAAGCTGGTGTTGGGTTTGGTTTTTGGGGGATTGGGATTGGGGATTGCGATTTGCGGCGTGGGTAAAAAGTTGTCAATGGAGCTTGCGATAAGCCACTCAACGCCCCTTCTTGAGGGGGTTGGCCAGTTGTTGGGGGGTTGCGAGCAGCAGCAGCAGCAGCAGAAGGCACAGCGCCGAGGCACAATCAATGCACCGCTGACCAGCTGACGAATTTGCCGCGCCGCACATTAATGCCAACTAATGGTCAAAGTTTTATGCCCGTGCAACACTTGAGGCATTCGCGCTCCCCTCAAGTGGCCGCAACTAGCTGGCGTTTCATGCGATTTGCGGTTCGCGATTCGCTTTAATATGCGTTTCGTTTAAAGTGCCAGCGTTATAAAAGTGCCACAAAGAGAGTGTGGAGCCATTTAAAAAAAAAAAACTCACACACACACAATGAAAGAGAAGGAGAGAGAGAGAGAGAGAGAGAGAGAGAGAGGGTGCTACTTAAGAGAGCGCATTCGAGTCGCTGCTTATCAGGCAATAGACCAATGTTGACAATGCTGACCTGTCCAAGGCGCAACAGCAACAGAAACAGAAACAGAAACAGCGCCCGGAAGTCTGTGAAGCCTAAGGGGAATTGTAAGCTGCTTGTTGCTGTTGTTGTTGTTGTTGCATAAGACGGCATCTTTAAAGAGTAGAGGCAGGCGTTTCAAGCAGTCATCGCAGCAGCAGCGGAAGGACACTCGGCACAGCACTCGGCTTTCGGCAGCTGTCGTTTTATCGACTGTGCCGCGGCTCCTGTCGGCTGCTCGGCTGGCGAGACTCGACAGTTGGTTATGAATTCTCAACGTGTTCGCACGTGCCGCACGGAGCACGCAGTTGCAGCCAACTAGCCATCAAATCAAGCAAACATCACAAACTTCCACAGACATTAACCGCATTCAACTTCAAAAAAAAAATACTCTAAACTATCCAGAACAGAAAACCAAAAAACAAAAATAACCCTCAAGAAAAAACTAAATCAAAAATAATAGATTTCAATAACTCCAAAAATTTCAAAACAATCTGTAAAGTGTTTCAAAAATTCGTGTTTTAGGCCATAAACAAATTTCAAGTTTTCAAATTTCGTCAATCCTTTCCATCGCAATCAAAATCAGCCTCATACGCTGCGTGCAAAATAAATAAAAAAAAAACATTACGAGTTTTAAAGTAAACCGTCGGCAATTTTTTTCGGTTGTCTTAAGAATCACGCCTTGTGTTAATTGTTTTTTTTTTTTGTTTTTTTTTTTAATCTATAATTATAAATGTGTTTAATGTGTGTATCGAATAATCATATGATATAAGTCAAAAGCACTGAAAGCTGCACAAGAAAGTTTGAAGGAAATTGAATAGGAATTTGCTGCATTTGCCACAGCTGAAAGATCAAATCAATGCAAATTTGAGTGAAATTCAAAGGCCATAAGAATCGTAAGTATTTATGTAATTGCAATTAATTTCATAGGTTACCAGATCTACATATTTTTTAAATCGTATATCTATATTTGCTTAAGATTGTTAACATTGCCAACACTAATTTATTTATTTATATTTTTCGTAATAAATAAACGCTTGCGTTATCGTTGAATAAATGGTGTTAGACCTAAATTCGAACATTGATGCAATTATAAATGCGAATTACTTTGGAATTTACTTTAAAAAAAATATAATTTTATATTTTTACTGAAAATTGTAAGCTGCACAGAGTGAAGTACATTTCAAAATTGGAAGCTATGTGAATATCTTTTAGTAATAAATATGAAAATGAAAATATAGATGTAAAGATAAAGATATCTACTTTGATCGAGCAATGCATTCGCATTATATGCAAAAACGTAGTTTAAACCAAGCATCTTACAAAAAAAATATATAAAATTGAACAAACTCGCAGTTTGACAAAAGTTTTGAAAGTTAATTGAAGTGAATTCTTCTTCAAAAAAAAAGAAATCCAAATTCAAATGAAAATAAAATAAAAATATTTATTTGCAATTATTTGGAAAGAGCAAGACCAATAATATGCTAATATGCAGCAGGACATCGTAGTAAAAGGCAGAAACAGGGCAAAGAAGAATGGAACGGGAATATTCTTGAAAAGTGGACAGGCACAAACAAACAACGAAAGCAAAGATGGCAATAACAAATGGCCATGTCGATAAGAGCCCGCAGCCGAGCAGCAAATCTCCGAAAGAAAATGTTGTTAATATGCCGTTTAGTTGTTGCTGTTGTTGTTGCTGCTGTTGTTGTTGCTGGGACTCACATCTGCCGCATGTGCTTAAGTTAATTATTATCAATTAATAGCTAATCACGATAAATGTGCATGAAAATGGGGCTAGAAACAGCTGAAGCGCTGTCGCTTCGGGGCTGACTGAGCTGCAGAGGTGCTGCAGGCGATGAGGGCGGTCAATGGGCGAATAGGCGAACGGGTGGGCGGGGATAGAGGGTTGCATGGCTGCAGGCGGAAACGGAAGGGTGTGATATTGTGAATGGACACGCAACAAATGGCGTTGATTTGTCACATGCGGCGCATGAACCATTTTTCACGACTGGTAATTAAAAATACGCATACGCACTGTGTACCAGTTACCAAGCAACACATCCGTTAGAGATACGAGCCATGCGAAAGCAAACAAGGTTAATACACAATAAAAGCAGTAAGAGGAATCGCAGTTTGAGTTGGAGCAGAAGAAAGGAGCAACCACAGCGAGTAACAAGTGATTGGGTGTGTCATGGCACACTCTGTGTGTAGGGTGTGTCTGTGTGCGTGCGTGTGTGTGTGAGTGCGTGTGTGTGTCGAACAATGTGAGTCTGTGTTGTGATCAGCCACAAAACAACGCTCGATTGGCGCTGTTCCAATTTGCCTGTCGCCAAGTTTGCCGAATTCCTTGCTACTTTCAAAGTTTATGTTAGCTCTTGTTAGCAAATGTTTAAAAGTAAAAATATCGATTCTAGAGAATAAAAGAAAGCAATTATTGTCACTTGAAGTAATCATAAATAGAAGAAAAGAAAGCTCTTCGCTCAACTCGCTACTTTAAGAATATCGAATCCAGAATATCCAGTCAAAAAGACAAACTAAGCTTTTCATTCAACATTTAATTTGCTAATTGCGAACACGACTCTCAATTGTATAACTGAGATACCTGCTTAACAGTTAGTTTTATTTTTCTTTTTTTTTCTGCACCATACAAATGGGGGATGCTGAGCAAGTGTGTGAGTGTGTGTGTGTGTGGTGGGGGGGGGGGGTCATTTGTGCAAACGGGAAAAACCTGAAAACAATCGCCCTCGTTCGCCGTTCCGCCAATAAACGACATTTTATTATTTTCAGCCAACTGTTTGCTGGCGTTTTGTTTGGCTCGCCTGCTCTCAACGCCTGTCCCGGGCTCTGCTCCGCTCTGCCTTCCAGTTCGCAGTTCGCAGTTCGCAGTTGTCAGTTCCGTTTTGCTGCCCGCTGACAACCAAGCCCAAGCTTCCCCATACAGTTTCACCCAGCCCCCCCCTAGCCCCCCCCTCTGCTATATTTTTTTTATCGTTTCACTTACAAAGCGTCGCGCACTTTACGCTGATTGCGCGTTCTTTGCAAACATTTTGCTTGCTTTTTGTCCCACCTCCCCCCTGCCCCACTTGCCTGCGCCCAACCAACCAGGTAGGACGCCCGGTTCGGATCGGTTCGGCTTGTGTCTGTGCCTTTGCCTGCCTGTGAATTGACTCTTGTTCAGCAGGCCAGGCCCAGCGATAGATAGAAAGAGACAGAGAAAGAGGGAGACAGAGTTGTTGTGGCTGTTAGCTGGTTTCTGGTTGTTGTGACTATAACTGGATAAGATTCGATAACATTCACTTTATTGTTACTTCCTTTGGCAATTATCCTTGTTAGTAAGCGCCAGTCAGCAAAGTCAAATGACAACTATCGCCCTTCCTCCCTCCCCCCCGCAAAACTGTCGCCATTGTCATAGTCATCAACATCATCAACTAGGCCAAGTTTTTCATCGTTGGTTATATTTGGACTTGTATTTTCAGTAATTTTAGACATTCGCTTTGTGATTTGGTTTCTGTTATTTGTGTTCTCCAAATTAGTCAGCGACGGCAAATCACTCGCACTTCAGTAGTTTAATGACAATGATGCCCCATTAATCAACAGTGGGTCCCATTTTCAATCAGGGATGCAAAACTGCCACTGCCACTGCCACTGCCACTGCCACTGCCACTGCCACTGCCACTGCGACTCCTGCGAATCCTGCGGTTTACGATTTCTTCAATTGACAAGCGACTTTTGCAAATTGTTTTTATTACCTTTTGTCATTCATTATTTGCACAACTTGCTTAAATGGTTTTCAACTGAAATTGCGGTTGACTGTAGCAGCAATTTATTTTCTCTTAAGATTTATAATGAATATAGGAAAATAGAAATTTCACATCGTCTTTCTACATTTAAATAGAGTATTATACCAGAAATATTATTCAAGTTATGACCGCTAATATTTGCGATTTGTGATTTTGAGATTCACAAATCGTAAATAAATTTCAGCAGACAAAATATCAAGTTCTTAAAGCCAGGCTATATAGACTCAGTTGATCAAGAATATATATGAGCTTTCTGGGATATACTGCGGAATGTCATAAATAATATAGGATCGGAAAGAATAAATTTCTATATGTTGACAGCAAAAACCTAACAATATCAATAACAATAGTTTTCTAATAAATAGGTATATAAATTTGATAATTATTTTATTATAATCCATAATTGTGAAATTAGAAAGCTGCTCGCCTTTTACTCAATGAGCAACATTAATGCGTTAAGTGTATCTTTTCAGCCACAACAACTTAACAATCCTGTAAAAACACACAATGAACATTCAAATACACACAAACACACACACACACACACACATACATAGAGAGTGTGGGGCCGAGCGACGTTTAATTAAAAGCGTGTGAAAAATGAAACACTCGAGGAGCAAACTGTGAGAATTGAGCCTTGAGTTGGCCAGAGAGCTGCATGCGAGTGAAGTGAAGTGACCATGGTGTGCAACGTGCCACGCGTTGCATGTGGCAACGCGCCACTTTCCTTATGCGCAAGCATTTCCATTCGCCATTCGCCATTTGCCATTCGCGTTAGCCAAAACCAAAACCAAAACCAAATTTAATTAATTAAATTGCAAGAAAATCTTCGTTGAAGAACATGGGAAAACTGTTCGCCATTTTGAACGTCAACCTAAATTAAATCAGCAGAGTAAAGTCAAATTAAGTAAAAGTTAGCGACGCTCCGCAAGGAAACCGGGGAATTGCTTGGGATGGTGTCAAAAGTGTTGCACCGTTTTTTTTGTCTGCCCCTCTGTGGCACCGCTTGCCCACGATGCTGTTGCCGTTCCTGTTGCTTGTGCTTTTCATTTTTTATTTGTATTCTTTTGTGTTTCTCTGTTGGCTTTAATCTTTTTTTTTATTTATTATAATTTTTTTTTTTTTTTTTTTTTGCATTTGGCTCGTATTTTTTGCGCCTTTGCGGTTAAGAAAGCGTCGCACTTCACTTGAATCGCTCGACTTTTTATTTGTATTTCTACTCACCCTCAAATTGTAGAATTTCTTGCAATTAGCGGAATTGTTTCACATTTGCTTTGCTTTTGGGACAGACCATGCCCCATTGCCCCAACGTCTGCAATTCCGAGCGACTAAAGTTGAAGCTTTGCCTGCAGCTTATCCGTGCTTCTCACTCTTTTCTCTAGCGGCTGCCCTCTTCTTCTGCTTGGGTTTTTCGCCCAGTTGAGCATCATTCCAACTTTAATTCCCTCTCGCTCTCCCCCTCTCTTTCTCGCTCTCTTAATTTCACTATCTGTGTGTCCAGCATTTTTGGCGCCCATGGGAAGTGCGCTAAATCTTTTAAAATACTTCTGAAAAACCTCGTCATTCACACTTGCACACACACAGACAAACAAAAACACACACAACAAATACATATTAAAAAAAAAATAAACACACACACACACACACACAGCAAACATACACAAAAACAAACAGCCTTATGCACTTTACTTGTCTATGCATTTCCTAGCACCCATCGCCCACCAACCACCCACCCTACCCACAGAGCAACTTCCACCTATTACCCACTACCCAGTAGCCCCAGGGGTGAACCACTGCTGATGCTCCGCATCCTTGCTATCGTTGTGCTCCAGCTGTTCGGCCGTTCTGGGTGCACTCATGTGCATTTTAGTGGTAACCCAGTTTTCGTTTTAGGTGCTTAAAAGGTTTCCGCATTTGAATGCTGTTTGTGCTTTGTCTGGACAACAACAAACATGCCCAATATAGATGGGGGGGGTTGTCATTTACCAGGTAGGGGGAAGGAGTGTGGCCATGGGAGATGGTCGACCGACAGATAATAGATCTGACAGAAGTCGCACAGTCTTAAATCGCAGCAGCCTGCACAATTTACTTATTTAAGCTCATTTCCAACCAAAGCCAGTTAGTTGGACACAAGCTGCCTTCGGGCAAGAAAAAATAAGTAAAAATATATATAAAGATATGCATATATATATCTATATATATATATATATTTTAAAACTACGCAAATGTGAGAATTTTAGATTTACTAACGAGGCGACAGAGGCAGCCACAAACAGGAGGCAGCCGTTTCCTGGCCAGAAATGACATTCTCATCTGCCACAAAACAGGCGCAGCTTCAGTTTTAGTCTCATCCAAAGCTTTATCCAGCTGCTGCCGCTGCCGCTGCCGCTGCTGATGCTGATAATGCTGTTGATGCAGTTGCTCTCAGCTCAAACGAGTTATGCGCATTTGCCCGCCAGCCGAGAGATTTGCGTTGTTCACTTTGTTTTTTCTTGTGTTGTGTTTTTTTTTTGTTTTTTTTTTGGCTGCTCTCTGTTTGCTGTTTGCTGCTTCAGCTATTTTTTTATTTTGTCGCGCATTTTTTCATTTGCATATATATTTTTTATTTTTTTTTGTTTTTGTAGCTTTGGCTTCATTCGTTTCCGTTTGTCAGCCACTAGGAAAATGCGGCAGACGAATTTTGAGGCGCAAAGGTATCCTGCACAAAAAGTGAACGTGAAAAACCTCAAGGCGACATTTTGTTTACATATAATCAGCCAAGAAATGAAGAGATGGCTATAAAGATTCAAGATCCAGATAATGATTATGATGATGATGATGATGATGATGGAGATTGCGACTGCTACTTAAACTCAAACTGGGACTTAGATTGACACTGTGACGATGGCCAAAAGAATCTTGCCTCCATTACGGCTTCACATTTGCATAATTATTATTGTATACGTATGCAAGTGTGTGTGTGTGTGGGTGTGCCTGTGGGTATGGGAATTAGGGTATTATGCTACAGGTATTTTTTGAAACAACATTTTGCATTTAATTTGCATTTAAACTGGAGACAACCAAGTGATAAGTGTCAACATTCTGAGACTGATGAGGTTTTAGATTCCAACTCAACTGTGCAAAAGGACAATAAACTGTTTATATTATACTTTAACCAATGAAAAGAATGCCAATTATTTAAATAATGCCACCACAGATATTTAAAGAATTAAACATTTCAAAATTTCAATTTCTGTTTCTTCTTGTACAAACATTTGAATTGTGAACAGCTCTTTTCACAAATTCGGAGCAGAAAATCTGAAATATTTGTCACCAAATGTACTCTGAAGGCGATTGCAAATTCTCTAACCTGATTGACTTATTTGCAAGTTGAACAATTGAACAAACAAATTTAATTACATTTCACTATTTACAATCAGTTGTCTGCCAACAATTGATTGATGAATCTCCCTCAGATATATACAGATATATCTGCATGTGCTTTCAATTAAGGTAAAATGAAAAAAAATCCAAATATCTATAGAAGATGTCATCCGAACTATTCACTTTCAGCTGAGACTTCAAATTTCATATATTTGCCATTGGCAGCAATAAATGCGTTTGCCCAGCTGACAGTTGGCCATTGGCCATTGGTCGTTTACTGGGAAACGTACAGTCTGACATCTCAATCCTGAATGCTGAGTGGATGGTCAAAAATTTCCATAAATGTTGCCAGCATGCAGGTTCAAATGAACACCAGATGCCACAGCGGAGCCCATCTGGTGCTGGTCCTGTGGGGGCCTTTAGCTTTCACAGATTTTTTCTCCGAGATGCCAAAAACGGCAAAGCAAACATAAATGACAATGCATGCCACATTTTTCGCAACACCATACAAATTCCAATTAAGTAGCAGCTGCTGGGAACTCGCTTCGAAAAATTGAACAGCGACGTTTGGCAGCAGAAAGACAAGAAAACCAAACCAAGTCAAGCCAAAGACAAAGTCAAACCGAACCGAACCGAACCGAAACGAAACGAACCGAATCAGAAAGCATAGCATAAAAATGAAGGAAAGAAAAAGTGAAAAAATGGCAGAGCCAAAATGTGAGTTGACTCCCGAAATGAAAATCAATGTCAGTTTGGAGCAACGCTGACAAGTCAGTCGAACAACTTGGAGTAGCTGCCAGCTCAGCATTGTGATACGTGTGCCCGATGGTCAACAAACAAAGGGCTGGTCAGGCTGGGCAGGCTGGAGGGTACATTCGTGGGCCAGTTGCTATTTACCATTTTCTCAGTTAGCAGTTAAAAGTTTACTCTCCATTTGTAAAGCAATCAAAACTTGTGCAATGCAACTAATTGGATATTCATCATTGTTATTTGGCAAATGAAAGATAATTTCTTTGGCTTATGAAACAGCTTGAAAATAATGAATTGTTATTAAGTCATCCTCATCAGACACAATTTTAAACGTTGGCTTGTAAATAATCAAAATAAATGTGAACATAAATGAGTATACATAAATAAAGGCAAGCAAATTGTATATTCAGTGTAGAATCCAAGAAAAATGGGAAAAGGGTTGAAAGTACAGCAATGCCTTTGGTAAATAGGTGGCATGTGCATAGATATTTTGGGAATTGTGTGCGCTCAACTTGAAATCCGCAAATTGTTTCAATAAGGAAACACTTTAAGACAATCGCCTTGAGCCTAAAATAGCATACGAATTCCCCAAGGGTCTCCATACATACATAAATATAAAAGCGAGCAACAGTTTGCGAGTCCATAAACTTATTTTTGGTATGGAGTCCAACTGCACGCAGTATGTGGCATTCCTTGCGGAACGAATTTCACTCGTTAAAACACTACTCGAATCGCTTTCAGGACACTGGAACCCATTGACACGGAAAACATTCGGAGTCTCTAAAAAAAAGGAGAACAGAATGTGGCAATGTGGAATGCTTGCCGTTATTAAACTAGCTGTCTATATATATATATACCTATGTATACATGGGAATGATATGAGTATTATTTATTTATTTTTATTTTATTATTTTCGATTCTCAATCGTTTTGTGTAATTTTATGCCGCAGTTGCGCAGTGTCAGATGAAGATTTTCAAATTGCCAAACAAGTTGAAGAATGCGTAGTCGCAAAGGAATATTTTAAGTATTTTGAGCCTTAGTCTAAGTTGCTATGGTAATTTACCCAAACCAGCAGCGAATGCATATTATCAAAGCAAACCTTGAACACAGTTTACAGAGTATTCAAATGGTGTAGGTTACGTTGATCATCAGCAAGATGAAGAACAACAACACCAAAGAAGCATTAGCAGCTAAAGCAATAAACAAGGCACTTATGTGTATGTGTGTGTGTGTGTGTGTGTGTGTGTGTGTGTGTGTGTTACGCAAACCAACAATCAAAAAAAAAAAAAAAGAAAAGAGGCACACAATCGTCGACGAGCCAGTTGAAACCCAGTTGTCTGTCAAGAAGATACCTTCACATATGCACACACACAGATACACACACACACACTTGTTGAGAAATAATAAAAATGTAAAGTGCTTAAAAATGTTAATAAAGCTGGCAAACAATGCCAAACAGTACAATTTAGACAACCGACGCAAAATACACACAGCGAGAATTGCATAAAAGAAATGTTTTTGAATACTTGCAAACGTGTTGGAAAATGCTTCATACCAAGCCATACACGCCCCACACCCCCCCCCCCCCCACCACTATCCACCCACCCTTCATCGTAACAAAATACAAGTGAAAAAAAATAGAAAAGATAAAAAATAAATAAAACGAAATATCTTTAAATAAATTTTGCGGCGCTTTTGAATTGATGGCACGAAAAAAATGTAATTCGAACCATTCTCGACGTGTTAGTTCTATGAAATAAAAAATAAATAATAAAAGAAATCGAATCGATGTCGAAACCATATCCACAATATTTATTAATATATTGTGTCAGCTAAAAATTTATTCAATTTTTTACATATTTGCAATTGCTTCTTTGTTATTTCTCTGAAAATCTAAAATGCGGTTTCTTCCATCAAGCGAGATATCCCAAATTTCGTCAGTATGTTGCCGATAACCGGATGACCATGCCCACACAGCCTCTCCACACCGATAATGGTTTAAGTCAAAAAAACCTTATATCTGATACAAATTAAAGGCTTGATATATATGATATATATGATATATAAATATAACAGAAATCCAAATTAAAATCTTAAGTGATATAATTATAAAATTTGTAAAGTAGACAAATATTATTTTGGCATCAGCGTAGTTCGTAGTCGGTCACTCCCGAATGTAGCATTCCAACTTGTATTTTATTTTATTTACATTGCAATCATATTTTGTATATTTGTTTGTATTGTTTATTTGTTTGTTTCTTTGTTTGTTTGTTTGTTTGCTGTTTACTTATTAACTTTGTTTTTTGATTCACACCACTATCGATATGCAGTTTCTGCAATTTATATAAAAAAAGTTGATTGCCAGCTATTAATATTAGGGGCTGATAATATAAAAGTCGAAATGGTGCTATGATGGGTAATATCTATTTTTAAATAAAAATAAATAACTACATTTTTTGTGTTATTTGGCAATTTTCGCATGTTTTCTGCTTCGTGCTGATGAAGCTATCAAAAGTATTTCCTGTTGACAATCCATTGCTAGATATTAATGACAACGAGCAAAACTTCATAGAAGCGAAATCGGCTAATTAGGCAAAGGTGTTTTTTATTGGGCCACCTGTGTTTCTTGTTGTTGTTGTTGTTGTTGTTGTTTCTTGTTTCTCTTACTGTTGCTGCCCCAAAGAATGTGCTCGCGTGTGTCAACATTTGGCAAACATTTGCGCTAATTTGTCGCCTTCAGGCACGACATGGCCCGCGGCTTGTGAAGTGGGCGTGGCTCGGCGGGCATGGCTCACTTTAGTTGCGGATTATGAATTATGAATTATGAGTATGGAGTATCGTGATCAACATGCATAAATTTCCAGTCGGAAAGTGCGTGCCGTCGATTGCTTGAGATAAGCTAAGTGAAGGCGATGATTAAGGTGCGGATTGTGGGTACTGAGGGGGCTGAGGGGGCTGCGCTGCAGGGATTGCAAGCGCTAATTGTTTGCTGTGTTTTTAATTTGTTTTCGCTGACAATTCGTTTTTTGTCAAAAATAATTCGTGCCAAACACAAAAGTGTCACGCAAATACAGCGTCGATTGACAGATTGCTGGATTGCACGATTTCGTAGATTGCGATTGTGGCATTGCGTAAGAGCTGACAATTAACTAATTAATTAGCCCACTTGCCTCAGATCCGTCAGATCCGTCAGTTCCGTCAGTTCAGTCGGTGGGCGTGGCAGGGTGCGTGATTTACTGTACATCAGCGGCAATTTGACTTTTGTGTTGAGCCCACCGTTTTACATTCGCAGTTCGCGCAACACGCAAAACTGACATTTTAACAAATGCGATTTGACATCTGACATTAGATTAAATTGAAATGCCGTGGTGAACAATGGGTTCCGGTGCAGACAAGCAGCTCCTTTTCCGGCGACAAGCGCTAATCTCAAACAAAACCAACATATTATAATTAAGAAGCGCGACTTCCACATAATCTAAATTCAGTTGCTAAGCCAATTATTGTTTTATTATCAAATTTGTCATCAAAAATTTAGCGTGGAACTACATTAATGTTCAAAAGACTGAACAGATACGGAAAGTATATTTAGGCATTTCGAAAATGATTTTCAATTATAATTTGAGTATTATATTAAATTGAGTATTTCGCGGAGTTTTCAATTGGTTCGGGTTATACGTAGGTAGAAATCAACATAAAAGGTGTTTGTTTTAAATTTATGCAGATAGCAATGCCAGGGATCCTATTAATGGCATTCCTTGAAAGCTAGAAAATATTGTAAAATAAAATAGGTAACGCAGACTATAAATAAATTTAATATAATATGGAGCAAACACATTTGTCTTTGTCACTTTGTTTATTTTAACCAGGCTCGGCTTAAACACTGCGATGACATCTTATATAAATATATATATATATATATATAGATATGTGATATATATGTATGAATGATTGTTGGGTGGCAGAGTGTTGACACTGTCTTTAAAATATTTTTATCAGTGCTGCCCAAAGTAAACTGCGAATGGGCCACAAAAAGCAACAACTCACAATATAAACTCGTCCCATTTGCGTGTGTGTGTGTGTGTCTGTGTGTGTGTGGGTGTGTGTGTTTATGTGTGTGTGGGTGCGCGTGTGCCTGCGTGTTTGGCAACAATACAGCAAAATAAACAAAAGCTGTGCACGGCCATTGTTTGCTTAAGACACACTGAAAAACATTAAATATTTTTTACGTTATTTTTTTTAGCATAACGTATACGTAATTTATTTGGAAAAGACGCCTGGTAAAATGCGTATATGGCAAAAGGAACACTGAACACTTTAAGGCGCGCAAGCGTAGCAAAAAAAGAACGAAAACAAAAATTGAGATGACAGCCCAAACAACTCACACATAAACAATACATGCAAAGAGCAATGCCAGCGAGAACAGTCTGGGCTAGGGATGGGTCTGGCGATGGGGATGGTGCTGGGGAGTTGGAGTTGGAGATGGAAATGGAGATGGAGAGGGAGCGAGTAGAGTATGAATAATAATAACCAAATTGGTTTGAGCTTACTTTGGCACAAGTGAAACGAAATGAAATTAGCTTTGCGTTGACTTTCAGTGACGACGATGATGCCAGGAACTCTGAGGCTGGTGGCCGTGGCAGGACCAGCGTGGTACCCATCGGCACACCGACAATTTGTCAATTGACGCCCAGTCAGGCGCTGTAGCTGCTTCCGCCCGGCTGACTGTCAATGGACGGGCAGTAAAATTTCACAGAATTCTGTTGCATTTGCCTTGCCCCCGTTGTCCTGTGGGGGGGGGGGGGGGCGTTGCTGCTGGGCATTTATCGCTTTTTGAAATCATCTGGCTGGAATAAATACAATTTCAGTCGGTCATCAAGTTGCTGGGCAAATCGCAGAGGGAGCGATAGAGCGATCGAGAGATGAGGGAGAGGCAGAGGCAGAGGCAGAGACCATTAGACCTAGTCGAGTTTTCTAGTTCCAGTCAAAGTGTATTTTCTTTGCGTATAAGTGGATTTCATCACTCACTTTTTGCAAATAGAACCGCAATCGCTGTTGCCCCATTGATATATTTACTCAATGCAAAATTTGTAATATCGTAAATGATGTTGACTTATGTCGACTATCGACTGAAATAGAAACAGAGAAACCCTTTGGGCCTCAAATTGATACTTGGAGCTCAATGGTCAATTGAAAATGGGCAGCCACATCTCATTATTTACTGTTCACATGCATTTGGCTTTAACTTCAAACTGTTCGTAGCTTTCAAGAGGCTTACCTCAACTAACTGACTTGCCTTGTGTAACTCTTTCGGAAGTCATTCATATCACATTGATGGGTCTTCTTAGCACCACTTCAAAATTGTCGTATCCCCTGAGAATCAGTTGACATCAGTTGTCATTTATATTTGCTATATTAGTCAACAAAATAAATAGCAGCTTTTTTGTGCCGTACTTGCATCATTTTTTTTCCTGCAAAGTATTCCGTTGAGTGTCATAAAAAACGGGAAGATAAAAATAAAAAAAACAGTGATGGCCACACCAACATGGCCACAAGCTAAGGTCACAGCCAATGGCTGTTTAATTATGTATCGGATTTCCAATTAGCAGCTGTAAGCAGATTCGAAACAATTTGCATGCATTTGCAGTAACGAAAGTCATTAGTTATCATATTACGCCCTCCAGAGCGTGCCACGCCCACTATTTATGATCATAAATTATGCTGCCGGTCGCCAGTCGCCAGTCGCCAGTCGCCGGTCGCCGGTCGCCACTCATTGCCCCCAAATGTTGAAAGCAGCATCAGCATCAGCATCAGCATCAGTGGGCAACAGAGGAGGAGTTGTTATTTCTTTTTGGTTTTTGGGACTGGAACTGGAATCGGAATATGCAAAACGTTTGATCCCTTCCGGCTTAGCCAGGTCTAAAAGTGGTGTACGATGAAATAAACTGAAATAAAATTAGGTACAGTTGGCAAAGAGACGACCAGACAAACAGTCAGCTAACCAGTTAGCAGCAGCGTGTGGTGTTAGGAAGGGTAGGGAGGGGGGGTGGGTATGAGGGGATGAGGGGCGGGAGTGGCGAACTTTGAATTTATTACAAACTCAATAAGCCCTGGCAGAGACCAAATTATTTATTTGCCCCGGCGCTGGCAATCAAAAAAGAAAATTCATGTTGACGGGTGGGCTCATGGCTAAAACACATACCATCCTCCCCTCCCCGCCCCACCCATCATTGGGAAACCCTTGTCGCTGTAAAATAGTCAACGCAGCAAAAACAAAAGTTTATTTTTTGTGATACGAGAAGTAATCGAAGGCAGGAATACCCTCTACATTGATTTTCCAGAGAGTGTTTATTTAAAATTGTTATCTTCACAATTTAGGAATAACCACAATATTTGTATTCCCATTAATGATATCTTTGAAAAGGAAGGATTCAAATTGTGATAAACATAATATACTTTACATGTATATTTCATGTATTAATATTTTAGACAAATGCATTTCTTGGCATTGAGTCTGATGTTGCAAATTGTTTATTTTTTATATTCCTAATAATAATATCATCATCATCCACTATATTCCGATTACGATTATTATTATCATTATCAGTATGATTACAATTAAGTGTGCATATATTTAAGATGATTATTATTTGTTATTATTTATTATTATTTCGTAATAGATTATTATTTCAGACAAATACCATTGAATTTCGGAGCTAAGCCCTTAGCTTATATGCTCAAAGCGCATACTGACCCTAAAATAATTTCCGAAACACTCACAAACAAATACTAAGCCGAGATAATTTTTGTTTTTGTTTTTCAAAATATGTGGCACAGGCAAAATGGACTCACTGGGGTCACTGGGATCGTTTTTCCTTTGATTAAAAATCCGGTTGGATGATATTATCTGCTGCTGATATGTTGACCCCACTCTCGAACCAAAGCCAGCCCCGCTCGCCCCTCGTCGTGTCCGCCAGCTCTGTATCCAGCTTGGCCAGACTTTTGGTTAAAAGTTGGTGACCAGTTCACTCAAAGTTTTGACGCAGCAGGCACGTACATAGCCGCGCCCCCAATCCGCTCCTCTGCCCTCAGCCCAGTCGAGTGCAAAGGCAACTTTTACACCATTTGTCCATGTAAATGTCTGCCTCCGCTTTGCATTTTTTTTGTATATTTTTTTTTTTTTTTTTTTTGGCGAAAAGCGAACAGTAACAGCAGCAGCAATAGCAAAAAACTACAATAACAAAAACTCGCTGAGAGTCATAAAAAATGGGCAACTTTTATTTTTTGTATTTTATTTATTTATGTTAAATTCATGACATGTATTTAAATTAGTTGCCCAGCAGTTTGTCCCTTTCATTCAATGGGTGCTAGTGTGCCTGAGTGTGTGTGTGTGTGTGCTGAAGTGTGTTCATATGTGTGTGTGTGTGTGTGTGTGTTGGCCATCAAACGCAGCCGTTGTGAAAGTAGGCAACTGAAAGTCGGCGCTGCATTAACAAACATTCAATTATGAGCCAAAGTGCTTTCTCTCTCTCTGCATCTCTATCTCTATCTCTACCTCTGTCTTACACAAGCCATGTGTCTCTCTCTCTCTCTCACACACACACGTTATTTATGGCTCCTTTTCATATTTATATGTGTGTATCCCTGTCGACTGCCATTAGCATTTCAAATGCTAAGACAGCGGCTCGCATCAGGAGCATCAGCAGCCAAAGTCAGAGGGAAACCCAAGCTCCAATTTCAGTTTCGTTTCAGGGGCGCTGGGTGTGAAAGTTGTCTGCTCGGGTATGTTCTGGGAGCGGGATGGCTGTTTGGCAAAGGTGGTGTTGGTTTAGCTGGCAGAGAAAACTTTTACCATTTGCCTGCAAGCGGCAAGCGGCAAGCGGCAAACGACAAAGGGCAAGGCAAACACGCAAACTTTGCCTGCATATATATCTTTTCAGTTTTGTGATATGTGTATACTAAATAGCTGCATATATTATCACAGCAAATACCCACACAGGTCTTGCTCCCCTCGCATCCCCTCCCCAGCAACCACCCCATTGCCAGTCTCTGTCTTTTTTTCTTTTTGGGAATTGCTGTAAAAATGCGTGCTTGGTCAAGTAAATGAGCTTTCCTGTGGCTATTCCACTTTTGTTAGCAACCAGTAAGATCAAAGACACACACACAGACACACACACAGACACACACACACACACACACTCAAACGGAAATTGATATTTAATTAAAGTTTCAGACGTTTCTTTGGTCTCCGACCTTCGACTTATGTTGCCCCAACTGCAAATTCTCAAAATTTACATAAGGCCAACAATTTGAGGTGGTGTCTCGCAGCCCAGCACTCGAGCAGCAATGCAGAAGGAGTCTCCAACTGCTCCAGAATACTATCTCAATATGAATTCCGGACACCAAAACTTTTGACTCGAGATACCAGCAGAGTCCCGGTGAAACTTTTCCAGCAGACACATGACAAATAATTCGTGCGACTTTATCGCATTGTAATGTTTATGTTTTTTTTTTTTTTTTTTTTTTGTTGTTGCACAAAATGGGCTGCGTGTGTTTATGTTGTTTATGTTTTTCGCAATAAATCGGGCTTGGAGCAAAGCAACTTTGTCGACGTCAATGCTCGCCATCTAAGCCTCAATTTATCAGCAACTGCTGCTCTGAATGTAGAATTTCAGGGTCTAATTTGCATAGGGAAAAACAGTTAAAATTATGAATTTATTTTATGCTCGATCCTTGAGGCAGCTCGAACAGCTCGTGTTCAGAGAGATGGACAGTCCCCTAAATAAATATACTCATTCTCATCTTTGGCACTTGTTTTTTTTTTAATGTATATGAATAATAATAAATAAAGAAATACAGTAAATAATTGCTTATATATGAGACTATTAAAAACTTGTAAAATTATCAAATGAGCAGAATTTCATATTTCACACGAATTAATGCTAATTTTAAGGTAAAAAGGGTAGAAGGGTTGGCGAGAAGGGGAAAGGAATGTGGTGGAGAGTCAAAAAAAAATATATAAATAGGAGAGGAAAAATGAGGTAGAAATATATCTTAATTAGTTAAGCTTACCACAGTGAAAACCGGTAAGAGACTGCCCCGAGATGTATGCTATTAAAAATATATAAATTAAAAATTATATTAGAGAAACAGAAACAGGGAATTTTGGAATTTAGGGGTTACTGCAATATATACACACACACACACACAGACACACACGCTGACCTTCTGTATTTCTTTTGCCAGTAATTGAAGTTTCAACTAATTGCCCCTTTCGCTTGTGGGGCATTAAGAGTGAATCTGTTCTGATGACAGTCACATGATTTTTCATTACCAAAAGTATATAAATATTGTCATTCTGTCTGGCTAAAATAAGGGCAGCGTTTACTTTCGCCCATTAAGGTTACAGCCTGGGAATGGCGCATTGGCATCATTTTGTTGCTCATTAAATGCACTCAGGCAAATTTATGCCCATTTATTTTGAAAGCCAAGACGCCAAGAGGGGGGAGCGTGGCGGACGGGACTGAAGTTGGAGTTGTGGCTGTGCTTCAGCAGAGGCCCCACACAATACTTTAATGACGCGTCGTTTGTGTTTTTTCTTTCTTTTTTTTTCTTCATATTTATATAAGTATTTAAATACTAGCAGAGAGCAACAGCCCCGCCTTAGCTGCTGGCTGATAGCAATTTTAGAAAGGCAATTGGTGGGGCAAGTGGTGCAAGTGCGGCAAGTGAGGCAAGTGTGGCGAGTGGAGCAAATCGGGGAGTTTGGGTGGGCAAACTTTACGACTTTTATCTACGCACAAGTTTCGAACTGGAGCCCAACAACGAGCAATTGAGAGAAATTTTGAGTGTGGAGTGGCACTGAGACTGACACCGACGCGTCGCTTATATTGTGGGGGGCGCGGCTGTGTGGCACACCAGCCATTGAGTTTTTAAACATGCCTCACGGCCAAATGCATAAATATTTTCAGTGTCGCTTTCGTGCGCGTGTGAAAAGCTGGCAAAGGAGAAACATGACATTTTTCATATACATTTATTTGGCTTTGGCCGCTTTTGCGCCCTGCCCGCAAAGATTGACGGGCGTGGCACATTTGCATAATTGCAGCCAAGCAGCATAGCAACACCAAAGTGCTCAAGTGCCATAAAAGGCGCTACAGCTGAATGAAATGAAGTCAAACAACAGCGGACAAAGTACATGCGACAGCAGCGAAACGGCCAGAAAATTATAAAATAACACAACAACAACAACAACAACAACAAAAACGGACCAACGGACGGGCTGCAGACGGGACGGACAAATGATATAGGTAATAAAAAGTTTATATAATAGCAGATGCCATACTGAAATGGCCAACGGCCGACCAATCTTTGCAGTCGCCACCAGCTCCACAGTATTTAAAATAGCATTGCCTGAAGGTGTTTGAGAATAATAACAAGTTCTTCTCACAGAAAGAGAAATAAAGAAAGAAACAGAGGGAGAGAGAGAGAGAGAGAGACAGAGCGGGACTTAGATATAAATATAGAGGCAGAGCTAGATCTTATATATATGTATATATAAATCTCTTTCTTTCTCCATATTCCTCTTTTAAAATAATAAAGGATATTAAAAGATGGTATGCAACACATTATAATAATAAATACTGAAACAAAGAGAGACAGAGAGAGAGGGGGAGAGAGAGAGAGAGATACAAGAAGATTTCAGTATATTATCTACCTCTTTCTATTAACGTTATAATGCTAGATATATAAAGTACTTCTCTTGAATTGAGCGAGACAAGCTCTCAAATATTAAAATATTCTGAAATTCATTTTAAATTGTATTTTCTAACAAACAAATTCAGTTACTTGTCCATAGCACAAAGTTTGACTAAGGTTACCTGTGACTTTGGTTTTAGCCATATAATCATCGCATAAAGTGGGTTATAATAAAGCTGGCAGAACTGAGGCAATAAAGTACAATCAATTAATACCTTTGAAAATAATACCTGGGAAAACTAAAGATTTGAGGAACAATGCTCAGTCGAATGATCCAAATTGAATTACGATTTGAATACAGGGTATCTTCTAGTGGGACCTTGTGAATATAGCAGACCTTTGAATGTCTGTTGTGGTCGCAGATTGCGTCACATATTAAATTAATTTAAGGTTAATACGTTCTACGTGTTCTATAAAAAAAAACCAACAACAACTGTTCGGGTAAGTCAAAAACATTGAGAAAATAAATCAGTACATACAAAAAGTTACCAGAAAGATCGAATTTTGCAGAACGCTGTCATCCAGATCTTAAATTAAAATAACTTGTTTGATTAGTAGGACTTGTTAGACACATAAACTCATCCTTAAGCTAACAAGTATCTGATATAGCGGTCCGATCCGGAACACTTTGTCGTATGTGCTGCGTGCACCAAAATCATGAATATATTCCAAGTATCTTTGATAATTAATGTTGATGAAGAATACATACACGTCGAGTATGCCCGACTCAAAGACGTTTCTAGTTCTATATATATATATATATATATACTGTGTTTGGTGGTGCGAATTACCAACTGCAAATGGCGTTCAACTATGGAAAGTGGAAAATTGATTGCACTCACAGCTTTGAGGTTTCAATGGAACAAAAGAACTATGCTGCACTGATTGGACTGCATCACTTGTGCCCAGCCAAAGTGGCCTTTTTAAAATTTGAATGCGAGTCACCCCAAAAGGTTGCTGCAAGCTTTGAGTATTACAAAAATAAATTAAATTTTCAAAACCAATATCTCGCTTCTAGCGAAATTTGTAATGAATTTCGTCAATCACTTGAATACTGTCCGAGAAAAAAAAAAAAATAAATAATAAAAACATTAGATTTTGAAAATTTAAAATACTCGGCTCGTTATAAACAAAATATGCCTTGCATAGAACAAACCTCAAATAAATCTTCTGTTTCTTGATTTGATTATTTAAGCAACAGTTTGCTGTAATTGCAATGCCTTCAAAATATATTTTGTTGATAAACCAACTTGATTTTAGCTCTATTGTCATAAAATATTGTTTGACTTGGCCCAAACTAATAACTGCCTTTAAATTAGATGTATCTAAAATATGTTCGTCTATGTTTTATGTGCTTGCAGAAAAAAAATTTGGAATTCACTAAACTTTGTGTTGATTACGACAACAGCAGGGACACAATATCTGGTAAGTATATAGATAATAAGCGTTTTGATTTTGATTTGCAATTAAACAAACGAAAATTACAATAAATAAATAAATAAAAACTAATTTTGACTACGCGGGAAGTTTCAACTGGAAGAGCCGCAGCGTAACTGGCGGCCCTCCGTTTGGGAGGTTAATTAAAGTACGGAATACACTTTGACAAAATTCCATTTAATCTACTCAGTTTCGAGCTCGGAAAGTCCAAATAAGAACCAGGCAAACAATTAATTATGCGCATATTTGCGGGCCTAGCAATAAAACAGTAAGTGGAAAAAAAGGAAAGAACACACCGAAGATTAAATACCCTTGCAGCAATTAAATAAGAAAAATCCACTGATTTTGTTAAGGAATCTATATTTTATAGTAGTTCGATTTTGATGACTTCTGGCTTCTGGCAAGTGATGCAAATATCTTGTTAAGCATACAGACAGAAACACAAAATGGTTGACTGAAATGTTTAAATCCAGCAAGTCATGACAAGATTAAAGAATCAAATGTAAGGTATAAAAAAAGGTGAAGGAACACAAACAAAAAAAAAGGTTCACTTTGATTTGCATTTTTCGGCACTTTCGAATGTGCCATTTATGGCATTTACCGCATATTGCTTCGGCAACCCTAACCAATGACCCCATCCTCAATGCCCACTTCAGCTGGAATCCACTACTAATCAGTTACTGCTGCTCTCTAGCGAGATGACGGCGGTGTCAGACGGGGAATCGGGGGGCTTTGGCACAGTGTTAAATGAGCCGCTGTGCCGCATAATTTCCATGTGCTAATTCAAATGGGTCTCGCCAGGGATTAAGCGCAAATAGCTGCGATTTCTTGAGGAAAATGCGTAAGGAAAATACATATTTTATTTAATGAGCATTTGCAGCATTGCGAAATTTTAATTAGAATTTGTATTCTTAATATGAGTTTATATATATTTTTTATTGCTTATTTTATTAAGTATATTTAATGATCAGTAAAATATTATAATACATCTTTGTTGTTCACATTGACTTAAATTATATTTTAGAATGATATGTTTTTACTTATGTGTATCGATATATGATGCGAAAATTAAATTTTCTCGTCTGTACAAGTTGATTTAAACTTCGAGTATAATCGAGTAAAAGTAATATATTAATTTGTATTGCCTAAGAGCGGCCCTCAAATACACACATAAAAAATATATATATATATATATATATATATTTGTTATATATGTATATATAATTGCCTCTCTATTTTATGGTGATGAGATTGACCTCTTTAAATCATCAATATAAAGAAAAAATAGTTTGTAAAACGAAAAAATAATTTAGGTAAATATAAAATTATTAAATTTAAGCAATTTAATTTTGTTGTTGTTATAGATATGCCAAATTTTAGCAAGAGCTCAACTTCAGTATTGATTGCCTGTGCTTAAATCAAAATTTCTTGATTTTTAAAATATATTTCAAGCATTTCTATTAATTTTCTTAACATTTTCCAAAATGTGTTCTCTACTATTATTTTGACCGCAGCTGTATGCATATTTATAGATGCGTTTGTGTGTGTATGTGTGCGTGTGGCATTTATTGTGGGTTCAATGCAATTAACAAATATATTGCTAAGCCGCCTCAATCATTAAATATACATACATCTCCACTAGAACCCATAAATATACATGCATATGTGTGTGTGAGTGGGAGTGTGAGTGCCTTTACATTTAATTCAATAACACAGCAGCAACTCGTTTGCCACGCCCATCACGCCCACAATAGGTGCGGCGACATCAGCAGCGGAACGTGCAATCCTTGTGTGTGCGAAGGACATGCCAGCAACAGGACCAAACACAATCACATTCTCAGCTGCAACTGCAACTGCAACTGTGTGTGTGTGTGTGTGTGTGTATGACAGGGCTATGTTTGTCGCTTGGCTGTTGCAGTTGGTGTTGCCTGTCGTCTGACGCCTGTCGTTTCATTTTCATGTTCCACACTTGACGCGTTCGAGCATGTTGAGGCATTCAATTTCTTATGTGTTCGCTTCTTGTCACATTTTCATGTGGTGTAATGTGCCCATGTCTCTTCCTCCTTCTCCCTTTCGCTCCCTCTCTGTCGCTCTGTCACTCTGTCACTCTGTCACTCTCTCCACGCAACACCTTCGTGGCACATTCTTTGTCAATAATGTCATTTTGGTGCGCTTTTCCAGCGTCACACCCAAATAGGCGTAAATTGGCAACATTTTACGGCAGAGCATTTTCATCTCCGACTTAATGGCAAATTCACAGAATCGTCAGCAAGGACGACATTTAATTACAGCATGTTCACACGCAACGGGTTGCATATTGAAGTCCTGCTAGGCAACGCCTGTTAACGGCAAGCGAAATACAAAATTTATTTAAAGCCCAAATGGCAAACATCCTCATCGACTCCATTGGCTTGCAGACAGGCCAAATTAATTGTAAAAATCAATCGAGCTGTAAATATATTAATTATTTGATCGATTTTCATATTTATTTTGCTCAAGTGCCCGAAAGTTTTGCCAACGTTAATCCCTTTATAGTTACACTGCTATCAGATATCAGACGTATTTTGCAGATCTGAAACACCTTCGATTCTTAACTTGCTTGCCAGAAGAACCATGGAATAATGGTTCCAAACCCTAACCCTTATGCCTGTTGAATAAACTACTTTAAGTAGCGAATTAAACCCTTGCTTCACATAGATTTGGATATATTTCCCATTTGGGGACACACTGTATGTCAATTATACAGGCCACCACATCGTCAAGCACTCTCAACTAGAGCACACTTACTGGATATATTTTCCAGTCTCAAGTACATACAAGAACTTCATTTGCAGGCAACTTTTTAATTTGATATGCATTTATATACATAAAAAAAGAATATATATATATATATATATGTGTGTATGTATATATTGAATTGAGGGCAAGGCAGCAAACTCCACTTAATGCAATTATCATCAACATCAAAGTGATAAAGTGTGCTGCATGTCGTGGGCAATGTGAGAGGCAACCAAGCGGCTAAGTTTGTCCTCAAACTGAGTAGAGGATGGAACGCTATCAATTAGCAGGCACTGTTAACCTGCAACTTGCGGTAACTTGCACCTGTTCGGCACTTTAGGGCGTAGTTCCAATTAATTAGCAGTTGGCCGGATGCAACCGGACCCCAAATGATGCTTTGCCCAGCATTTGCCACGCCCACACACACACAGACACCATTAGCGCCCTTATGAGAAGCAATGCAAAATGTATAAATTTTAATCGGCCCTAACCAAACTAAAAGTTGAATCGTTAACAGCCAAAAACCAACAAAAATAATTGTTTTTGTAATTCAAAGTTTCGCAAAAAGCATTAAAATTTAAAAACAAACAAAAAAAAAAAGGATGGGAAAGAAAGGAAAAATAAATTACGATGACCGCTAGCCGCCGGTTTGGGTTTGGTACAAAATGTTGGAAATATTTTCCAACATCATCACCCGTAGTCTCACCTTTACTGCCCGCTCCTGGTGCTCCCTGTTAATAATTTGTTTTCTTTCCACCTTGTGGTTGAGGCATACACACATATATATATATATATATGCATGTATATTTAAATATATATATTTATTATTTTTTCTGTTGTGCCGAAAAATGTTAATAATTGGCAGATGCAATAACGGATGGATGGAGTCGACGGCAGGAGAGGTGGGTGCAGATCCGGACGCGAGTAGTGGGTGGGTGCTGTTTTTTTTTTTTTCTTTTTTTTGGGTGGGTTGCGTTTTATAAATTGTTTCGGAAATTACAGTTGTACTGATGGGCAGCTCCCGTGCCCGACCATTGACCGACTTTTGGACCTCGGAATTGATTACGGTTCATTTCACTTGAGGGTAGTGTTACGCATTTCACCATCTACCCCCTAGGCCCCCTTCTTCTCCTCAGGCCATGCTCTTTTTTTTCATACATTGCTGAACATTGACGAGCAGCGTCGAATTTCGTTTCATTTTTTTTCAGTATGATTTCGCCGATTGGGTTTCAATTCAATGTTTGCTTTATTGTGATAATATTAATATTAATATTGTTTTTATTTCTTTTGTAATATATCACAAACAATTTTGCATTTTCATTTTAACGCTTGAATCAAGCATATATTCAGCACATTGATTTTGTTGAGTCATTCGAGTAGCTAAAATCAATAAAAAGCGCTTCAATTACAATTATGTCTGAACCCATTAAAAAGTGGGAAAGCAATTCTGATAATAAGCTTGACTGTCATCCAATGATTGAAATGGTGACAGCTTAATTATAAAACGCCAAACTCTTCTGAGTTCTCTCACATAAATTAATTTGTGCTCTGTTAGTGGTATACAAATAATTATATAATATGCGATATCAAATAAAATGATACCCCTCCAAATAAGAGAGGCCAAACAAATGCAATTAGCTATTTGTGTGTTCATTTCATATAATTTCGAGTGAAATGTGTAGAAAATTTGAATTGACAGGGAACTTCACCGTTTGTGTGGGTGTGTATATGGGTGTGTGTGTGTGTGCATGTGTGTGCGAGTGTGTGTGTGTGTGTGTGTGTGTGTGTTGTGAACATGATATAAGCATATTAAACAAATACTCGACTACATTTACATATGCTTAATGATATATGTATTTGTGCCAACGACTTGCTGCAGTAACCAAAACCCAGTTTCAATCAGCAGCCACGCGCTATAACCGCCCGCACCGCCCGCACCGCCCGCACCACCCTCTGCAACCGCACCAACCGCGCCACCAGCCCAGCATCCAAAACTGGGCCCCCGAAGCCAAATTGCGTAATCGGTTTTGCGAATTATGCGCATTTAATTGGAGTTTTTGTTGCTGGATTTGTTTTTGCGTGCTTTGTGCTTCGTGTGTTTTGGGTAGTCGACAAACGGGCGTTAAATTGAATAAGCTGCAATAATTGCATAAGTTTGATTAGTTGGATAAGTGGGTTTTATTAGCACAAAAACGCACGCACCATCAAGCAATTAGCCGGGCCTCCAACGTCGAACACTCGACAGACTCTCGAAAAGTGTGAATTTATGGAAATGTTAATTAGGTACATCAATTAACTAGTTTGTTTCTTAACGCTTAACTAAGCCCCTTAAAGAACTCAATTTAACTGCGCAACTGTCTTTTGATAATTCATATTTGGGCACAATATCGATAACAAGGGCAACCTTTGAAATGAATTTGCGTTTGATTATTTGGTCAACGCGCTTAATGTTTTTGTCGTTGTCGTTGTCGATGTCGATGACGATGACGATAACAATGGCTATAGAACAATGTGAGTCGAACATATTTACATTTGTGTATACATACATACATAAACGAATAGAGCAATCTGACAATGGACTAGTTGGTAAAATAAATGGGGCTTCTGGTGGTGCTTGTATTTTTAGTGGGTTCTAATGAAGTTAACAGGAGCAGCAGCGGGTAGAAGGCAGCGTAAACCCCCTACCCCCCCCCCAGCCTACGGGTTGAAAGACGAATGAAAGTGGGTTTGGCTTGTAAGTGGGTAAGGTGAAGGGAAAGTGGTGGGAGTAGGTTTGGCAGTGACGGGTGCGTCGAGCAGCAGCCGCAGTTGTCTAGGACCCTCATTTATTTTCCCTTTAATCAAAGCGAATGGACAGCAGGCATGGGGCATGGGGCATGGGGCATGGGACATGAGGCAAGGGCAGTGGGCAGTAGGCAGTAGACAGGAGGCAGAAGGCTCCAGGCATCGTGGATGGTGTAGGACGCAGGCTGGTCCAACGTTTGCTGAACCAATTTTTGCTTCCCAGCCCAAAAAGAATTGTAAAGCGTAAAATAACAAAGACATGGAAGAGCAAGAGCAAGAGCAGCAGCAGCAAGAGCGAGGCCAAATTGTATTAGTAGTTGTAATTTTACACGTTATCCCTTTGGCCTGTATGTGTGTGTGTGTGTGTGTGTGTGTGTGCAGGAGTGGCAAGGAACGGGGCTAAACAAAAGCACAACGGCACAGCAAAGCAGAAGAGATTTCCCTGGCAACCAAATGAAAAAGTAAGCTAATTAGTTAATGAAAGATATTTTCCTTTGTCTACTCTCGGAACATACTTCAACCAACACACACACCCCCCCCCCCAACCCACACTCCACCCACTACGCACCACCCTATCATCGAGAGGGCGTTTTCGGCCCACACTGAGCGAAAATGCCTCAAAGTGGCAGCTGTGGCGATCTGTTGCCTAAATATGTTTTGTGGTTTTGTGTTTTTACTAAGCCTCTACCCATAACTGTCTCTCTCTCTCTCTCACACACTCTCTCTCTCTCTCTCTCTCTCTCTTGGTATCTTTATTGCATTGCCTTGTTTAAGTTTGTCGCGACAAATGAGCTCAGTGTATGCTTAATATTATGCATAAGGTTCAGCTACGGCATGTTCATTGTCCGGCAATTTTGACCTTTTTTTCTCGTTTTTTGTATCCCCCACAATCTCGCAGCCCTCGCTCCTCTCCACTAGCAGCCCCTGGTTTATGGCTGCCACGTCAATCGTGTTGGCCTTTGTTTGCCAATTCTGCCGTTCGTTGCTCATTTCTGCTACTTTCTTTGTGCCACCAGCAGCGGCAGCAATGCTGCTGCATAATTTCGCAACTTCTTTCCGCTCGCTGCTCTCACCCGCCCACTCCCTACCACTCTCTCTCTCCATCCACCCGCTGTAGAGAAAACTCCCCCCTAACCCGTCTGTTCCTGGTGCTGCTCACTTGCGGGGTCTGCACCCCTTTTGTATTGCAAAATGTTTTGCTTGAATAAATTATAAACTTAACTGGCACCGAGACGCCCCATCTTCAATCCATATACCGTTGCCGTTAAGTCCCCATCTTTAAAGTGGCACTGCCCCAGTAAATTATTGGATGTATGTATATTTTATATTGCATTTATCCTTTATTTAGCTTCTTATTTCTTGTCTGCTTTCATAAGGGAATTACTTTTTTTTTGTGCTGCATTCTGAGTCGCTTGTTGCATGCCCCGCTACACGAACACTTCACATTCTTCTGTTGGGTTAGAATTCTATTCCATTATTAGTTATTTGCTTCATTAGATACCAAAACGAATCGATTTAAGTTCATAGCTAAAATATACACTACACACACACACACACACACACACACAATCGCATACACAGCGTGTTCACTGTGTTAGCTAAATGCAAAAAGGAATATATATAAAAAAAAAATGGGCAAAGGACGGTAGCGACGAACCCACCGTTGGCGTAGTGGTATGATTCTCGCTTCAGGTGCGAGGGGTACCGGGTTTGAATCCTCTGCGATTCCGGCGAACGGAAGCCAACGGCAATAAAATGATGTCCTAGCAGAACAGATATTTTCTTCTGAAGTTCGGAAAAAACCGGCTCGTTGAAACAAATTATTTTCCCCTTTTTTATTTCTTACTGTTCTTTTTTTGTATGCTACTATTTTATAATTATATCCATTTCATATCTAGCGTTTGAGCTATATTTGCTCAGTATATTTCAGTCGATCGAGTTTTTGGCATGGTTTAAAGAGGGATAGCGCATCGGTCAATGCGAGACAATGCGAGGGAGAGAGAGAGAGAAAGAGAGATTATTTTATTTTTCTTTTCATTCTTTTTGGTGCAATGTCACTGATGATATGTTCTTATTTTTTATTATGATTAAGATGATTATATGGCTTAAGCTTTAAAATTGCGTCAAGAAGCGGAATAGAAAATTGAGCGTGCAATTTGATTTTTCCTTTCAACAAATATATATATATATATATATATAAATATATTTATATATATTTTTTTAAAAGGGCTAAGGACGTGGCAGACACACAACCACAGCCAAAGCTCACACGTCCAAATATGTGTACATTTTTAAATATAATATGTATGCACATATATATGTATATATATATATATATAAATATATAAATATATATAGAAGCGATATGGCCGCAACGCGAATGCTGCCGACGACAACACTTCTGGTTCATTGAAGCATAAGAAATTCTCGAATGAATCGCTCCGTTGACGCTTGAGTAGACTTGAAGCGATAAGTTCATTTTGCCCCATATACAAAAATATATATTTTGCTCTCGTTTACACTACACACACACACCCACACGCACACACACAAACGCATACACAGCGTGTTCACTGTGTTAGCTAAATGCAAAAAGGAACATTTTAAAAAAAAAAAATGGGCAAAGGACGGTAGCGACGGTGCTTCAGGTGCGAGAGGTCCCGGGTTTGAATCCTCTGCGATTCCGGCGAACGGACGCCAACGAAAATAAAATGATGTCCTAGCGGAACAGATATTTTCTTCTGAAGCTCGGACAAAACAGGGTCGTTTGTCCTAGTGGTAGAAGGTGCAACTCCCGGACGAGCCTAGGCTATTCTCTAGCAGAAACTGCTAGGGCACTCGGGACCTCTCGCATCCGAGGCGAGAATCATACCACTAGACCAACGAGCCGGCTTGTCCGAACTTCACCAATTAAGGCATTTAAATATAGCCGAGATTAGAGAGCTAAGCAAACCGAGAATTCGAGGGAGAGAAAAAGACAGAGAAATAGAATCTTTCTGCGCAACGCATCTGATACATAATTTATGTAGAGCGAGATAGAGGCCCGTTGTTGGAGGCCAAAAAAAAAAATCTGTAACTATGTTCTCGCAAAAACATACTGTATTAATACTAAAAAAAAATTGTCTATTTTACTCTCGTAACAAATTGGTTCTACATTAGACTTATGGAATTTTACAATTGTTTCTTATTTTTAATGCTTCACTGATTTCTCTGCTTAGTATTTGTTGATAGGCTTTCAAGTGCCCTTATCTGGTAAGCGTAGTATACTTTTAGCAAAACTTAGGCAGTGATTCTTTTTTTTTCTATTGCATACTCTTGGGCAGCAATTAAAATGCTTTCAACAGGTGGAAGTGGGTAAAGTCCATCAACTTAGATATATTCGCTAATGATTTACAGAAATGCATATGTTTATATTTTAACCCTTGGTTAGTGGTTTAAGGGGGGGGGGGGGGCGGATCAAAATGTATGAAGAGAAAAAATGTGATACTTCATAAATATTTACATTTGAATATTACTTGGGGTTATTTTTTCTGTTTTTCATAAGAAGAAAGGCCTTTCAACGTCGATAGGGCTTGCATTTCAATTTATGCAACACATGAATATGTAAATTTTTGTCCTTGTGTTGACGGATTTAATTTAACTGCCAACAGTTATGCCAGCAACAAAATTCAACAAAAAATGTTAACAACAAAACAAAAAAGTTAATAAACTTTAAGCAACTTCTTTAAGCAAAACATGATGGTGCTCCATTGGCCACGGGCGGATCCTCTCACAAATGCGCTCCTTGTTTGCTCCTTTTTTTCTATTTATGTGTTTTCTCTTTTCGGTGGTGGTTATTTTAAAATTGTGGGTTATTTTAACTTATAATTGTTTTTTTCAGTTTTTTTATCCATGTGTTGTTTTTTTTCTGGTTAGAAAAACCAAGTGTAATTTTTTCTTCCAATTGTTCAATGTTATTTAATTTTTTTCCAATTGTTAACTCGGGTGATTAAAAACGTCCGCGATGGATTTATGGTTTTTTTTTTCTTTTGTAGCCGCAATGGGGCTTATATGTTATTTTAACGTTCTTACTTTCGATGCATGTGTTTTAAGAAAATTTGTCACCGGCGATCTGCACTTATACGTTGACGTGCATCATGACCCGAGCGAATCGAAAAGAAGAGGGCTGCTCAGAGCGGATCTGGGCTTATATACGTCTGTGGGGGCAAGCTCTTGCCTTCAGGAATTATTCAGCGCTTATCCGCAGTAAGGCTTTCACCTTGAGCAGGGCTTGCTTCCCACGACGTTTTGATAGCGCCCAAACGTATGCAACGATTTTTCCCTTCGTGCACGACGAATAAAATCATTGCCTACCCTAGAACTACTTTTACATCGCACAAATTAATTTAAAAAAATATTTTGCTCCTCGGCGAGCCCACACGAGCCCGTCGGATGGACGCCAACGAAAATAAAATGATTTCCTATCAGAACACATATTTGGTATTCTCATAGGAAATCGTTGGCTCGTCCGGGATTTGAACCCGGGACCTCTCGCACCCGAGGGGAGAATCATACCACTAGACCAACGAGCCGGCTTGTCCGAACTTCACCAATTAAGGCATTTAAATATAGCCCAGATTAGAAGGCTAAGCAAACCGAGAATTCGAGGGAGAGAAAAAGAGAGATAAATAGAATTTTTCTCGTCTCAAAGAGAGCGAAATTTAAATCGCTTTTGCTAAAGTTTTTGCGTATGCGCAACGCATCTGATACCCAATTTACCCATGATGTGGCTTACAATTCATGCGCACAGTTTCCTCCTTGAAAGTAAACGCATATGTATCAATTGTGCAGGCGACTAATAGCAAGGGAAATAACCAAATGTCATGCTGACTCACATGGCTCACAGGGCTCACATGGCTCACAACAAACAACAACAACAAAAGCAGCAACAAGCAGAACAATAACAACACACACGAAACACACAACACACAATCAAATGTTTGGCACAATGTCAAAAAAAAATTGGACAGCCGCACTCAGCCTCGAAACGTGGTCCTGTTCAAGGTGTCGGTCCCGAGGTGCTGCTACTGCCAACTAAAGCTCACCACAAGTCCCCCGCCTACCCTCAGAGCACTTGTCCTTATTGACAGTTGTCAGGCATTTTTTGAGCTGGGCTCCTCAACTTTGCCATTCATTGCCTTTTGAGTCATTGCTTTATTGCTGATGATATTCGCATTTGGCATATTCACAGTTAGCTGCAAATACCTGTAAACAAGTACATACACACAGACACGTACACACACACACACACATACGTGTATCATAGGAATGTGCTAGAGGACATTGCGATAACCAAAAGCAAAGCAGCAGCAGCAGCAGCGTCCAATGCCATAAAATTTATTAAGCGACAGCTGCTGCACACACACACACACACACACAGCTAGAGCGAGCAATCGAGTGTGGAGGGAGGGGTTGGGGTGCAGGACACTCGAACGTGCCTGTGGGCATTAAGTGTCCCAGTTGCATACAACGCAGCGCTAACTAAATCGGAAACCAATTTACTTTTCGCAGCTAACCCATCAGCCATGTGTGTGTGTGTGTGTGTGTGTGTGTGTCAGTTTGTGCCTGTGTGTGGCAACTCAATGGGAATTGCTTACTGTAAGCGTGCGATGACGTCACACGTCATCATAAATAAATATCGAAATACGACGCAATGCTGCAAATAACGAGTAAAAATAATTCAAATTAATTGCCAACAAATGCCAAAGGGCCAAGGCAATGCACTTTATCCGTGATAATATTACCTGCAACTTGCATCTGGCCACTTGCAACATTGCTACTAAGGGCTAAAAGCATCTTTTTGTATTCCGTTTTATTTGCTTCCGTTTCATTTTACCCTTTGAATTGCTGACACAAATATTTGCACAATTGTTTGGCTTTATTTTGTGATTTGTGTGTGGCTGCAGGTATGTGAGTGTGTGTGTGTGTGTGTGTGTGTGCTGTGTGTGGAAGTGTGTCGCCAATAATTATACTTGCTAATTTATTAAGTGTCCTGGAATCCTTGTTGCCACGGATCCTCTGAATGAGTCGCCATTGTTATTGCAACAAGAGATGCAGATCCAAATTATTTATTTCTGGCATGCTCATGCTATATATATATATATATATATATATATTTATATATTTCATATATTTTTCTTTAATTTCTAACTGTAACATAAATTAATTAGAAGGAAAAACAAAGTATTTGTTTAATCTATTAAATAGTAAATTCTAATAGAATTTCTTTTATTAATTTCATTTTTAAGCTAATTTTATGTTAAGCTGAATATAATATATATATATATTTATATGTATTATAAATTTGACAGATTTTCAGTATTTATAAATTAATATTTAATTTCATTAATACTTTGTGTAGACTGCTTCTGTTTGTACAGAATAAAGTTAAATCATTTTGGCCAAATGCTATGTTGACAAACACACTTTGTGCATTGCACTCAGACGAGTCTTGATTATATCAAATTGTCTCATGGGATTTGGCAGTTGCCAAGGACGAAGCCGTGGGCGAAGATAAAGCAGTTCCATCATAATGCCATTAGTGGGCCTATAATGCTGATTAGTATGACAGAGACAAAGCAATCTCAGGCATCAGAAACGGCAACAGCAACAGCAAAAACGACAACAAACAAGTCCAAAATAATGTGGTCGCAGGTCATTTGGGCTATTTGTGGTTCTTCAATGGAATAGGATACGGATGGTCGGTTACGGATGGTGTGCCAGCGACAGGAAATGACACTCTCGCCCCTCTCACCACCCACCACTCACCCCACACTCTCACAATCTCAGTATCACTGTTAGATGCTTAGCAGGAACTGAGGTTGATTGCCGCCTTTAAGTGGTGGCACCTCTTCACCCACAAACGGATGACGCTGGAACTGGACTGGGATTGTACGGATTGCGTGCGGTCCTCGCATATTCAAAATCATCGCTCAAGCGAAAGTGAAATTAATTACACGACTCGAGTCGGTTCTGTTCTTTCCTACTCAGTAGTCCAGTTCAGCTCAATGCCAACTTGAATGGTGCTGAGTTCCCGGCATTGCCGGTTCTTATTGCCACTTGCTGGCGTAATTAATGAAAAGGGCAACCAAATCGCGAAAGCACACACAAACACAAACACACACACCAACACACAAACACACTTTGATTGGGGTTCTTTTAGATTTTGGCTTGATTTTTCCCTTTGTGCAACTATTTCTGCTTTTCTCAGTGTATTTTGCGTCTCGCTTGAACCAAAATTTTATTAGAGCAAACAATTTGTTCATTTCTTTATTTTGGCTCTGGCAGCTGGCACAATTCGTGTGGCACATATCTGTGGTAAGGGCAATGTTATCAACTATCTTGTCTCATCTGCATATATGTATATATAAATATATATATATATAAGATATTCTGAAATTACCTCAGATTCGATGCCATCTTGAGTCTAATTTGAGTCCATACCAATTCATTTTTTTCTTTCACATTTCGTTGTTGAATCAAAAATAATTGAAAATTATTTTCAAGTGTGAATTCCACATTCTTAATTGAGAGAGGAATATTTATGAAAATAAATAATAATAATATACTCATGTTCGTAAATTATTTGAATTTTGTAACTATAAAATATAGAAGATATAGGCTGGTTGTGATTATTTAAAGCAAATATTAAACATTCCAAATACATTTTGCATACAGACTAATCTAAGCAAAAATTGCAATTAATGTTCGATAAGCCAAATTAAATTTCATCTACTAATTTTAGCTTTTAACTCAAGTTGTGCTAAGCCAAAGGACAATTAGATGACAATTAATTCGAGTGAATAAAGTTAATTTGTCAAACGTTTTAAATGCGACGATCGAAGGAGGCCAATTGGAGTTGCCCCAATGCATTTTAGAGTGGCGAGATTCGATCAGAAAACCTTACTTGAATGGACATTGGCCTGAAAGTTGGAACTGAACCGCTTAAGCTGGGCCAAGGCGCATTGACTTCACATTTCTCGAAGGTGCTCAGTCGATGCTTGGTCTGATTAGAACACAACGAGCCATCTCTTAATTATGGCCCAATGACCAAGAGGGCCTTAATCAACGCCAATTGGCAAATACAAAAGCGAAGATTGCAAATTGTCTTCAGCAGCAGCACCCGAATCAGAAATGGCACAGGGAAACAGTTCAACCAGGACGACGGAAGCTAATAGATGATGGCAGGCTCTCATGCTAAAAACAGAAGGGGAAGTTGGTGGGGGGGGGGGGGTGGTGTTGTGGTAGGGCGATTGTCAGCTGGTAAGACGACACACCAAAACCTTTTGCTAACTTAATTAAATTATAACATTTTCACTGGCTCTTTTTGTAGAATAATTGGCAATAAATTGATTAAAGAGTTAATTAAATGTGCGGGGGGCCGCGGAGGGCCAGAGCACATAGATGGATAGATAATTGTATTGGCGCAAAGGGCACCATAATTTGGAGCAACTTTGTGTATGTGTGTGTGTGTGTGTGTGTGTGTGGTTGTGTGCTGCGATTTAAGTGCAATTTCAATCACACTTGTACAGAACGCCTCCAGCTGTGTGTCCTGCACTTGATAATTACGCTTTTACAACAGCTAATTTGCAGTTGGAAAAAATGGAAAATTGAATAAAATTTAAAAATGAATTAAATGAAAATTTGAATTCCTATTTACACAGCTGTAAATTAAATTAGGTGTGAGCGAAAAACATTGAAAGGCAATTAGCCAGCGATAATCGTGTTACTCTTCATTCGCGCAATTTAATGCGATTGTGAAAACATTTTCGTTTAATACTTAATTTAATTTATCATTCATTATTATTGTTGTCACAACAACTTGAATAAATGCAATTTACAAATACAGATGGAGTACGACCCGTTGTGAATCTTTTTCTTTCCATTCTCTCTAATTGCAGTCGGTGGCAGCATGCAGCGAGGACGTTGCCTTGTCGCACAGCGTGCAAAGTGCACCACGCTCCCCGGTCAGCCCCACTAGAGGGGGTGTGTGTGTGTGTGTGTGTGTGTTGGTACGGCAAAGGCATGATGGTTGCGGCAGCCATTGGTCCCGTAGCAACATCGACGGGAGCAACTATTGCCAACGTTGCAAGAACAACAGCAGTGCTGGCCAGCAAGTTGCTCGGCCAGTTTCACAATCGCACCACCCACGGATATACTACAGCGGTGCGTGAAGAGGCAGCAGCAGCAGCAGCAGCAGCATCAGCCGGCGGAACGGGATCGGTGACGGGTGCGGGATCCGCTGTATCGGATGGAGGGGGGAATGGAGACAGTAGCGAAAGTGTGGGCATCGCCAGCCCCTCGACACCCACCAGCTACTTGTCCCCGTATGAGGATGAGACGCAAGCGGCGGCGGCGGCGGCGGCGGAGGAGGCTGGCTATGCGTTAATTGATGACATCAGCGAATGGCTGCTGAGCGCTGCCGGCGGCAACAATCTCAGCATGATCAGCGGCAGCAGTAGCAGCGAGACGACCCCATCTGCTGCACTCGGCCGCATGGTCAGCACCGATTTCATTAGCCCCAATGAAACGGTCAGCTGGCTGACGCTGGACATCGCTGAGACATTGCAGAACAGCACGCTGGCTGGCAGTGGCATTGGAAGTGGCAACAGCAGCAACAGTGGCCCCACCAACGCCAGCATCGGCAATGATCTAGCTCCCGATGCTGACGGTGGTGGACTCTACGCGTTGCGCAACTTTGTCGAACAGCAATTGAACGGGGAGTCGGGTCAGGACATTGCGCAGGATATTGCGCTCATCGATAGCGCGGAGGAGAGTGCGTTGGAGAGTGTAGCCGATGTGGATGCTGATTATGGCATCCTGGGTGGCCTCAGCGGCACCAGCTTGGATATTGCTGATATGGATGTGGCCAGCAATGATCTGTTGCACCGCACGGCGACGGCGATAACAAATCGAACGACAACCACAGCCACGGAGGATGCTCTTTGGCTGAGTGGTGCTGCCGCCAGTGGTGCAAGTGCGAGTGGGACAGCTGGTGCGGGTGCGGGTGCGAGTGCTGGGGCCGGTGCAGGTACCGGTGCTGGAGGCAGCTCATTCATGCTGCTCCTCGAGAACTTTAACGATTATTTTCCCAGTTATAATGGCAGCAGTGTGGCGGGCACCGCAATTAGCACCACCACAGTCGCCACGAGCAACGCTCTGCTCGACCAGAACTTGACGAGCCTCTACTTTGAGAACTATCGAACCAATTGCACCAATGCAACGCTCAACCTAACAATTGAATCCTGTCATGAGCTCCGAATCGGTGAGTAACTGCAAATTAACAAGTCTGATTACCCAATTTTCCCCCTTTTCAATGTTTAGAGACATAAAACCACTTGTTGTAATTATGAGAATCTTATTTAATTATATTCCCAATCAGTGTCCGAAATTAAATTGCCTAATTCCGCAGAACTCCCTCAGTTTTCAAGGTATATCGATAAATCTTCAAAAAATATAACCGAAAACAACCAATTCCATTTTTGGAGTGAATAGAACCAGTGAGAATAAAATAGATGCGATATTTTATTTTTAAGTCAACTTACTTTCTAATTACAATAGGTGCAATATTGAATATTAAATCTAGATGTCCTCAGATTAATTCCAATACAACCGTAAATATCACTTCTTATTTTGATTTCTATCTCAAGTAAGCCAACAAACTACTTTTTTTCTCGAAAATTGATCTCTTTTACTCTATTTACAGTTGATCACAATTATTGGGCGCTCATCTTGATACTGTTCCCAATCCTAACGCTGTTCGGCAACATCCTGGTCATCCTGTCCGTTTGTCGGGAGCGTTCGCTGCAAACGGTTACTAATTATTTTATAGTGTCATTAGCCATAGCCGATCTGCTGGTCGCCGTAGTCGTAATGCCGTTTGCTGTTTATTTTCTGGTAAGTCTCTTAGCCTCTGTTTGCTACCTCTAAGATATATGGCCAGCCTCCCAGCCTCCCAGCCTCTGCCCGTGCTCCTTTCGACCCGGCCACCGTGTCAAAATCAAAATGCCAAATGCAAAATTGCCGGCTATTTGCGTTTAATTTTATCAAGTGTCTGGGGGCCATCTAATAAATAAACATGCACATAAATAACAGCAAGCCGAGTGCTTAAGGACTTAGGGGAAAGTAGTGAAGTTTGTGAGGAGGGGAGGGGTGGGGAGGGGGGGGCGGGGTGGCATTAAGCGGGTGTTTGTTATAGCAAGGCTTTTTAGTAAATTGCGGCCATTCGAGCAATAACATTCAATTTTTGGCGGCCCAATCTTATAAATCAATATGTGAATGTATTCGCACAAAAATAAGGGGAGAAATGGTAAATGGCAATGGCAAATCACCAAATAACTAAGAGAGAGACAGAGAGACAGAGAGAGAGAGAGAGAGAGGGGGAGGGAGATAGAGAGAGAAATGTTATCTTTGCTTCCTTTGACTGAAGTCGCTGTAGCTGTCATTCCAAATGATTGATTGTGCGATTGAATGACTGACTGCCTTTTCAGCCCATTTTTTTCTATATCTCTCCCTCTCTCTCTCTCTCGCTCTCTCTCTATATTCAAGTCTTAAAGTGTACGTCTGAGTCAGAGTCTTGCACTCAGCTCAGTTGGAAGTAAGATTAATGGAGAGAGTGTTTACCCAACTTTCATATTCAATTTCGATCGCAACTTTGTCTGCTGCACTTTGGCTATTTTCTGCATGGCAAAAAGGCAGCAGCAGAGGATGGCTTAAATAAATATATCAAAATTGGTTAATGCAAATTGTTTAACTTGTGCAATTGGATTTAAAAGCAGCTGTCAGCAT